>CM053622.1:753815539-753893048 GCA_028646595.1 Phalanger gymnotis
ATGGTGCTGGCCTCATTGTTGTATGCCTGTGAAACCTGCACAGTCTACCAACACCATGAAAGGAACCAGAATCACTTCCGTTTGAATTATCTTAGGAAGATTCTGCAGATTACCTGGCAGGATAAGGTATCAGACACTGGAGTCCTTTCTCAAACTAAACTGCCAAACATTCAAACTCTACTGCAGAGAACACAACTCCGATGGGCTGGCCTTGTATCCACAGTGCTTAGCACAGTGCCTGGCCTATAGCAAGTGCTTAATAAAAACTTATTGACTGACTCCAAGCAACTCAAATTCTACAGAATATCCATCCATTCAGGAGAAAAAGTTGGACAAGAAAATACAAAATTGGGGGAGGTAGCTGAGTATGGTGGGGGGAAGGTGGAGTCTAGCCCTGTGATTTCACTAGAATAGAGAACTTCCTGGGATGAAACCCCTTCAAACAATGTAGAGTCTCAGAGACTTATCTGGGGCACCTGAGAGATGACATAGCTCCTTGAAGATTACACAGACACTCTATATCAGAGGTACCATAGTACTCCAGGTCCTAAGTCCCAGACCAGTACTCTCTCCATTATGCTTCTCAAGAGTCAGCCAAGTCCTCTTGAAGGAGTTTGACCTGAGTCTGATAGGGACCCAGGGCTTCTGACAGGCTACAGAGAGGAGGGCAAACATCCCAAGCAGGGGCAGAAAGATGGGTGTATGAAGAACAAGTAGGATCTCTCCCTTTGAAAGCTGCCTGTTCATTTCCTTTGGCCATTCATCAACGGGGGGGATTGCTCTGATTCTTATAAATTTAAGCCTTTCTCTTCTATGTCTTAGAAATGAGACCTTTATAAGAGAAATGAGCTGCAAAGATGTTTCCCCTAGTTGAATGGTTCCCTTCTAATCTTAGCTGCATTGATGTGTGTGTGTGTGTGTGTGTGTGTGTGTGTGTGTGTACGCAAAATCTTTTTAATTTCATGGAATCAAAGTTGTTCATTTTGTCTTCTGTGGTCTTCTCTACCCCTTGTCTAAACTCTTTCCCTACCTGGATCTTCAAAATACCCTAGGATATAGGTGCTTTTATTACTTCCACTTTATACTTGAGAAAATGGAAGCAAACAAAAGTGAAGCGACTTGTCCAGGGTCCTGAATCCAGGCTCAGTGCCCTATCCACTGTGCCACCTAGCTGACTCACTACCTATGACAACAACGACAATAATAATAATAATAACCAGCATTTCTATAGCACCTACTATGTGCCAGGCACTGTGCTAAGTTCTTTACAATTATCATCTCACTTGATCCTCACTACAACCCTGGGTTTGTTGTTGTTGTGTTGTTTCAGTCATGTCTAACTCCCCATGACCCCATTTGTTTTCCTGGCAAATAGTGGTTTGCCATTGTCTTCTCCAGCACCTTTTACAGATAAGGAACCTGAGGCAAACAAGGTTAAGTGACTTGCCCGGGGTCACACAGCTAAGAAGTGTTTAAGGCTAGATTTGAACTCGTGAAGCACTGTTTCGTACTCACTCCAAGCCTGATGCTCTATCCACTGCACGACATTCCTTAGGAGCACTACAAACCAAATGTTGGTGTAGTAACTGGGGGATTTTGCTCTGCCCAGATGAAATATACCTAAGACCCAGCATCAGAAGCGCTCTTGTCCGTGCCTCTGGGGAGAGTGATTGCCTGGCACTGATGGATCACTTCAAAGTATTAGGTAGATAAAGAAATTGATTATTCCATAAATCATTGTCTCCATGAAAAACCCAATTTTTTAAAGAGAAAATATTATAAATCTGTCTGAGCTGCGTGAGCGACAGTGTAACCATTTCAATGTAATTGTTTTAGTGCTTTCTCCCCTGTGCCAACAGGAGGGACAACCTCCTGGGCTTCCCTCCACTATTCCACAGTGCATGAGTGTGCATGTGAATGTTACCTTGCTGGTCACCACCTCTGTCTATCTCTTCACCTCTGATAGTGGAACAAGAAAGAACGGGCTATCATTGCAGCAGAATGGACTAACTCCTTGACGCAGAGAAGACTGCAAAACTATTTTATCATGATGTGGACAAGGGACAATTTCCAGACCCTCCCTGCCCACCCTAAAGCATCTATGTCTGGGAGGGCTTGGCTGCAGACCTGCCCAGAGGCAGGAGAATGGACAGGATGAACCCTGGGGAGGCCTGTTGTGACTCTAGGGATTTGCAGCAATCATAATAAAAATAGCTGACCTTTGTAGAGACCTGTAAGATCTCAGCTATCCTTCCGTTCACTGGATCCCACTCCATCCTCATGAGAGAGCCAGGGAGGCAAAGTGAACATTCTCATCCCTGTTTTCAGAGGAAGAGTCAAGTTCATGGAGTGAAAGTATGATTTGTCCAAAGTCACACTGTGGCTAATGAGCAACAAAACTGGGCATGATCCTAGTTCTTCTCCTGATGCTACAGCCGCCTCAGCCATGCATGCATGCATACATGCATACATACATACATACATACATACATACATACATACATAGAAATACATGGGACATTGGCAATGAAATGACCTCCACAGAGCTGGGGAGTCTGGGCTAAGGGTGGCCTTGGGGCAGATTAGAGATGATCAAACTATAGAGATGACTGAAGGCTTTGGTGAGTGACCCTGAGCTCTGCCACTGATTCCACTGTGGGACCTCACCCAACATATGTCTCTCTCTGAGTCTCACTATCCTAGACGGGGGAGAATCATCTCCTGCCAACCAGATCCCCAACTCCCAGGGAAAGGACCGGTGCTTGTTACTTCTGACATAAACTCATTTTATGATTCAAGTGGTTATCCTGGCCCCTCCAGGTCCTGGGCCTAGGCAGGCATGGACAGAGCATGGACAAAGCCTGGTTTATCAGAGAACATGAGCTCCTTGAAAGCCAGGACCAGCTCTTGTTCAGCTCTGCCTCCCCACTGCTAGGCCTAGCCTAGCTCAGGGTTATGCACACAACAAGTGTCTAATAAATGTGTTGGAATCAAAATGTTATATAACATCAGAATATCATAAATGCTCCTAGATAAGTCTAGTGGTACTCACATCCTACCTACATACCCATTATATGCATGCATGCCCATACACACACCCAGACACACACCACACACATACCCTATAAAATACAGAGCTAGAAGGGATCTTTGAGGCCTTTTAGTCCAATCGTTTATTTTAAAGAGGAGGAGCCAAAGGTTTAGGAAGGGAAAAATGATTTGACAGGAAATAGACACACATGCAGCAAACATAAACATATGCATTTGCAAAACCAGCTTCACAGTCACATCCACACATTGGCATGAGTGCATGCATATTCGTATTCACATGTATACAGATACATATGTGTATGCATGTTCATGGGTATAGGCACAGCCACAAGTACACGTACCAACAGAAACACATCCAGCTTTACGAGAGGTCTTACTAGAATGCAGAAGAGAAGGTGCTGAATATAGAGTCAGGAAGATGCCGATTGGAATTCAGCCGCCCCATACTTCCTGGCTGTGTGACCTTGGGGGTGACCTGTGTGACCACTAAACCTCATCAATAAAGTGGGGACAATAGTACCTTCTAGGGATGCTGTGAAACTCCAGTGAGAAAATGCATCCAAAGTACTTTCAAATAGCAAAGTAACAATACAATATAATGACAATGACAATGTAATTGTCAGCTTACTATTATTTGCCCCAAAAGCTCCAATTGGAAGCCTCTGTAGACTTCTCCAGGGGCTCTTCCCTGGGATTTGGTCACCACATCCAGACCCCCCTGCCCCCTCTCCATCAGGACCTTTTCACAGTGGCACAGGCCTTGTAGCCTTCTCCATTGGGATGACCCTGCCTGCTGCCCCTTGACCCAGGGAGGATTTCTTAGACATAGGAGGAGAGAGTGGGGTTCAGTTTCTCAGCAAACAGCTGGGGCTTCTCATTAGTCTCCCCGCCTTGCCCAAGCCTCCAAAGCTGCTGTCTAGCCCTCAGTCCCCATGGACTAGTCATAACTCAACAAAACCTGCACATTCTCCCATATTTTATTTACTGATTCGATGTTACGAGACAAGTAAAATAGACGGCTGTCACCTCTATTAAATGGGGGAGGAAAAATGGCAGAGCTGGCAGCAGCTTCCCACACATGTGCGTGCTCTCTCTCTCTCTCTCTCTCTCTCTCTCTTTCTCTCTCTCTCTTTCTCTCTCTCTGTCTTTCTCTCTCTCTCTTTCTCTCTCTCTCTCACTCTCTCTGTCTTTCTCTGTCTCTCCCTCTGTCCCTCTCTTTCTCTCTCTGTCTGTCTCTCTGTCTCTGCCTCTGTCTTTCTCTCTGTCTCTCTGTCTTTCTCTCTCTTTCTCTCTCTCTCTCTCTCTTTCTCTCTCTCTCTCTCTCTCTCTCTCTCTCTCTCTCTCTCTCTCTCTCTCTCCACACCCTTATTTGTCCCTCCTACCCCTTACTCTTTCTCTGTCCCCCCTTTTCCCCTCTAGCTGTCTAGCTATCAGTTTATCTGTCTGTCCTCTGTCTCTCTGTCTGTCTCTGTCTATCTCTGTCTCTCTGTCTCTGTCTCTCTCTCCCCTCTCTCTGTCTCTTCTGTCTTTCTTCTCTGTTTCTGTTTTCTATGTCTCTCTGTCTCTGTCTCTCTCTATGTCTCTGTCTTTCTGTCTCCTCTCTCTCGTGCATATGTACACACAAAATATATAGGATTCAGTTTATTTAAATAGGTGCATATATAGATATATAAATGTATATTCATATGTGTATATGTATATATATATATGTGTGTGCATATACACTTATATGCACATACATATGCACACAGTAGGAGTATTACCTGGATAAGCTCCTGTATGTAACAGACCCTCCTTTATAAGAACTATGCATGTCTCCCCAGATCATTGTATAGCTTTGTCCTAGGAAAGCAATATGGCATAGTGTAGTAGAGTCTAGGGGTTAAGAGTCAGGTGAGACCTGGATTTCAATCCTTCCTCTGAGCCTTAATTTCCTCATCTGCAAAATGGGTATAATATAAAGAAGATATTTTATGACCTTTTAAGAACCATACAACTGCCATGGAGTTTTGCTTCGTTTTGCTTTGGAGTAGGTACTGGGAGGTATCGCTGTGTAGTTGGGCATAAGGTACCAGAAGGAACAGATGCAAAAATCTCCTCTGAAAAGTAGTCTCTCTGTTAACATGGACAAGACACTTTACCCCTTTGAGCTTCCTTTTCCTCATCTGGAAATGGAATTTAGAATGTATGTAATGTGCATACAGATGCCAGGGGCTCAGGCTCAGTTTGGATTCGGGTGTTTTTGAGAAATGTTGTGTTGTAATAGAAAGCAGAAAAAGCTTGAAGAGGTAAAAAAAAAAAGACCGGGATTCAATTTTCACCTAATTAACAGTGTTGGTTACCAGGGATAATTTACTCTGAACTTGGAGTCAGGAAGACCTGAGTCTAAATCTTGCTTTGGAAGCTTACTAACCTTGGCACCCTGGGCACATCACTTAATCTTAGTGTCAGTTTCCTCATCTGTAAAATAATAAGTAATCATAATAACCAGAATTGATGTAGCGCTTTTATGTTTTGCAAAGTGCTTTGCAAATTCATCTCATTTTATCCTTACAACCCTAGGAGCTTTTACTTCCCCATTTCATTTTACAGATGAGGAAACTGAGGCAGACAAAGGTTAAGTGACATGTCCCAGGTAATGTAGCCAGTATATGAAGCCAGATTTGAGCTCAATTCATCCTGAATCCAGGGCTAGCCTTCTATCTACTGTGCCGCCTACCTCACAGGGTTGATATAAGGAACAAATGAAATGATGCTTGTAAAGTACTTTATAAGCCTTGAAGATGCTGGAAGCTGTCATGATTATTTGTTATTAATAATTATTTATTCTTATTATTGTGATATGAGCCTGAGTCTCCACATCTGTAAGATGGGGATATTAATACCTTGAATCCCTATTTCTCAGGGTCATTGTGAGGATTTGGGGAAATCACGTATATACATAACTCCGCAAACTTTTAAAGACCTGTTTAAATGTCATCTGCCTGCACATTAACAAATGCAATTCCATAAATATTTGCTAAACATTTCTGTCCATCAATGAGCTTTATGATTTGGACCTGGAGGAAATATAAGGCTATGATAAGACACTGCCTCTAGGAACTCACAGTCAACTGCAGGAAGGATAAGACTCGTATAGAGAAAGAGATTACACAAAATGAATACAACAGAGATGTATGAACCAAGTGTGAAGTGAGGTCGAGGATAGGGTGAAGGAAGAAGTCATTACCAGCTTGGGAGGCAGGGGAGCCAAAGAAGGCATGCTGGAGGGTGAAGCATTTGAATTAAACTCCAAAGGATTAGTGGCATTTCAACAAGTGATCATGGGAGAATGGTGACAATCCAAGCAAAGGAAACAGCATGAACACAGACAAGGAGGTGGATGAATGCTAGTTTTGAATGACCATAAGGTACATGGAAGGGGGTATGGAAAGGGTCAGTGGTACCAGCTTGTAGAAGTTCTTTTGTGCTGAAGTCAAGAAGTTTGAACTTTACAGCTTAGGCAATAGGGAGCCATCACAGAGTTTACGCAGAGGAGTGTTGAACACATCTATGCATTAAGGAAGATAAACCAGTCAATCAATAGACATTTATTAAGCACCTCTCATGTTCCAGGCACTACGATACAAAGACAGAAAGGAAAGTCTCTGCTTTCAAGAAGTTTATAATCTTTTGGGGGTAGATAGCATGTGGTGTTGTTGAGTTGTTCAATCATGTCCAATTCTTCATGACCCCATTTGGGGTTTTCTTGGCAAAGCTGCTGGAGTGGTTTGCCATTTCCTTCTCCAGCCCATTTTACAGATGAGGAAACTGAGGCAAAAAGGTTAAATGACCTGCCCAGGAAAAAAAGCTAGCAAGTGTCTGAGGCTAGATTTGAACTCAGATCTTGCTGACTCCAGGCACGGCTTTCTATCCACTGCACCACTTAATTGCCTGGATAATATGTATATATATACACATATATATATATATATACACACAATATTTAGGGTAAGGCTAGTATGAGTAGCTGGGGGGATCAAGAAAGGCCTCTAGTAAGAGGTACAAAGGGAAAGTTGGAGGGGGGAGAGAGAGAGAAGTAGATTTTCAAGGATGCTATGGAAATTATCAAGGCAAGAAGTGATAAGGGCCAGTTCCAAGGTGGTAGCTATGGGGCAGACCAACTGTACCTATACTATATGATGGCCAGTGAAGCTTAGAGCTCCCAGTTGTTACTCTGAAGGGAGGGATGGGCAGACTTCAGTCTATGTGGCACAATAATGGCCTCAGAAAACCAGGGTATAACACGTTTTCTCAGAAACAAGGAAAGATACAGATTGTGGGAACTAAGCAGGTGAAAGACACCTGCTGGAGGTGATGAGGCTCCTGTAATCCAGATGGAGAGCTCCGCCAGGGAGCCCGAAGCCAGCTGGAAGCCTAATGGTAGAGGAACTTAGTCTAGCTCCTCAAAGAAGTCTGGGCCTGTTATTTTACAGCTAGTATAGGGGGTCCCACTATGGGACCCCTGGGTTCTGTAACTGACTATTTTTGTGAGTTGGATATTTTTTCCGCCTCTCCTTGAATGCCTTCAAAGCCCATTTCAGTATGTTACAGAATCACAGAATCCTAGGATTGAAAGGGACCTCAGAGGCTGACTGGTCCAACCTGCATACAACCAAGAATCTACTCTATGACTTCCCTGGGACTGGAAGTGGTCATTCATACAGGGCCTGAGAGCCTCTAGCAGAGAAATCCAAGTTATCCTGGGGTAGCCCATTCGCTGTAGGGAATAGCTCTAATTGTAAATTTCCTTTTCTTAAGCTTCTATCTGCCTCTCTGACTTTCACTCATTACTCCTTGTTGTACCCTCTGGGGCTAAGTGGAACAAGAATAATCCTTCTCAGAGATAGCATGTCAAATACTCAGAAACAGCTATCTAGTCTCCCCTAAGCCTTCTCTTCTGCAGGCTAAAAATCCCCTATGCTTTCAACCAATCCTCATAGGGCATGGCCCTTTACCCCTTTGGCTGACCTCCTCAGTTTGCTCTTCAGCTTATTATCAATGTCCTCTGGCAAAATGGATCATCCTGAATCAAACACAATACTATGGTCATGGTCTGACCAGAGCAGAAAGTATAGAAGCGCTATTAAATTCCTAGATATTAAGACCAAGATGGAATTCACTTTTTTAGTTATGATATCATTCTTCGTAGTGAGCTAACACTCTACTAAAACCTATATACAATTTTTTTTTCAGAGGGGAAAAAAAACAAAACTGCTGCCTAGTCACACTTCCCTCATCTTGTAGTGGCAAAGTTCATGATTTGAACCCAAATAGAAGACTCTGAATTTATCCTCATTGACTTTCAACTGACCAGATATGGCCCAAGGCCAATGTTGGATAGAGAACAGGGAGTCAGACTTGAAGGTATGACCTGGGTTTAAGCTGTGACTTGGCTGTGTGACCCTTGACAAGTAACTTAACCCCTCAATGTCTTAGGCAGATCTAAGTTGTAGAGAAGGTGTGTTTCCCCTGAGGCCTCTATTTTGGGGAGGGGTTCAGGCTGGCCAGCCTTTATTACTTCAGATTTTCTGAAGTCCGGTACCAACTGAGGTATCTTCCACTTCACCTTTTCAGCTCCCTTGTATGTATTGTCTCCCCTCATTAGACTGTAAGCTCCTTGAGGACAGAGGCTGTCTTTCTTTTCACCTATGTTTGTAACCCCAGCACTTAGTACAATGCCTGTAAGTAAGTACTTAATAAATACCTCTTGCTTTGCCTTGCCTTGCCTAGAATTGGAAGACGGTATTGCCTCATAAAGGAGTGCACTGTGCTAATGAAATCATAGGACTGGCCTCTATCCCAAGATCTGACCCAGTATTCTAGGTTGTCATGATCACTTGGGATCCTGACTGTCATTTAATGAATTTATGGTACCTCTCAATTTTGTATCACCTATGAAATTATTAAGTATCATGTCTATGTCTTTATGCGACTTACTGATGAAAATACTAAACAACACAGGTGCAAGTCCTCATCTCTAGTGAACTCCACTGGAGACTCCCCTTCCAGTGGTCATCAGACCATTAATGACTATTTTCTCCACTATTCTAAATAGTCTCTCCTGCATCTCTCCATCTTGTTCAAGAGAACGGCATGAGAGATTTTGTTGGATGCATTACTCAAATCTAGGTAAAACCATACTGATAGCATCCCTCGATATATCGACAAGCTACCTTATCAAAAAAAAAAGGAAACAAGGTGACCCATTCTTGATTGAGCTATTTTGACTCTCTGTGATCACTGCTTCCTTTTCTAGGTGCTCGTTAGCCATCTTTTTAATAATACTTTCTAGAGTTTTGCCGCAAATAGAAGTCAATCTCTTTGGCTTGTAGTTTATAGACTCTATTCTCTTCATTTTTTGGCATTTAGGACATTTACCCTTTCTCAACTTTGCAGTAACCATTCTGTTCAGTTACCACATTTGCTAGTGCTTTCTAGCACCCTGGGATGTCATTAATCTGGGCTTGGTGACTTGAATTTATCAATGATGATAAAGTTCCCTCTTGTTATTGTAGGTTTCAGTTCTCTATTAGTCTTGCTTTTTCTGTCCTTTCTTTCCTAAAAATGACTTTCTTTGAAAGAGTTGAACCTTCTTTCTATCATGCATTATCATTGTCCCATCCACTACCAGTAAATCTTCAGTGATCTTTATCTGTCGTCCTCCCCCCGCCCCGGCAACAGAACTTTAAAAAATAACTCATTTTGGTGTCATAAGATTATAGTATCATGTCTTTAGGTTTCCTTGTCAAACTCAGTGCTTTCAGAGCTCTAGCACTCTTGATATCATTCTTATAGGACCATTGTATGCTTTAGCATCCAACCTCCATTACCTGCCCTTGTTTCCATTTTCCATAAGAGTTTTTTAAATCATTGTTTATTTTTAACATTCTTTTGTTTTTAGATTTTGAGATCCAAATTCTCTCCTTCCCTTCCACTCCTCCCTTCCCTCCTGAGAAGACAAGCAAAATGATATCAATTATACATGTGAAATCATGCAAAACGTATTTCCATATTAGCCATGTTGCAGAAACAAACAAAAAAAGCAAGAAAATTGTAATTCAGTTTGTACTCAGGGTTTATCAGTTCTCTCTCTGGAGGTGGATAGCATTTTTTCATCATGAATTCTTTGGACTTGTCTTGGATCGCTGTATTGATCAGAGTAGCCAAGTCTTTCACAATTAATCATTATTACAACATTGCTGTTACTGTCACAATGATCTCCCAGTTCTCACATTACTTTGCATCAGTTCATACAGCTCTTGTATGGTTTTTTCCTCATATATATCTTAAAAGCTAAGTTCCCCTGTGCATCCACATTGGTCTCTCTAGACAACTTCTCCCTTTACTCCCCAACAGGATAATTTCTCTTTATGTTGTCAGAATTTCATTCTTGGTAGTTCTCCCATCCCTCAGGGTCTTCCTTTACATGATTTTAGGCGAGAGGAAGCTTTCTATTCCATCTCTGAATGCTTTGAAATCCCTTTCTCTAAAAATCTATTGTGCATTTCATACAATATCCAGATTTTCTCTTTTCAATTACAAACTCTGAGAGAGTGATCACTTCGCCCCAAGGTTACCATCATTTCTTCCTAAATGATCAGTTGATCCTTTTTGCTAAGAATCTGGTCTAGAATAACAAATCCTTTCACTGGTCCCTCTATCTTTTGATTATTAGGGCAAGCCAAGAAATTATTAATTACTCTGCTTTTGGGAAGCGGGAGAGACAGAGAGACACAGACAGACGCAGAAACAGAGAGTGAGCTCTATATCAGATGTCTAAATAATTGAACCTTCCTATCACTACTATATCATGCAGCCATGGCAACCTTATTATTTGTTTCCTGAATTCTTCATCTATTTCCTCTTACAATCTAGGTGGATTGTAGTATACTGTGAGGAAAATATCATTTCTTGGACCTGTTATTCAGCCACTAGGTGGTGCAGTGGATAGAGTGCTGGTCCTGGAGTCAGGAAGACTCATCTTCTTGAGTTCAGTATAGCCTCAGATACTTACTAGTTGTGTGACCCTGGGTAAGTCACTTAACCCTGTTTGCCTCAGTTTCCTCATCTGTAAAATGAGCTGGAGAAGGAAATGGCAAACCACTTTAGTATCTCTGCCAAGAAAACTCCAAATGGGGTCACAGAGAGTTAGACACAACTGAAAAATGACTTAACAACAACAAGCCCAAGGATTGATATGTCCTTGATCTTTTCTTCTCATTGAAAAAGTATTAGTATTAATTATTTGGTTGAAGGTAGAGACAGTATGCACATCAAAATTTACAAGTGGCAGAAAGCTGAGAGAGATAGCTAACAGACTGGATAACAGGATGGGATTCTAAAAGATCCTGAAAGGCTATAGCGATGAACCAAATTTATTAAGCTTAGGGCTAAATATAAAGCCCTACATTTGAGTTAAAAAAATCAGTTGCACATGTACAGGATTAGATAGATGTAACTAGTAAGTAATTCATATGTAAAAGATATGGGTGTTTTCATTACATTGAGGCAAGTTTCAATTCACTATAAAGAAGAATGTTCATCGACATCAGAACTACCCAACAATGGAATAGGTTTCCTTGGGAGGTGGTGAGATCTCTATCAATGAAAATATCCAAGCATCATCTGTAGATCACCTATTGGGAATATTGTCAAGGAATTTCCTGCCAAAGGCAGGATATTGAGCTAGATGGCTTCTAGCTAAGGTCCGTTCCAAGTCTGAAACTATAAGATTCGAAGTCAAAGGGAAGAAAAAAAGTAATGCTTGGAGAATGATGGTGGTACTAGTTATCAGATCCTGCTTTCCCCAATGAATTCTGTAGTCTCTTAATTAAAATATAATTTGACACTTCAAAGCAGGGAAGGGTATGTAGTACAGTGCTAGATTTGGAGCCAGATGACCTGGGTTTGAATCCTGAATCTGTCCCCTTACAATCTTTGTGTCCTTGGGCAATTCATTTAAACCCTCTGGACCTCGGTTTCCTCCTATGTTAGATGAGGAGATTGGCCCTGAGGTCTCTTTAAACTCTAGATTCTATGGTCATAAGACCCTTCCCTAATTTCTGAATGAAGGAGTCCTTCCTTGCAGTGGCTACAAGTCAGTAAGCTCTCCCTTCTGCTGCCTTTCTCTTAATATCTGCATCAAGCTCTTTTAATAGGGCAAGGTTTAATTGTCTCCTGTGGATTGGAACCCTCTACACACACCCCAGAATCTTATCTCCTTCTGTCTCCTTCTTCTTCCCATCTTCTTTCTCAGCCACCATTCAGCATGGTACCAAAGGCTTTTCAGTCACCTCTGCCACTCCCCTAGGATCTCCCTCCATCTCATTATCTCTGATCTGTACCATTGCCATGGGGACACTCTCCTCTTCAGTTTTTTGCCATTGGCCTCCTTACCTGATAGTTCTCAATGGAACCCTGGAGCTCCTGCCTCTCAGGGACCAGCCCCTTGCCAGTGCCCCTCTGTGTGTTACTGTCTCCTCATTGCCCCAACCCTGGGGATCCATCCACTCTGCACCAGGAAGAAATTCAAAAAAAGAATAATTGAGACTTGCCTAACAAAGTCCCAGAAGGAGACTCCCACAGCAGGCAGGAGACAGGCTTCCCAGCTCTATAGCACATGCAAAATGCATTTCAATTAAAATGTTGGATATGTGAAGAGGAAACAGTGCCCCATGGGCCAAAGACATGAGATAAATACAGCCCAACACTACCCTGAGCTAACACATTAGAGCATCCCAGAAAGGGGCAATTGGCTCACCTACTGGAATGCCTATCAGTTGGAATATACTGCCAGCTCCAGTCATTGTTTTTCAGTTCAGTATCTACCAGAGCCTCTCACAAAATCTTTGTAGACAAAATGGAGAGATGTAGGCCCTATGATAATGGTGTTAGGTGGGCTCCGAAGTGGCTGAAAGACTAGCCCCAAAGAGCAGTGACTAATGGATCCATGGCAACCTGGAGAGAGACTTTATGGTCACATGCCTTGGCACAATCCTCTTCAAAACTGTTGTCTATGCCTTGGATGGAAGTGCAAATAGTATGCTTATCAAATTTGCAGATGACATGAAGGTGAGAGAGAGAATTAACATATTTGATGGCAGAATTAAGATCCACAAGGAGTGCATCTAAGTGAAAGTGAAACTAAGAAGGAGAGTGAAACTAAGAACAATGAAATGTAAAGGCAGAAATGCAAGCTTCTACACTGAGGCTCAAAAAAATCAATCATGTAAATGTAAAATGGAACAGATATGACCAGAGAATAAATCAAGTGAAAAAGGCTTCATTGGGAGGGGTCAAGAAGGGGGGAGGAATAGAGGGTTAGTAGACCAGGAGCTCAATACAAGAAAATGATGTGGCATGGAGGCCCTAAAATGCTAATAG
Source organism: Phalanger gymnotis (assembly GCA_028646595.1). Classification (NCBI taxonomy): domain Eukaryota; kingdom Metazoa; phylum Chordata; class Mammalia; order Diprotodontia; family Phalangeridae; genus Phalanger; species Phalanger gymnotis. The sequence goes on from CM053622.1 coordinate 753,829,016, forward strand.
GATCATAGGCTCCATTATTAGAAGCATAACATTCAAAGCAGGAGATGTGCTTGGGAAGGGGTACCGGGAAGAGATAGTTCTACTGTCAGACCCCATCTGGGGCTCTTTGTCCATTTCCAAGTGGATGATTCAAATGAAGGGAATTTGGATCAGATGATCTCTAAAGTGTCATCTCTCTCTAAGAGACTATGCTCTTGTACTGCTGGCAAACTAGATCATGTTCATGAGAGGGAAGGAAGGGAGGAAGGAAGGAAGGAAGGAAGGAAGGAAGGAAGGAAGGAAGGAAGGAAGGAAGGAAGGAAGGAAGGAAGGAAGGAAGGAAGGAAGGAGGGAAGGAAGGAAGGAGGGAAGGAAGGAAGGAGGGAAGGAAGGAAGGAAGGAAGGAAGGAAGGAGGGAAGGAAGGAGGGAAGGAAGGAAGTGAGGAAGGAAGGGAGAGAGTGAGGAAGGAAGGAAGGAAGAGAGAGAGGGAGAGAGGGAGGAATGAAGGAAAGAAGGGAGAGAGGGAGGAAGGAAAGAGGGAAGGAAGTACTTTACAAATATTATCTCATTTGTTCACAACAACCCTGGGAGGTAGGTGCTATTATTATTCCTGTTTTACAGTTGAGAAAACTGAGGTTAAGTGTCTAGCCCAGAGTCACACGGCTAGTAAGTGTCTGGAGCCAGATCTGAAGTCAGGTCTTCTGATGCCAGGCTTAGTGCTCTGGTCACTGCACCACCTAGCTACCTCAGGAAGAGGAGGAAGGTGAGTGGTCTGAATACTCTACTATATAAGGACCCATTTAGGGAATTACGAATGCCTTGAAATATCTAACAAACAGGCTTCTGTAGGGAAGAGGGATAAGATGTCATCTGATTGTGTTGAAAGGGAACAACTATTTCGGAGAAGTTGGAATATTGACAAAAGAAAAAAAAAACCTTCCTGAGGTGTTAAAGATAGAGTGAGCTGCCTTGTAAGGGAGGTCTCCATTTAGAATTTGGGTGGCTACATTGGGGACATTATAGAGGTATTTGATAGCTCTAAAAGGATGTTGGATTATATTCCTCTGAGATCCCTTTCAGCTCTGATAGTCTATCATGCCAAGATTTTTCCTCTCAAGTCCCTTCCAACCTAAAACTATGGGTGATCCTAAGTACTCATGGGAGCAATCTCCCCTTTCCCCCACCCTCCATGGGACTTTCCTGGTTGAAGACTCGATGAAGGACAGATATAGTGTAACTGACTTTGCTTCCTCCATTCAGAGCCTAGTTCCTCTCCTCAACAGGTAATATATTTGTCTCATCCAAGGACTTCTCTATATACGTGCTGTTTTCAACCCAGCAGGTTCTCAGGCTAATGGGGAAAAGAGAGAAACTCAAGCTAGCTCTCTGAGTTCTGGACAAGGAAGATACCCTGGAACTTCCTTCTGCAAGCTATCGGGTGAAGACAGAGTGAAATCCTTTGAGGGCTGGAGAAGCAACAGAACCCCCTCAGGCATTGACCATGCTATGAGGCTCGATCCATGCAATTCAACCTACATTTATTAAGCATTTATAATATGCGAAACCAACTCTGAGGTGAAATTCCAGACTCTTCTTCTATCACTTCCTGCTATGTTTCTCTACTTCTTTCCTTTTCTCAAAGGGCCAGTCTGATCTACTGGGTTTCCAAATGTCACTTCCTGACCATTTTTTTTAGAAACATCGTGGCGTGGCAGAAAGAACAAGGGATTCAGTTAAGTGTCATGTCATGGTGGATAGGGTACTGGGCTTGTAGTCGGGAAGTCCTGAATTTGAATCCTGCCTCAGACATTTACTAGCTTAACCCTGCCCAGATTCCATCTCATAATCTGTAAAATGGAATTACAATAGCGCCTTACTCACAATATGGCTGTAATGATCAAATGAGATTTTTGTGAAAACACTTTGCATAAAGTAATACATAGATGTTAGCCATTGTTATTAACATTACTATTAATCAGTGTCATTCATGCAGGATAACAGGGCTAACAAAGTGCCCAGCACGACCCTATTGGATCTAAGATTTAGAATTTGGATTTCAAATCCTATGCAGGGAGAAGGAAGGAAACAAAGTTATTAGATCAATTAGCCACTGCTAACTATGGGTTTTCATCCTCTCTTTTCATTGTCTTATAGGCAACTGAAAGGCACAGGTGACAGAGTGCTGGATTTTGAGTCAGGACAGAATTGAGTTCAAATCCTGAACCATATACTTATTACCTGTGTGACCCTGGGCAACTCACTTAACCTTCATCTGTCTCAGTTTCATCCTCTATAAAATGAGAATAATAAAGTACCTACCTCCCAGGGTTTTCGTGAGAATCCAATGAGATAATACTTATAAAGCACTTAGCTCAGAGCCTGGTACATGGTAATGACTTAAATGCTTGTCCCCTCCCTTACCTTCATCTTCATCTTGCCAATTGTCCTGGTGATTCATGCTTCAGATAGATATCTTGCCACTGGACCCAGATGGTTCCAGAGGAGAAAGTGAGGCTGGTGACTTTGCACATCCCTCTCTCAAATCTCTTAAATCCAATTTTCTTCCATGCCATGGCATCACCTCCCTAATGTCATGGTCCTCTTCGAGAATGAAGAAAAAACAATAGCAAGAAGAGGTTGAACCAGGTAACCTCAAAGATCCTTTCTGCTTTCAAGATTCTACAATTTTACCTAATCCATGCCTGGGGTGCCATCCCTTCCACTTATCTTTCCTGGCTTCTTTCAAGCTCAAATACCACCTTCTACAAGAGACCTTTCCTGATACTTCGGCTGCCGGTGTCTTCCCTGCGAGATCGCCTTGCATTTGACATATATAGTATATGTAATATATATTAAGAGAATATGCTCTGTATGAACATACAACATTTTAATATATTATGTGAAATATCCACGTATATTGTATGTACAGTTATTTACATGTTGCTTCCCTCATTGTACTGAGCTCCTCAAAAAGAGACTGTGGTTTTTGCCTTTGTTTGTATTCTCAGTACTTAGCACAGTGCCTAGCACAAAGTAAGCACTTAATAAATGCTTATCAATCCTTGTACTGACTGCCAGACCAAGGCAACCTTAAACATCTAAATGGAAGAAAGAAGAACACAGGAACTTAGTTACCACGTGGTGCAGCAATGTGGCGTGGTGGAAATGATGTTGGATGGTGCCATGAAGGACCTAGGTTCAAATCTTTGCTCTGCTAGCTGTGTGACCCTGGGCAAGCCAATTAACCCAGCGAAGCCTCAGTTTTACCTTTATAAAATGAGGAGGTAGAACCGGATGGCCATCTAAGGTTCCTGTCGGTTCTGATTGTATGCTCCTATAACATGGCTTCAATATCTTTCAGAATACCTTTTTGGGAATACCCTTCAGAACATAAGACCTAAGAAGGGATCGTCAAAGCCAACCTTTTCATTTTACAGAGGAAGAAACTGAGGCAAAGGAAGGTCAAGCAAATTGCCCAAGATCACAAAGCTAATAAATAGGCTCCATGCTGTGAACAGAATCCTAGATTTATAACTAGAATGGCTCTTAGAATTCACCAGTTCAATCCTTTCATTATACAGAAGCTGCACTGGATTCCAAAGTCTTTCTCTAAGGCTCTTCCCATTAAACTGGTATTTGGTTTTTGGTTTTGTTTTGGGTTTTGGCAGGGAGGGGGAGAGATACACCATTGGGGATAATGACCCGGAAACCACTGCGTCAGTTCATGTTCAGAAGGTGGTTCAGAACCTTGAATCACCCCTTAAAACATAACTGAGAGCATCTAGCACCCCACTGCGAACACCTTAAGGGACATCGCCATCACAAGGTGTGTGGAAGGCTGGAGCACCGTAGTCGAAGCACACTGCCCTCTGCCGCTGCCTAGGTGGAATCAACTGTGGGAAGACGGAGAGATTCCAGAGACGCCAAACAGCCAGCCATCTGCTGCTCCCTTTCTATGCCTGCCACTTCCGCGGCTGTGAGCCCTGCCACACGCAACTAGCTATCCAGGGAAAAACCCACACCTTGTTCAGAGTTGTTCTCCTCACACGATTTCTCCTCTTGCCTCAGGAGGCCTCCCCAGCCACAGAAGGTGAGATGAGGCATCCCTGCCTCTGAATCAGATGCGGTTTGAGAAGAATTGCTTGCATCTTTCCCTTCCACCAGCCCTAAATTCGTTCTAGGAGGAGGGTATCTAGAGAAGGGAAGATTCCTGTGCTGGACCCCGAGATGTGCATGGCCATAGGAAAGGGGTGGTCACTGCATGGCTTTACCAAGCCCCAAAAGGCATAGACAGTTGTACCTTTTACCCAAACCAAGCCAATAGTACCAAATAACATAGCTAATGCCCTATTCTACCCACCACAGTCTCATCCCTCTTTATCAAAACAGGGGATTTCCAGGCTGGTCCAATACCCATCCCTCTGGTTTTCAGCCAGACAGGTTTGTATCTCCCATGAGCAGCAAAATGCTACTCTGTTGCTTCCTTTCTCCTGTACAGGAGGGAGGTGGGGGTGGGGGAAGCATGCTGAGGACCGCAGGGCTCTACTAATGACAGATGATGTCAAAAAGCAGCTATGCCCACCCCCGGAGTGAAGCATTTTTACAGCATCACTGATTTGGAGCTTGAAGGGACCTTAGAAATTACTTAGTCTGACCTCCTCATTTTATAGATGGTAAAACTGAGGCTAGAGAAGTGATGTGACTGGCTCGAAGGTCACACAAGCAAGAAAACAGTTGTTCCTGGGATTCAAGGCCAGATCCTTGCATTCCACATTCAGTGATCTTTCCTCTTTACCACACTCCGCCAGTTGCCAATTCTAGGAGGATGGAGAGCCTCCTCCGCCCCGCCCCCCATCCTGTGCATCTCTTAGAATTAGACAAATAGTGCTGGATTTGGGCTGTGATCTGAGCTCTAGAATTCCTCAACCATTCTTGCCCAGAAGCAAAGAGATGGACACCATGAGCCCTGGAGTGCCCAGTCAACCTAGAACTCTGATCTATCCCATCTCATCTTCCTTAAATCACACACACACACACACACAGTTAGCCCTGACGTCAAAAAGCTATGTAACACAGTGTCAGGCTCATATCTAGAAGAAATTAAGCTCACAATGGAGAAAGGGGAGGTGGAGACTGGGGTTGGCAGCCGCAGCTGGGCTGATAGGTGGAGAGGCACAAACTCCTGAATTGAATGCTTTCTAAGGCCCCTCGGCCACTCCCAGGTGGCAGGAAGCTACTTGTCTGAAGCATTTACTTCCAAGGGGGGGAACCCTATTGATCTTCATTCAGCTCCTGTCTGCTGCTACACAGGGATGTTTCATCGCATCGCCAGTCACCGCCAGAAATTTCTCATTGTTTCACTAGCAGCAGCTCCCGAACTCAGAGACCGTTGTTCAGGACCATTTGGCCGAACTGACATGAAGAGCTGCAGGCCTCTTCAAGGTTCCTGGGGGAAGCCCCCTCTCCTGGACTATGCACATGCTAGTAGCTGTAGACTTTTGCTCAGGCAGGGGCCCCATATACATTCAGAAAGCCCATGATCCATCAGCCAGGGTCTTTACTGCTCAACCCTGGCTCCTTATCAGTATTTTAGGAGAAACAGTCACGTTGGGCTTTCCCACCCTCCATCAGATGCCTAGCTTTGCTGGACTCAGCAGTGGACTTTCTCCTTTGCTCTGGCTCCATTCAAAGTCTTTATCACCCACAGGGGTGTTGGGACATCATTCCTGGCCTTTCATGCCTCCTGCCTTGAAATCATGGCTTTCTATCTCAATACCAGGCTGCATAGCTCAACACTTTATCCGTCTCTTATATCAAAATTGGCTCTGGGTTTCCACTGCAAAGAATCATAGAAATCACAGAACAGCATAGGATTGTGAGTTTAGAAGTGGAAAGGATCTCAGGGGTCATCTAGTCCAATGGAGGCAACTGAAACCCCAAAAGCTTAAGTAATTTGCCCAAATTCACATAGTCAAATGAATTGAGGCAATATTTGAACCCAGATAATCAGAATTTAAATCCAGAAATCTTTCCATTGCAACACAGTAAGTAGAAAGGGACATGAGAGACCAACTAGTCCAACCTTCTCATTTTACATAACTGGAAACCGAGGCCCAGGGAGGAGAAAAGCTTGTCCCAAGGTCACACAATGCCAGCAGAGGAACTGACATGCCATCCAGGACTCTTCCCAATAGACCTTCCAACTCAATCATTCATGGAATTTTAGACCTAGAAGGGGCCATAGAATTTTAGACCTAAAAGGTCTAAAGGGTCTGATCCCTACAACACACCATTTAAACACTCTTGACTGATCAACCCATCCATTATAACTGTTGCCATGAATTAAGACAAGATTCATTTGAACAATGACAGCAACAACAATAATAATAATACCCTACAATATGCTTTATAAACCTTCAAAGAGCAACACTTGGTAATCACACAGAGAATACATCTCCCACATATTCATATGAAATAATCAATGGTGGGGTTTTTTTCCTCCTTGGGCTACAATCCAATTATTCTCTCTCTCCCTCTCTCTCTCTTCCTCCCTCGATCACTCTCCTTTCTTACTTGCCACCCATCCAAGCAATCAATGCTTTGACCTCTTCCTCTGATAGACACAATTACAAAAAGACAGAGCAGAGCAATTCATCTATTCAAGATGGATTGTTCAAACACTCCGTCACGCAGCAGGGCTCCCTCCCGGGCTCCCTGTCTGAACGGAAATTTAAGCCCCCAAAGAGGCCAATAAACAGGAGGGTAAAAACTGCCCCTCTTTGAGTCCAAAAACCCCTTCTGCCTCCATACCGGCAGAGGAAGCCTCCTTCAGCGTCTCCAACCTGAAGAAAGAAAAAGCCCTGAGTGTGAAGGCAGCAAGTGGCAATACAGGACTCGGCAATCAAACAGGGGTTGTTCTCAGGACCTGCACTCTGTGTCTCCACCTCAGCACCAGACCCATCTCCCTTCTGACCAGCCTAGTAATGACACCTGTACAAACAACGAGGTCGCTGGAGTGGGGGCGTTGGGGAGAATTCCGCTTAGGGATGGTGCTGATTGGGATACAGATTAAGCATATTTCTCTCCTTCTCTGAAAAGGCCGTCAGAGCTGGTGTAGGGGCACACTGACGGACTCAGCCCTCTCAAGGGAACATTCCAGGGAGCTAAGAATGCTACCCCAACCGCTGCCCCTTCTTTCAGGGTTGGCACCCTCACTGGCACTCACGTTTGGCATCTACATAGCCGCCTGCTCTATGTTGAGAATAAAATGGGACCAGGGTGCCTGGGATATGAATGGCCAGGTCTGACACATGATAATTAATCCCGGGGTTTAATATGAAGAAGATTAGAGAAGCCGGTGCTTTGCCCTCCTTTAATTATGCTATTACATAGTGAGCTCCAGGGAGGGGGAGGCAGGCTGGTGGACCTGGGCAATGTGCCACCTTTCAATGGGGAGACCCTGACCCCATCAGCCATCTTAGCTGCAAGGGGAGGGACATTTTCCAATAATCAATTTACCATGTTTAGTGAAGGTTTTGCCGGCTAGTAACTCACCAACTTCAGCCTATGCCCCCCCCCCAAGTCCATGTGACTAGGATTGTACTGTGGCCCTCCCCAAGAACACATGTGTACCCATCCTACAGAGTGCTTCAATTCTCAAGTTTAGGTTATCCCCCAAAGGGCCTACTGCCTGTTCACTGAAGATGGACTGAGATCATATCCAAACACAACACATAGACTCAGAGGTCTGTTCAAAATCTACCCCCCCATCACCACCTTCCCCTCTGCCTCCCCATACATATACAGAAGGGAGAATGGAAAAGACAGTAGTATCTGCAATGCGTGAGTTGGCCTCAGAGGTCCCATGGGCACCCGTAAAGATTTTCCCCACCCTCACCCTCACCCCTTGCATATTTCCCCTTCTCAGGCTCTCCAAGGGCACCCTATTGCAGAAGATCTGCAGCCTCTCTACCTACAATCAAGGAAGAATGAAAAAGAAGGAAGGCCTTTCCCCAGATAGTGAAGCAAGTCCTGGGGATAGGGAGGTTATGATGGACCAGGGGAAGGTAACAGAGGGAGGGGGAAAAAATCCGTAACGACCAAGTAGCGTCCCCCAAGGGCTGTAAACGGTTAACTCTGAAGTAGAGAAGGGGGGGTTGAAAGGGAGAGTGCTATGTAGGATCTAAGACTCTACTGCCTTCCTTACCTCTGAATTGAACACACCCCTCAAAATAAGCGCAGAGGTAAGGCCCCAGTTTCAAGAGATAGGACTTGTGGGCTGTCCACTGTGCCTAGTAGATTCTATAACACCAGAAAGGGGTCCCTGGTCCTGGGGTGGGAGGAAGTGAGGAGGAAGACAGGAAAACTCCAAGAAAAAGCTTCTGTGAGGTCCAAAAGCACTGCTTTTGGCAGGTTTAAAAGCCCAATCCTCAAACAGGGACAGTATTCTCTCTCTTTATTCCCAATCTAGTGCATGTAGAATGGCGATTGGCAGCCCAAAGCAAAGAGCCCAGACTCACCAAGGCTGCAGGGGACTCCCTCCTTGGCATTTATAAGAAGGAAAGGGGGGTGGAAATGATTCCTTTGGGACCTCAGCTCTCCCTCTCACGTTGTTCTGGTGGATACGAGGGGAACAAATAGCCTCTTACACTGAGCAAGCCAGAGAGCCCTACAGGGCCATACCTCTTACGTTGAGAATTCTCCGTCCCCCAGCGGGCCTGGGGCAACACCAGAGCCCAACTGGGCGCCCACTCTACCCCCTCCTCCTTTGCACACTGCACCATTTACCCCTCATATAGACACAAAAAAAGCCAGAGCTACGTCAGGCCAGCGGGCGTCTGAGATGGAAAACAAAGTTGGATTCCCCGAGTTACTGCCTCGGTTAGAAACAAACAGGAAGAATAGTCAGCTCTCCACCGGGCTGGTTACAGCTGAAACCCAGAAGCTGTTCGGCCAGTTCGTGGTAACTTAAAAAAAAAAAATCGAAATATGCCTTGCACTTCAGATTTTTCTCCCTTAGTCCGCACTATGCTTCCTCAACCACGGAGAGCTCGGGGGGCGGGGGGGGACCCTAAGCAAGACTGAGACTTTCTATCCGGAAACGTCTGGCCGAGCTGTGCCCCGGGGTACGGGATTCCAGATGTACGCCTTGCCCCAAGGGAAGCCTGAAAGCCCAAGTCCCAGGATAGTCAGGTCCCTATTGGGTTATCTCCCGTCCGTGTTCCTCAGGCCCAGTAAGGCTGAGGGCGGGCACTGAGGAGAGAAGCCTGCCGAAGTGACCGGCCCAGCATGCATGAGCTCGAAGTTTGCTGCACCCCCGACCCCCCACCTCCGCCCAGCTCCATGGCGCCAAGCCTGGTCCCGACTCCCTGCCCATCACCTGGATTCTAGCCTTGAAGGTCGTTCCCCTACTGCCCCTAACCCTGCAAAGAGACCCGAGTACCGAAGGTGACGAGGGGGTAGGAATTGGGGCTCTACACACACACACACACACACACACACACACACACACACACACACACACACAAAACCCCTGAGCCTCTGATCCGCCTGAGCCCCCTCTGGGTCAGGAGAAGTGTGAACAAGGAGCCAGATTGGGGGACTTAATTCCTGAAGGAGACCGGGAGACGGGGAAAAAACAGCTCGTGAGCACGGACCTAGCTTGCAGTAATGGAAAAGGAGAGTCCCCTAGGCTTGAATCGGGGCGGAAATGATGGGGATAGAGCGCCCAGAAACAGTTTGGCCACCCCCACACCAGTCCTGCCTGGCCCTGTCCGCCCCGCCCCAAGGAACAGCTGTAGAAACCAAGGGGCTTCAGCCAAACTGGGGAGTGGGTGGGTAGCCGAATGTGTCTGGGCGCAGGGAAGGAAGCAGGTTGGAATTCAGGGAGTAAGCGGGCTGACGGGAGCGCCCAGTGGAACCCTTACCTATCCGGATGACATGGGGCATTCCCCGAGAGTCCTGAATCCAGAGCACGCAAACCAGCAGCCCGGCCCAGTATTCCCAAACCAGACTCTGGAGACGCCGCCAGGGACGGGTCATCGTTGGGCGCCGAGCCTCCCCGGGGCGCGGCCGTGGCGGGCTGCTCCGCTCCCTGGGGCGGCCGCTCTACCAGCCGGCGCGCAGCCCGGGAGCCTCCGCCGCCGCCGCCGCCGCCGCCGCCTTCACGGTCTCCACCACGGCGGCCGTAGCCGCCGCCTCCTGGCCACCAAGCCCGGGTCCGGAGCGGGGCTGTGAGTCGGGAGCGCCCCGCTGCGCTCTGCACATCTTACTAGGAAGCCCGCCCGCCAGCGCCCGCCCGCTAGCCAGCCAGCTGCGCAAGTGGTGCCGGGTTCCGCGCCCTCTGGCGACCCTGATTCCGACCCCGACTCGACCCGAATTCCCTTCTAGGCGAGGCTCTCCGCTGCGCTCTTCCTTAGCCTAGACGCCCGTTCCGGCCCGGGCTCTGGATTGGGCACTGGATCGGGCTCTGGATCGGGCTCCGGCTCCGGCTCCGGCTTCGGCTCGGGCCCCGGCTCCAGCTCGGGCTCCGACTCCGGCGCGGGCTCCCACCTGCACCCGCTGCCGGGCTGGCGGGCGGGCTGCACGCGTCTCTCTGTCCCCTCCTCCTCGCCGCTGATGCTATCGCCCCGGCTTGCACAAAGCCCTGGAGTGGAGTGACACGCGCACGCACGCACACACACACACATCAGCGCTCTCACACTCGTGCACACTAGAACACGCTCTTTTACACACACACACACAATGCTTTCAAACATGCACACCCATTCACACACACATACACACCTGTTCACACACACATACCCTGCTCACACACATGCAAACAAACGAGTGCACACACAGTTTCTTACACCCACCCGTACACGCATAATTCACACTCGCCGAGAAACACATGCCTACATGCTCACACTTGCAAGAGAACACTGCAGTGATTGAGTGGATCTAGTCAGGCCAGGCAGAGGAGGGCCGTAGGCTGAATGTAGAGGCCGCCTGGAGCTGGCCTCTCTTTCCTGCTTCTCCTCCCTCTCCCAGGCCCCTTAGCTTTTTTTCCAGTCATCCCCACTTTGTCCCCTTGGCTGGGAGGGCCGAGGACCTGGGCCTGGCCAGTGGACTCTCAGTTTCGGAAGGCGGTTTCTGGGGAGCAATTTTCCTTCCTTTGCAAGGCCGAGGGAGAGTGGGGCAAGAGGGAGGATATCTACAGGATGGGAGCGGAAAAGACGAGGGGCCCAAATCCCTAACTCCCAATTCCGATGCCAGACTGCGCTAAGACCGGCCCAGGACTCCCCAAAGCTCTGGGTAAAGGGCAGACAGGGGAGAGCGCAAGAAGAGAAGAACTAGGAAGTGGGGGGTGGATGCTCATTTTCAGTAGAGGGAGAGCCGTCGGGGTTGGAGTCTGGAGAGGGGGAGAATCCAGCTCTCAAAGCTCTGAAAACCAGGCAAAATAGAGAATACCTGTTTACCTCGGGAAGGAGTAGGTGGGTACTGAACCCCGACTGGAAGAAATTGGGAGACCCAAGGCAGTCGGTCCCCCACTGCCCTCACACTCCTCAGCCAGCATCATGCGCTGCCAACCCTTCTCCTCCCCCTCCCCAAGCTGGGCCCCCTTTGGGAACTGGTGCAGGGTTGGGAGCAAGGGTCCCTCAAAGGAGAATGGCTGCGGGTTCAGCAAGAGGCAGGAGACAAATTCGGGGCTTTCTTTAGAGGAGAAGCAGGGCCCGTAGGGGGAAGGGGAGTGCCCCCGGAAGGGTTAATGAAAGCACCTTATTTATTATTGGATATAATAATTTTTTTTTCAGGTGTTTCTCGGTGGTAAATGAAAGGAGTCTGAAAGGGAACCGCACCCCCGCGAAGATGGGAAATACGCAGTTAGACGAGTTTAATGACCTTTTCGACAGAGACAAAGCGGTAGGACTACAGTAGATAAATCGGAAGAGCTGTCACCCGGCTGGGGCTAGGCTCGTGTGTGGATTCATTTCCTTCATTTAAATGGTTTGCTCTCTTCGTCATTTCCAGTTTCTCTCACTTGCCAGCTGTCTAGCAGGAGCAGGCCCCCAACATCTGAAAAACAAATTTTTCATTTTCTTACACAAACCCGATGGGCCTAAATCCATTCATCCTTTGTATTTTCCTCACTATTCCATTCTTCCTTGTCGGAACACAGGGGCTGGGCCTTCGGGAGAAAGAGAGGGCCGGTGCCCGGTGCTATCTTTCAGGGCTTCTCATAAATGAAAGAGGAGAGGGAAGGGAGCCTATTCTGCCTGAAATGGAGGTTCTGACTTTGCCAGGGAGGGAGGGGGAGAGGGGACAGGAAGCAAAGAAAGAAGAAAGTCTGGACACCTCTCATGAGGGCATCGACCAAAAGCTTGCTTTAAAAGAAAAAAAAAATGCTTTTCCCCCAACATCTTCCAGTAGGGACCAAAGGATGTTTTGTCTTTAGCCGGCTCAATTCTTCCGAAAAGAGTGGCTGGTTTCCTGGGGCAGTCACTGGAAAATGGGGCCCCAGAGGAAAGAGGGAAGGGCAGAAAGGCTGCAGCAGCCAGAAAGCTGTAGTCAAGACCTCTCATAAAAGGGCCAAGTGTTCTGAGGAAAGGAAGCCACCCTCACTCTCTTCTAGGCAGAAGGAAAGGAGGGAGGGAACAAGTTAGCCAACAAGTATTTATGCTATGTGCCAGGTACAATGCTAAATGCTAAATAGAAGAAGGGATTACTTAGAGAGGACAAAGGTGCTCTCCCAAGGGCACCAGCTAGGTGCCCCCAATTTCCTCTAAGCTCCAGGACAGAATACCCAAGAGGGGGATTCATTGTCTTGGGGGGGGGGAAGTTCACTGCAAAGCACCTCCCCTCCCCACCCCTAGTCAGGTTGATTGTAACTTGGATATTTCCAAAGCCTTCAGGCTCAGCAAGGATGTGTAGCAGGACTATCTGTCCTCTTGCTGAAAGAGAGGAAAGGCCTGATTTTCCAAGAATAAAATTTCCAGTGGTACAGGGCAAGAGTGAAAGGAGAGATTGTGGCTGGGGAGGGGAAGATGGGGTGGGGATGATGAATGGAAGAAATCAACAAGCCCTAAAGGTATGGGAGTGGGGGATTAGGGCTGCACCCTGCCTTAGGGCAGTTAGACATGTGGCTTTCGGAGGAGATACTGCCAGAAGAGGGAGAATGTGGACAGAAGGATATCAGGACAGGGGAAATGCTTAGGGACTAGGCCAGGATGTTGGCCAAGAAATGGAGGAGAAGAATTAGGAAGAAGGGAAATAGAAGGGAAGGGGTAGAAAAATCCTTGCAATAACACTTTGGGAGTGACCAAGGAGAAGGAAAAGTAAAACTACTGAAAGTCCTTTCTGATCCCAGGACCTTGGGACACATGGGGCTGTTTCACCCTCTTAGCTCGTCAAAACCAGAAGCTGGAACAGGATCTGCATGTCTTTTATGATGTTCCAAAGAGGGCTAGAGTGTCCCCATGAGCGTGGAGATCTAGCTAGGTCTTAGATAGCTTCCCCAAGAAAATAATCCTGCTACGATATTGAGACCCCAGTCTTGTCAGGATGGTCCATTCTGCTACACCAGATAAAGAAATGACTGAGAGCAGGAAGGGGACTAGCTCTGCTGGTGTTACTCCCAGTCCCAGTTAATTTATTTTCTGCTGGGAGTGGGAACACTCTCATTTTGTCCCTACCAATTTCCCCCAGGCTTTAATTGGCTAATAATAAAAAAGGCAATAAATTTATAGAAAAATTGCTATGTACCAGGCACATCCCCTTTGATTATCACAACAACCTTAAGAAGTAGGTGCAATTGTGGAACCCATTTTACAGATGAGGAAACTGAGATAAATAGGAATTAAGCGACTTGCCCAGGGTCACACAGCTAGGAAGTATCTGAGGCCCAGGTCTTCCTGACTCCAGAACCAGCACTCTGTCCACTGTGATACTTAGCCCTCCACAACTGCTAATGAGACTGACCTTCTCAAAAGTAGAGGGGGGAAAAAACTTGACTTCTATCCCTGTGGTTAACTGTAGGACCTAGAGCAAGTCCTTTGCCCTCTCTGGCTCTCAGCTTCATCCTCTATAAAGTGAGGAGTTTGGACAAGATAGATTCTGAAGTCTCTTCCCGATCCATGAATTCTCTTAGCCTGAGCAAGGGCTCCTCATTTCTTGCTCTTGGTTTACATGAGACAGAGAAACCTTCCCCTCATTCTCTCCCCAAACTCTGTAGTGTCAACCACACAAGAGATTGAGTAAAGAAGAAAAGGCCAGCTAAGGGCCAATGAAATGTCTTTCCTGGGTCATGGGGAGATGTCGTGCGTGACACCAGGATAGGACCTGCAGGACAGCCAAGGTGGCTCATAACATACCTTTCTGAGTTTTAGTTATATTCTGCTTAGTGGGAGTATAGACTGATTGTCTCTCTGTCTATCTATCTATCTATCTATCTATCTATCTATCTATCTATCTGTCTACTTATTTATTTATCTGTATTCCTGTCTATCAAATCTATTTTGCACACACATACATTATACAAACACACACACATACACATACAACAAGGCCCTTCAGAGACCCTCCCAGTTCAAAGCATTGCGAAACCCTTTGGAAGTCTGGTGAATCCTAAAGACCCCTTCTTGGAATTTTTGTCAACATTCATAATTGAAGAAAATGTGAAATTTTTATTGCAGATTATTGAAAATAAAGATATCATCTTCCCCATCCAAGTTCCCAGACCCCATAAATCTCAGGTTAAGAGCCCCTGACTTAGTTCAGCCTCAAACCCCACCACATTCCTTTATTTTATAGATGAGGAAACTGAAGCCTAAAGAGGGCAAGAGACTTACCCAAGCTCATACTGCCAGTCCATGGCAGATCAGATCCAGGACTTGAACCATGTCTTCTTACTCCCATTTCAAGACTCTCTCTCTCTCTCTCTCTCTCTCTCTCTCTCTCTCTCTCTCTCTCTCCTCCCAATGTGTAATGTACTTTCTATTTGTGCCAGTTTAAGAAAGCTAGTCATATCCTACTTATTGCTTCATCCCACAGTTATATCTCTCCCCAGGCTTTGTATGGGATGTACATCCTTTCCTCAATTGGATGTCAAGATTCCTGGGCAACTGGTGTTGTTGGTAAACAAGCTGACAGACTCTCTTCTCCATCACTCCTCTCTCCCTCCCTCCCCATCCCACCCCCATCCCCTTATCCCTAAGAGCCTACCTCCGGACTCCTAGTGCTTCAAGGCATCACACGTTCTAATTCAGCTTTTCACTTCTTTGTAAAAGGAATAGGGTCTGAGAGGACAAGTGCGGGGGCATCCTATTAGAATTACAGAAAAGGTTCATCAGCTGTTCTCAGACAAGATTCCTGTCTCCACACAGGCTTATGTGTGAAAAGCAGCCTGGCATTGTGGGAAAGGAGCCTTGGCATCAGAGGACCTGGCTTTTGGGTGCTGGGTCTCTTGGGTTTGACTCTGCTGTGTGATATTGGTAGTCACTTCATTTGTCTCAGCCCCAGTTTCCCTTTCTGTAAAATAAGCTGAATAATACTGATACCACCCACCTCTAGGGCAGACCTAAAGAAATGGCTTTGTAAACTAAGTACTCTGAAAATGGGAGTCATTATTGTCATG
The DNA here is from genome assembly GCA_028646595.1 of Phalanger gymnotis. NCBI lineage: Eukaryota > Metazoa > Chordata > Mammalia > Diprotodontia > Phalangeridae > Phalanger > Phalanger gymnotis. The sequence continues at coordinate 753,844,609 of CM053622.1, forward strand.
TGACGTACGTAGAAAGGACGAGCATTCGTGGGCACTCAAAGAATCTCCAAAGGTAAAGGGAAAAAAGGAAGGGAGGGAAAAAAAGAAAAAAAGGAAAGGAAATCCCACCCCCCTTTCTTCTTGGGGGAGGAGGAAGGGCGGCAAGTGCTATCTAAATTAGTTCAGTGGAATAGGTCCCGCATGCATGTGTTTTGTTTAGAGTGATGCACTCTTGGCTACAATACCACTACAATCACTGTGAGTGATGAGGCCCAGGGCTCAAGTTACAGAGATTCATGATCTCCAGTTCCCTGAGAAGCCACAGAGCAAATGCGGGGGTTTGTAAGTACAGATTCCTAGGACTTGAGTGCCCTCTGCTGAAACGTTCTTTGCCATCCCTCCTTTCGGCCACGAGGAAGGTGATTGATACGTACTGAGGCTGCCTCACTGAGGGAGACACACTTCAGTGCTGGCTTTGGGGTGGCAATTACTGGCCAGGACTACATTCTGCTCTGCCCTTTGTTTCTGTTTTCTGTTCATCTACGACCTGCTCCGTTCAGCTGTACTGCAAGCCTCCTTTGATTTCCCAAGCCCACCTGCTCTGGCTGCCCAGGAAGCGCAGTGTTGCTTCCCAAGGTCCACAGAATCATAGGTTTTTAGCTAGAAGTTACCTCAAAGTTCATCTTGTTTGACCGCCTCATTTTGCAGATGAGGAAACTGAGGCCCATGCAGATGAAGTGACATCCTTGAGAGCAGAGACTATCTTTTTCCTTTCTATGTATCTCCAGCACTTAGCATAATGCCTGACACATAATAGGTACTTAATAAATGTTTACAGACTAACTGACATACCAAAAGTCACAGAGGTAGTAAGTGGTCTGAAACAAAATGTGAACCCAGGTCCTCTGACTCCAGAAATAGTATTCTTTCTACTATATCACATGGTACATTTAGAACACTCTTTCTTTTCTAGGGCCACCATGAAAGCCACAGACCAAAGGCAGGGAATACCTCTCTCCTAAACTCTTTGCTGTTTGCTGATGCAAAGAGAAGGTATGGTATTTCAATCCTTTTCAGTCTATAATTCTTGCTTCACTTACAGAATAAAACAGAGAAAGCAAAGGAACAGGCTTTAGCAGGTGCTCATCATGAAAGCCCTGTTTGGGGACTTACTGGAAGCACCAACACCAGCCACCACATTAGTACCAGCATGGTGGCTCTGAGCCCCCATGCCTTATACCAGTCTCTCAGTGCAACTACATCAGGCTTCAAGAGCCTCGGTCACAGCAGCAGTATAAAGGGCTCCAGGAAAAGTGGCCTTGCCTTCAATTCTTGTCAACCGTCAAGCAAGTTCATTCCCACCAAAGTCAATTCCTGTGTTTATTGTCAGCTTAACCCAGCACTGCGAGTTATTTCTCAGCACTGAGGTAGACAGGGAGACAAGCCACAAGAGAGATGTTATTCTGCCGACGACATCTGCGTTTCAATAGTTCAGGCGCAGTCCTAGCTGCCGAGTAAATGGTACACTGTGCTCTTGTTTGTATCTATACATAATGTAAGAGCCACGGATTTGGCTGGAAATATATCCAGTACCAAGTACAGTCTTCTCCCCTGGATGGGAGAAGAAAAGAAATAGAATTGGCTGAGGCCACTCCAAGAACAGGGTTGGCTCAGTGGAAAGAGAACCCTAGGCTGACATTCAGAAGAACCTGGCAGTCAAGTCCTGCCACTAGTTGTGTGACCTTAGGCTATTCACTTTACTTCTCTATGCCTCGGTTTCCTTGTCTGAAAAAATAGAGATGATAACGTTTATATTACCAGCAACTTTGAAGCACTGTGGTGAAGGAAGTACTTTGAAAACATTAAAGAGCTCCTTAGGTGGGAATTATTATTCAGACACCTGGGAACACTCAAACCTTTCTCCCCCGACCCCCAACATAAGTAAGGTATACCCAAGAGCTCAGCTAATCATTGATCCTTTTATGTTTGAAGGGAATTCTATAAGGAAGACAGAACCTCTTCCTCCCCTCTTTCCTTCCCTCCTATAAGGTTGTGTAAGGGACAGGATAGTGCTTACCATGAATAAAGACCATCCAACTTCTGCCTTCATCAATAGAAAGCACTGCAGAACCCTGAAAGTAAGAGCTGGAATGCATTTAGAGAAAGGCAAGGAAAAGCACATTGGAGTGAGTCTGACTATATGGATTTCTTGGTTCTACCACTAACTGGTTGTAGGACCTGCATGTCCTTATTAATCTGGGTCTACTGGCTTTGTTTTGTATACAACATTTCTTTTCCACCTCCTGCCTTTGCATAGACTGTCCCCATTGCTCTTTGTCTTCACTTCTACCTTCTGGAATTCCTAGTTTTCTTCAAAACACAGCTTCAGGGCTAACTTCTATAGGAAGTCTGCCCTAATTTTCCCCTAATCAACTTATTAATGCTCTCTCCTTCAAAAAAATGATATTAACTTTGTATATATATATATATATATGTACATATATATATATAGTGTTTGCTTATCTCCATACAGGTTTTCTGTAAGCTCCTTGAGGGGAGGCAATGTTTTGCTTGGGTCTCTGTACCCTCCTTGCCTACCCTGTGGTAGAGGTACAATAGATGTTTGTTTTATTGAACTGAATTGGATTTGGGAGAAACTTTTTGGACCTCAGTTTCCTTTTTTGAAAAATGAAGGGGCCTAAGATCCCAAGGAGTCTAACCTTCAATGATTCTAACTTACCTAACTCTGCCTCTACATTTTATAGAGCAGGATACAAGACCCAAGGAGGAAAAGACTTGGTCAAGAACATATAGATGGGCAGTCCTGGAACCCGGCTCTCCCAACTCTTAGTTGTCTTCTCTCCACTATAGTCCCCTGCTACTGCTTTGGAGGGGACACTAAGACATCATCCACTGAGATGCCATTTATTCCGCAGAGGCAGATAAAAACCAAGTCTTATTTTATTAACAGTCAACCCACTAGAAAAAAAAGGTCCATCCCTTGTCCCTCCTTTTCTCTCCCTTCAGGCAAGAGCCTCGGGCTGGGGCTGGCATCTCCTTCTCGGGAAAGAGAGCAGTGAACACCCAATTGTGAGTGATGAGAAAACAAACAAACAAGTTTCTCTGGGTTTGCCAGACTTCCCTGCCCGAGGCCAGCTTAATTCAAGTTGCTGTAGAATTTTAAAGTGGGAAGTAATTAGGGCCAGCGGAAGAAAAAAAAAAGAGAAAAGAGAAATGAACAGAGAGGGAGAGAGGAAGGAAAACATTGTTTAGTTTTGTGGTTTTTTTTCTCCTTCTTAATTATGCCAGGCTGCCTTTTCCTGTGGATTCCATCCCATGTCTGCCCTCCGCCAAGATTCCAGCAGGTGGTGAGCTGGGTAAGCAGCGCAGGCACACCTGTGCCTCTCTGGCATACAGGTAAGCTGCTTGTTTCTGCCTTTGAGATCACCTATGGCTCTCTGGAGGGGACAGAGGGGAGAGGAAGAGAGAGAGGAGGGAGCATTTAGGTAGGGGTGGTGGGAGTTATTACAGCCTATTGTAGGGGAAAGGGGCAAAACATTTGCACAGATAAAGAAATGTACAAGCTAAACTCTAACTCCCCCACCTTGTCATCAGTGTATGTGGAGGTAAAAAACACTAGCTTCAGAATCAAAAGGCCTGGATCTTAATCTTGGTTCTGCTACTTACTGTGTGATGTTGGGGAAGTGATTCCCTTCTGGGCCTCTGTTTTCTTCTCTAAAATCAGGAGGTTGGTCTAGCTGATCTTGCAGATTCTTTCCTTCTCTAGTTCCTATGACCTGTGGGTGGTGAGGGTGGGAAGGGTGGTGGTCCATATTAGCCCCATGGTATAAGTTAAATGGGCATTCTTGTCAGAAATCTCTCTGTCTGATCTCCCCTCTCATCCTGAAAGGCCCTTCTGACCTCAGCCTTTGCTCGCTTCTCTTATTTTTCTTAGACAGCACCTGGGCACTATAATTGGTACTGCTCCATGCCCCACTACAAAGGCTTTCGCCTCAAGCCTCCTTCCAGCCCATCAACCTAGAAATGCCTTCACCTTTCAAGGGTACACGCACGGGGGGGGGGATATGGGGGGGCTCACACACACACACACACACACACACACACACACACACCTGGCCACAATTTGCCCCTACTTGAGCTGGCCACAAAGGAGAAAGAAAAAAATGGGAATTCTCTGCCTTGCCCCCTCCTCCTCAACACCTTTCCCCCAGCAGTTTAGTGGCAGCCCCCCAGGTCCTCAGTACCATCAGGCAGACACAGCAAGCCAGTGTTAGGCAAGGGCCCTGCGAGCTCACAAGCCACCTGCCCAGCACAGATGCACTGCCCCCCATGGCAGGCAAGTGTGCACTGTGGGATCAGGGCTGGGGCTTTGGCAAACAGCCTGATGGGGGTGGGGGAGCACATGAATGAATGAATGCTGTCGGCTGAAACCGTTATCTATAAAGCAGCAGGAGCAAGACTGCTGGTGGATAAAGGGAGCAGCTTTTGCCAATCAGTTAGAATCAGTCTGTCTTTCCCCACCTAGTTTGTGTGCAGTGTGTGTATGTGTGTGTGTGTGTGTGTGTGTGTGTGTGTGTGTGTGTGTGTGTAAAACTGCACTGTGGACAGATGCCTCAGCCCATCTATATAATTTCCCAACAGCCTCCTCCATGTGGATATGAATTCATTTTCATCTATCAACTCAGCCAGGAATTTCATCGCTTCTTTCTCTTCCCTTTAAGACACAGGCCTATTCTTTTCAATGACAGTGGAAGCTGGATTATACCTACAGGGTTCATCATATCAGGGGATGTCTAGTTGTCTTCCCCACTAAAGGTGCCTCTGATCTGGACCCAGCCAGTGGGAAGCCCAGTGACTAATAAGAGGGAGCCCGGATTCCCTTTCTCACATTTTTTTTTGCTATTTAAAGCTCAATTCTAATGTACTAGGGACCAATAATTTAAAGCTTAAGATTAGGCTAATATTTAGGGTTTCCCCAAATGGGGAATTTAAAAAGATACTGAATATACAGGTATGGGACAGGTAGAAAGAAATGATAGACATAGAACACTCACAAAACTCATTTGACAAAAATAAATTTAAAATGGATTTGAATTAGTGACAATTTGTAACTATGATTAACATTTACTGGGAGGCTGATTCTTAAATCTCTTCAGAGCTCTTCAGAGAGTAGTTTGTAGGATTGCTCATTAGGTACTTTTCATTTCACCTTAGCTCTTCCCTGTCCAAACAGTTTCCAGGATTTGTCTCCTGCTAAAATGACTAGACTTGGGACAATTTTCTTTTCAACATCCCTTTTCTCCAGTGAAGAAGCTTTCTCTGCCTCTGGTCATCTCCACTTACTAAACTCAGACTGCTTAAACACATAGAGTATCACTTTGAAGCTAATGTTCTACCACCTACTCAGGAAAGGAAATACAAAGCAGAAAAGGCAGTGAGGGCCTAGAGATCAATTCATACTCCATGTGGGAGCAGCATCGGGGTAGGGAGAAAGATTATAGTCCATCCATTTACCCTCATCTAAGGAATCTAGAGAGAAAGCATACTTGCCACACAAGAGAGTCAAAGCAAGAGAATTCAAGCCAGAAGCTATCTCTCCCTTTAAAAGATCCATGGAGTTATTGGCTCCTCCAGCTCAGCAGCCAATGTGGGGGGGCATCACTTTGTCATTTCAAAGCATCCTTTCAGCACAGGTCTGATAAATGGTGAGAAGCAGCTAGGGAGATCATCATTTCCCATTCACCCGAATGTTGACACACCATGTTCCTGGACTACCTGGAAGTTTCAAAGGGGATGGGGGGAGTTTGGTGGTGGGGAGGAGTGCCAGCCATATGATCCTTGGGGTGGCCTCTTTAGTCCAAGTCATTCTTCACTACAAAAGCAATCAGAAACTCAAAAGGATGAGAAATTTCAAAGTCCCCTTTGCCCAGAGATGCAGGAAAATCAGAAAATCATAGTCTTGGAGTTAGAAGGCTTTACAAATATCTCTCACTTGATTTTTACAACAACCTTGTAGGTAGGTGTCATTATTAGCCAATTTTACAGATGAAGAAATTGAGGCAGGCAACATTTAAATGATATGCTCAGGACTACATAGCTAGTGAGCATCTGGTGTAGGATTAGAATTCACACCTGTCCTCGCCTCCATGTCTAGTACTCTATCCTCTGTCCCACCAACTTGCCATCATGCCTGAAAAGTGATCATCTGACCATTGCTTAAAAAACTCTGATAATGGGGGGGGCAGTACCTACTACCTCCTGGAGTTGCCTGTTCCCATTTTGGATAAAACTAGTTAAGCATTCCCTACTTTTCTCTCCCTGCAACTTCCACCCACTGCTTCAGTTTCAGCTGCTTGGAGCCAGGAAGAACAAATCTATGCTCTTTTCCATATGACCTTTTAAATACTTACTGGTGGTTGTCATCAGGAGCATCACAGCAACCATCACAACAAATCCCAAGCCTTCTCTTCTCCAGGCACAAAATCCCTGGTGCCTTTAACAAACCCCTAGAAATTCAGTCTCAGTCAAATCAGGGATTTTTTGCGAAAAATTCTTCTGCGAAATCTACTTCTCTAAGTACTTGTCCCAGAGTCATACCCTTATTGGTAGATGAGGAAGAACCTTAGGACTATAAGATCATTTATTTAGAGCAAGAAGTCACCTAAGAGGCCATTGCATCCAGCCCCTCGTTTTTCAGGGGAGGAAAATGAGATCCAGAAAGAGATGGAAGACCCGGCATTTACTGCCAAGCTGTGAAGACTTAAAGCACAAGGAACTCTGCACTAGACTGAAAGTATGTCATCTGAGGCCCAGCCTCGCTAAACATGGAGGAGCTCATCACTAGAATCTTAATCACCAAGTGATGAATTATATCAGCCACCAGGACTATTAAGGCCATCGATTAAGGCTAGTCATACTGACAAAAATCATGGATCCTTGAACTTGTCTAGATGCCACCCACCCTACTTTACCCCACCCAACTTGCATTTGTATAGCTGATTTCTTGAATTCAAGGGTAAGATTCTGCATTTATGTCTATTAAATACCATCTTTTGAGATTTAGTCCAATGTTTGAACCTGTCAAAAACTTTTTGGATCTAGGCTGTGAACCAGAAGTATTAGCTGTGCCTCCCAGGTTTGTATCAACTGAAAATCCCATGAGAGTGGTATCTATGCCTTTATGCAAGCAACTCATGGAATTTTCTGTGGAATAAGGTCAAGCATGTGTCCCTGGGTCTCTCCACTAGGGAGACCTTCTGCCACATTAACACTGAACTAATAATGACTACTATGGGTTAGAATTCAGGGGTGGGGAACCTGCAGCCTTGAGGCCATATATGACCCTCTAGGTCCTCAACTGTGGCCTTTTGACTGAATCCAAACTTCATAGAACAAATCCTTTTATTAAGGACTATCATTTGTTCTGTGAAGTTTGGATTCAGTCAAAGGGCTACACTTGAGCACCTAGAGGGTCACATGTGGCCATTTGTTCCCCACTCCTTTTTCACCTAATTACACTGTGTTCTAACTCACATTTTCCCATCATTTACACAAGAATAACACGAGAAATTTTGTCAAATGTTTTGCTCAAATCTAAGTAAACTCTATGTATTACATTCATCTTATCTATCAGTTTAGTAACCTTGTCATGAGCCAATCAATCGATCAATAAACAGTTGTTAAATACAATATGCCAAGCACTGTGCTAAGAGCTAGGGATACAAAAAGAGGCAAAAGACAGTGTCTGCCTTCAGGGAGTTTATAATCGAACGGGGGAGATAATACACAAATACATACAAAACAAGCTATATTATTCAGGATAAATGGTGAATAATTGTCAGAGGGAAGCCACTAGAGTTAAGAGGGGCTCGGAAAGGCTTCCTATAAAAGATGAGCTTTTAGCCTAGACTTAAAGGAAGCCAGGGAAGTCAGTGGGTCTAGACTGGCCTGCTCATGATAAAGCCATGCTTCCTCTTTGTGCTCACTGCTACCTTTTTTAGTAGACGGCTTGCCATCCTTTTAATAACAGGTCCTAAAATTTTTCCAGGAATCTATGTTTAAGCTGGAATATGCTTTATCTAGTCCAGGGGTGGGAACCTGTGGCCCACATGTGACCTTCTAGGTCCTTGAGTACAGTGTTTTGACTGAGTCCAAGTTTTACAGAAGAAATCCTTTTATTAAGGCAGTTTGCTCTGTGGAGTTTGGATTCAGTCAAAGGGCCACACTTGAGTACCCATATGTAGCCTCAAGGCTGCAAGTTCCCTACCCCTGAGTCCAACCACTTCATGTTACAATTGAGGTCAATTGAGACCCAGAGACTGAAAATGACCTGTCCAGGATCACACAAATCTGATTCCAAATCTATGGCTCTTTCTACAACAGTACAATGCCGACTGCTCCAATTTACCAAGTGTTTATTAAGTACGCATTAGGTACAAGTTCCTTAGGTCTCATCAGATTCCATCTGGAGTGTTGTGTTTCAATCTGACTGCTACACTGTAGAAGGAACAAAACAACCAATGACAGTACCTACCCTTGGGAATCTAATTCAATTCAACAAATATTATTCAGAGATTATTTTATACAAAGCACTGTACTCAGTGCTGAGAATACAAAAATTAAACACACAAACACACACACACACACACAGAGCCCTTGCCCTCAGGGAGCTTACATTGTACTCCTATACTACCACCTGCAGGGCAGGTGAGCCAACCTAGCTGAAGAAGTAAGGCATACTAAGAGGGAGACAGGAAGCTGCATCCACCAAGCAGGTCAAACCCCTACCACCACCTTGACCTCCATCTCCCTTCAGACACTGATGGAGACAGCCCAGGACTTTGAGCCCAAGAGCCTTGGCTGTAGCAATGCTTTCAAGCTAATGCTGTCATCCTGGGATGATGAGATCACCACCCTCTGGAGATGCAGCTTAACAATAATTCCTGCTGGGGCTGCAGCCACCATTGCTATTGAGGACCCAGAAAGGAAGGTTCTTGTCACCAGAGTCCTTGATACTGTCCAATGATTCAATATCGGAAACTGATATGATTTTGTCATTGAAATGTCATTAAAGAAGAGGCATTAATATCTGCTTTGCCACTGTATTCTAAAGACCACGTACTTGTGATTTCATCATTCTAGGGAGCTGTCCATGTAGAGCAGCAACTATTTTGGACTTATTAGTTATTATCCTAACATTTATACAACACTTCAAGGTTTTCAAAGTGCTCTTAGATAATATTCATTCATTTAATGCTCATAACAACCCTAGGAGGCATGTGCTATTGTCATACCCATTTTACAGATGTGGAAAGTGAGGCACAGGGCAGTTAAGTGACTTATCCAGAGTCACACAACTTGTAAAGGTTTAAGGCAGAATTTGAATTCTGATCTTCTTCACTCCAACTTGTGTACTCCATTCCACGTAGTACCTAAGTGCCCCCAATGCCTTAGATAGTTGCTTGTGGCTACTGAATATTTGATTGAGTTATACAAGGTCACATAGCCAGCATGTGTCAGAAGGTAGTTATGACCCTAGGTCATACTAACTTTGATTGTGATCTTACCTTGCCTTCATAGCACAGTGTTGAAAATGTAGAAGGTGGTCATCCTACTATTCTGTGCCCTGGTCAAATCAGATCTTGAGTACTGTGTTCAGGTCGGGGTGGGGGGGACACCACATTTTAGTGTAAACCGTGGCTCAATGCCTCTGAGTTTACATGGACCAGGTGCAACTTGGAAAGCTTCTTTTTTCCCCTTTAATGGTATTTTATTATTTTCCAATTACATGTAAAGAGAGTTTTTAACATTCACTTTTATGAGATTTTTGAGTTTCAAATTTTTTTTTCTCACACCCTCCCTCTCTTCCCCCTTCCATTCTCTTTCTCCTCCCCAAGATAGCAAGCAATCGGATATAGGCTATACATGTACAATCATATTAAACATATTTCCACATTAGTCATGTTGTGAAAAAGAATCAAAACTAAAGGGGAAAACCGTGAGAAAGAAAAAACGACAAAAAGAGAAAATAGTCTTCTTCGATCTGCATTCAGACTCCATAGTTCTTTCTCTGAATATGGATGGCATTTCCCATCATGAATCTTTTGGAATTGTCTTAGACCATTGTATTGCTGAGAAGAGCTAAATCTATCAGAGTTGGTCATCACACAGTGTTGCTATTACTGTGTACAATGTTCTCCTGGTTCTGCTCACTTCACTCAGCATCAGTTCATGCAAATCTTTCCAGGCTTTTCTGAAGTCTGCCTGCTCACCATTTCTTACAGCACTATAATATTCCATTACATTCATATACCACAACTTGTTCAGCCATTCCCCAAATGAAGGGCATCCCTCCCAATTTCCTATTCTTTGCCACCACAAAAAGCGCTGCTGTAAATATTTTTGTACATGTGGGGCCTATTCCTTTTTCATGATCTCTTTGGGATACAGACCTAGACTAGAGGTAATGCTGGATCAAAGGGTATGCACAGTTTTCTAGCTCTTTGGGAACAGTTCCAAATTGCTTGGAGAGATTCTTAAAAATCATTTCATTTGCTCATTTCACTCTCACACAGGGTTTCCTCTGGGAATCTCAAAATAGAGCCCATGCCTAGGTCTTCACATATGTACATAAAAGAGACCAATTCCTCTGCAAGTACTGATAGTAACAATGTATATCAGGGAGAAGATAAACTTTTGTCCATCCCACCAAAAATGTAATAAAAACAAAATACTCGGAGTAGGTCATAAACAATTGAAATTCTCTCTCTTTAGCAAACTCCCATTTTCTCCCGCTATATACGTAGTCCTTCAGAGTCATAGTATGGCCTTGTGGTTTGGACTCTTCTAGAAAGGAAAATAGACTTGAGGTTATAAGAGTGGCAAGACTTTGATGTTCCCAGTGCATCCCACCTATGACACCAGGGACTAAAACAGGCCTTCAGTCTAATGGCTTGGATATTAAATTGAGATTGTTAAGGAAGTAACATCTTTTTCATCGAAATAATTCATGTTGGTAGCAGAGGACAAAGGTTATGATTTTGCTCCTCCGTATTGTGGCTCAGTCTCTTTCTGTTCCTCCAGCTCCAAGGCCACATACCTAATCTTCTCCTTAAGAGGCTAGTGTTGTTTCTTTCTAGAAGACTGGGTCCCAGAACTCTCCACTTGCACCATGGAAAACTCCTGTTTTTCTTTGACTTCCCTCATTGATTATGTGTTACACATTGCTCACACCAACTACCCATCTCTGCATTAAAAAACAAAAGACTGCGTCATCTCATTTGAGTCTTACAGAAACCCTGTGAGGTAGGTCCTGCATATATTACTATTCCCATTTTATAGATGAAGAAAGTGATGCTCAGAGAGAAAAAATGACTTTCCTGTGACCATATAGTTTATGTCAGAGGCAAGATTGGAATCCAGGTCTTGCTGAATCTGTCAGTACTCTTTCCATTATATTTATGATGCCAAATAGGAGAGTGGAATTTAAACCCGAAGAAGCCCCAAAGCCTGGGAATGAGAAAGGAGGGGCAGTATTGCACAGTGAACAGAATGCTGGACTTGTGGGAAGGAAGCAAGGGAGGAAGGAAAGGAAGGAAGGAGCATTTGTCAAATACTTACAATAGGCCAGGGCCACTAGGCACTGTGCTAAGTGATTAGGATACAAATACAAAAGAAAATAAGCAGTTCCTGCACTCAATGAACTTATATTCTAGTGTGGGGTGTGGGGCAAATAACACATGTACAGAAGTGTTGGCCAGGGAGGAGCACTTTGGAGCAGAAAACTAGAGGGATGGGGAGTGGGTCCATAAGAGAATAGATTGACATATCTCATGATTGTGAATATCTAGATTCAAATCCTACCACTGACATTTACTAGAACCATTAGTAAACTATTTCTCTTAGGCTCAATTTCCTCTGCCACATGGAGTTAGATTAGATTAGACCTCTAAGGTCTCTTCGATCCCTAAATCTACATTTCTTGTCCTTAATTCCCTATCTCTCTAGTCTACTTAATCTTAAATTCTTTTGTAATTCCCACTAGCAACATGGTTGAGTCCAACCAATCGAACATCTCCCTCTATTATTTTATCTATCCCCCTTTTGTCTTCTTGTTAGAAAAACAATTCAGTCATGTTGTTCTGGTCTAAACTTCCACTCTAGCCAGGTGCAGGAATGTCCCTTCTCTCCCATCTTTGCCTGTTGCCCAATAAGGATAAGAAAATTCCAAGCTGAAGAAGGAGCTTACACACCTCTAGGGACTCTTAATCTATTTTTGTGTCATGGACCCCTTTGGCAGTCATTCTGGTGAAACCTATGGAACTCTTCTCAAAATGTTTTTAAATGCAAAAAATAAAATATATAAGATTACAAAGGAAAACAATGATATTGAAATCTAATTATCAAAAAAGTTTTAAATTATAGACCCCAGGTTAATAACTTCCAAATATGAATCTCTCTCTTATAGATGGAAGAAGGGACCCAGAGAAGGATAGAGATCTTCCCAAACTAACACAGCAGCCTAAGCCTAGAAGCATGTGTTCTTCTCCCCCTATATCTCCACTTTCATCTCTACTTTGCCTCACCACTAACAAGTGGTTTTTTCTCCACAACCCTCCTTTCCTCTGTCCATCATCTGAGGATCTCAAAACTCATCAAGTCACAACCTCTAGGTTGTCTCCAGGGACAGGCACTCTCTCTGTCTTGTGCTCTTATTCCACTTAGAGACTCATGGCTCATTCCTATCTCCACTTAGGCAGGATGTTAATTCAAGTGCTTTCCAGCTTATCAAGCAATAAACAATTTGATGTTTCACTGGGATGTTCATCATGTAATATTTATGGGATAGAAGCAGAGTGGTTGGGGAAGGGGCTCACACAAGGGGGTTTTATATTGAGTGCAGTTCCATTATGAGATGGTGTTACATGCTCTTCTTTAATTACATCCCTCCTTTAATTGGGTGCTGGGGTAAAGGGAAGATGTAGCTAGGAGAGGGGGATTAGAATGTAGGGGGAGAAGAGTCTAAGTAGAGAAGACAAGGAATTGACTTCTCTACAGCAAGTGAGATGGGCCGGAATAATCATCCTCAGGAGGTCTGGGTTCTAGTCACGACTCAACCACTAACTCATTGTATGACCTTGTGCAAGTCATAGGACCACAAATACACAGCTGGAAGAGAACTTTGAGGTCATTTAGGCTACCCCCTCATTTTACAGATGAACAAACTGAGGATTTGATTAAGGTCACATAGGGAATATGTCTCCTTTGTCTATTTGGGATTCAAGTTTCTTCCCTGTAAAATGAAAGAGTTGGAATAAGTGATATCTAAGGTCCCTTCCAGCTCTGATAGTCAATTAAATTCAATAAACAGTTGTTAAATGCCTGCAGTATTCATAACATAGTCCTAGGTATACACTGGGGGAAATACAATTTCAGATAAGGCATAAATATCTTTACTCTAGAGGACTGGTAGAAACATACCTGCCTACCTACCTCTGTCCTCTTTTTTTAAAAAATTTAAATATTTTATCTTTTTCAATTTTAACATTTGTTTTTTTTAAATTTTGAGTTCCAAATTCTCTCCCTCCCTCCCCATTCATTGAAAAGGTAAGCAATTTGATATAGATTATACATGTGTGGTCATGCAAAACATATTTCCATATTAGCCATGCAAAAGAAAACACAAACCAAAAAAAAAGAAAGAAAAAGAAAGATTTTTTTAAAAGTATGTTTCAATCTTTCTCTGGAAGTAGATAGCATTTTTCATCATTCATCTTTTAGAAATGTTTTGAATCATCGTATTGGTAAGAATAACTAAGTCATTCACAACCCATTATCCTTACAATTTTGCTGTAACCGTGTACAATGTTCTCTTGGTTCTACTCACCTTTGCATCAGTTCATGTCAGTCTTCCCAGGTTTTCTGAAAGCATCCTGCTCATCATTTCTTATAGCACAATAGTATTCCATTACAATCATATGCCACAACTTGTTCAACCATTCCCCAATTGATGAGTATCCCCTCACTTTTGAATTCTTTGCCATCACAAAAGAGCTGCTATAAATATTTTTGTACATGTGGATCCTTTTCCTTTTGTTTTGATCTATTTGGGATACAGAACTAGTAGTGGCACTACTGGGCCAAAGGATATGACAGTTTTCTAGCCCTTTGGGCATAGTTCCAAAATGTTCTCCAAAGTAGTTAGATCAGTTCACAATCCCACCAATAGTGCATTAGCGTCCCAGTTTTCCCACATTCCCTCCAATGTTTATAATTTTCCTTTTCTGCCATATTAGTTAATCTGATACATGCAAGGTTGTACCTCAAAGTTATTCCAATATGCATTTCTCTAATCAATAATGAGATAGAGCATTTTATTCATATGGCTAGTTTTTATCTCTTCTGAAAGCTGACTGTTAATATCTTTTACCATTTATCAATTGAGGAATGACTTGTATTTTTATAAACTTGACTCAGTTCTCTTTATGTTTGAGAAATGAGGTCTTTATCAGAGAAACTTGCGGTAAAAAAATTTCCTAGTTTTCTGCTTTCCTTCTAATCTTGGCTGCATTGGTTTTGTTTGTGCAAAAAAAAATGCTAATTTTAATGTAATAAAAATTACCTATTTTACATCTAGTAATGCTTTCTATCTCATTTAGCCATAAATTCTTCTCTTATCCGTAGGTCTGACAGGTAAAATATTCCAAGCTCCTCTAATTTGCTTATGATAACACCCTTTATGTTTAAGTCACATACACATTTTGACCTTATCTTAGCATATAGTCTGAGATGTTAGTCTATACTTAGTTTCTGCCAAATTTTCCCAGCAATTTTTTGATAGTGAGTTTTTGTTTCAAAACCTTGTATCTTTGGGTTTATCACGCACTAGATTACTGTGGTCATTTACTACTGTGTATTGTATACCTAATCTGTTCTGTTGATCCACCAATCTATTTCTTAGCCAGTACCAGATTGCTTAATTACTGCTTTGTAGTACAGTTTGAGATCTGGTATTGCTAGACTACCTTCTTTCACATTTTTTTTCCCTTTAATTCCCTTGATATTCTTCACCTTTTGTTCTTCCAGATGAATGTTGTTACTATTTTTTCTAGCTCTATAAAATCATTTTTGGTAGTTTTGTATTGCACTGAATAAGTAAGTTAATTTAAGTAGAATTGTTATTTTATTATATTGGCTCAGCCTACCCACGAGCAATTAGTATTTCTCTAATTTTTTAGATCTGACTTTATTTGTGTGAAAAGTGTTTTATAATTGTGTCCATATTGTTTCTGGGTTTGTCTTGGCAGGTAGACTCCCAAGTATTTTGTATTGCATACAGTTATTTTAAACAGAATTTCTCTTTCTATCTTCCTGCTGGACTTTGTAACATATAAAAATGCCAATGATTTAGGTGGATTTATTTTCTATCCTATAACTTTCTGAAGTTTGATAATTCGTTCCGCTAGATTTTTAGCTGGTTCTCTAGGATTCTTCAAGCATACCATCATATCATCTTTAAAGAGTAATAGTTTTATTGCCTAATCTGATTCCTTCTTTATTTTCTCTTATTGCTATAACTAGCATTTCTAGTACAATATTGAATAATAATGGTGATAATGGACATCCTTCCTTCACCCCTGATCTTATTGTTAAGGCTTCTAGCTTATCCCCATTACAGATAATGCTTGCTGATGGTTTTAAATAAATACTACATATCATTTTCAGGAAAGCTCTCTGTCCTCTTTCAAAGAGGTGCTGGATTGTAGAGACAGAATGAGGTATATTTATATCTATCTATCTATTTGTCTGTGTGTATACAGTGTGTTATGTGTATAGATAGATAGATAGATAGATAGATAGATAGATAGATAGATAGATAGATAGATAGATGAGGGAAATAAGCATTTATTAACCCCCATTATGTTCCAAGCACTTTGCTAAGTATTTTATAAATATTATTTCATTTGACCCTCAAAAATACCCTGGGAGGTAGATGCTATTATTATCTCTAGCTTACAGTCAGGGTAACCAAAACAAGCAAAGGTTAAGTGACTTTCCCAGAGTCACACATCTAGTAAGTGTCTGAGGCTGGACATCAGCTCAGGTCTTCTTGATTTCAGGTCCAATGTTCTATCCATTGTGGCACCTAGTTGCCTTCAATATGTTGTCATATATGGGTGATTATTGATTTGGTTTTTTTATTGCAAAGGATGGCTTTATTGGGTAAGAAGTCATTGGGAAGTGACAGATATTTTAAGCATATGTATACATATATATGTACATATACATATATGTATACATGTATGCCTATATTGTTGTTGTTGTTTGGTTGTTTCAGTCATGTCTGACTCTTCATGACCTTATTTGGGGTTTTCTTGGCAAAAATACTGGAATGGTTTGCCATTTCCTTCTCCAGCTAATTTTACAGATGAGGAAACTGAGGTAAACAGGAATTCCCCAGGGTCACACAGCTAGGAAATGCCTCAGGACAGATTTGATCTCAGAAAGATGAGTCTTTCTGACTCCAGGACCACCCCTCTATCCACTATGCCATCTAGCTGCCCTATATGCATGTGTGTGTGTGTGTGTGTGTGTGTGTGTGTGTGTGTGTGTGTGTGTGTAATGTCAGTTCATTGTCCTAGCCCCCACCTTATGACAGAGAAGTAATAGACTAAATAAGCAGAATAAGACGTATTTTTAGACTTAGTAAATATGGGAATTTTTTTGCTTGATTATTATGCATATTTGTCACAAGAGTTTTCTTTTTTCTAGTGAAAGGGAGGTGAGAGTGAGAAAAGAAATGTTTATTAATCGTACAGCTATAATAAGTAGCATTTACAGTGTTTTGATATTTGTGAGTTCTACATATGTGACTTCATTATTCCCATTTACAGATAAGGAAAATTAAGCTCAGAGGTATGACTTACCTAGGATCACACAGCAAATGTTAGAGGCAGAATTGGAACTCAGATCTTTCTGAATTTAAGTGCAACACTCCAGCCAACTTACATAGAGCTTACAGTCTAGCAGGGAGAAAGTAAGAGGACAAGACAATAATCTGGGTAGGTATAGCAAAAGAGTACATGATCGCTGAATTGAAGAAGAAAAAAAGACTGTGTAAAGGAGGTCATTATTGATAAGAGAAGCAGATCAGTGATTTCTTGGAGGAGGGGACATTTGAGTTTAGCTTTAAGGCTGGGCAAGAATTGGATGGAATAGAGGACATTCCAGGCATAGGGACAGAGGCACCTAAATGAAACTGAGCACTCCATGTATTTTATAAACTTACGGGACCAGATATAGAGACAATATCCTCTCGCTGTATCTGACAAATTTAAGGGTTGAGCCCTAGAAAATTACCTGGCTAGAACTCCTTGCTTCTTAAAGGCCAGCCAGTCTTCCATAGGAAGGGAATAACAAGAACCTCACCCACATTTCCCTGCTTGGGAATCATCATCAAATGTTCTCTGTACCATATCTTCACTCTCCCACCTCTAAACCTTTGCCCAAAGGTTTTCCATGTGAATGAAACCACCTCTCATTCTTGGCCAGCCATCTCAAGCAAATTTCCTATCTTCCTCTATGGCATAGCTCAAAAGACTGCCTTTCCCAAGAAGTCTCGCTAGATTTACTAAATCCATTCTCTAACCCTCCAATATAATCCACGATTCTCCCCTTCCTTGATTTTGTAATCTGTGCTCTCCTCAGCTTGGGTTCTCCAACCATAAGTGAAGATCACCAGAACGCCCCCCACCCCATGCCTTCCAATCCTTTAGGAGTCTTGCCCACATAGTTCCATAAATTTTCTATAGAAAATTTCCATTCAAAAGTATTAGTGGCCATCCAAATTTCCACTTCCAACTAAAATATTTGAAGTCTTTCATTTGTTCCTCTAATATTCTGTAGATACCAGTGGAACACTCCACCTATTCATCTTATAGCTCATAGAATCATAGATTTGGAGCTGGAAATGACCTCAGAGGTTAACTAGTCTATCTAGCCATTTTACAGATGAAGAAATGGATATCTAAGGATAATAAGTATCTTTCACAAGGAAATACAACTAGTTAGCATCAGAGACAGGATTTGAATCCTAGTCCTCTGACACAAGAACCAGTGCTCTTTATAACATACTGTTCTGCTTCCCATGTTTATGATCTCCGCCTCTCATTTATTGAGCAATCAATTTCCTCTTCCAATCATCCACGTCCTTGCAAAGACCTTACATTTTGCTACTTGTTCACCAAAAAAGATTAGTAAGATGCTGTACCTTGATTTTACCCACAATTTATTACTAGGATTAAATTAAAGTGGACTGAATTGCTTTTAGGTCTCTTTCAACTGTGATTCTCTCACAAAATTAGGATTCCATGATTTCTGGTCATAGAAAAACACAAGGACCACAATGGTGTTGAAAAAAGAGATGAGTGATCAAAAGAAAAGCACCTATATGTACAAAATACTTAGAGCAACTCTTTTTATAATGGTAAATGATTGGATATTGGAGAGACACCCATTAATTGGGGAATGGCTGAATATGTTGTGGTATATGATTGTGATGGAACACTATTGTGCTATAAGAAATGACAAGCAGGATGGGTTCAAAAAACCTGGGAAGACTTATGTGAACTGATGCAAAGTGAAATGAAAAGAACCAGGAAATCATTATGCATAGTAACAGCAATGTTATAATGATGGTCAACCATGAAGCACTTGACTACTTTGAATACGATGGTGCAAGACAATTTCCAAGGACTCATGATGAAAAAATGCCATTCACCTTCACAGAAAAAACTGATGACTACAAATTGAAGTATAATTTTCTTGCTTTATTTTTCTTGCTATTTTGGGAGGAATATGGCTAATATGTAAATATGTTTTGCATGATTTCACATGTATAATTGACATATTGCTTGCTTTCTCAATGATTGGGAGAGGGAATGGGAGGGAGGCAGAGAATTTGGGAATCGAAATTAAAAAAAAAAGAATGTTGAAGAAAAAAAGATAAGTGTTTGAGATAGATACCATCTTAGGAAAATACTACAATTTTTAAATGTCCCTGTTTTCTCTCATCTTATTCAATTCTCAGCCCAGCTTATCATTGTGTTTATTGTGTTTAAGTATTCATAAGCATACTGTTTATTTATGTGTCTATATTATCTCCCCAAATAAAATGTTAACTTCTTGAGAAAAAGAACTGTTTCATTTTTTCTTTGTATGTCCAGAATCTATAATAGTGCCTGCCTTATAGAAGGAACTATAAATGTTTGTTGATTGATTGTTCATTGGTAGTGCTTGTCCAAGATAGCTGTGCTAATGGACCAGGTGAAGGGAGGAGGTTACCCATATAACTGTATGTCAAAAACTAGTCAATGGGCATTTTTCATACACTCCATTTTTCCTGCATGAACAGCTCATCTGATCTCTCTTGAGTGCTCATGAATATCACAAAGGAGACCCAATAATATTCCAGAGCTCAATGCAACCAGCAATGCAGTAGATAAACTAATGAAACAGATGAGAGGCTGGACCATCTAACTATATGTCACAATCTAGTCAATGGGCATTTTTCATCCACTTGGGCTTTTTTCCCTTTGTGGATGGCTTATCTGATCTCTCTCAGGTGACCATGAATCTCAGTAAATAGACCTAGTAGCATTCTTGGGCTCAGTACAATGTCATCAGGACATCTGCAAACAGGAGAATATGAAGGTCCTCATCACTTGTATGGAATTTCTTTTCAGGACTTTTGCTTCAATATACTTAATGCAATTATTCAGTGATATGTGCATTCTATGTATCTATCTCATCTGATCTCTTAGACTGTAAAGCCCTTGGTGGCACAACAAGCCACACTATTACTTACATAGTAAGAACTCCTATAATCACAGAACATTTAGAGCTGGGTTTTAAGAAGTCTTCTAGTCCAGCCCCTTCGTTTTATACATGGGGACACTAAGGTTCAGAGAAGGGAAGTGATGGATCCAAGGTCATACTGTCAGTGTCAGAGCTAGGATCAGAGCCCAGGTCTATTATCTCCCAGTCCAATGTTCTTTCCACAAAGTAGACTAATTATATCCAACTTTTCTATGCAACATCTCATTATCCTTGCTGCTTGGAATTCCAAGCCAAGTATTGGTCTTCTAAAGGTTGAGGGAAAGAGACTGACTCCCAAAGGCTAGATTGTTAGCCACCAGATGTCCAAGTAACTACAGCCTCTGGTTTCTATGAATTCACTTTAAGCTTCTTCAAGCTAGGACAGGGCTCCTCCAGGACCCTGAAAGCAACTGCACAATAGGACCAGCCTTCCCCTCCTCTCGCTCCCATTTCCCATGCCAAGTCTCTTCCTCTCATCCCCAGTGCCCGTGGGGGGAAGCACACTCCACACCCAGGCCATCTGCTTCCCTTCCCAGTGACTCCGGAGAGGCTCCAATTCCACATACCAGATGGGAAATGGCATGAACATTTCGAATGGTGATCAGTGGTTTTGTTTTCCCCCCAACTGTGCAAGCTAATGGGGCTTTCTGCAAAGGAAGTTGGAGAGACTCGCTCCCCTAACCTCTCCCCAAACTGCTTGTAAATCTTCCACAGGGAGGATTCTAACTCAGTTCCTGGCTATTCTGGCCAGGCTTATCACCTGGTCCCAGCCAGAGCCAGCCTCTGCATCCGAGGCTGCAGGCCAGGGTGTTCCGAGTGCCAAGCCTTTTGTTTGTGATTTCGTGGGTAAATTCAGCAAGGGAGAGGATCAAGCAGCTGTGAGGCTCTGGTCCACAACTCAGATATAGCGTCTGGACCAATGTCCGGGATGGGAGCTGGGCAAATCACAATGACACATTGCAGTATCTCCATAGAACCTAGCTGGAAAAAACGGCCTGAGTAAATAAGGAGTATGTGCTAATGCTGAGATAGAAAGGCTGGAAGACAGGCAGTATTGCTATTGTTTCTGTTATTGTTTTGCAGGTGGGAGAGATGGAGGTCCAGACTTGTGGCTTCACTGATGTGAGGAAATCCAGTGTGGAAGCTACTCACACTCATGCAGAGCAGCATCCCCTGCAACTATCATCTTAATGCATTGCATGGGGCACGGAATTAAGTGACTTCCCTGGGTTTACACAGACAATATGTGTCAGAGACAAGATTTGAATTCAAGACTTTAAGAGGCCAGCCCTCAGTACTCTATGTCATGTTTCCTCAGGTGACTTCAAAATCTAAGTTATAGATAAGTTGCTGAACTATATTAGTAGTGGTGGGAGGCATCTACATTGCAAGTTCTCCAAACCAATGAAATCATAGGTCTGGACCTTCCCCAAAGTCTGTTTGTTTTTATCTATCTATCCATCTATCTATCTATCTATCTATCTATCTATCTATCTATCTATCTATCTATCCATCTATCTAATTATCTATCTACCTACCTACCTATCCATCCATTCATCACCTATCTAGAAATCTGTCTATTGATCATCTATCTATTTATCTGTAGTATTAGCACACACTACTTACTCCATTAGCCTCCATGAAATTGTTACTGTGTGTGAATTGTAGTGTGCATTGTCTCTGTCCTGGAACATTGGTCCAGATGGTGCATATAAGGTTAGTTAGATTTAAATAAGTATTATTTCCCTCTGTTAGAATGCAAGCTCCTTGAGGGCAGGGTCTTTTTTCCCTTTTTGTATTTGTACCCCCAGTGCTTAGCATCGCAGTTGGCAAATAATAAATGCTTAATAAAAGCCCTTTTATTAATGAATATTTCATTTGCTTTCTCTGTGTGTATATATATAATCACATACATTCACACCTAACAACACCTTCTTGAAACCTAGTGGGAGACAGTGAGAAGCCCATGTGGGGAAATCTTCAGATAAAATGCCTTTAATTTGGTCTTGTTGCTGTAGAGGAAAATGGAATTAAGTAAGTTGTGTGTAAATATACTCAACCTCCCTCACACCCAGTCCACAAATCAAAAAGATATGCTCCTTCCGATGTTCACCTACCATGCACCCATTTATACAAACTCATTTACACACACACACACACACACACTTGTGGGGATACACACACACACACACATACACACACACACACACACACACACACACGCACCCACGCGCCATTATTTCCTAAGAGACTGCAGTAATGAAATAAAACTTAAGGACAAATTTCATTAGAGGCCACCCCGGAAATAAACATGGGAAATAAATCCAGGAATAGCTTCTTTCTCTCCTACCTCTATGTCTTTCTGCCTTATCTTTCCCCTCCCCATGCTCTTTTGTCATCTCATGCTCTTCTCCTTCATCCTCCTTTTAGCTCTACTGGGGAGAAGAGGAGAATCAGAGAAAGGAAAAGACTGTTGCTCCATGGTTGGGACAATAGTAGTGGATGTTAGAAAGGGGGCAGACAACTCTCCCTTGCTTCTATTGTCTTCCCCACCCCTCCCGCTGAGGAGAAAGTTCATTGAATTGCAAAGGACAAAGCAAACATGGCTGCTGGGGAGGTGAAATCCAAGATTATCAAGGAGATAGTAAAAGCCCTTTAACTGCCTTTGAGGAGTTCAAGTTACCAGGTTCAGGCAAACTGCAACTCAGAAGCTGTAAATTTCAATGCTCTTTGAAGAAATCATGAGGAGTAGGAATGATACTCCATTCCTGTAGAATGCTCAAATTTTCCCCTGATTTTTCAAACAAGTAGAAGTGGAAGCTAGAGGGCTTGGCTTCAATTCATAGAAAAGTTCTAGTACATCCTAGTAAAGAGATGATTAGTTGATTAGTTAGTAGGTTGGTTGTTTTTCTATCTCCAAGAGGACTAGAATGACATCCCTATGTTGGGGTCAAGATACAGTGTTCTGACTGGCTGATCAGACTAATATGATCTCTAAAGGCTCTATTTCAGGTCAGGCACAAATAGTCCATATGAACATTTGGAGTGGAGATGTCTCTAAATTTTGCACTTCTCATGTTTCCTTTGAGCTACTCTGCTTTGTTCATGGAACACAGTGCTTTCTTTGATGCAGGCATGCCACGCTGGGCAGCTGATTAGTAAACATCTAGAAAAGGAAACAAACCATCATCGAAAAGACCTAGCAAGACTTCATCAACAATAGGGCATGAGAGATTAAGCCCGCATCCTGGCTTGCCATACTGGTAGATAAAAAGAGGGCAGCTAGGTGGCATAGTAGATAGAGGACTGGGCCCGGAGTCAGGAAGACTCATCTTCCTGAGTTTGAATCTGGCCTCAGACATTTATTAGCTCTATGACCCTGGATAAGTCATTTAACTCTGTTTGCCTCAGTTTCCTTATCTGTAAAATGAGCTAGAGAAGGAAATAGCCAATCATGTCAGTATCTTTGCCAAGAAAACCCCCAAAAGGAATCATAAAGAGGTGAACATGACTGGAGAATGACTGAACAATATCAAAGATACAGGGAACACTGTAGATACAGTTCAATTAGATTTTAGCAAATATTTGACAATATTTCTCATATTATTCTCATAGAGAAGACAGAGCTCGTTAAATGTCCAGGTCCAAGCAGTGGCTTGATGTCACCTTGAAAGTGTATTTCTAACAGAAGGTTGTAGGAATCTATGCTGTTGAACATTTCTATCATTAACTATACAAAGGTATATAGATGGCAGGTTTATCCAATCTGCGGATGAAACAAAGCTGGGAGGCATAGCCAACTTATTAGATTTTAGAGTTCAGGACCCAGAAAGACAGGCTTGTGGCCAACCCGTCCGAAAGATCTTGACAGGCTAAAATATTGGGCTAAACCTAGTAAGATGAAAATTAGTAGAGATAAATGTAAAATCTTAACACTGGGGTTCAATAAATCTACTTCACAATTAGAACATGCCCATCATGGCTAGACATCAGTTCATCTGTGAAAGGTCTGGGAGTTTTAGTGGACAGCAAACTCAATGTGAGTCAGCAGCGTGATGTGGCAGATGAAAAACCTCATTCATTAAAGAATTGTGACTATGAAATTATAGTTGTTATACTGTGCTGATTATCCAAACACATCTGGAGGAGTGTGTTCACTCTTGATAATCACATTTTAGGTGTCCAAAAGTCTAGTAACCCTCTCAAAAGAGAAAAGGAGGCAAATCCAGAATGACTCATTCCTTGTAGTGCTATATTTGACTCTGTGATCGCTGCTTCCTTTTCTAAATTCTCACTAACCATCTTTTTAATAAGAAATTGAAAAATTTTGCAGGAATTGGAAAGTTGGGCAAAATGCAGAAGACAATGACAAAGATGGTGAAGGCTTGTAGATATTATAAGAGTCTTTAAAGATATCTTATCATATGAAGATTGATTAAAGCCATGAGGAATGTTTTGCCTGGAGGAGACTTAGATGTGAAACAATAGTTTCTTTCAAGCATTTGAAAGGCTATCCTGTATAGGAGGATCAAGCTTATTCTGCTTAGCTTCAGAGGGCAGAAGCAGGAACAATAGTTGAAACTTACAGGGAGGCAAGATGAAGAAACTTTTCCTAACAATAACAGTTCTCCAATTTGGAATATGCTAGCTGCTCTCATGGAGGATTGGATAGCCACTCATCAGGGGTTTTTGTTGGCCTCTGAAGTCCCTGCAAACTTCTGTGATTCCTTGTTTTTTTCTATTCTTCATCTTCCTCCAAAGAAGGCAAATGGGTACAGCATAAAAACAACAGATATGAAGCCAGGGGTCATAGAATTGTCGCTTCTCACTTCGAGGTCCTAGTTTTCCCATCTATAATTATACCTTCCACTTCTAGGGTGCAATTTTTTGCAGTTACAAAGGCCTAGAAGGAAATTAATTGTCTCTTCAATATCAAACATCCTCTTTCCTTACCCATTCTTCTTTTCTCCAAAAGTAGATTCATAGGGATTCTCTGGAAGTCACTGCTACCCTCCAATCCTCTGTGAGGGCTGGCCCCTCATAGTCAAGGGGCCAACTGTCCAGAAGACAATTAGGGATTCTAAATAAATGGACAAATGAAGCCCAATTCCTGCTCAAACACAAAAAAAAATCCTGTAGCTGAGTGAGTATATGATGTCGGACAAGTCACAACTGGGTTTTAGTTTTCTTGTCTGCATTACCAGCTCATCTCTACATAGTGTTCTTTAGCTACAAATGTTTTGCATTCATCCCTTGATTCTCAAAAAAGCCCTGTGAAGAAGTTGAGGCAGAGAGTATTGTCTTTGCTTGGGGGCTGAACTGAGGTCCTTTTCTATCTCTGACAGATTTTCTTTTCTTTCTCTTCTTCCTAATTCTTTTCCTCCTTCTCTTCCACTTCTGCCTTTCTTTCCTCTTTACTACCCTTTCTCCTCCTCTCCCTAGTTCTTCTTTTCCTCGTCTTTCTCTTCCTATTCTTTCTTTCTCCTCCTTTTCTCACCTCTGCTAACTCTTTCCTTGCCTCTCCTCTTCTTCTTCTTATCCTTACATTTCCTTCCTCATCTTTCTATTTATCCTTCCTTTTCCTCCTCTTTCTATTCTTTCTTCTCCTTTTCTTCTTCCCCTTTTCCTCTCTTCCTATTCATCCTTTCCTTCCATTCCCTTCTCTTCCTTTCCATTCTTTCTACCCCAATTCCCCTTCCTCTTTTGTCCTCACCTTCTTCCTATTCCTTTCCCCATTCTCCCTCCTCTTCCTATTCATATTTTTCACTTATGCTCCTCTATTTATTCCTCTTTCCTCCTCTTCATATTCCTATTCTTTCTTGCCCTCCTGCTCCTTTTCATCCTTTCTCCCTCATCATCTTATTCCTCTTTTTCCCCACCTCCTCTTCCTATTCCTCCTTTCTTTTCATCCTTATCCCCTTCCTATTACTCTTTTCCTCCTCTAACATTTCTATTCTTTATCTCCCACTCATCTACCTATTATTTCTTCCCCTTTTCCTCTTCCCTCATCTTCCTGTCCTTATTTTCATCCTCCTTTTTTCTCCCTGAATTAAATTCATCAAAAGTAACTCTGATAAGCAATCCTCAGTTCACCCCCAATGCTGTGGGTACTCAGACAAAGCTAAGACCCTGCCTTGCTCAAAGCAAATGTTGGAGGAGGTGACTCTTTCGGTAAAGAGAACAAGCAAGCAGACTATACACATTCCTGATTGATTGGCCCATTTGATGAAGTGAGGACCAGAGAATAGAGGCCCAGACAATTTCTTTCCCAATAACTGCATGATCATTCAGAACTAGCCTATGTGAAGGTGAAAGGGGAATGGGGATCATCGTCCTTTAAAGCCTCTTACAAAGATTTAGCCAACAGATTCAATAGTATCAGATACGGTTAGGAGGGGGCAGAGTTCCCGTTTTAAAAAGTCAATTATCTTCAGATCAAACCACCATCCTTGTCCTCTTTTTAGGGGAGTCTCCTCCGAAACATACACCATTAGTACTGTAAGTGAGAGAGCCATGACTGGATCCCAGGTATTCTAACTCCCAGTCTCACATTGTCTCTGTCTCATGATGGTTCATAGTGATGTAGTTCAGTTAAATTTTGTTTCTAGAAGGTATCCAAGGAGTAACATTCATGGTACAAATTCTGGTCCCAGAAAAAAAGTGAAAAGTGGGACAAGAAACAGTACAAGTATCTGCCTCCTTCATCTCTGAGTAGGGCTGGCCCTAAAAGAAGTTATCACTATGGTGAAAACAATTACCTACTCATTTCTAGTCCTCTCCTGGACAGACTCCCTGCCAATCACTTCTCCGGGTTGTTCGGATAGTGATACCTACTAAAAATAGCCCACTTTGAGATCTTGTTGGCACCATCTCTGGCTTCCCTCTCCTGCTCCTAGGCTGATGGTGCTCCCACATCTGAAACCTGAGTCATGTACATGCCAGCAGAAATGGCACTTATGCCTGAGTGAGGCAGCCTGGACTCTATTCAACAGGCGCTGTAGTGACAGCCAATCAATGAGCTGAGGGCTCATCCACTTTCTGTGTTTAGTGGAGGAATAGATGAAGATCAGGAGCGGTGGCCAGTGGCCCATTTTACCCTGACTCATCAATCGCTTCGCAAGAATTAAGGCTTCCTCAGGGCAGCTAGGTGGCACAGCGAGTAGAGCACCGGCCCTGGAGTCAGGAGGACTTGAGTTCAAATCTGACCTCGGACACTTGACATATGTACTAGCTGTGTGACCTTGGGCAAGTCACTTAACCCCAATTACCCTGCCCCTCCCCCCAAAATTAAGGTTTCCTGGGCATCAGCAAGTCCCATTCTCCTCTCACCCCACCCCTCATCAGGCCACAGGATCTGACCAGGGCTTTGCAGGCTTACCCCTCGTTCTTCTCCAGGGACAAGGCACAAAGAATGATCTTTCTCTTACTATCAGTGGAAATTCTGAATGCTATTGCTATATTTATGAGACTATAAAATGATAGAGAGAAGCATCATGAAGTAGTGAACAGAGAGTTAGCCTTGGAGTCAGGAAAGCCTGGGTTCAAATCCAAGAGCAGCTAGGTAATGTATTGATTCAAGTGGCAGCCCTGGAATCAGGAAGACCTGAGTTCAAATCCAGCCTCAGACACGTACAAGCTGTGTGACTCTGGGTAAGTCACTTAATTTTTGTTTGTCTCAGTTTCCTCATATGTAAAATATGAAAAATAATGGCACCTATTTCCCAAGGTTGTTTTAAGGGCCAAATGAGATAATAACTGTAAAACATTTAGTACACTGCCTGGTACATAGTAAGAGCTATATAAATGTTAGGAACTATTATCATTACTACCTTGGGCTCATGCTGAACTATGTTCCTGGGGCAGCTCTTCAAGACTATAAATTACAGAATAAGTATTGATATGCCTTGGGAAAGGAAGGAAGAAAACAAGCACTTATTAAGCACTTACTGTGTGCCTGGCCCTATGCTAATTGCCTTACAAATATTATCATTTTTGATCCTCACAACCACCCTAGAAGGTAAGTGTTATTATGATCTCCATTTTACAGTTGAAGAAACTGAGTCAGAAAGAAGGTAAGTGACTAGCCCAGGGTCACCAGCTAGTCTGAGGCCAGATTTGAACTCAGCTCTTCTTGCCACTACACTCAGTGCTCCATCCAGTAGGTCACCAGTGAGATTCCTCACTGGAAATTCTCTCCACTGGTGAAATCACAAATCTGGTTCAAAAATTGTAGGATGAGCTCGGGCCTGCCCTGTCATTTTAGCAACTTCCTTTGCAACCCCCGATAAAGCCTTATTCCTCCCTCTCTGAGCCTCTGTTATCCTATCTATTCAATGAGGAGTTTGGAATAGCTGATTTCATGCAGAATCCTAATGACTCTCTGGGGGTGAATGACACATTTAAAGTCCTCCACAATCTGGATTCAACCTATATTCCCAGCCTATATTTCTTTCTTTTTTAATAATCCCTTTTATTGATTAATTTTGTTTTGTCAGAGTCATTTCTATGAATAGCTGGATCCCCACCGGAAGCCCCAAATAGAGCTCTTCTATTAACCAGGAAAAACAGAGAAGCAAAATTAAGGAGAAAGTGACCTCCACTAACACTGTGTCAAGAGCTAGTCAGTCAATAAGCATTTATTGAGCACCTATTATGTGCCAGGCACTTTAATAAGCATTGGGTTTACAAAGAAAGGCAAAAGGCAGTTCCTTTTCCTGAGGAACTCATAGGGAAAATGACATGGAAATGATTATTTACAAGCAAGCTGTATACTAGACAAATCAGGATGCAGCATTCTGACCAAGCGGTCCCCAGACTCTTTGCAGAAGGAGGGAATCCCTTCCAGATTTAACATTTATTCACATCCCCCAGTCTCTGAACCAGTCAAACTGGAGGAGAGATGAGGGATTCAGGGAGCTCACAGTCTAGTAGTGGGGAGAGAAACAGTGACATTGAGAATAAGCAGGCAAATTTGAATCTGTAAAGTCGGAATGATGATCCATACACTTCCTTCTCTGCTATGCTTCTCTGGAAAGCCTTAAAGTACAAGATGAGCTGGAGTTAGGATAGACATCTGTAGTCTCCTTCAGATCTAAAATTCTGTTTTCATGAATAGCATTTACTTCTCTTCCCAGCGCACCCTTGGGTTTTGTGCAGTGTTAAGTTTCTCACTGTCGACCCTGCCCCATCCCTGCATCTTCATCCCTCTCTGCTTCCATTTCTTCTAGCTGCTTCACTGGCCATACTATGGAACTGAAGTTCAAAGAGTAGGTATGACCATGTCATGCACACACTCAAAAAAAATCTCATTTTCTCCTTCTTGCTTCCAGGATCAAATATAAAATTGTCTATTTGGCTTGGAAAGTCTATCGCTACCTACCACCCCTGCCCCCTCCAACCCTCCCATTCTTCCTACTCACTACCTACTCCCCAGCCCCCACTATTCTACCTTCCAGTGACACGGACCTCCTTTCTGTTCCTCAAACAAGACACATCTAAGCATTTTCATTGGCTGTCCCCCATGCCTGGAATTCTCTCTCTCCTCATCTCCACCTCCTGAGTTCCTTGACTTTCTTCAGCCCAAATCCCACCTTCTACAAGAGACCTTTCCTTACACTTTAGTGCCTTCCCTCTGAGGTCATCTTCAACTTATCTGGGTTATATCTTGTTTATATATATTTGCTGATTGTGAGCTCTTTGAAGGGAAGGACTTTTTTGCCTTTCTTTGTATCTTCAGTGCTATGTTTGTTGACTTGACTCCTCATAAATAGTATAGAGAGAGTACATGAAAGAGGAATGAACAAAGTATATTCAAAGGAAAGAGAAGTCTTTTGCACTTGGAGTAATCCAGGAGGGTTTCCTGGAGGAGGGTACAGATGAGCCATCAAGTGAGCCTGGCAACATTTGAGAAATCCCAGGGGAAAAAAATTCCCCCGGCTCTATAAATGTCTTATGTTTGTGCCCTTTGGGTGATTTTATTTATTCTCTTCCCTCCTATATGGCCTCAAAGAATCTCTAAGGCCGAGGAGCCCATGCATGATCTCTCTAGGCCTGGGGTTCTAAGTCATTTTTGTGTTATAGTCCCCTTGGAAAGTCAGGTGAAGCCTGCGGAGCACTTCTCAGAATCATGTTTTTAAATAATTGAGGGAAATGCCAAATTTAATTTACAGGTTAGTGGAAATAAAGATGTAGTCCCCCGCTTCCCCCCCTGCCAATCCAAATTCTCCAAGGCCTTGAAATGTATCAGGTTAAGAAGCCCTGCTTTAGCCTATTGACAATAGTTGTTGGGTCTGTCCATTGGGCTTGTGCTGAACCTCGGGGCATCTAGAAGACAGTAAAGGTAGAGGTAATTAGTGTGATGGCATTAGAGAGAATTCCAGGCTCATCAGTCCATGATAAATGCCCACTCAAAAAGGCAGAAAGAGCTGGCTGCTACTTTAACTAGAACAGAATTCTCTGCCATTACATTGGCTGGTTCCCATGCCAGAAATGTTCTCCTTTCACACTTCCACCTCTTAGAAGGGTTAATTTCCTTCAGAGTTCTGCTGAGGTGCTTTTCCTCACCCTCTTTGTTGTTAACATTTCTGCTTTTCTCAAATTATCTTGTATATAATTAACTAGGTGCAAGTTATATCCACCACCACCATCACTACCAATAGAATATAAGCTCCTTTAGGGCTGGCTCTATTTGAAAAAAATTGTCATCATAGTTTAGCTACTCTGATCAAGACAATGATCCATGACAATTCCAAAAAATTTACAATGAAAAATGCAATCCATCTCCAGAGAGAGAAATAATGGATTCCAAGTGTTGATCAAAGTACATTTTTTCTCACTTGCTCACTTTCTTTTTTTGGAATATGGCTAATGTGAAAATATGTTTTACACAATTTTATCTGTATAATGGGTATCACATTTCTTGCCTTCTCAATGGCTGAGGGAGGGTTGGAAAGAGGGAGAGAATTTGGAACGGTAAAATTTAAAAAAATTAAAGTTGTCTTTATATCCCCAATGCCTAGCAACAAGCCTGGCACATGATGGGCATTATTGATCTGGAATATGCAGAGTCGTGATGGGGAAAAAAGCCTTTATTAAGCACTTCTGTATGCTAGGCACTGCCCTAAGCACTTTACAAATTTTATCTCTTTGATCCTTGTAACAATCCCATGGGATAGGTACTATTATTAGCCCCATTTTTAAGTTGAGAAAATTGAGGTGGCCAGACATTAAGTGACTTACCCAAGGATACAGATAGTAAATGTTCTGAGGCTGGATTTAAATTCAATTCAATAAAAATTTATTTTTGTGCCTATTATGTGTCAGGAACTGTTGTACCACATACCACTTTTAGCACCGGCTTAAAGTTGAGAACACTGAAGTAGACTGAGGTTAAGTGACTTGCCCAGGGACCCAGGTGGCAAGTATCTGAGGCTGGATTTGAATGCACATCTTGCTGCCTTCAGGACCAAACTCTATCCACCATGCCTTATAGCTGCCACTAAAGAAATTGCTGTAAAAGTTGATGCTATGCTGCGAAGGTCCTGGGAATTTGAGTCAAGAGCCTTGGGGTTAAAAAGATGGTGAGAATTGTAGGGTTGCAGACTTGGAGCTGAAAGAACCTTAGCTCTCTTAGCTGGACTAGGGTTCAGCCATTTCTAATTTTATGTATGAGGAAATAGGGGCCCAAAGAGTGGAAATGATTTGTCCAAGATCACGTAGCTAAAGAGGCAGAGTTATATTCCCAAACTCCCAATCCAACACTCTTTGCTCTGGGTGATAGAACTCTGAGAAATGTAAGGAAAAAGTAAAGCAATGGAAGGTGGAAGACCTGGAAAAGCACATAGATAAAGTGCAGTAAGATGGCAGGTCTAGGGTTGCTAGTGTTTCCTTTTGGGCCAAGCAAGGGCTCATCTTCCCACAATGAGTCCTAGCCCTGGACTAAAGATCAGTTTCATTTCAAGAAGGAACATAACCCAGAAAAGAGGACACTGGGTTTTTAAAAAATGATACGCTACTTGTAAAGTGCTTTGTAAGCATTTGTTTTTATGATTCAGTTGTTTTTCAGTCATGGCCAATTCTTTGTTACCCCATCTGAGATTTTCTTGGCAAAGACACTGAAGTGGTCTGTCATTTCCTTCTCCAGTTCATTTGACAGATGAGGAAACTGAGGCAAACTGGGTTAATTGACTTGTCCAGGGTGATACAGCTAGCAAATGTCTGAGGCCAGATTTGAACTCAGGAAGATGAATTGTTGACTCCAAGCCTAGTAGTCTATCCACTGTGCCACCTCGTCACTTCTAAACATTAAAGCACTACAGAAATCCTAGCTATTATTATTATAATTGTTATTATTGTTATTTTCCTTTTGTTATTCCAGTGCAAATATTCTTCACGGCGGAAGCAAAATCAGACTGGAGTAGCTAGTTCTACTTTGATCAGTTAAAATCATTCCATCCACCCCACACAGTCATCCCTATCCCTCCTTTCACCCCCCTATTTTCTTCAATATCTCTCAAAAATCCTTTTTTATTATCTTTAGCATTTTAAGAGCTTTAGCTCACCCTAAGCGTTAGCACTCATGACACTATTTTATAGGAATTTGCCATGCCTTTAATATTCATCTTCTGTTACCTGTCCTTGTTTTCATCTTTATATATCTTTAGAAATTCTAAGTTGTCCAACTGGGCAGAGCTTGTTATCTGCACTTCTGGGGAGGCTGAGGGTGGTGGATGGCTTGGACTCAAGTTTTGAATTGTAGTAGGGCTAACCCAATCGTGAACCATGCTAAGCCTAGCATCAAAGGGGGAGGAGGGTGGGAACAGTAATCACTAGGATGCCTCAGAAAGGACAACGTCACCAGTGTTGGAAACAGAGCAGGTCAAATCTTTCCTGCACATCTGTGGGATCAAGCCCATGTGTAGCCAACTGCACTTCTAGCCTGGGAGAGATATGTAGAAATAGTCTTAAAAAAGATGAAAAACAAATCTAAGTTATTTGATGAGTTCCCTATGTATCCACATCAGTCTTTTCAGACAACGCCTACAGTTTTCCTCCCCTTCTCATTGCAATTGTTTTCCTTTGCGTCTTTAGAATTTTATTCTTGGGAGTTTCTCTTCTCTCCCATACTGCCTTCCCTTCCAATTAAGGCAGAGAGGCAGCCCAATGGATAGAGGGTTGAGTGTGGAATCAGGAAGATCTGAGTTCAAATGTGACTTCAGACAATTCCCAGTTGTGTGACCCTGGGCAAGTCACATCACCTCTGTCTTCCTTAGCTTCCTCATCTGTAAAATGGGGCTCATAAGAGCAACTGCCTCCTAGAGTTGCTGGGAGAATAAAATGAGATAACATTTGTAAAGTGTGTTGCGAACCTTAAAGTGTGATATAAATGTGAACTACCATTATTACTTCTGTCTCAGTGCTCCAATACTCTGGACCGTGCTTCTCTGCTTTGGTTCTTGGATTTTTCATGAAAGAATTTCTTCTAGTTCCTTATTAGTGTACACTATGACCTCCCCTTTCACTTCACTCCCTCTCCCTCAGCCTTTATTTATCCTGTTTCTTTTGAATAAGACAAACCCATTCAGAGCTCTATTCCAATCCTGGGTCTCTCCCCTCCAAGGCTCAGTGATAACTATGGGCCGAGATTTGTCCTTGCATTAGAGGAGCTCTCATTCCTCTTGCCTGTTGTCTAAACTTTGGGTACATGCACGTAGACATTTGAGGCCACGGGTTTTATTACTGGTTCTATGATAGAATTCTTTCCTGTGAACTTATGGGTGTCTCAGCTGCTATTATTCATTACAACTGCTGTCTACGGTACACAGCTTGATGATAATACAGAGCAATTTTCTCTATTCCCATCTTTTTTTATGTAAAGACCTTTTGATCAGATCTGAAATACATCAGGCAAATGGATGCTGACCGGCCTTTGTTAGGTGGATTTCTCTGCAGCTATGGTTGCCCCCTTCTTATAACTCACCTCCCACTGTCCCTACCACCCCCACATGGCTCCTAGAATTGAGCTTTGGCAGAGAATTGGAGCATGAACTAGGACAGGCAGCCTGACTCCCAATGAGCCATTAAATTCACAGGTATTTTCAGAGCACCTACTGTGTGTCCAGTGAGAGGCTAAAGCCCAAGGCCAGTTTATACACTAGAGGACAAATGCAGCTTTTTTTGTGGAGTGGAGTTGTCTCCTTTTGCCCTTAAAGACAACTCCCAGCTCCCTGGGGTGGCCCATCGGCTCCTCTTCCTTCATTCTCAGACTGTATACTCCCCCTCCCCAACTCCAGCCACCCACCTGAAGCCAGATCTCATTGTTCAATGGGTAGAGAGCTGGGAACATAAGCAACTAGAGCAGATGAGCTGTGGCTCAGTTTCCAGGCAGACGTGCTCTGGGAGTCATCAGCCAGGAACTTAGGGGGAGGAGAGGGGAAAATAGAATGCACACCCACTCCTCAACTGGCAGAACAGTTCTCCCAAGGCATTGGGAGGTTTGATGTTTGGACTCTCTCCTTTAAGGCCTCAGCATCTCATTAGTGGCAGAGAAGACCCCAATGGGAATAATATACCAAATGCACAGAGAACCTTTGGAAGCAGCAGTATGGCATGGTCCTATAATGACAGTGCCCTGAGTGCTGAATCTCAAAATGGGCTAAAGCTCTTGAGACAATCTAAGGACAACAAAAGGGTTCTTTAAATTATGTTGAGGAAAATAGGAGGATCAAAGAAAGGATGGGGATGACTGCTTGGGTTGGATGGGATGAAGTTAACTGATCACAGAGAAAGAGGAGCTGCTCAATTCTAATTTTGCACAGTGGATAGAACACAGGGCCTGGAGTACAAAAGATTCATCTTCCTTAGTTCAAATCTGGACTCAGATAATTACTAGCTGTGTAACCCTGGGCAAGTCACTTAACTCTGTTTGCCTCAGTTTCCTCATCTGTCACATGGGCTGGAGAAAGAAATGGCAAACCACTCCAGAATCTTTGCCAAGATAATCCTAAATGGGGTCATGAAGAGTCAGACATGACTGAAAAATGACTCAACAACACTCAGTTCTTATAATGACAGCCTATTAAGGCCATTTAAAAGTTGGAGAACAGCAAGAAGAGAACAGAGAGGGTAGTGAAAGGTGTTAAGTCCATATTGCTTGAACACTAATGGAAATACCAAGGATATTTAGCCTGGAGATGTAAAGATTGAGTAGAAACATGATAGCTGTTCAAGTTTTAGTTACAAGAAACAAGTTTAGTTACTAGAAACAAGATAGATAGTTCAAGTTTTTAAAGAACCATCCTAGACGAATTAGAGCTGTTCTGTTTAGCCCCAGAGTGTAGATTTAGGAGCAATAGTGGAAGCTGCAAAGAGGCCATTTTAGGCTTGATGTCAAAAAAAAAAACTAACAAAAGATTTCCCAATGATAAGAGTTGTCCAGCACTGAAATGGACTGCTTTGGGAGATGGACTGTTCCTTCTCCTCAGAGGTCTGCTCCAAGCAGAGGCTGAGCAATCACTTGTTGGGTTTTGCTATAGTGAGTATTCCGTTCAGGTATGGTTTGTACTTGATAGCCACCAAGGAACCTTCCCACTCTAAAATTCTATGATTCTGTGAGAAAGGAATAGACTTGCTTCTGAAAGGAAGATATCTAATTGAGCACCAGGGACCAATCCTAGAAAAAAATCATGAAGTCACAGAATAACTTAGAATGTCTGTGCTTATAAAGGGCTCAGTGACAATCTACTACTGCCTGCTTCATTTGACAGAGCAAGAAACTGAGACCCAGAGGAGTGGAAAGGACTTATCCAAGGTCATAAAACAAGTTAGCTACAAAACCTGGACTAGAACCCTGGCCCCCTGAACTGTCTCCTGACTCCTAGTTAAGGTCTCTTTCATGGCACTGCACTGCCTCTCTCACTGAGATGCACTCATTCATTCAATCAGTCATCAATAAACTGAGCCCATTTGGGCCCTGTGATGAACACTGATGTGGCTTCAAAGGCAATTAACAGGCGGACCCCTCCTTGAGATTATAGCCTGGAAGTGTAGATAAAAAAAATACATACAAATAAAAAAAATATGGAATAAAAGACAAATTTATGAGAGGTTCAAGCAAAGTGTTCCGAGATCATATGAGGGAGAGCAAGGTCTCTTAGATGAGAGGAATAACTAACACATTGGATGACAGAAACAGAATCCCTAAATATCTTGATGGGTTAGAACAGGGCTGTCCAAAACGTGGCTCACAGGCCGCATACAGCCCACCATGTGATTTATGCAGCCTGCCTACAAGCATAGAAATAGACATAAATGCTTTAGTAAACAAAGCTGAGCTATCGCAGAGCTTCACTAAAATGGCAAATCAAAATATATCGGCTATTGTTTTAATAAAAACCTAAGGTTGGACATCCCTGGGTTAGAACATAGAGATGAGTCTAATAAGGCAAAATTTAATAAAGACAAATGTAAAATCCCACCCTGAGATTCAAAAAATCAACCTCACAAGTACAGGAAGTAGGAGGTATAGTTAAATATCCATTCTTCTGAAAAAGATGTGGGAGTTTTAGTGGAGTGAAAACTCAATATGAGTTAACAATAGTAGGACAACCAAAAAGAAGAAATTCAAACTTGGGCTGCCTTATGAAGGCATTTAGAACTAGGATTATTCTATCAGAATCATTGTACTCAGATGTGGTCAAGATACATGGAGAGTATTGTGTTAGTCCTGGGCACAGCATTTAATGAAGGAGTTGGCAAGCTAGAGACCATATTAAGGAGGGTGACCAGGAGGGTGAGGATAATGAATACCAGATTACATAAAATTACCAGTTGGAAAGAATTGAAGATGTTTAGCCTTAGAAAAGAGGGTTCCTCTTAGAAGGGATATGGTATCACTTCTGTTAATTCAAGTCAATGCATTGTAGAAGAATTAGACTGGTTTTGTTTGGCCCCAGAGAGCAGAACTCAGAGCAATGGGTAGAAATTGTAGGGGCAGATTTTGACCAAATCTAAGGAAAATTGAGAATGTCATAGAGTGTCTCCTGGGTCTAAGTCTCACTTCTGCCACATACAGTAAGTACCTATAGAGGGCTATAGATTTCAGAACCCAGTGATGCAGGTCATGCATTGTTAGAGCCAGTCTCCTCAAAAAAAATGGGCTCGCACAGAGGCTAGGTGACTATTTGCCAGGGATTGTGAAACCTCAGAAGTCATCTAGAGATAGCCAGCATTTATATAATGCTTTAACATTTGCAAAGTACTTTGCCTATGTTATCCTTATAATGACCATGGAAGGTAGGTACTGTTACTGTCTCCATTTTATAGTTAGTGAAACTGAGGGAGCCAGAAGTTAAGAGGCTTGCCCAGGGTCTAGTGAAATTCAAACCCAGTTCTTCCTGACTCCAGGTCCAGCACTCTAGCCATTGAGCCACACAGGTGCCCCAAACTCTTCCTTTTTACAGATGAAGAAACTGAGGCAGGCTCAGAGAAAATTAATTGCCCAAGGTCACATACAGTCCAGTGCTCTTGATTAGAGAAGAAGAAACTTTTGCCCATGGAAATCCAAAGTCACAATGGCAGTTAAGTACCAGAGCCAGGATCTGAACTCAGTTTTTCTGCCTCTAAATCTTGTACTCTTTTCACAGCACTGAAATGCCTGGAGTCAGAGGATCTAGATCAAATCTCATGCCTTGTATGTTATCTTTATGACCTTGGCCCTCTCTGAGTATCAGTTGGACCCCTCCAGCTTTAAATCTATGATCTGTTCCCTGTTTCTATTGATGGCCTCACCATACTTCCAAAACCAAGACCAAACACCTTGGAGTCATCCTTGATTCTTTCTAAATCCTTCACCTCCCACATTTAACCACCTGAAAAATTCTTTTTTTTTCATTAATTTTTTATTAATGTGTCTTGTACCTGTCCACTTCTCTACTATGGCCACCATCCTAATTCAGACATCATCTTTTCTCTCCTGGATGAAAGCAATAGAACCCTGGGGATTCCAGCTCCTTCTTGAAGTCAGTTTGAGAGACCTCTTTGCCTTTTCCATGTTTCTAAGCTTCCTCAATCCATGAATCCTTACCTGAGACCCTATATCTTCATGACCTTCTCGACTCCCAAACTGTCTTGTCTTTCTGAGCTCAGAGATATTACCCATGAGATTATCCCCCTCCTGCCACTGCCACTCATCAAGCAGATGTTAAACGCTCACTGTGTACTAAGAACCAAGGATATGAAGAAAGGCAAAAATGGTAGCTGCCCTCAAGGAGCTTCCATTCTTTTTGTTATTAATTTTTTAAAATTAATAAGTTGGGCAACCTTGATCCCAGAGTAGTGCTAATGAAGCATGCTACCTGCTTCTTGATAGAGAAGCGGCAGACTCAGTATGCAGAATGGCACATACCTTTTTGGATGTGACTACTATGGGAAGTTGTTTTCCTTGACTTGCACATCTATTAGGAAGGCTCTGTTTCTCCATTTGTTCATTTGTCTCTTCAGGGGTGGTGGAGGGTTGGGGGAGGAGATGGGAGGGAGAGAAAATAGAGATTACATTCTAATGGAGGAGATAATTTGTGTATAACTAGGTACATACAAGATACATTCAGAGGAGGTGGAAGGTAATGTTGAAGGGGAGGACTCTAGCACCAAGCTAAAGGTCCAGTAGTGCTATCTGCTCCCTCTTCCCATTCTTATCCCTGTCCACATATATCTATACCATGGCAATGTGTGATCTTAAGTACATAACAACAACAACAAAACCCAAAACACAACCTAAATTCCACTTTGACACCTTGTCATAACATGAGGGTAATTCTTTAGTTTTGAAAGTTGTCCCAGTAAAGTGAAAGCTCAGTCAAACTCTGCTAAGATAGAAAGGCATTATGTCTCTTGTTCAAGGAACAGCCTAATATGGACAAACATCACCAAGGGAGTCACCAGGCTGCTCCTCTGTTCTGGTAACACAAGCAATGGGGACAATTAGGAATCTGATAGTCATCCCCACCTCCCACTCCCGGAGGGCTAAGATTATACCATGTGAAACAGCAATATGAAATCAATTAATCAATAAACATTTATTAAGTGTCTACTCTGTGCCAGGCACTGTATTAAGCACCGTGGATACAAAAAGGCAAAAGTTAGTCCCTACCCTCAAGGAGTTTACAATCTAGTGGGGAAGACAACAAGCAAACAAATACACACACACACACACACACACACACACACACACACACACACACACACACATGCACCTTCTCTTCCAATCCACCCAACAACCCAATGACAAAGGCAGAGCAGGCCATCATTATCTTACATTATAGAAGAAGAAACTGAAGTTCAGAGAAAGAGAGTGACTTGCCCAAATTTATACAGCTGTGAGTCCAGAGCTAGATTCTGAGTGACTGTAACTATAATAGAAGATCTATTAAGAGTCAGAGACAGGATTCAAACCTAGGTTTGTCTTTTGACTCCAAGTTCAGCCCTCTTACCACTGTACTATCTTGGATATACATAAGTCCCACATCCCATTCAGTGAGCCAGGCAGTGTGGCTATCGAATTCTTTTGAAAGCACCAACACTTCAATTTCCTTCAGAGGCTGCCTCTCCCTGGTTATGGATATAGGGAGGAGAATGAGGCACCATAGCTGAGGCCTGAAACCTGCCTTAAGAACCAAGTAAACCCAAGGAACCTCATCCATTCCTGCTTGTCACCTGGCCTTAAGTGTTCTCAGCCTAAGAATAAGGCCTGGCTCTGACAAAACCTCCAGCTATTAGCTAATCAGGGGCCCCATTCCTCACTCAATGACTCTTTGAGGTATTAGTGGTCACATGTAAGAGGTCTTGATTGTTAACAACCTACAGGATAATGGGAGGGGCCATGCTCTCAATCCCACTTGAGACCAGCTTGGGGAAGATGCCAGTTGGGGTTTTAATCGGAAAACCATTTTCAATTTGAAGGTGACAGACACCAAGTGACACTGAACTGAGCCCAGTTCTATTCTTCTGACAAGTCAGCTACAGAGATACCGATTTTTTGGGGTTGTTTTAAAACGTAAAATCTCAGAATATCAAGCTATAAGGGACTTTTGAATGTAGAATGTCTGATTTTGAAAAATCCTGATAACATAGACTCAACAAACATCAGTTGACAGGCATTTAACATCTACTATGTGCTTGACACTTGGTGCTAAGAAACAGAAGAAAAAATATAAAACAATCCCTGCCCTCAAGGAGCTTCCACTCTACTCAGGAATACAACATGTTCACAGATAAATATATACAAAAAATAAACAAAATAAATGCACAGTGATCAGGGATGGTCAACTGGAAGAATCAGAAAAGACCTCTTGAAGAAGATAATCCTGAAGATAAGCCTTGAAAAGAACTAGGATGTGAGGAGGGAGTTCGTATAGAGGTGGTATATGGAATACCACGAATAAGGAAGAATAAGTAGGCCAATTTGGCTATAGGTTAGGACAAGGGAAGAGGAGTTATTTGTAATGAATCTAGAAAGATACACTAGAGGGAGATTGTGACATGTTTTTAATGCCAAATAGAGGCATATGTATCTTGTTTAAGTGATGAAGAGCCACTGGACCTCCTTGAGCAGGACACGGTCAGCTCTGCACTTTAGGAATATAAATTGGCATGTGCTATAAGAAATAAAGAGCAGACGTACTTCATTATTGCCTGGAATGACTTATACGAACTGATGCTGAGTGAGGGGAGCAGAACCAGGAGATCATTATACACGATTACAGACACACAGTGTCTGTAGGACTAACTTTGATTGGTTTGGCTCTTCTCATCAATTCAAGGTTCAAATACAGCTCCAAAATACTCATGATGGAAAAAGCTGTGCACATCCAGAGAAAGAATTATAGAGTCTGAATGCTGATTGAGGCAAACTTTTTGCTCACTTTTTTTCCCTTCTTTTTTGGTTTCATTTCTCCTTTCTCATGATTCATTCCATTGGTTATAATTCTTCATTACAACTGGACTTTTATGTAAATAAGTTCAATGTAAAGGCACATGCAGAACCTACATTGGATTGCATGCTGTCTTGGGGGTTGGGGGGGAGGAATGGGAGGGAGAGAAAATTTGGAACCCAAAAACTTGTGGAACTGAGTGATATAAACTAAAAATAAAAAATAAATTTATCTTAAAAAAAGGAATATAAATTGGCAGCTGAGCAAATGAATTGGAGAGAGGAGAATGGAAGTAGGGAGATAAGGAAGAATGCTCTTAAAGTTAGGGCATTTAGATGGTGATGATAGCCAAGACTAAGATGGTGTTTGTCTATGTGAGTCAAGAAAAGAGGAAATGTTTAAGAAATGTTGAGAAGGCGAATCGATGAGACTTGGCACCTAATTGGGTATGAAGGGTAAGGCAAAAAATGAGTTGAAGATGACTACTAGTATAAACCAAGGTGCCTGGGGGAAAATGTGGGTGTCTTCAATAAACAGAGGGGAACTAAGAGACAGAGGACATTTAGGGGGAAAATATAATGAGTTCTGCTTTATACACATTGAATTCAAGATACTTATGAGTCATCCAAATAGAGACATCCAGTAGATAGTGATGTGAGCTTAGAGTGCAGAAGAGGGATGAGGGCTAAATAAATTTGGGAGTTATATGAATAGAGACATATGAATCTATGGGATGAGATGGCCTGGGGTGGGGGGACAGGATAGAGCAAAGCCACAAAAACCAAGTGAGCAGTGTCCAGAAAAAGGGATGGTGAACAGTGTTAAATTTCAGAGAAGTCAAGAAAGATGAGAACTGATAAAAGGTATTTGATTTAGCAGTATGAGGAGGGTACATATGGGGAAGAGGTAAAGTAGGAATGCTTGAAGGTAGAAGGGAATGAACCCCAATGGATCCAGAAAAATTCAGAAAGGTCAAAAATAAGGGGAACAAATGATCAAATATTCAGGCTACAAGAGGAAACAGGAAATAAAATCAAGAAAATTGCTATAGTGTTACCTCCAGGATCAAATATAAAATCCTTTGTTTGGATTTTAAACCCTTTCATAACATGGCCTTCCTACAATTCTTTCCTCCATGTACTCTAGGATACAGTGACACTGGCCTTAGATACAACAGTATCTTGCATTAGACACTGCATTTCCCTATTTAGTACCTTTATGCTGGCTTTCTGTCCCACATACATGAAGTATTATTCCTCTGTACCTCTGCTTCCTGGTTTCTTTGGCTTTCTTCAAGACAAATTCTCACCTTCGACAAGATGTCTTCCCTGTCCACCCTTAAAAGTAGTGCCTTCCCTCTATTGGTTATCTACGAGTCATCCTCTCCATATCTTGTTTGTACATAGTTGTTTGCATGTCGTCTCCCCTGTTAGATTGTGAACTTTTTGAGGGCAGGAGCTGTTTTTTCCCCTTTCTTAGCATCTCCAGGGCTTAGCACAGTACCTCGCACATAGCAGGCATTTAATACATGCTCATTGATGGCTTGATAGAGGGTCTTATGGTTGGCATGGCAAGAAGAACCATCACACCATCCTCAGAGATTGGAACCAAGGAGAGGAGGACATGGGATGATACTTGGGAGAGCTGATGTCTAGAATTGGGAAGAAGAGGGAGCTTATGATGGATGACCTCATTCTTTTTTTCAGTGAATTGTGAGTCAAGGTCCTCTGCTGAGATGGAGTGGGGAGGTAGACACTAGACTAGAAGGTAATGGAGAGATTATTTATTCTGATGCCTTCATTCATAGATGAAGAAACTTAGACATGAAGAAGTAAAGGAACTTCCAGAAAGTCACAGGGAAAGTTAATGGTAGAGACAGGCTCTCACATTTCTGCCTGAAATTCTTTCCTTCTGCTTTGCTTATCTGCTTTGTTTATCTTCTCAACTAGATGATTCAGGAAGACTGGCCTTCTCTTTGTTCCTCCCTCTACCTCCCATCTTGGTACCTTCAAACTGACTTCCTCTCATGCCTGGAATGTTCTGTTTCCTGATCGATTCTTTATAGAATTGCTCATTTCTTTCAAGACATAACACAAACACTGCCTTCGACATGATGCCTTCTGTGATCCGCCCCCCCAATTGCTAATGCCCTCTTCCACTGACTACTTTAGATATTTTATGCATGTGTTTATTCTTTACATACAGCTATGTATATGGAATCTCACCCTATAGAATGTAAGCTCTTTCCAAGTAAGGATTGATTGAACTTTATTTATTATAACCATAGAGTTTAGCATAATACCTGACATGCATTGGGCAATTTTTTAAAATTAAATTTTATTTTAATTTTCAAATTAAGATCCACTCTACCACCTCTATCCCACCATTAATTTGGAAAGTGAGAAAAAACAAAACTCCCATTACAAACACGTATAATCTAGCAAAACAAATTTCCAAATTGATCCTGTCTCAATCTATACTCTGAATCTCAATGATGATTCATTGATTCAATGAAAGCTGTGACACTTCATGGAAGTACGTGTATTCTAAAAGGGGACTTCTGGGAACAGGGAGGGTGAGGTACAGTACAGAAAAGCCTTTAAGACTCAAAGGCATGAAGCTCAAATGGTAGAATTTCAGGCATTTTTAACATAAGCTTGTTGATGGCTATATATTCGAATTCTTTCGAATCCCTACCACATCCAATAAATCTGTGTACCTGAAGGACGGGAAGTTTTCAGTGATATCTAGAGAATGAAGGTGTGAAAACTCCTTATTTCATATAGGATAATATATGAGCTTCTTAGTCTAGCATTCAAGGCCCCCCCCCCAAACTTACTCCAATCCACCTTTCATTATATTATTCTCTTTCATGCACTCTCTACTCCATTCCAACTGGGATAGTCACCATTTCTCAATGTTTGTCCACATTCTCTAACTTATGGGTATTCACACAGGTCATTTCTCCCATACCTCAAATGCACTCCCTCATCATTTCTGCCCTTGAAAATTCTTCCTTGAAAACTCAGCTCAGTCATCATCTCTTTCATTAAACTTTTTCTGTTCCCTACTTTCCATTCTTCCTGAGCTAGAAGTAGTCTCTTCCAGGTCAGATTTTCTCATAGTGCTTGGTCTGCACCTCACATGTCCCTAGCATATCTTCCTCCGTATCATTCTAAACCTGTGTGCATGACATGATTGCTAGTAGAAAGCTCTTTGAGGATGGGAACTGTCATTTTTTTATCTTTGCCTCCCCCTAGAACCTAGGACAGTACTCATACATACTAAGCACTTACAATACTGTTAAATTTGTTGAATTAAATTTCTCAGTTCCCAGCAGAGTAGAAAGGAAAAAACTGGGGTGAGGCCGACTCCAATGAGGAATATTTTCCTATTAAAGAAAA
Source organism: Phalanger gymnotis (assembly GCA_028646595.1). Lineage (NCBI taxonomy): Eukaryota > Metazoa > Chordata > Mammalia > Diprotodontia > Phalangeridae > Phalanger > Phalanger gymnotis. The sequence continues at coordinate 753,888,815 of CM053622.1, forward strand.
GTGAGTTTAATTCCATCTTGGGTCATGTCCATGATGCATGTAAATCACAGAATCCCCAAACACCAGAGTGACTTGGCGTTTCTTCCTTGGTTTCTTTGGCTAAACAGAAGTCATTGCAGTACAGTAGAAAGAACACTGGCTCAGAAATCCAAGGACCTGGTTTGAAGTTCTGTCTCTGGCTCTACCTATGTGACTTCTGGAACTTTACTCCTCTGGGTCCAAGCTTCCTTAACTATAAAATGAGAAACAGGTTGCACTAAATGGCCTCTGAGGTCCTTTTGAGTTTTAGATCAACGATAAAAAGAGCTCCTTTTTCTATAGCATTTTATAGTCTCTGTAAAGTACTTTCTTTTCAATAGCTCAGTGTTAATATCTGCAGCAAGTCATTTAACATCTCTGAGCCTCAGTTTCCTTCTCTGCCAAATGATGATAATAAAAACATAGGTTCATAGATCAAGAACAGGGAGGGACCTCAGAGGTCATCTAGACTGACATCCCCTCCCAAATCCATAGAAAAAGAAAAGGAGACTCAGGGATGGTGTAACGCCCCCAAGGTCATACAGGTAACAGTATCACAGGAGAGATTTGAACCCAGATCTTTTATTCTGGAGTTCATGCTCTCTTCCTACCACTCTGCTTCCCTTTATCTCCCAAAGATTTTTAGGGATCAAATGAGTTTATGTACATAAAGCACTTTGCAAGCCTTATAATATTTTATAAATGTAAGGAACCACCACCACCACCACCATGATCATAACCACCATCATCATAATCATTATCCTCACTATCCTCACTACCACCACCATAATCTCTATAATTAGCAGTCATCATTCCTGCATATTTTATTCAATAGAGTTCAGAGAGGGGTGATCCTGAGACAAGTTGCTTTCCTACAATTCTTTAGTATTTAATGCTTGGTGGACTATTCCATTGCATATATTCTATTGGACATTGTGGACAAAATGATGTCCTTTTTGTAACTGAATAAAAGTGTTGGTCACCTGCAAGTTCAATGGAAGCATCTTTAGAAGGTCAGTTCCAGTAGCAAACAAGATGACAGGAACTTCTTTATCTTCTTTATCATTGTGGTAGTGGTGGTGGTTAGTGTTGTCCCTATTTTGTAGATGATGAAACTTAGTCTCCAAGAGAAGCGACTTGCCCACAGTCATTTATCTGCAATGTGGCAGAGCTGAGATTTGAACCTGGTGCTTTAAAATGCATTGTCTGACTGTCTTGTTATCATGAAACAGACCTCTCAGGAAGCAAAAGGGAACCTGTGAGAGTCTCTCTCAATTCCTAAAAAAAAATTAAGCCCTGGTTCAAGATGACAGAGGAGTGGAGCAATCTTCCGGTTGTCTTCCCAGAGAAGCCAAGGGCTGGGCAATGAATCCTCAAATCAATGGGAGCTGGTGGGGTAGCTAATGGCTCTGAAAACTTGAGCAGCCTTTGAAATTGAACTGGGGGCATTCATAAGTGTTACATCCCAATGACCCGATTGATCGGCAAATTCAGTTTACTTCTGAGTGATCATTGGCAAGAGAGTGGCGGTGCCATATGATATTCAAGGCCGTCCCCCCAGGTAATAACCCATGATTGCGAGAGCTGGAAGCTGAAAGGGTGAGGGGGAGTAGCAGAAAGATTGTTCCAGATAACCCATTGTTCATAATTGTCAACCAAATTACATCATTGGTATCGAGCTTAAAAAATGAAGCAAAAGAGGCATTTCTTATTGATCCCTTGCTGTTACAAACAAGAAGTCAGTGCTTCTCAGAACCAAGGACTGGGCTCTAATTGATTTTTTTTCTTCTTTTTTCTTTTGAACAACTTTTAGTGGATTTTAGGTATGATTTTAGCCTGGGACTTATTTGGGCTTAGCTTTCCCTGAAAGAAACTCAATATGAGAGCTTGCGTGAAACTTTGGGGAGGCAATATGGCACCATGGAAAGCATCAGAAGACTATCGAGTCAGAGATACTGAGTTCACATCTCATCTTTGATTCTTATTCTCCCTATGACCTTGAGGAAGTCATTTACCTTTGATGGGCTTCAGTTTCCTCATCTTCTAGAGATCCTGTTCTATTTTGTCAGGGTTTTTAAGAATGTGTATGATGAAATCTGTCAACTTCTCCCCTTATCCTTTACTCTAAGGTTAGACACAGAACAGGCCCCAGGTCTATAGACCACCTGAATGAGGGACGACTTGGCTCTTTGGTTACTTGGCTATTTCAAATGTGGACTCTACTGTTCCCAACCCCATATGGAGAGATAAAGATAAATGAATTTCCACCAGGGAAATCTATTCTTCTGACCAAGTGCCTGGCAAATAGATTCAATAGAAGAGAAGTTGACCCAGCAAGAACCAGTGGAAAGGGCTGGGATCTGTAAAAAGTGTGAACTCACCAGCGGCTGAGGAGCCAGTGCCTTCAGAGTGGGAGTCAGTAGAATGTAAGCTCCAGGAAGGCAAAGAAGGTCTCACTTTTATTTATATTCTTAGTGCTTAGCACACTGCATAGTAGATACTCAATACGCACTCAAAATTGATTGACCAATGAGTCAGATATTGACAACAATACTGCTTTCCAAATGAGATGGCCTTCTCACACAATGTGCCAGCCTTCTCAAAATTTCCAATTTAAGAGACTGACTGAGCATTCCATGACATCAAACACCCAGAGGAAAGGAGAGGAAAAAATGTCACTGTTCCAATTATTTCCAAATACCCAATTGGAAAAGGTGTGCTCGGTCACAGTTAGCCCAGAAAAATGTGAGAAAGTCACATCTCTTTCAGTCATTGTAGACCCACAATCCCAGCATGCATTTGTGGTAAGGTTTCTTCTATGCAGAAGCTTCAGCGATGGACAGGAGATGAGCACCGGCCAGGCAGTGTTGACATTAGGTGTTCCTGCAACTACAAGATTCACAGGCAGCATGATATCTCACTGACTGATGTACAGTCATCGTCTGAGGCTAGACTTCTTTAGACCCTTTGGACACATTAGGAATTTGCCTACAAGAGCGTTTGCTACCCTCTCCAGCAAATACAGCCAACGAGGTGGAAGGAGTTAGCCCTGACAAGCACCATGCAGACCCTCGCAGCAGGTCCAGGCTTGGTCAAGGCATGTTAATTAAATCACCAGCTGAGAGGTGGCTGGCTTGGCTGCCCTGGCTATCCATCTTCTCTGCCGCCCAGATCCCTCTGCCCTCCCCCTGCTGGGCTGCCCCAGACAGCAACTGTTTCTTGAATAAGCATCTCTAGAAGAGAGCACAGAGAGTTATGGAAGGGGGCTGGAGGAGAGGGATCTTGAAAGATCTTCCACAGGTTCCTGGCAGAGACTGCTGCCTCTGGATTGGCTAATCCCTCAGGGAGATGGAGAAGGCCACTATGGAAAAAGTCAGCTATACAGCAGGTGACCAAACCTAGGGGTATTTATCTGATTATTGGTCAATTCCCCTGGCATCTGCTCTGCCTGAGGCCCTGCACCACTGCCTCTCAGACCTAGCCACATGAGACAAATGTCAGTGAGCAACCATATCCCAGGGAGCGTATCCCCATACAGGTAAAACTCAAGATGAATCCACTTAGGTCAGGGAACTCAAGTTTCTAATTTATGTTGCAATTAGTTATATTCTATTACATATTTTATAGATTGTATAAGTACATATAATTAGTTTTATGTATTTATATGTGCATGTATATTTGTACATGTATATATGCTTACTCAAATATATGCATATATGTGTGTACATATATGCACATACGTGTATACATATATGTATGTGTATAGGTGTGTATATGCATACACACACATATATATGCATATATATGTGTATATATATGCATATATATACATATATAATTCAGTAAGTAGAGCACTGGATTTAGAGTCAGAAAGATCTGAGTTCAAATCCTACCTAAGACACCATCTATGCGATCCTGGACAAGTTTTTTTAACTTTTATGTGCTTCCATTTTCTCATCTGAAAAAAAGTGGAAATGATGATAGCATCTATTTCACAGGATTGTTGTGGGGATCAGATGGGATAATAGATGTGAAGCATTTTGCAGACCTTGAAGCAGCACATTATCATTACTTTTCTTTTTTTTTTTTTACTTTTGAACATCTGTTTTACTAAAACCTTGAGTTCCAAATTCTCTCCCCTCTTCCCTTCCCCTCCACCCTCCCTAGGAAGTCAAGCAATTCAACATAAGCCACATGTGTATCCTTATGTGTAACC
>CM053622.1:753893548-753915148 GCA_028646595.1 Phalanger gymnotis
TCCTGCTTCCCTCTGCCCCTTTGTGGGTTCTGTAGTTCTAGAATTCGTTCAGAGCCATTTTTTCATAGGTTTTTGGAGGGACTTGGTGGGGAGCTCACGCCAGTTACTGCTTTCCAGTCGCCATCTTGGCTCCGCCCCCCCCCATCATTACTTTTCTTATCATTCTACCAGATTGTAAGCTTCTTAAGGGTAGGGGCTATGCTATTTTCCATCTTTTTATCCCTAACACTAAACACATGGTAGATGTTTAATAAGTACCTGTTTAGTTGAATTGAGTGATCCACAGAGAGCTTATACAGAAGGCAAGAAGCTCAGGCTGTCCAAGGACCCCTATGGCAATGTCCCTGACCCTTCCAGAGGCCTCCCTCCACTCTCCTTTAGTACACCATGCTAGTGTCGAATGCCCTACGTCAGTCTAGAAAATAGAAGGAATTTGGAGATGGGGTAAGGAAAGGGAAGGGAAGGGAGGGGAAGGGAGGGGAAGGGAAGGGAAGGAAAACAGTGCCTAACATCTGAATATGCCCAAGTACGTAATAGGTATTCAATCAACATTCACAGAACAATTGAATGTATACTGAATATTTGGAAACACTTGGCCTCATTTTTTTTCACTTCTTATCCAAATGTTTCAGTTCTTATCCAATTGCTGGTTGGACATTTCAGAATAGATGTCCTATAGATATCCAAAACTCAGTGTGTCAAAAATAGAATTCATTATCATCCCCTCCCCAATACTCACCTCTCTTCCAAACTTCCATATGACACTATCCTTTTAGCTACTGAAGTTTTAATGTCATTCTCAACTCCTTATTCACCTCTCACCTCACATATCCAATTAGTTGACAAACTATACCATTTTTTCCCTTCACAAACATACCTTATATCTGTTTGCTTCTCCCTCCTCACATAACCACAACCTTTGTTCAGATCCTTCCCACTTCTCCTATAGACTGTTGCAGGTCTCTTAATTGTTCTGTCTGCCTCAGTTTTGTCTCTATTCCAATCCATCCTCCACAAGGCTGCCAAAGTGATATCCTTTAAGTGCAGGCCTTATTATGTAACCACCCTCCCCAACTCCATAAATTCCCCATGGCTTCCCTTTGCTACTGAAATAAAATACAAACTCCTTGGTTTAGCCATCAGAGCCCTTTACAAATTGCACTCATTGGACATTACTCTGCTTCCTGAACTTTGTGATCTAGACAAACTCATCTTCTTGCTTTTCCTTCTACATGGTATTTCATCTTCTGTGCCCATGCCCTTACATTAGCCATCTTCCATGCCTAGAACATGGCTCCTCATTAAATCCCAAGTTTCCTTAAAGACTCAGTTCAAGCACCACCTTCCATGTGAAGCCTTTACCAATCCCCCAACTACTAGTGTCTTCTCTCCCCCAACTACCTTATGTATACAGAGACAACATGGCATAGTGAGTAGAGAGATAGCCTTGGAGCCAAGAAGACTTGAGTTCATGTATGTCTGAAATGCTGGTTGTGTGACCCTAGGCTAGTCATTTAACCTCTCTCAGCCTCAGCTTCTTCACCTATAAAATGGGGATAATAATAGCGCCTATCTCACAGAGTTGTGAGATTCGAATGAGATATGTGTAAAGGGCTTTTCAGACCTTAGATGCTATAGAAATGCTAGCTATTATTATCATCATTATTACTTAACCTCTCAGTTCTCTAGGCAACTCTCTAAGACTATAATTTGTAGAGAAAGGTCCAACTTACATCAGTAGATGGAATTTCCTCATATGGGAGATCCCTATCCCAATGAAATTACAGGTCCAATTCTTATCTCATGTTGTTTTTTGACTGTACCTGACTCTTCATGACCCCATTTTGGGGTTTTCTTGGCAAAGAAATTGGAGTGGTTTGATATTTCTTTCTCCAGCTTATTTGACAGCTGAGGAAATGGAGGCATCAGAGTTAAGTGGCTTGCCCAGCGTTCCCCAGTTAGTGAGTGTTTGAGGCTGAATTTGAACTTGGGAAGATATTCTATCCACCGCAGCTGCTCTTTATCCCTATACTTATATTTGTAAATGCCATCTCACCTGATAGAATATAAGCTCTTGGAAGGCAGAGATTGGTTGAGCTTTGTTTCTGTATCTCCAGTGCCTAGAAATGCTCATTGACTGAATGGTTGATTAGTGTTTGGCAATTCATAATAGTGATAATAATACTAATCGCTGACATTTCTAAATTATAGCTACAAAGACTTTCACTTTAAGTTCTTCATTTGATCTTCATTAAGCAGGCAGGATGGGAGCTATTGTTCCCATTCTATGCATGAGAAAATTGAGGCTCAGAGAAGCGCCTAGCCCAAAATCACACACAGCTGGTAAATATTGGAGCCAGGACTGAAACCCAAGTCTCTGATTCCCAGTCCTGTGTGCTACACTGTAGTAACCACCAGCAGACAGAATCAGGGATGGGGTGAGGGGAGAGGAGATGAGGGAGGGAGGGAGGAAACAGAAGGATGTAAGGGGGGGAAGAGAAATGTTTGCCAACTGATTAAAAAATTAAAGGGATTTTTATGCAAAGAAAATATTTCACTTGGCATTGTCTTCCTGGACAAACGTTGGCTTCCAAGAGAAAATGCTCCTGTTGGCAGCGAATGTTTCCAAAATGGGAGCTATTGTCGCTTGTGCTGTGGCCACAGAAGATGCCTCTTTTGGGGCCAAAAATGGAATTACAGCAGCCCCCATTACCACCTACCCTCCCCCCACCCATCATACTCAGAAGTATGTGGGGGTGGGCAGATTTTCAGGGCAGTAAGAATAATAAAGACAACAATAATAAAGCTAGATGGCATTTCTTTAGGGCTTTGTTTTTCTGAAGCTCTTTTACCTACATGATTTCAGCAGAATGAAGGAGAAAGAACCCTGCCCCTGAAGCCAGAAGACACAGGTTCTAATTCCATTTCTAGCACTGATTCCATTGTGTGATCTTTTAGTAACATAGAATTATAATTTTAGAGCTGAAGAAACCTTAAAGGCCATATAGTCCAACTGTTGTGGGGAAGCTTGGTGGTTCAATGGATAGAGCACAGGGCCTGGAGTCAGGAAGATTCATCTTCCTGATTTCAAATCTGGCCTCATATATTTAGTAGTTTTATGACCCTGAGCAAGTCACTTAATCAAGTTTGCCTCAATCCTCATTTGCAAAATGAACTGGAGAAGGAAATTGCCAAACACTTTAGTATCTTTGTCAAAGAAATCTCAAATGAGGTCACAAAGAATTGTACAAAATTAAAGAAAAGTCCAACTTTTTCATTTTACAGACAGAGAAAATGAGTCCCAAATCAGGAAAGCGGCATGTCCCACCTACATCATACAGAATTATTTTTATTTCTAAGTATTAATATTGATTATTACTACAGTGTGACATAGTGGATAGAGAGCCAGCCACAGCCAGAAATACCTGGATTCTCACCTCTGACTCATACTAGCTGTGTGACCATGGGAAAGTCTAGGCAAATTTCTAAGACATGTTTTAAAAAAATAGTTTCCCAAAAAAAGACCTGCATTGGTAGAGGGAATTTCTTTATCCTATAGTTCCCTATATTAAATGAAGTCCCAGATTCTGTCCCTACCCCTATCCATATAGTCAAATTAATAAGCAGTAGAGGCAAGATTTGATCTCTAGTCCTCTGATTCCAAGCCAACATGCTTTCCATTGCACAGCACTGCCTCCTGGGGCTTCAGTTTCTTCCTTTCTGAGCTCTCTTCTTGATCTGACATTCTAGGTTCCTGAAGCTGCAGTGAAATGGTGGAGCCTCTTTCAGAGTTAAGGACAGACTAGGAGGTGTTCAAAGAGACAGAATGGAGACAGGGAGGGAGAATGAGAACATGGCAAGGGGGTGGGATAATCACATAAGAGAGAGAAGACGATAGTTCGAAAGCTTAATAGGAGATGAAGTTCCATGAAATCAATAGGGAGTTGGGGAACCTGCTCATTCCCTCTGGTCTCTGATGGTCTGTAGAGGGCTATCTGCAAACATTCTTTCATTTGACCCTTCCAAAAATCTTGGGTAGATATTTTTACCCCTAATTTACAGATAAGGCAACTGAGATGCATCTCTCCTGCTAAACATATAAATGCCTTATGAGTTATATCCCCAACCTGCCCCCTCCAGAAAAGTGCTAAGGATGTAGTAGGCGCTTAATGAATGCTTTTCAGCTGAGAAGTGGCTGGCCCAATTTCTCATCATTGGTTAGTGGTAGTCATTATTTCACCTCTGGCATCCTAATTCCCAGCCCAGATCTCTTTCTGGGGGATTGAACTGCCTCCCATGGATCATATTCAATAGGCCTCTATGTCCTGGCCCCACATAACTCCTGCAAAATGACTACACTGCAGTCCTTAATGTATAGAAATGCACAGTGTGTAGAAATTTGAACCTGCAGTCAAGTAGACCCAAATTCAAATCCTACCTTAGACACTTAATAGATGTGAGATCCTAGTAAAAATAATTTAACCTCTCTCAGCCTCAGTTTCCTCATCTGGAAAGTGGGAATAATAATAGCACCCACCCCGTAGGACTCCTACGAGGACCAAAGGAGATATTATATGTAATGCACTTTTGCAACCTGTAAAAAGCTGTGTGGATGCTGACTATTATCATTGACCATTCCCCACTCCACCTACAATATGTCATCCTCCCCCCTTGCCTCTGCCCACACCATTGCCACCTCCTGGCAGCCAGTCCCTTTTCTCTCTGTTTATCCAAATTTCAATCCATCAAAGCATTTATCAAGGCCCTTCCCCTCTGGGAAGGCTTCCCTGCTAGCCCCATCTCCATATGCTCTCTCTCTCTTTCTATTCCATGAGCACCAGCAGCCGTGACTGTCTGTGTACATCTCCCATGTGCTGCCTCGTGACTCTGGCCCTGTGACACCTCAGTTATTGCTGTTTAAATTCATGCCTGTGGCTTGTCTCCCAAGAGGAAGTATATGGAGCAATTCCTTATTAACATTTCTAGCGACTCACCTTGCTCTGCCACTTTGCTCTAGGTTACAAAGGGAATTTCACATCACCGCTTTGATCCTCACCACAACATTCACAAGTAGGACATATCTATCAGGCTTATTATCCCTATTTTACAGATGAGGAAACTGAGACCAAGAGTGTAACTCAACAGAAGCAATATTGACCAGAATGAGGAAAGCAACAGTCTATCTGCCTTGGTCACATCTCATTAGGAGTGTTGAGTTGAGCTCTGAGTTGGTACCACATTGTAGGAAGAACACCGACAAATCAGAGCATCCAGGGGAGGGTGATCGGTTTGGGGAGGTGGATTGCAGACTTAACCAGAAGAGGATTGGTTAAGGGAACTCAGGTTGATCATTCTAAAAAAGAGAAGACCTGGAGTTGTGATGGGGGGTTGATACAAAAGTTGTCTTCAAGTGTTAGAAGGTTCTCATGGACGATTGATTAGTCTTGTTTTGCTTGGGTCCTTAAGGGAAAAACTGAGAGTGGTAGGGGAAAGTTTCAGAAAGTCAGATTTGGGTCTCAACAAATAACTGGGTAGCCTCAGAGTTCCAGACCTGGGTTCAAGTCCTTCCTCTGACACAGAGTAGTTATATGAGCCCAGCCTAGCCAAAACCTCTCAGTGGTTCCAGATGACCCTCAAGTGAAAGAACAATTGCTGATCTGCATTGGTTGAGAGAGATTTATCACTAAGAGTTTCTTATACCAATTGGTTGTTTTTCAGTCATGTTTCTTCATGACCTCATTTAGGGTTTTCTTGGCAAAGATATTGGAATGTTTTGCCATTTCCTTCTCCAGCTCATTTTACAGATGAGGAAACTGAAGTAAACAAGGTGAAGTGACTTGCCCAGGGTCGCACAGGTAGTGAGTGTCTAAGGCCCAATTTGAACTCAGGAAGATGAGTCTTCCTGACTCCAAGCAGGCCCAATGCTCTATCCATTATGCCACTTAGCTCCCTCTTAACCCTAAACGAACCAACCAATATATGAATGGATGAATGACTTTCTAATTATCAGGGCTCTTCCAAAGTGGAATTATTTGCCTCAATAATAATGCATTCCCCATCCCTGAAAGTATTCAAAGAAAGCTGGATAATCTGTTATCATGAGTGTAGTAGAGGAGTTTTTGCTCCAGGACAGGTTGGATCAAAGTATCCTCTCAGGTCCTTTTCAAATCTGAAATTCATTGCTTCTGTGACTCACTTAATGTCCCACAAACAGTAGGTAGTAGAGCTTTTCTTCAGACCAGGCTGTTTGACTCCCAGACCAACTTTTCTTTTCACTATCCCTAATAAGAAACACCATTTAGAGTTGAGGGGCTCATGAATTTTGTCATTAGTTTCAAGGGTACCTAGCCATCTGGAACATGAGTGATCCCAAATATGGTCCTGCCTCCAAGATGATCAAAGTGCTCCCCAACCAGTCTGGCACAGAGACTGGAGCACTAGCCATAGAACAGCAGAAACACCTGAGTTTGAATCCCACCTCAGACACCAGCTGTGCAACCATGGTCAAGTTACTTGATTTCTCTGTGCCTCAGTTTTCTCATTTGTCAGAAATGAGAGAGGTGGACACAAAGGTCTCTAAGATCCCGTCAATCTGTAAATTGATGATCTTCTGATTCCTGATGAACAGGAATCTTGACTTCCTCTTCTCTTCTTCATCCTCTTCCTCAACCATGCTTAGCAAAGGGTCTGCTAAGCCCTAAACTTCAATTACTGACAAGTAACACCCAGGGTGAAGGGTTTAGAATCACCTTAAGTTACCCTAAGTAGGAGGGTCTTGTCTCCTTCCCTGGGGAAGGCTGCAGGCAGCTCAGCCACCAGTGACCCTGCTCTGAATTCTCAGCCTTGCATGGAGAGAGACAGACAGAGAGACACAGAGAGACTGAGAAACAGAGACAGAGAGAGACAGACAGAAATAGACAGAGACAGAAACAGAGATAAGAGAGAGATAGAGATAGAGACAGACAGAGACAGGAGAGAGGAGAGAGAGAGAGACAGAGAGAGACAGAGATAGAGACAGACAGAGACAGGAGAGAGGAGAGAGACAGAGAGAGAGACAGACAGAGAGAGACAGAGAGAGGCAGACAGACAGAGAGAGACAGAGAGAGAGACAGAGAGACAGAAAGACAGAGAGAGACAGAGACAGAGAGACAGAGAGAGACAGAGACAGAGAGAGACAGAGAGACAAAGACAGAGACAGAGACAGAGTCAGAGACAGAGAGAGACAGAAACAGAGAGACAGAGAGAGCAGAGCAGAGCAGAGTAGGGAAGAGAAGAGAAGAGAAGAGAAGAGAAGAGAAGAGAAGAGAAGAGAAGAGAAGAGACACAGAGAGAGACAAAAAGAGAGACATATAGAGAGGAGACAGAGAGAGACAGAGAGAGACAGAGAGAGGGGAGAGACAGAGAAAGGAGAGAGCAAGACAGAGAGAGACAAAGAGAGGAGGGAGTCAGAAAAAGAGAGAGAGAGAGAGAGAGAGAGAGAGAGAGAGAGAGAGAGAGAGAGAGAGAGGAGAGAGGGAGGGAGGGAAGGAGGGAGGGAGGGAGGGAAGGAGGGAGGGAGGGAGGGAGGGAGGGAGGGAGAGAATGAGTCCCAAGTCCTCATCCTGCAATGAGCAACCAGTAAAACATTTAACTTTCCTCTCTGGTTTCCCCAGCCCCAGCCCCAGGTCTCCCTTTGTCCTCTGCTTCAGGAGCCTTTCAAATCCCTGGTTAAATGAAGGAGACTGTCGATTAGGCCTGAAATTTTCAGTGAATTGAATGAAGGATTAGCCGCTTAGCCACCATTGACTTTATTGGTTTAAAGATGCATTGTCTGGGTTTCTCAATCAGCCAGCTCTCTACCACTCTCTGTCACAGCCAAGCCACTTCCTTTCACTATACAGATGTTTAGGCTTGTGGGCATCAGGGTGTCATGTGCCCCCTTGGCTGGGACACATTTACATGCACATATGTGTGCAGTCATGTGTCTGAGTGTGTAGTGGGTCTTTGGGGTCCGCATGTACTTGTCCCAGTCACAGTTCCCATTCCTATAGAACTTTAAGGCTTACCCACACTTTCTCACAAGAGCAGGGAGGGTGAGCGTAAGGATTATTTTCCCCATGCTATTATTCCTATTTCACAGATATGCAAAGTGACGTATCTAGTAGGTGTCATTAGTGTGATTTGAAACCTCATCGCCTGCCTCCGTGTCCAGAGCTCTTTGCAATCATCTCTGTGTCTGTGTATTGTTGGTTGGTTGGTTGGTTGTTGTCCTTCATTCTCGAAGAGAACCAAAATGACATCACTATGCTTGAATGAAGATTCAGTGTGTCTGACTGTGGCTGATCAAGCTGATATGAGCTCAGGGTGCTCTATCACAGGTCGGGCACAAAGAGTCTGTGTGAACATTTGGGGTGGATACTCCAGACTTGAGCATCCTTAGTGTCCTTTGAGCTATTCCAATTCTGCTTTGCTCATAGAGCACAGCACCTTCTCTGATGTGGGCACGCCATGCTGGGCTGTCCTGTGCCAGTGTCTTCCCCCATCACACAATCAATTCCAAAGTTCTTGAGAGAGGCCTTGAGAGTGTCCTTGTATCGCTTCTTCTGACCACCGTGTGAACACTCGCCCTGTGTGAGTTCTCCATAGAATAGTCTTTTTGGCATTTGCATTCAAACAATATGGGCAGCCCATAGAGCTGGGCTCTCTGAAGCAGAGTTTGAATGCTTGGCAGTTTAGTTCGAGTAAGGAGCCCAAGGTCTGGTACCTTCTCCTGTCAGGTGATCCACAATCAAGACGATTCAAATGGAATATGTATATATGTATATACATACATATATATACATATATATATATATATACATACACACACACATACACACACACACCTATATGCATTTGTCAGTGAGGCAAAGCAGATAGAGGCCTGGCCTTAGAGTGATAATAACAAGACTATCTAGCATTTAGATGGCACCTACTACTATGTGCCAGGCACTGTGCTAAGCATCTGACAAGTATGATCTCATTTGAGCCTCATCACAACCCTGGGAAATAGAGAATGGTATTATCCCTATTTTACAGATTAGGACACTAAGGTAGATAAAGGCTGAATGCCTCATCCAAGGTCACACAGCTTGCAAGTGTCTGAGGCCAGATCTGAACTTAGGTCTCTGGGCCCAGCACTCTACCTACTGTAACACCTAGCTGCCTCAATAAGGTCAAGGGAGACCTGAGTTCAAGTCTTGCACCTTATGAGTCAGTGACCCAGGAAATTCTCTACAATTGTAAGTTATGGGTGAGCTGTCTCATCTGCCTCAATAGGCAAAGGGAATTTCCACACCAGTATGTCTCAACACTAGTTAAGTCATAGATAGGGATCCAATAGGTGTGAATGGGATCACTTGCACACATGTACACTGTGTGCCTCTAGGCATGCATCTGTATGTATGTACATATGCATGTTTATATGTCTACATATTTGTGTAGATGTGTACATCTATATTGAGGCGTATGAAGCACACATCTGTGTGTGAACGTATGTAAACATTCATGTTTGCACCCAGCATGAGCACTGCCTCAGTACAGGACACACATGTATACTCACACACGCGTGAATCTGAAGATGGATGCATCATAGACCTCTGGGTAAATGGCATACATGTGTGAAAATGCAAATATCTGTGCCTAAGTCATTGTGCATATGTGTGCATATGTGCATATGTGAAGTGAAGGCAGCTGAAGGGGCTCACATGGTTTCTTCCCAATGTGCCTTGCACAGAGTTTCTCCAGGGCACATATTCTGCCCCAGCTGAGGGAGGTTAGGAGGAAGAGAGTGTTCAGTGGGAAGCCAGCCTGCTTGTTCTAGACAAAACTGAAAGCTGGCCAACATGTGGAACCCAGGCTTGGAAACTGCCCAGAGCCCTCCTCCCCAGGAAACCTGGATTTCAGTGGGAGTCACTGGCGGTGGTCCCAAAGGGAAAGGAAAGGAGGGAGGGAGGTGTGAAGGAATATAAGGAACAGACTCAGAGAAACTACAGCTCTGATGCTTGGTACAGCGGAGACCCTGAGGGGAGAGAAGGAAGAGGTGTTATTCTGCAAGAGAATTTCCTGTCTCTAGTGAGAATGGACATGGAATCAAAATATAGGACAGAGCGATTGAGAGATAGATTTGGCGTCAAAGGACCCAGGTTCAAATTTTGGCCTTGACTCTTATTACCTGGATGACCTTGGGCCTGTCACTTCAGTTCCCTAGGCCTCAGTCTCCTCAGATGTAAAATGAAGAGGTTGGTCTAGATGACCTCAAAGGTACCTTCCAGCTCCAACATTCTGCGTTCTGTGGTCCAAACCTATGCTCCTCTGATCCCATGCCTAGCAGAATATAGAGCATTAAAAGTCACGAAGTCCAACTCCCTCATTGTACAAGTGGGGAAAATGAGGCACAGAGGGGCAGTGACTTTCCTAAGATCATGCAGAGAGGGCAGAACTGGCACAGGATCCTAAGTTCCATCTATCTGAGAATCTTTTCATTATACCACTCTGCCCTTTGGGAGCATCCAGGATCTGATAGAAGTACCCAAAGGGAGCATATGAGTGTGGGTGTCACTGGATAACTCATGTATGGGGGAGGTGGAGATACTTAGAATCTGCACCACACTTTTAAACACATGATTATATTTTGCCTTTTTACAGGAACATGTGATTTAGTGGAAAACATCCTAGAAACCTGGGTTTGAGTCCTGGCACTTCTTTGTTAGCCCTGTGTTCCCCTGCCTTGTGCCTCAGTTTCTGCCTCTGTAAAAATGGAGAGCATAATACTTGTACTTCGGGTGACATGGTATAGTGAAAAGAATGCGGGGCTTGGAGTCAGAAGTGACCTGAGTTCTACAACCCCCCCCCTTACGTGTACTAGCCATGCCATTTTGGCAAGTTAAACTCTCTGAGCCTCAGCTTCATCATCTGTAAAATGGGGATAATAATTACCTGTAACACCTTCCTTACAGAGTCATCACTAGAATCAAATGAGATGATTTTCATACAGCATTTCATAAACCTTAAAAGCGTTCTTATTACCCATTGTCTCTTGGTGTGGTCCAAGTAAAACACCTTGTAAAGCCCTAGACATAAGGGGTGGCTAAGTGCATGGCATGCTGGACCTGGGATCCGGAAGAACTAAGTTCAAATTCCACATCATACACTTATTATCCATGTGACCCTGGTCAAGTTAGTTAACAGCTGTCTGCCTCAGTTTCCTCATCTGTAAGATCAGGATAATAACAGCCCCTACCTCCCAGGGTCATTGTGAGGATCAAATGAGATGATATTCGTAAACTGCTTAGCGCAGTGCCCGGCACATAGTAGGCACCATATAAATGTTACTTATTATTGTTATCATTAGTATTGTTGTAATCTCTGTTTCTTGGGGGTATATGAGTCTTCTTATCTGCACAACTAGGAGGACTGGTGTCTTCCGGTCTTTCCCCATATGGGTCGGAAACTTAGCATGTGGGGATGAAAGATGATTCTTCATGGAGTTCAGGAAAAATTCATTAATACATTTGATTGTCAGTGGAAAGGAATCCTGCAGTGGAACAAGTCTTGAACTGGGTGCTTATCAGATGCTGGTTAAGCTGTTGAGCTGTTGACTTGGAGTCAGGAGTCTGGTTCTGAGGTCCAACTTGCTGAAGGTATGACCTTGGACAAGTCACTCCCCATCCATGAGTCTCATTATGTAGGAAAAGGATAATAATTACTCTGCCTTCCTCTCAAGGCTGTTGTGAGAATTGATGATGTATATGGAAATATCTTATAAATTTAAAGAGCTAGGAAAAAAGGTAAGTTGTTGTAACTAGATAATCACTGTCTTGGGAGTCAGGAAACATGGATGCAGGAGATTATAGTCTCAGATGTGCCACTTAATAGCTTAATAGTGACCTTGCCCAAGTCCTTTTACCTGAGTCTCAGTTTCCTCCTCTGTAGCTCCAAAAATCTATGTTCTAAGTTGTTGTTCTAATCTTTTCTTTACATTCTAACATTCTATGTTCTGTTTCCTGGAAGCCTCTTCTACTTCTGATATTCTATGTTGTATGTTTTAAAACCCTATGATTTAAGGCCCCTTCCAGCTCTGACATTCTATGTTCTAAGGTCCTTTCCAGCTCTGACAGTCTGTGTTCCAAGGTCCCTTTCACCTCTGAAATTCTATGATCTAAGGCCCCTTCCAGCTCTGACATTCTATGATCTAAAGTCCCTTCCACCTCTGACATCCTGTATTCCAAGATCCCTTCCACCTCTGACATTTTATGATCTAAGGCCCCTTCCCGCTCTGACATTCTATGATCTAAGGTCCCTTCCATCTCTGACATTCTATGTTCTAAAGTCCCTTCCACCTCTGACATTCTATATTCCAAGGTCCCTTCCACCTCTGACATTTTATGATCTGAGGTCCCTTTCAGTTCTGACATTCTATGACCTAAGGTTTCTCCCAGCTCCGGCATTCTTTGTCCCAAGGTATCTTACATCTCTGACACTCTGTGGTTCTCTGTTTCCAGCCTATGGATTCTGCAACCACAGGCAGATGCTTGAGTTTGTGGACATAAGAACTCTGCCCCCTCTGCCTCAGGAAGATACTATCAAGCCCACAGGCGCCTGTCTTGGGCTCCCTTTCGTTGAGAGATTTTACGTCAAGTGCTTTTCATTCAGAACTGTAGCCTTTAATATGTTTTACAGGAAGCCCTTTTATGTGTCAATAAAAAACAGAGCGATTATAGCAGGCTATGAAAGGCAGCAGCTAGGAGCTCGGAGCTGCTGTATGTTTAGAAAGAGCAGATACATTTCCCTGGAGAATGACACCATCAGTGCCTTTACTGGTTCATTATTGTATCAGTCATATACGAGATCTTGTTAAAGAAATACACAGCCTTCTACAATTGCTTTAGAGAAATAGAAAGAGAGAGACCCTCCTGGCTGCCTCCAGTATAAATCCTTTTCTTTTTCTTTACCAAGTCTTGAAGAAAAATAGATGGAGAGAAGCCAAGAGCAGAAACCAGAAATGCCAAGGGCAATTAACTTGGTGTTTTAATAACTCTTTCTAATCCACAGGCTCTGAAGTCTTCCCCTGTTCATAGAATCAGAGAGGCTGTGATCTTAGGTAATGTTCAAAGAGGATGGTACATCCAGAACACAGGGGGTGATTGTTAGTGATAGGTCTAGAGGTAGAAGAGACCTCAGAGGCCACCTAATCTAACCCTATTGTCCCCTGCCCCTGTCAGGCCACCTCTAAAGTACAGTGTTTGGTTCTAGGTGTTAGATTTTGGGAAGGACAGGGACAAACTGGAGCATGTCTAAAGGGGAACAGACAAGACAGGGAGGGAAATTGAAGCCATGGGGATTAGCCAAAGGAATTGAGATGTTTAGGCAGCTAAGGGCACAGTGGATAGAGATTTGAACTTGGATTCAAATCCTGAGTTCAATTCCAGCCTTAGACACTTAATAGTTGTCTGATCTTGGGCAAGTCACCTCTGTATTTCTTAGTTGCCTTGTCTGTAAAATGGAGATAACGATAACCTCTACATCTCAGGGTTGTTGAGGGGATCAAATGAGTTAATATATGTAAAATGTTTTGGAAACCTTAAAGCATCACTTAAATGCTAACTGTCATTACTGTTATTTATTAGTTTGGAGAAGAAACGACTCCAGTCAGGTGACATGATAGAGGTTTTGAAGTATAGCCCATACTTGCTCCCAGTGGTCAGAAAGAGAAAAACAGGTAGATGTTGTAGACTTCAGTTTGATGTAGAGGAAAACTTACTAATAGACAAAGCTGCACAAAAATTATAGATGCCTCAGAAAGTAATGAGCACCCCATCACTGGAGGTCTCTGAGCAGAGCCTTAGTTACCCTTTTGTTGAAGATGTTGTAAAGAGGACTCCTATTGAGACATAGATTGTACTAGATGTCCTCTGAGCTCCAGTGTGACTCTGGGCTTCTGTGAGACTGTGGAGAAGAAAAGGCTGCATATTTGGAGCAAGGGCACTGGGTTTAAGTACCAACTCTATCTCTCCATAGCTGTTTGACTTTGTAACCTTCCTTAGCCTCAATGATCTCATCTGTAAAATGGAGATGCATGCTTTATCTCATAAAGTTGTCTTGATGAAAGCACCCTGTAAACTATAAAGTTCTATGGAATTGGAGGCCATTATTATCTGAAAATATCCCTGAGTTCAACAGATGCCAGAACAGCTTCCTGAGTGAACTGGCCTCATCCTTATCTCTCCAGCCTCCTCACGGGCACTGTCACAATCTAGTGACCAGCAGAAAGAGGAAAAACCATTGGCCGGAGCTAGAAAAAAGATGATCATCAGGTTTAGAGCTGGAAGGGACCTTTGAGGCCATCTTCTCTCATTTTATACATGAGGAAACTGAGGACTTGAAAAATTAAATGAATTGCACAAGGTCATAGATGGAGTACCAAGCAGAGCCAGGAGTTGAAGTCCAATCAAATTCGCTCACAAGTCAAGACCTCATCGCATTATATCATTTGTCCTCTTTGAAAATGAAAGACAGACAACACCACCAAATCCATTGGTTTTTTTTGTTCTAGGATAGCAAAGTTTCTTTTTTTGTAACAGAGACTCCTTTGGCACTCCAGTGAAGCCTATGGACCCTTTCTCAGAATAATGAGTTTTATTTTGTGTTCAAAATTAAGGGAAATTCTAGATTTCAGTGAAAATAAAAATGCACTTTTCCATCCAAGTTCACAGACCTCCTGAAATTTGTCCATGGACCAGGTTAAGAACTTCTGAGCTTCAGGGAATAGATGTTGGGTCAGAGGTGCAAAAGGAGACATGGGTCATGTAATGAGAGAGAAGACTTGCAGTTTGAGGTACTGCATAAGCTGAAGAATGTCCAGAAGATGGACAACAAGGATGAGTCTATGTCACCTAAGGATCAGTGAGAGGAACTGGAGGGATCTCCTTCAGATGGGGGAGGCGAAGGAAGGAGGCACAATATTCAAGTATTCTAAGGACTGTCATGTAGTAGAGGGGACTTGTTCTGCTTGGTCCTGGTGGGAAGAACCAGGAGAAATGGGTGCAAGTTACAAAGAGGTAAATTTAAGCTTAAAATCAGGAAAAATATACTGACAATGTCCAAAAGCAGATGCCTCAAGGGGCGATGGAGTCTCCCTCATCCAAGCAGAGGTTGAACAGTCACTTGTTGGGTATGTTATGGCAGAAGACATTTCCTTAGGTATGGACTGGATGTACTAAGGTCCTTTCTGATTCTCATATTCTGAGATTCTTTGATTCTGTGGTGGAAAGGGCTAATCATTAAAAATAAAATCCCAAACTTAGATTTCATAATGTTGGGGTCTTATCTCCCTACTAGATTTTGAGTTTCATGAGACTTATGTCTTACCTCAACTTTCTATCCCTCTAGCACCTAATATAAGGTTCTGTAGGTGGAATCAATCAATCAATCAAAGGGCACTTATTAAGTGCTTACCGTGTGCCAGTCATTGTTCTGGGAGCTAGGAAGACAAGGGCAAAACTGAAATTGTCCCAGGCTTCAGGGATGTTAGATGCTAGAGTTTAGTGGGACAGAGGGGAAATCCATGTCTACATAAGTACAGTTTAAAAGTATTATTTCAGGAGAGGAACTAGCGGGGGTGAGGGAGGGCAGGTTAATACTTGTATTAGAATTGTATTGAGCTTTGAACTAAGCTCTAGGGATTCTAAGAGGCAGGATTGCCAAGAGAGTGCATTGGTTTGTTCCAAGTTGTTTAAATGTTGTCTTCCCCATTAGACTGTAGGTTCCTCCAGTGCAGGGACTGTTTTTGCCTTTCTTTGTATCCCTAGCACTTAGCACAGTGGCTGGCACATAGTAGGCACTTAATATATGCTTTTTGACTTGACTTCAAGAGTTGTCTTCATGTGGAGAGTGGTTTAGGTATAGAGCACTTGGAAAACTTGGGTTTGTATCCCAGCTCCAACACTTACCAGCTGTGGGACCCAGGACAAGTCACCTAATGTTTCTGAATCTCAGTGTCCTCATCTGTCAAATGGGGTTAATAAAATTAGCACCACCTACCCTCAAAGGGATATGGGGAAGGCAGTATTTTTGTGAGGACTAGAGACAAGAGAGCTACTTTTAGTTACGCTTGCTGTATCTGTACTACTGTACACATGGGCTCTTGGGAAGCCATGGCTGCAGCTTCGGCTGCCCCATGTCAGGGTCTGGCCTGTGGGATTGCCTAATAGGAAGATGATTAAGGCTGTGCCAGCCTCAAAAGCCAAGTGCTGAAACAGACAGAGCATTGGATCTGGAGTCAAGAAGACCCGAGTTCAAATCTAGCCTCAGACACTTACCAGTCCTGAAACCTGGGGCAAATGTCTTAAGTTCTGTCTGCCTCAGCTTTCTCAATTGTAAAATGGGAGTAATAACCCCATCTGCCTCTCAAGATTGTTGTGAAGCTCAAACAAGATGATGTTTGCAAAGCACTTAGCAGAGTAGCTGGCATTTAGTAGGGGGCACTTAATAAATGCTTGTTCCCCTTCTTAGGCTGGAGCCTTGGGCTCTGGAACTCATCACTTCCAGGTTTTGACAGCTTGCTAGGTTTCATTTTCTTTCACTAGTCAAAGCCTGGTAAGAGGTCACCTGACCTGTTTCTGGATGGATGAAGGGAAAGACATGAAGAACGAGCCTGAGAAGAAGGGGATGAGCTCCAGGCACTCCAGGGGCCAGGCAGGGACTGAGGAAGGAAGAAAAAAATAAAGAGACCATTCCTGAGATACAACAGGCTTCTGGCCATCAGAGAGGATGGCAAACCTGGATGCCTTCAAATGCTACATGGATATTAGCTCTTATTAGTAAGACAAATTCAGGGTTTCTGACAAGCTACTAATAACAGCTAATAGCATTTCAAGGCTTGCAAAGACCTTTATGTACATTATCGCATTCAGTCCTCACAACAACCCTGGGAGGTAGATGGTATTACTATCCCCATTTTACAGATGAAGAAATTGAGGTGCAGAGGTGATAGGTGACTTGCCAAGGGCCACAAAACAATTAAGTGTTTGAGGCATGATTCAAAGTCAAGCATTTCCGACTCTGACTCAAGCATTCTCTCTACTCAAATATTGCCCTTTCTCTTTATATACTCTCCCCTCCTCAGGGCCTCAGTTTTCTCATCTGTATAATGAGGGTATTAGATTAGATCATCACTAAGGTCCCTTTCAGCTCCAAAGAGCTCATTTGATCCAATACTCCTACTTCACAAGTAAGAAAACTGAAGCCCAGAGTGATCTCTGGAATGTCCAGGATCACCCAGGGAGCTGGTGCCACAGACAGGGCTTAAAATTAGGTCTTCTTTTAGGAGAACTCACTGCACAGTGACCACTCTTCCCCTGATATATGCAATGCCTCTTGCAAGGCATACCCTAAACCCAGAACAACGGAAATAGGGAAGGCCCTGTGACTGTGTATGGAAGAGAAGGGAGCACAAAGAAACATGAACGGAAAATGTAACTGAGGCTTTATTAATTGTCAGCTTCAGTGTCTCAGCAGAAGGGGGAAAGAATGGCAAACTTTCCTGTCTCATTAATCTCCCCTCGAGCCGTGGCCCTGGCAGGCGCCCATTGTCGGCTGGGTACAAAGCAGGCTCTAGTTTACAGCAGACATGCTAAGTGCCCCCAAAATGGGAGCTCGATATTGAAAGCATTCTCTCCCCAGGCAGAGGTGCCCATTTTGAGTCCTTTCCAATTTATTTGCTTTTTCTCCAATGACTGCCCAGGGTAATTACGGTTCTTTTCACAAATGAAGTCAGGGGGAGATGAGACAGAAATTCAGCTGTCAATATCCTCCACTCTAAAGGGAGGAGGCCGGGCAGTCCTGTCTGGGCCCAACACACAAAGCATTGATCCCATCTTGGGGACCTCCAAGCATGAAAAGGAAGACACCTTAGAATTGTGGGTGGGAGGGGAAGGATCATTCCTTTATCCAGACTCAAGCTCCTGTTAGGGCAGTTCTGTGTCACCCTCAAGGAGGGCCTGATTGCTCACAGGTGTTTGCAGATGAGGCTTCATGGAGTGGGTGCAGTAAAGCAGGACTGTTGTCTCTAGAAGAGAGGGGGTGTCTGCTGGCACTGATCCCCAGTGAGGGAGTTGGTCAACAAGCATTATTAAGTGCTTACTATGTGCCAGGAAGTGAATGAAACACTAAGGACACAAACAAAGGCAAAAACACAACCCCTACACTCAAGAAGCTCACATTTTAGTGGGGGAGATAGCATGTAAATACCTATGTACCTGCAAGATACAAATATTGTACTTCGGAAGTAATCTCAGAGGGAAGGCACCAGTGGTGAGTGGAGACTGGGAAAGTTACAGTCTTGAAGCTGAATCTTGAAGTAGGTTAGGGGAGCCAGAAGGTAAAGACAAGAAGAGAGAACATCTCCAAGATGGGGGACCACTAGTGCAAAGGTGTGGAATAAGGAGAAGAAGCATTTTATGTGAGGGGCAGCAAGGAGGCCAGCCAGTAGATTATAGACTATGTGGAGAAGAGTGAAGGATAATAAGACTAGAAAGGTAGGAAGTAGCCAGGTGGTTAAAGGCTTTAAATGCCAAATAGAGGCCTTTATATTTAATCCTAGAGGTAATGGGGGGGTTGGCATTGGAGTTTATTGAGTGGGAGGAATGACATGGTCAGATGTGTGCTTTAGGAAAATTACCCTGGAAGCTGAATGGAGGATGCATTAGAGCGGGAAAAGACTCGAAACAGGGAGACCAATTAGGAGGTCATTATAATAATCCATATGAGTGAGAATGAGGGTCTGAAATAGGGTGATTGGTTGTGTGAGTGGAGAGAAGTGGACTGGTTCAGGAAAAGTGTAGATAGGGATGACAAGATTTGATAACAGATCAGATTTGTGGGGTAAGTGTGAGGGAATAGCTGAGGATATAGTGGAGACTGAAGCAGGATCCCTACCCTGATAAAATGACTAGAGGTGATTAAACACAACACATAACTAGAATGGGTTATAATAAAATGTAACAGTAATAGCTTGCATTTTGTGATGTTTTAAAGCTTACAAAGTGCTTTACAAATATTTCTTTTGATCCTCATAACAAGACTGAAATTGATATCATTAGTCCTATTTTAGAGATGAAGAAACTGAGGCAGACAGAGTTTAAATGACTCACTTAGGGTTTCAAAGCTAGTATCTGAGGCCTAATTTGAATTCAGGTCTTCCTGGCTCTAACCATTTTCCAACCTAGATGCCTCTATGATCAGTGCATAAAAGTATGAAGAGATCAGATGAAGCAATCATTCCTATCCTGGGCCATCAGAGAAGACTTCTGCAGTCTTTAGTAATGCTCCTGGCAGGATAGATATGACATCAACAGAAAGGGCTCTTTTGGGTGTGGGAGTCCCCATGAGCAAAGACATAAAAATGGGAGAGCAAGGGGAGTGTGAATGGGACACAGAGGGATCTAGTATGGCAGCAGTGTAGGCTACATGGGGCTTCTGAGGGGACTCTGATAGGAGTCCACTAGACATTATTACACTCTGAGCAAATCCATGAGAGAAGAAGCTGGAAAGGCAAGTTGGGCTGGCTGCACATTTGGATCTCAATTCTGCTACAGGAAGCTGTGTAACTGAGCAAGTGCCTTCCCTTTGTCTGAAGCTCAGTTTTCTCATCTGTAAAATCTGGATGTTGGTCTAGATGACCTGTAAGTTCTCTTCCAGCCTGAGAGCCTCTGTAGAGGCTTGGAATGACAAGCTAAGGGGTTTAGGCTTTGTTTAGTGAGTACACACTAAGGAGTTTTAAGCAACAGAAATAGTTGTGGGTTAGGAAGGTGAAAAGAATCTCAGGGAGAGTCAGAGTATTTCTGCCCCCTGATGTCCAAATCTTATCATAGAATCATAGAGCTAGAGCTAGAAAGAGCCCTAGAGTCCAACTACTCCAACTCCCTCATTTTGCAGATGAGGAAAAGGTTAGGAAGGTTCAGTAATCTGTCCAAAGTCATGTGGGTAATGTACAGCAGAACCCAGATACTCTCATACCTGATCAAAAATAAGCAAAACAGGTCAGAGTGAGAGGACACTGCTTTAAGTCAATGCAATTTGGAGTGGGGATGTTCCAGTTTAAGGGCTAAAGAAAATAGCCCTAAGACGACAGAGATCATGGCTATGAAAAAGAGTCTGGCTGAAAATTTTGAGAATGTGCAGATGGAGAGGGGCAGAGCCAAGATGGCAGCTGGAAAGCAGGGACTTGCGTGAGCTCCCCCCAGATTCCTCCAAAAACCTATAAAAATGGCTCTGAACAAATTCTAGAACTGCAGAACCCACAAAGTAGCAGAGGAAAGCAGGGTTCCAGCCTAGGACAGCCTGGATGGTTGCAGGTTAAGGTCTATTGCACCATGCTGGGAGCAGAGTGGAGCAGAGCCCAGTGTGAGCTGCACCTGACCAAGAAGACCAGGAGCCAGGCGGAAGAGACCCTAGCATCCTGAATCAGTGAGCTGTGGCAGTTATCAGACTTCTCAACCCATAAATACCAGAGGCAACAGAGAAGGTTAGTAGGAAAAGCTGCAGGGGGCAGAGTGAAAGGAGTTCACAGTTCGGCCACCACCCTGGGGGCCAGTGGAGATGGTGCAGCTCTGAGGCTGCTTACAGAGCTACAGCTGCAGTTGCTTCTGGCCCCAGGCCCACCTGGTGGGAGGAATTAAGTGCTGGATCTGAGTGGGAGTGCAGACCCAGCTTAGATCTGAATCGGGTCTGGGTTGGCGGTTCTTGGGGGAGAAATAGCACTGGTGTGGCACAGTTGTTGTATACGAATAACTCTGAAAACAACAGCACAGCCCCTCAATCTTGGGACAAAGTACTCTCTACTCTACAAGCAGTCATACCCCGCTGAAAAACTCAAGGGTCAAGTAAGTTGGCTGGGAACATGGCCAGGCAGCAAAAACAGACTCAGATTCAGACTCAGACTTTGGAATCTTTCTTTGGTGACAAAGAAGACCAAAACATACAGCCAGAAGAAGTCAACAAAGTCAAAGACCCTACATCAAAAGCCTCCAAGAAAAACATGAACTGGTCTCAGGCCATGGAAGAGCTCAAAAAGCATTTGGAAAAGCAAATAAGAGAAGCAGAGGAAAAAATGGTAAGAGAAATGAGAGTGGTGCAAGAAAACCATGAAAAACAAGTCAATGACTTGCTAAAGGAGACCCAAAAACACTGAAGAAAACAATACCTTTAAAAATAGACTAACTCAAATGGCAAAAGAGCTCCAAAAAGCCAATGAGGAGAAGAATGCCTTGAAAGGCAGAATTAGCCAAATGGAAAAGGAGGTCCAAAAGACCACTGAAGAAAATACCACCTTAAAAATTAGATTGGAGCAAATGGGAACTAGTGACTTTATGAGAAATCAGATATTATAAAACAGAACCAAAGGAAAGAAAAAATGGAAGACAATGTGAAATATCTCATTGGAAAAACCACTGACCTGGAAAATAGATCCAGCAGAAATAATTTAAAAATTATTGGACTACCTGAAAGTCATGATCAAAAAAAAAGCTTAGATACCATCTTTCAAGAAATTATCAAGGAGAACTGCCCTGATATTCTAGAGCC
>CM053622.1:753915648-753950945 GCA_028646595.1 Phalanger gymnotis
CTGCCTTTCAAGGTATTCTTCTCCTCATTGGCTTTTTGGAGCTCTTTTGCCATTTGAGTTAGTCTATTTTTTAAGGTGTTGTTTTCTTCAGTATATTTTTCAGTATTTTTTGAGTCTCCTTTATCATGTCATTGACTTGTTTTTCATGGTTATCTTGCATCTCTCTCATTTCTCTTCCCAATTTTTCCTCTACTTCTCTAACTTGCGTTTCCAAATCCTTTTTGAGCTCTTCCATGGCCTGAGACCAGTTCATGTTTTTCTTGGAGGCTTTTATTGCAGGCTTTCTGACTTTGTTGACTTCTTCTGGCTGTATGTTTTGGTCTTCTTTGTCACCAAAGAAAGATTCCAAAGTCTGAGACTGAATCTTGGTGCATTTTCACTGCCTGGCCATGTTCCCAGCCAACTTTTTTGACCCTTGAGTTTTTCAGCAGAGTATGACTGCTTGTAGAGTAAAGAGTACTATGTTCCAAGCTTGGGGTGATGTGCTGCCACACCAGCACTCCTCCTTCCCCAAGAACTCCCAACCTGAACTAGACTTAGATCTTAAGCAGGCTCTACACCTCTGCTATGATCCACCACTTAATTCCTCCCACCAGGTGGGTCTGGGGCCAGAAGCAACTGCAGCTGTAGTTCTGTAGCTGCCCCACCTCCGCTGGCCCCATTGTGGTGGTTGAACCGGGAACTCTATCCCCTTGTCTCCAGCAGTTTTTTCCACTAACCTTCTCTGTTGTCTTTGGTGTTTGTGCGTTGAGAAGTCTGGTAACTGCCACAGCTCACTGATTCGGGGCTCTAGGGCACGCTCTGCCCAGCTCCTGGTCTGGTTGGTCTGCGCGGCTCACTTTGGGCTCTGCTGTGCTTTGCTCCACACCCAGCTCTGTGAAGGATAGACCTTATCCAGAGACAATCCAGGCTGTCCTGGGCTAGAGTCCTGCTTCCCTATGCTATTTTGTGGGTTCTGCTGTTCTAGAATTGGTTCAGAGCCATTTTTTATAGGCTTTTGGAGGGACTTGGCAGGGAACTCATGCTAGTGCCTGCTTTTCAGCTGCCATCTTGGCTCCGCCCCCCTCCTCTGGATATAGTTCTAAACCAAACTGGGCTAAGAAGAGAGAGAAGCAGTTGTCCCAGAGCCTGAACTACAGGAATATCCTCAGGTCCTCAATTCAAGTCAATAAACATTTATTAAATGATAATCACTGGGGATAAAAATACAAGCAAAAAAGGACAGTATTTGCCCTCAAGGAACTTAGATTTGAATGGTGGGAGAAAACACATAAAGGGAAGTTTTCGGGATACCATAAAGGAGCTACATGTGGGAATAGTCACTCATGAATTTATTAACTCATGCTTAGCGGACAATCCTAACAAGCTCATAATCTGTTTTCCCAGCCCTTGCAGATTAGAAATAGCAAACCAGAAGAAAGTAAATTGTGTGAGACTATTAGAGGTATGCTCCCTGATAGCAGAAGTGACAGCTGTCAATCTAACAGCAAGGGAGGAGACAGACACACTCAATGAAAGACATAGAATTCAATTATCAACAGCACAATGATGTGTGTTCCTAATGATGACCCTGAGTCATCAAGAAAAGATTGTTATGTTCAGCATCCTCTGAAAAAAGGCATGCAAGTATGAGACATTTCTATGCAAAACTTCTTTTAAGGGTTTTTAAAGGATTTTGGCATCTAAAGAGGTAGAATTTCAGAGATGAGAGGGAGTTTAGAGATCCTCCAGGCCACAAAACTCCTGAGTTCAGTCCAAATAAGATTAAAATGTAATTGGGAAATACTTAGCAAGATAAACAAAAATGCCATTTGGCATAAATAATAGTAATTTGTAATTTTTTAGGTCAATATGTGGCCTTTGTATCTCCACTGGGGCACCTCAGTGGCTAAGCGAATAAGCTAATAAGCTAAGTGAATAAGCTAAATAAGCTAAGAGCGCCCAGGCCTGGAGTCAGAAAGACTCATATTTCTGAGTTCAAATCCGTCCTCAGACACTTAATATTTGGGTGACCCTGGGCAAGTCATTTAATCCTTTTGGCCTCAATTTCCTTATCTCTAAAATGAGCTGGAGAAGGAAATGGCAAAACACTCCAGTAGCTTTGCCAAGAAAACCCCATATGATCTCGCAAAGAGTCAGACACAACTGAAACAACTCAACAACAAAATGACTTCCTCAAAGAGAGGCCTTGGTAGAGGTCTCAGGGTATCTGTCCAAGGAAGAAACTAGGTTGAAGGAAGTGGGCAGAAGGTGCCAGTGATCCCAGGAAAAAAAACTCCGCCCACAAACCCTCCTTAGATTGGAAAGGTGGAAGGTGATTCAAGAGGTCATCTAGTTGATCCCCCCCTACTTTCAAGCAAGTGTGGCATTGCTAACTCCATTTGACAGATGAAACAACTGAGGCTCAGAGAATGACTTGCCCTATTTTCCCATTCTCTGTTCTCTAGCTTTCCAAGGGGGAACATGAAAGTCCAGGTTCACTAGTAACATAGCAGGCAGCCTTCTTGGGAGCAATTAACCTCATTTCCTAAGAAATTTACATATCTTTGTCCTGAAGGAGCTGAAATTTTGTCAGAAAGTCTCTTTTAACTCCATCCTCCACCTCAGCTCAGAGTCCCCCTTCCTTCTATCTCCACTGTCCTCTGGATTTCTATGCAGGTCAGAGCCCTGCAAGTCATTAACTCTCAGGATACCACCTCTGATCTTCAGCAAACAAGTCCCTCCTGCAAATTTAGACCTTTTTGGCTAATGGGAGAAAATGTGATACAATGGGAAGGAAATAGGGGGCCTGGATTCAAATCCAGTGAGAACTCTCTGTTCCTCAGTTTCCTCATTTGTAAAACAAAGGGCTTGGAGTAGGTTTCAAGTTACTCAAAAGACCCTGCCCAGCTTTAAAATTGTGATGTCAAAAGTGGGAGTGGGCTGCACAAGTGAAGCAATTTAAAAGAACTTCTCTTGGATCTTTTTGCTTCTCTCCATCCCTGCAGCCCAGCTTTGGCTCAGGTCTTCCCTCACTGCCTCTGCACTGGACTTCTGCAATACCTCTTAGTTGGTCTGCCTGCTTCAAGTCTCTCCCCTCTCCAATCTACCCTCCACACAGCTACTAAGGTCATAATCTTAAAGCATAGTTCTGACCATGTCACTCTCTTGCTCAAGAGGCTTCAGAGCCTCCCTATTCTATCTAGGATCAATTACAAATTCCTGTGTTTGGCATTTAAAACCCTTCACAATCTGGCTCCAACCTACCTTTCCAGCCTTATTACAAAGTATCTCCATTTACATCACCACATATTCTGTGATCCAGCCTCCTTGTGGTTCTCCCACAACATTCCACCTGTCATCTCTGTGCCAATACACAGATTAGCCCTCATACCTAAAATGCACTCCCTCCTTACCTCATCTCTTAGAATCCCTAGCTTCCTTGAAAATTCACCTTAAGCTTTCAAAGATCCCACTTTATATATGAAGCCTTTTCTGATCTCCTCAGCTGCTAGTGCCCCTCCCTATTCAAATTACCTTTAATTTTTATTTTTTTTTGTATTTACTTTTCTGTTATGAGAAGCAGTGTTATGTAATAGATAAAGAGTTGGCCTTGGGACCAGGAAGACCAGAATTCAAGTTCCACCTCTGACTGCGAGACTTTGGACAAGTCACTTCACTTCCCAATGCCTCGTTCTGGGAAACAAATTGGGGGGCAGGTGGATGTTAAAGGGGGTATTACGTCCTACAATATAATAAAAGGCCCCTTGAAGACAGGGATTGTTTCATTTTTGTCTCTGTAGCCCCAGTGGCTGGCAAATAGAAGGCACTTAATAGATGTTTGCTGATTGGTTGATTGATTGGAGAGATCCTGGGATTTTGAGCTGAAGGGGACCTCAGAATGATTTAGCCCTCCTCTGCTCTCAGGCACAGAGGCCTTGTTTGATCTTTGTACTATTCATCTATGTGTGTTGCTACTATGCAAAACTTTGTTTCTTCTCACAAAGACTTGTTCAATCCTGTTGCACGTTTCTCAGAACATAACAGACCTTGCTGGGGCTACATGACTGACTTTGAGATCCCTGACCTAGTCCAACTTCCCCTTTTGGAATGGCCAGTCTGGATCATCTCCAAGCCCTTTTCCAGAACCAGAATCCTATGATTCTATGGTTTTACTGAGGATACTGAGACCTGCAGAAGGGGAGTCATTTACCCAAGGTTACACAGCTAATAAGGTGAAGAACTAGAACTAGGTGCCAGGTTTATTGATTCCCAGTGCCTTTCTACCACATTCTAGTTAACTCTTGGACCATAGCTAAAGATGGTTCCTTCTATGCAAATGGGTGTTTTTCATCTACAGGGAAAAGGAGGTGACAGGCATCCATGTGCAAGCCTGGTCTGGGAGAATAGACCCCTTAATGTGGAGGAGCTCCATTGGGGAGGGTCCACCAGCCCCGCCTCCCTCTCCCCAGGGTCCTCCTCTTCTATACACAGGACTGTGTCAAGGAGATGTGCCCTGAGGTGACTCTGCTCAGCTGGGGAGAGTCAGAGAAAGTTGAGTGTTACTGAGGATTAGGTCTGCAAAGACAGGCTAATGAGGCAATTTAAAAACAATTGTTTGGAAGACATAGAAATCTGGGTAATAATAGACTACAAGACAACTGACCGGAGAATTTTCTCTGGGCCACTAACCAAAAAAATCTCTCTATATACATGCATATATATATAAATGGGGAGAGAAAAGGAGAGAAAGATTGAAGAAGCCACCAATGGTAGTTGCTTTTCACATCTCCTTGTCAACTTGGGCCATTCTTGCTAAACACATTTCTAGAGTACCAGGATGGCTCATCTACTCAGCCATTCTGGCCTGGTGCTATGTGTCTGTGTTTGTTGTATAATCTTACCTATGCAGGTTCCCGGACAGGCATGTCTCCACACAGACATGTATGTGCACAAAATAGATGCATGCATATGCATTATAGAATGTCAGAACTGGAAAGCCCTTAGAGACCATCCAATCCAACCCCTTCATTTTATAGAAGAAACTCAGGTTTAGAGAAGGGATCACATTGATATCACACAGCCAACCACTGGGGAGTTGGCACTAGAATCCATCTGCCTTACCCCTCGGTTTTAGATATACAGAAAGAACCTTTGTATACACAAATATGGATGCACACAGATATATAGACATATGCACATGAAAACATCAAACACAGAAACACATGCAGAGACATGTTATAAGCATAGGCATATAATTATAAATACATGCACACGCAATTTATATGACATGCATATGGATGTATATAATCACCCATGTGTGCACACTGAGATACAGACATAAATACGGACAGATTTGTGCATGCCAGGGTACAGACACTCAGACAAAGACTCATACACATTAGATGTATACAGAAACAAACGCATGTGCATATGCATGCACATACATAGGATGCATGTACATGTAGATATACTGGAATGCCTGAGCACTACATACACACAGATACGTTTGTATACACAGACACACCTACACACAAAACAGACCTGTTTTTACTGAGTGTATGTGGCCACAGAAATGTGTGTACATAGATGGATGAGCACATAAGCACATGTGTACATCTTTGTGCATGCAAACACACATGCATACACAAGACAGCACACACACTGACATAGAGATGCACACAGAATGATGGGGTGTTATTTCTGGAGGAAAATGTCTTACCCATTTGGGAATAGTCATGGACAATTGTTCACTGTATCCCTAAGATATGCCCACTGCAGGAGGATAGGCTCTGATCATGGGGAAGGGGGCAAACGATAGGCCCCAAGCATTATGAGTTAGCATGGGGCAAAGCTAGGGCATCCATTACTTAAATGGCTGTACTTTCCAAGATGGCTCTTTCTTTGCTTGGAGTTATTGACAAACACACCGCAGGCCTGATGGGGCCATATCAACACCCAGAATGGAATTGGTGCATGTAAAGAGATGCACTGGGTTGGCAAGGAGGTGGCATGAGCCAGCTGAGTCCTAGATCTGTACATCTCTGCAGCAATTCTGTTTAGTCTTGAGAGATGACATCCCCTTGCCTTCAGCACTTGGGGAGAGGACAGCACAGGCAGCCACCAGTCGCTCCCTGATAACCCTTGTCCGATCTCTCCTCTGATGGTCCTGGGCATTCTCTGGCTGGCCAACTCTGTCAAGGAATTTTTATTTTCTTCTCCTAATCCAGCAGAAACAAGACTGGGTGAGAGAGAAAGGCAGTGTTTGCCTAGATCAATAAGAAGAGAAGGAGCATAGAGTAATGGATGGATGGCTAGCCTTGGAGTCAAGAAGGTCTGAGTTCAAATTTTGCTTTTGATATATATGAGCTGTGTGACCCTGGGCAAGTCGTTCAATCTCTCAGTGCCCCCAACATGACTCTCTAGGACTATAAGTGACAGATAATTTTCCAATCTGTATGCATCATCAGAGACAGTTCCTACACCAATGAAAGCACAGGTCAGGTTAAAAAAAATAAATAGAACAGGATGAGGGAGGGAACAAGCATTCATATAGCACCTACTAGTGTCAGGCTTTTTTTTAAAAAAAAAAAAACAAATATTATCTCATTTGATCTTCACAACCCTGGGAAATAGGTGCTATTATTATCCCCATTTACAGTAGTGGAAACTAAAAGTCGAAGTGACTTGCCCAGGGTCACACAGCTAGTCGGTGTCAAAGGCTGGATCGAAACTCAGGTCTTCCCCACTCCAGGTACAGTTCTTTATCCACTGTGCCCATCAGCTGATGAAACAAGAGAAAGTACATATGGGTAAAAGACCTTGGTCTAACTTTGTCTGATTCCTTGTGCTCCCTTTCACCACACTTTAATTTCCTTTTGCCATGTTTCCCCTTTTGACCAGAGACCAGACGAAGGTATTGGGAGAAGGAAGAAGGTTAGGGGAGGAGTGATATGGAAGGGAAAGCCCACAATGTCAGTGCCTGTAAAGCAATGTGACATTTGCCTTAAGGGTTAGTCCCAGCTTCTCTTAGGTCACTCAGGATCCTAGGACTTAAGACTTGGAAGGGACTTTAAAGAGCATTAAATCCAGTCCCTCCTCCTTTTATAAATGAAGAATCCTGGGTCTGGAGAGGCTGAGGGAGTTACCAAGGTCACACAGATAGCCAGAAGCAGAGGCAAAATTTAAGCCCCATTGCTTGGACCCAGTACTCTTTACAGTCAACATCAAAGATTTTGATATGTACAAGTTATGTGACCCTGGGCAAGTTACTCAACCTCTCAGTGCCCCCAAGAGGAGGTGACAGATGGCCACATAAGCCACTGGATATTAATCCATATCAGATACAAGACAAACACGCTGAAAGCAACCCTAGCTTTGGAGTCCTAGAATCCATTGGATCTCAAACTGAAAGAGACCTCAAAGGCCACAAAGACCAATTCCATCTCTGAGGCTTGGGAAACTGAATGATTAAGAGGTAAGTCTTGTGACTCCAACTCTATACTCTATCCACTACATCAAGCTGCCTCTCATAAGGACCTGACTTAGAGGTCCTGAGTTCAAAACTCAAGACCATTTGGGTGACTCTGAGAAAGTCATTCAGTTTCTCTGGGTCTTGATTTCCTCATCTGTAAAAATAATAACCTCTACTGTCAATCCATCCAGCTTCAAATCTGTGATCCTATTAATGTTGTAAAGTCCATTTGAAATCTTAAACAGAACAAACGAGGCCACAAAAAGGGCAGTGGAATATTCCACCAGCCCAAGGGGCACTGCTCATGAAGAAGCTGAGGAAATCCAGGACTAGGTAGTAGAAGACCTGGGCTCTAATCACAGATCACCACTAACTGGCTATATGACCTCGGCAAATCCCTTCCCCCTTCTGGGACTCAGTTTATTCTCTAGTAAAATAAGAAGCTTGGACTAGACAGTCTCTAAGGACCTTGCAGTTCTAACATTGTATAAATCTAGCATTCCTGCCATGTTCTCCCTCCCCCCTTCACCTCATCTCTCAGCATAATTGAGGTAGGAACATGACAGGGAATCACAAAGGTGAGAAAATGATCATCTCTGCTGTTGGTTGAATTCATCAGCACAACCCCCGACGAGACCATAATGGGTGTTTCCATTTTGAGCAGACACATTATCTTAATGCCTCGCCAATTTTTGCCATTAGCCACATTCCCAGAATGTCACCTCGTTTGCACATCCCTGAGACTTGAGGGTCACAGCAGCAGACAGATGTCACATGCTTGACACGCTTTGGAAGCTTTGTCTGGCTTTCAAGTTCAATAAACCTTCCTTAAGTGCCTACTATGTGTAGAGCCCTGTACTCGACAAAGGGAATTTCAAATTCCCTCTTTTCCCCTCATTTCAAATGAAAAAATGACAAAGTCCTGTCTTCAAAGGGATTTTAATCTAACAGAAAGGACATGGCAAGCTTATAAATAAGGTAAAATGTGGTGCTGACAAAGGAGAGATCCAGAAAAAGTGCTCAAGGAACATTAGAAGAAGGAAAGGAAGAGTGAGCAATTGGTCCAGCAGGAAGAGCACCAATTCTGAGTCAAAAGACCTGGGTTCAAATTTTGCCTCTGATGTTTAACACCTGTATGAATTTGGACAAATCATTCAACCTCCTTAGAACTCAGTTGCCTCAGTTTCTCCTTAGAACTCATAAAATGAGGGGGATGAAAAATGGCTTCTGAGATCCCTTCTGGCTTTAGATCTTTAACCCCCTGATCCCTCAGTACCTTCTCTGAAGCCTTCCTCTAGAATTTTCCTGAATTGTGCCCTTTCTTCTCTAAGTTTATAGAGCCATAGAATGTTACAGCTGGAAAGGACCTTAGAAACCATCTCACCCAGCCCACACATTTCGGAAATGGGATAAACTAAAGCTTAGAGAGAGACAGTAGTTTCATGAAGATTACATACACAGTGAGAGCAACCACATTGAGAGCTGAGTTGAGAACCCAGGTGCTCCAAATCCAGACCTCTTTACACTGTAGCCTGTTGTCATTCCCACTCCCCCCAACCCTGTTCATGACAACCTCTGTCCTCTCCCAGCTCCCCAGCAGCCTCTTCAGACTCTTTTGGAGCCCTAGTTGGCTCAGAAAGCTCTTAGGAACCAAGGAAAATGTCCACCCAGCTTTTCTGGCAACTTTCCCCCAACATTTGTCAATTGCTGAAAAAATTATTTTCCCTAAACAGCCTCAGGCCCCTAACCCAGTTGATCCGCAGCTTAACTGTACAGGGTTCCCTGAGCCAAAACTAAGTCACACCCCCACTATTGCCCACCTTCTCCCCTTCCCCAACGAGGCCCAGAAACCATCCCCCAACAAGAGTAGGAGGATAGAAAGAGAAAAATAAGGAGGTCTTGGGAAAAGAAAAAGGGAGAAGAGCTGGAGAAGGCCCCACAGCATCTTTGCAGCTGGTTCCTGGGGGCTGTGCCTGCAGCCATCTCTACTGCCTGTAAGTGGCTGATGCTTCTGTGAATCTCCCAGAATCCCCATCCTGATGGTGGCTTTTTGGTGATGCTGCTAAACTATGTTATTACACTTGTCAGAGCACTCAACAGAAGCAAAAAACAAAGTTCTTTGCAGTGTGTACAGGTGCCTGTGTAATAAAAGAATGAAAGAAACAACTGTCACCCTGATGCCTCTCCTGCAGTCTCCCTTTCCCCACCCCCACCCCAAGCCAGTGCCCCAGGCTTCTTAGGCTGAAGTAGGTTGGTCCGTCACGGGGATATTCTAATTTTTCCTTCTCCAGCCAGAAATCTAAGCACAATGATTATCCAATGAGACGCTTTGTATAGAGTAAAGAGCCCTGGAAGAGGAGCCGGGAGACTTAGGATGGAGTCATGATTCTGTCACTAAATGATTATGTGACCTTGGGCATGTCAATTCCCTTCTCTGGGTCTCCATTTTTATTTTTGTAAAATTAGAAAGAATATAATACTATGGGTAGCATATTGCTTTGGAGCTAGGAAAACTTGGATTTAAATCTCACCTCTGACACTTACCAGCTGTGACCTCTTGAAAGTAAAACTGGAAGAGTAATATTCATACTACCGATTTCCCCAGGCTCTTTGGAGGAAAACACTTTACTACAGAAACATGAGCTATTATGATTTTTGTGAAATTATAAGAGATGCCCTAGATGAGTACTTCCCTCAGAACAAATGATTCATCTACTTAGGCTATAGATGGAGCTGGTGAGAAAGAATGAGTGAACCCAAATGATAGCAGAAGCCTCAGATCTGAAAATGGAGGTGAATGTTATTTTAACCTAGAGGAGGAAGGAAAGGGAGCTGGCTAAGGGCACTATAGGATGGCTCCTCTCCCAAGACAGAATGGTGGCACTTTCCTCAAGAAGAGGCTAGACTTCAGTGTCCATTAAAGATGTTGAAGAATCCATCCCTTAGATTTAGGCATTGTGCAGCCTAGTTAGCATCCCTAAGCACCTGTTCTCTGCTTAGAACTATGCTCCTTGAAGGGAGCGATTGCTTTTGCTTCTTCTCTGATTCTCCAGGGCTTAGCACAGTCCTTGAAGCATCATTAGTACTCAGTAAAGGTCTGTTGATTGATTGATTGGAACGTAAACTAAATAGCAATTGCCTTTTGCTTGAGGGCTATTATCTTTCATTAGAGAAAAGCAGCATGGTGCAGTGAAAAGATGAAGAAGAGGAAGGAGAAAAGGTGGAAGAGGAAAAAGATGAAGAAGAAAGAAAGAAAGAAAGGGAGGGAGGGAGGAAGGAAGGAAGGAAGGAAGGAAGGAAGGAAGGAAGGAAAGAGAGAAAGAAAGAAAAAGAGAAAGAAAGAAAGGAAGGAAGAAAGGAAGAAAGGAAGGAAGGAAAGAAAGAAGAAAGAAAAAGAAAGAGATAGAAAGAAGAGAGAAGAGGAGGAGGGGTAGAAAAAAAGACAAGAAAAACAAGGAGGAGGGAAAAAGAGGAGAAAGAGGAGAAGAAGGCAGTAGTAGTAGCTTTTTACGGCGTCATTCCCTATCTGTGGGGAGCTGAGGGAAAGTTACTAAGTACGTAATCAAAATATGAGATACTAAGAAATGCCAAGATCTGTACATTGGTGTATAAGTCTCAAAGTTCTCTGCTTTCTTGTTCTTTGTGTTTGAGAGAGACTTTCTGTCCACCACGTAGGTTGTGGAGAACAGGGAGCTGCTGTGGTCAGATTGTTTCCCACAACCTTTAAATGGGAGCTTCTGGATTGTCATGCAAAAGACTAGGAATACGGAGCTATCAATGAGGGTATGGTTTGGGGACTAGGGACTGTGAGGCTGCCATATGCTGAGCTTACATCTATGGCAACCAGGTCTGGAATTAGAAAAGCCAACACCAGTGCTAAGGCCAGCACTGTGAATATGACTCAGGTCCTGGAACAAGGCAATTTGAGAGCATGAGGAGGAAATTTCCTAAGTGTAAAAGAGTATTGACTCTTGCAAATCCCAGTAGATTTATAAACCATTCCCTCTTCATCTTTGCCTTACAGAATTCCTCTCTTCTTAAAGACAAATTCCAAGCACTATCTTCTACATTAAACCTTTCCTGATGTCCCCCCAAATGCCTGTGCCCTCCCTTCTCAGGTCACCTTGTATTTATTCTCTTTACATTTGTTCTGTACATACTTGGATACATACATTCTGTACATACTTTCCTATTACAATGTTAGCTCTTTGCAAGTTGGTGTTGCTTTGTTCATCATATTTATTTCCCCAGTACCTAATCTAGCACAATAACTAACACTTAGTAGGTACTTAGTAAATGTTTATTAATTGGCTGATAAGACCAACCTCCCTCTCTGAGCTTAATTTATAATCCATGATCCAGACACACACACACATACACACACACACGCACGCACACACATACACACACACACACGGCCCCCATATTTCCTCTCCACAAATGACAAGTGAGTGTGATTCCAAAAGTCCCCACCAGAAACCAAAGAATGGAGGAGGTAACAGGGAGCAGTTCAGCATGCCAACTGGGCAAAGGGCTCCATGTAGAAATACTTCATAGTTTTCATTTTTACTATGTTTAATAAACTATGTGATCACAGTATGTTGAATGCATGTGTCTTGTGAATGTGGAAGTCATTAACAGGAAGAATCTAGATGCAGGCTAGAAGTGGAAAGATCAATTAAAAAAATTTTGAACAATATTTCGTATCATCCTCTAGTTTAAATTCAAATTAAATTATAACCAGTATATGCTTTAAACCATTGGGCACTATCTATCATGAAAGTGTGCCATGCTTTGCGGCACATATGACAGAGAGACTCTGATGAGACCTCCTGTCCGGCGACTTGAGTAGAATGACACCTGGTGGGCAACTCATGCATTACATGTTCTCCTTGCATAATTAATATGATATATTGCCTTTCTGTGGCCTTAAGAAAGAAGGAGGCAATAACCAAGCTGATTTGGACTGGTTACATTACTGCACTGTCCGTGCTACATGTTGTATACATAAATTGATACACACATACACACAGGTGTCACAGTAATGATAACTGACATATAAAGTGTTTGAGAATTAGATACATTATCTCATTTAGCTTAATACAGAGAAAAATTCCCTCACAATGAGAGCCACAATGGAATGTGCTGTCTCATAAGGTAGTAAGTTCCCCATCACTAAAAGTCTGCCAAAAGAGTCTGTGTGGTCATTTGTTGGAGATGTTATGGAAAGGCTTCTTGCTCCAGGAAGGGTTAAACTAGATACCATCTGAGATCCTTGCCATCTCTGTGAGCTGTGATTCTCTGATTCTCCAATCCTCTATATTCTGACTATTCTTCTTTGCCATAGATAAGGACCTCCTGCTGAATGTCCTATGTGAATAGATCTGTTAAGAAATGTATGACTGGCAGGCGGGGGTGGGATGGGAGGGTAGAGAAGGAGTGATGAGTCAGGAAAGAGGAGATGATTGAGTTAGGGACAGAATTCCAGAAACACGAACAGGCATGAGAAACATAGAAGCTATTTTGAAAAACCGGGGAGCATGCTATAGGATTAGAAACAAGAAAGTCCTGTAACTTGGAAGCTCAGGACGATTAGAGCTATAGTTAGGACCAAGGTCTCTGAGCTGGAACAGAAAACTATTGATATCAAAACTACCTTCCCCCCCACCAACCTCACCCCTCCTCCACAATTCCCTGTTCTTGCCAAAGACTCAGATTCAAACTTTAGTATCCTTGACTCTTCCTCTCCCTCTTCTCCTCACCTCCCCGCAAAGCCAGTCACTTGCCGTGTCTTGTCATTTCTCTCTCAATAACATCTTTCACACCCATCCCCTTCCCTCTTCTCACATGGCCACAATTCAAGCCTAGGATCTCATCACCTCTTGCCTGGCTTTTTGCAATAACCTCACCAGAAGCATCTGGTGGCACAGTGGATAGGGCACGGGCCCTGCAGTTTGAAGACCTAAGTTTAATTTTGGTCTCAGAGACATACCAGCTGTGTCCTGAGCAAGTCACTTACCTTCTGTTTGCCTCAGGCTTCTCAACTATAAAATGGGGATAATACAGCAACTAACTTTCAGAGTTGTGAGAACCAAATAAGAAAGTATTTATAAAAAGCATTTAGCATAGTGCCTGGCACATATTGGTGCTTAATAAATGCTTGTGCCCTTCCTTCTGACCTAGAAAAGAATGGACTTGAATCATAATGTGTATCTTTGTCTAGAGTTTGTACTGTAAGACAACTATGGTAAAGTAGTTCATTGTATCTTACAAGCCTGAATAACTGAGACTGAGTCAGTCGTCAATCCTGAGAAGGGACAAAAATGATATTTGGGATCCCTTGAGGAGGCTTCTCTTAGACAAAAGCAAAATCAGGAAGCATCCTACAGATATGTTGTTGCAGGTTTATAAGGAAAATGTTCTGAGAGATGAGATGACACCTCAGAAGACAAGGTGGGGGAGATTTCAGAGTATAATCCAATAGGTTGAATACTAGAGATAAAGCAAATTTTAAGAGAGGGGCACCATGACAATAAGACCCCTAAGGCCACAGAGTTTTGCTGTGTAGTACAAGCTGGGAGAAGACCACAAAGAAAAAGCATAGCAGAGTTTCTGGACCACCATAGTTTGCCCAACACTGCCCCCCTCCCCCAGCTCCAGGAAGCTCACTTTCCAAATCTCTGCACCTTGAGGCAAAGCCTCAATCATCCCAACCTAGTTATAGCCCTGGACAGAAGGCAATGGAATGTCCTAAGGCTCTGTATTATTATCAATAGTCTCCACCTCCACCCACCTCTGCTTCCTTGGAAGAAGCCAGTGAGAATTCCAGAACAGTGTTTAGCCCATTATGAGGCGAGCTTTGGTTCAGCAGCTGTGAAGTTGACAAGGTGTTACTACTACATGCTAGCAGCCACGATTATTCAGCTCCTTCCCAATGTGAACTGCCATTTGATCTGTATAAGCCCCTCCAAACTGTAACATTAAGAGGAATTATGGGAGGCCAGGAGAGACAATCGTCCCCTAAGGATGCCCTCCGAGGCTAAGCCTGCAGGATTAGCCAAATCATTTCAATATCACTTACGGGACAGGGACATCACAGTACAATCCAGGGAGAATGTTAGTGCTTGACTCTGACAACTGAAAAGTGCCCAGATGCATGGTTATGTCTGTGCCTTGGGAGCAGCACCAACTCCAGCAGGAAGAGGGCTTGTTCTCTGCTGCCTTTCATTCCCCTATGCACAGTAGCTCCTGTAGTTTTCTTTCTAGGGGACCAGACCATAGTCACAGAGGGGAATAGCAATCTCAGGAGGATCATGAGTTTGGCTGTCCAGAGAACTCTAAAATGTCAGAGCTAGGAAAAAAAACACCTATGAGGGCATCTGCCTAATTCGATTCATTCCTGAAGCATGGCTCTCCTCCACAACGTAAATTTCCTTCTAATACATGAATGCCCAATGCATACTTGGTCAGACTGTGCTCAAAGATCTCAAATGATGGGGACCTTGCTATAGTATACATCACCATCTTTCCAATCTCTGGAGTTCATAGCCTTGGCATTATGCTGGACTCCTCATGCTCCCTTGCCTCTCCTATCCAGTCAGTTCCCAAATCTTGTCATTTCTACCTACTCAACATCCTTTGAATCAGACCCCTTCCCTCTACTCACACATCTACCACTTGAGTTTATACCATCTCACCTGGATAATTGTAGCAGCCTCCTAACTAGCCTCTACTACAGTCTATTCTATGTATTGCAGCCTTAAGTTCAGATCTGACCCTACTCAATCAACCTCAGCAGCTTCCTATTCCCTTTCTTCCTTCCTTCCTTGCTTCCTTCCTTCCTTCCTTCCTTCCTTCCTTCCTTCCTTCCTTCCTTCCTTCCTCCCAGTTTGCAGTTTTCTGGACTAGGTTAAAGAGGCCATTCTTTGACCCATTTTTACCTAGCCTTAATCACTGAATGGGTGTTGCCTCAGTCAAACCTAGACCTGCCAAAGACCTTAGCTTTAAAAGGCCAAAGTCTTCCTCTGCATCTGCAGCCATCTCCATTTATCCTGATGTTTGTCTGGCCACTGGACCCAGATGACTCTGGAGGAGAAAGTGAGGCTGGTGACTTTGCACAGTTCTTTCCCACTTAAATCCAATTCACTTGTATGTCATGACATCACCTCTATGATGTCACAGTCCTCTTCGAGAAGGACACACAACGAACAACAACAAAAACACTCTTACACATCCTGGCTCTACCCTAGTTTCCTAGCTTCATTGGATGTTATACCTCCTCCCAAACTCTGCAGACCAGAAACATTGGGTTTATCTCTGCTCCTCATACTCAGCACCTAATCTCCTGCCTTTTTCCTTTGCATGAATATCTCACATACCAAGAGTACACTTCCTCCTTGCCTATGCCTCAGAGTCCCTTCCTTAAGTCTTCTTTCTTTAAGATATAGCTCAAACACCATGTTCTGCACAAAGTCTTTCTGGATTTCTCCTTCCTCACCTGCTAGTGTTCTCTCTCTCTCTCTGAAATCACCTCACAAAATATTATTTTGTCTATATTTGTGTTTATTAACTTTATGTACATTTGTGCTGTAATATTTTTA
Source organism: Phalanger gymnotis (assembly GCA_028646595.1). Classification (NCBI taxonomy): domain Eukaryota; kingdom Metazoa; phylum Chordata; class Mammalia; order Diprotodontia; family Phalangeridae; genus Phalanger; species Phalanger gymnotis. Next base: position 753,931,702 of record CM053622.1, read on the forward strand.
CATATACTCATCTGTCCCATTAGAATTAGAGTTCCTTATGTGAAGGGATTCTTTTATTCTTTGTATATGGATCTCCAGTGCTTACAACATAGTAGGTACTTACGTTTGTTGACTTATTAATGAGTTGATTATTTGAGGCTAAAATCTGCCTTTGCAGAAAGCAGGTCCTAGGATTGCGGACTCTTCAAATTCAGGATCAAATTCATTTAGTGGGTTGGAAACTCAGGAAAAGTCTTTTGAACTCAAGGACTTGGACGAAAAACAAAGAGTAAAAAACACAGGGTCTCAAAAGAATTAAAGCCCCTCATTGGTCACCTAATCCAACCTTTAGCTAAAAAGATACCTTATAATAATAATAGTTGCTAATAGCTAGCATTTATATTGCACTTTAAAGTTTGTAAAGTTATCTCATTTGATCCTTACTACAACACTGGAGGTAAGTGCTGTCATTGTCATCTGTACATCATGGATGAAGAAACTGAGGCACAGATAGATTAAGTAACCTGCCCACAGCTATTAAGTATCTGTGGCATTTGACTCTAACTCCAGTGCTCTAGCCCCTGTATACCTAGCTGCCTCTGAATTTGCTCAGATTTGCCTCTGTGAGTTAACTAACAAACTATGTTATCTCACTCTGTAGAATCCAGTAAGTTTAAGTCCCAAGCTTTGTCCCAGGAGCTCTCTACCTCTGGAAGGAGCCCTTCCCACTTTTCAATAGCCATAATTGTTGAAAGGTTGTTTTGTTTTGTTTTTCCTTATAGAGAGGCTCAATCTGCCTCTCTACAATTTCCTTCTGTTGCTTCTGCACTCTAGGACCAAAGAGAACATGTCTAATCCCTCTTCCATAAGACAGTCCTTTGAATACTTGAAGATAGCTATCCTTGTGTAGCTCTTTTTTACTTAGTATCTTAGAAGGGTTCCCCAATACTAGTAGCTTACCTTTATGCCTTCTATTGATGTCTTCTGAAGTTTCACTGTGGAAAGGATGAGATCCTGGGGTCTCAAAAGCCATGTCACTGTAACACAATCTCAGGCAGACCCTACAAATGGTAAAGGTTTCCAGTTCAGACCTAGTGATGGAATAAGTCGATTCATCCATCAACAAGCATTTATTAAGCTCTTAACTGTGACTGTCATCCAGGGACTAGCCTGGCTAGGTCCATTCAGCAAATCAATTCAACAAGGATTTATTGAGAGGCATTTATAGTAGAGGGTTGGCCTTGACATCTGGAAATTACAGGTTCATATCCTTCCCCAGACACTCTAGTTATGTGATCCTAAGCAAGGCATTTCACGATTCTCAGCCTCAGTTTCCTCATCTGCAGAATAGAAATAATGATAGCCCCTACTCCCTAGAGTTGGTGTCAGAATCATATGAGATAATGTATGGGAAGCCTTTGAAAATCTTCAAGTACTATGTAAATGTCAGCTCTTGTTGTTACAGTGTCTGGCTCCAACTCCTAGCTCTTGATTCCCAGGCCAGGCCTTTTTGGCTCTCTGCATGACTGCTTCTCAGCTACCACTTGAAGCCAAGCTTTGGAGTCATGTAGAAGTTGAGACATTTGGATTCTCCCTCTGTGAACCCTGAATTACATTCCAAACCTCACAATGACAACAATTTTCTTTGGCTAGTGCCTGTCACATAGTAGGTGTTTAATAATTACTTGTTGATTGATTGATTGACTGGTTGTTGTTGCTTAATAAATACTTGTCAAATTGAATTGAGCACCTACTGTGTGCAGCATTCCATTCTCATCACTAGGGAAAGAGCTTAGATAGTTTGTAGTCAAATTTAAAGCATAGTAAGCTAAGTTCAAGGGAGCTTATCTTAGGAAGTTTATCCAGCCAGTGATATTTTTTTGGCCATATGAATGAAAGAAATTGAGTGGGACTAAGAGATTCTTATGCGTGGAAGCAAAGTGAAATACTGATAAAACCGTGGGTTTTTCCATTAGGGTTCCAATTGAGCTCCTGAAAGTTCTCTTAAGATCATAGGCAGGCATAGCTAGAAAAGGTTATCCACTTCAAACTCTTCATTTTTACAGGTAGGGAAGTTGAGAGTGGAGCAGAATAGGGACTTGGCTAAGGGCACAGGTCAGAAGTGGTGGAGGGAGGATTCTGGTTCAGGTTGTCTGACTCTAAACCCGGTGTTTTTTCTCACTCTAGAGCATCAAAGCAGTCTCCCTTTGGCTGTATGCCCACTGTGTCCCAGCAGGTCCCAGCAATCATCATGGTAGGAGAAAAGCCAGCCTGCCAGGATTCCCTGGAAAGGGTCCTAGTTAGATATCTAACAGGAGGGAGAGGGGGAGAGAGAGAGAGAGAGAGAGAGAGAGAGAGAGAGAGAGAGAGAGAGAGACGGACAGACACAGACATAGACACAGACAGACAGAGAGAGAAAGAGAGACAGAGACAGAGAAAGACACAGAGAAAGAGAGAGCAGCTGAGTTTATGAGAGTCAGGATCTAGACAGAGAGCCATTTCCATGTCACTAGAGGTGAATGTGTTTATCTTGTGCACACACCCTCTTGCACTGAGTTCATTCAACAGGGCCTGTATCTGAGACCATGAGACAATGACCCCAGTCACTGGAGAGTACTCTGAAACATGGTTCAAATGAAAGCCATTCTTTTTCTAAGGAACTGAGCCCCATACAGCAAGAATCACAGAGGAACAGAAGTAGAAGGGACCTTAGAACACAGGATATAAGAAGCTAAGATCTGGAAGGACTTTAAAGCTTAGAATGCTAAGGCTAGGACCGAGAACATAAAATGTCAGCACAGGAAGGGACCTCAAAACACATAATACCAAAGGTCAAGGGACTTTTAAAAATAGCATGTTAGAACTGAGAGGGATCTTAGAACTGGAAGATGCCCTAGAACACAGATTGTCAGAGTTGGGAGGGACATTGGAACATAAAATGTCAGACTTGGCAAAGGCTGTAGAAAATGGAACATAGAATATCAGAGCTAGGATGAACTTTAGAACATGAAATACAAGGTAAGAGGAGGTGGGGCCTTTAGAGAACATAGTGATGGAGCAGAAAGAAAATTTCAATTAAAATGTAGATATAGATGATGTACATGTGGATACAGATGATATAGCTATAGATATATAGTCAGCATAGACAGGGAGCTCGGAGATCAACTCTTTGAATTCCTTCATTTTGTAGTTGGAGAAACTGACACCCATCGATGGAAAGTGGTTCATCATGGTCACACAGAAAAGGTCTTGAAGAAGTATCTCTGGCCTCCCTGTGCTCCCTGAGCCTCAGTACAATGAGGATGAGACGAACTGTCCAGCCTCTGCCCCAAGTGGGGTCTATGGACTTGCTTCAGGTACTAAGGCTGCCAGTCAATAGAGAAAATACAGTACAGACAGTGCCTTTCCAACCTTTCCAACACCCTCTCTCCTCACCTCTTCCTCCTGGAGTTCTTAATTTCATTCAAGGCTTATGTCACCTCTTACAGGAAGCCTTTAATGTTCACCTTGGTTGTTAATGTTCTCTTTCTCCTCCTCAAAATATAATGTATCCATCTATCTGTCGCACATTATATCCCACCAAGAAAATGGAAGCTTATTGAGGGCAGGCTGTTTTTCCCTTTGTCTTTGTCCCTGACATATAGAATGTCAATCGACAGATATTTATTAAGTATCTATTTGGATACTGTGTATCAGGTCTATGCTAGAGCCTGATGATAGCAATAGCAACAAAATACATCTAAGAATTTACAATGTACCGCCAAGACAACATGCACATATGTAATTATATTTTTAAAAATTTACCAGGCAACAAAGGATGGAAGGGTCTTCATAGATGCTCGTCGTATTGGACTGAATTGGATCCTCATTTTACAGATGAGGAAACTGAGGTCAAGAGCAGTTACAAACACTTGCCTGAGGTCACATGGCTTTTAAGGATGGGATCCAAGACTCCCAGTCCAGACTTCTTGGCACTCTACCCTGCTGCTTCTCAAGGCCCACTTGGAACCAAGCTCTGGAGCCACTCAGGCGTCGGGACACTTGGAATCCACCCCCGTGAGCCCCGAATTACATTCTAAGCAGCTCACAATGACGATGCATTTGCAATAGATATTCATTGCTACATTAAATTCCATGATATTGCTTAAGAGAATGTTCGTTTAATTTCCCTGCGACCGTGGTCCAGCTGATTTTTAATCGAAGCTGACAGCAGCAATTTACATGAGGTAGCTGCACTCCCCTGTCTTTAAGGCAGCTAGGGCTGGCATGAATATTAAATGGAGTGGGCCAGTTGGCAACACTAATGCTGTTTAAATAGGAACAAGGCGGGCGACAGACCTTAATTATTCATACTCTCCTGGTAAGTCAGGCCCTGACAGAGGCCGGACAGCCCCAAGTTCAGGAAGGGTCCTCTGTTACATGATATAAGACAGGGGACCCTAAAGGGTGAGTTGGAGCTCAGTTTTTTGGGATGGACCTGTGACCCGAGAGTCTGATATATTTCAAAGATGCTGGTCTCCTGGGGCAGAAGTTGCGGTGGAGGTAGCAGGGCAGGAATCCCCAATCAACTTATGTTCTGTCTAATGGTAATATCACTCTCATTGCTTCTATAGCATTTTATATGTGTCAGCTCTTTGATACTGAGATGATGGGAAATTTCGAGGAAGGTTAGGAATGATTTATGAGAGTCCTAAAGAGTCATTATGGGGTAGATGTCATGCTGGAACTGGAGTCAGGAAGACCTGAATTCAAATCTTGCCTCTGACACTTAAGTAGCTCATATGACCTCTCTCAGCCTCAGTTTCTTAATGTGTAAGTTGTGAGGTTTGAATGAGATACCACACATAAAGTATTTTATGAGCCTTAAAACACTATATACATATTAGTTATTAATAATAGTAAGAGTGAAAAAAGAACTCCAGGAATACCTAAACCCAAAGTCAGTTCAGACCATCCAGTTCAATTCAATACAACTCACATTTCCTTGCCTATGTTACTGTGGGCAAATCTCTTCATCTCTCTGGGTCTCAGTTTTGTTTTGTTTTTTCATTTTTAGTAAGGGGGTAATAATGTTTATACTATCTACCTTCTGGTGTCGTTTTGAGGCTGAGGTTATATTCAAAGTCCCTGATCACCACTAAGGGCTATAGAATGAACCACTGTTGTACTCATATTGGATCAAGGGTGTGTGATTTCACTGGTGTGGAAACTCCTTCCACTGGAACATATGACAACCAGTCAGTAATCTATAGTCTTCACACGCTCAGGGATTTGACCTTGGTCTTTGTTGTGGTTCAGTTGTTTTCAGTTGTTTCAACTCTTCATGACCCCATCGAGGGTTTTCTTGGCAAAGATACTGGAGCAGCTTGCCATTTCCTTCCCCAGATCATTTTATAGATGAGAAAACTGAGGCAAACAAGGTGAAGTGACTTGCCCAGGGTCACACAGCTAGTATGTGTCTGAGGCCAGATTTGAACTCAGGAAGATGAGTCTTCCTGACTTCAGGCCTGGCACTCTATCCACCTAGCTGCCCTATCTCCATTTTACAGATGAGGAAACTGAGGCATGGAGAAGTTAAGTGACTTGTCCAGGGTCACACAGTTAGTGAATGTGTGAGACAGGATTCAAACTCGTCTTCCTGACATCAAGTCCCATGATCTATCCATTACATGGCCTAGCTGCCTCACAGCTAACGAAGATAGTATTATTAATTATAATTATTATTTTGATGATGATATCAAATAGAGTCAGCCATTGTGTCGCAGCGGCTAAGGAAACCAGACACAGAGATAGAGAAAAAGAAGGATTCTCTTTCAACAATTGGCTTCTCGGTATCGAATTTCCCAGAAATCAATCTCCTGAACAATCATCGTCCCTTTCAAGTGCCCAGCAGTTTGCACTGTACAATGGTACATTTGCATCCATTGTCACATTGGCTTCTCACAAAATCCATGTGAGGTGGGGATGCAAGGATTACTATTATAATGCCATACATAGAAAACTAAGGCAAGTTAAGTAATTTGCCTGGGTCGTACAGCTAATAAAGAGCAGAGTTAGGATTCAAACCCAGGTCTCCTGAGACCCCCAAGTCTAGCCCATCTGCCTCTGTTCCTGAGCTCTCATTGTCAGGAAAAGAAATTGCTTTCCAAGGGAAGACTTTCAGGTGGGTTATTAGGATCTCAGAGCCAGAGACAGAAGGGGTCTCAGAGGCCAGCTAGTCTGACTCCCTCGTTTTGTAGATAAGGAAATTGAGATCCAAGGATATTAAGTGATGTTGTCCAACATCATACAGGCGGGATTTGAACCCAAGTCCTCTGATTCCAGAGTGAGCACTCTTTCCCCAGTATCATACTGCCAGAGCTTCAGTGGCTTTTTTGCCCCCACCCCACCCCAGTGTTCTTGTCCTTCTAGCACAAGTTGGTCCAGGGAACACTGTGGGAAAGGGCACCAACATGAAGACGCAAGTTTGGGGGGAGGGGAGCACAGGGAGCGCTAGATGAAGAATTAAGAAAAGAAGTAAACATTTATTAACCATCCTCTATGTTCCATGCAGGGCAGCTAGGTGGCGCAGTGGATAGAGTTCTGGGCTTGGAATCAGGAAGGCTCATGGTCATAAGTTCAAATCCAACCCTAGCCACTACCTAGTCTATGACTGTGGACAAGTCACTTAACCCTGCTTGCCTCAGTTTTCCCATCTGTAAAATGAGCTGGAGAAGGAAATGGCATAACACTCCAGCATCTTTGCCAACAAAACCCCAAATGGGGTCACAAAGAGTCAGACATGACTGAGCAACAGTAAAATGTTCAATATGCTGGCAAAATGATATGCACACAAATATTATAATTTTTATTCATTGTTTATGTTGTACTCACATTTATGTGAATATAAAATTTATATATGAAGCTGCACAAAGTAACTGGGGAGAAAGCATTGGTACTAGGAAAGGTCTCTCATGGGAGGGGGCATTTGAGCTGCATTTTGAAGAAGGCTAGGGGACAAGAGCCTATGTAAAAGCATGAAGACAAGAGATGGAATGAATGCAGTTGCCTGAGAAGCAACAAGTAGGAGGTTTTGGCTTGATGATCGAGTGAATGAGGGGGAGTAATGTGTAAAACATGGAAAGGTAGGCTGAAGCCAGATTGTGAAGGGCTTTTAAATGCCAGAGAAGTTTGTATTAAGGATTAAAGAGATTCCTATGTTTTACCAACACTTTCCCCAGGATTTCCTAGGGAGTCAATGAGAGAAACTTGGGTTGCCCTCCCTCTGCTATCCAAGGTGCTAAAGATAAGGCTCTGGTCTTGCTTCTCCCAACTTCTTTCTCCACTATGACCCAGCAGTTTTCTTACCCAGAAAGCTCACTCTAGCCTCCTCATCAGCCCTGGACCCCTTCCTCTGAATGGTCAGTTCCTCCTGGAACCTCCATTTTAAGCAAAGTGCCCAGGCCAGCCATGTTTACTTCATTCCTCTCTGCTCCTCACTCCTCAGACTTTCTCTTTTTTATCCACCAGCCCCCTTTCATCTTCCTTTTGTGTATTGTCTTGCCCCAGTAGAATATAAACTCCTTGAAGGCAGGGACTGTCTTTCTTTTTGTTTGAATTCAAGGGTTTGCAGATTAGTGTTTAGCAGCCTGGCTGAGGGGGAGGGAGGAAGGGGGATCGATTATGCACACGTGAAGTTTAATCAGCATTGTTCACACTATCTTAAGTCTAGACAAATCAACAAAACAATAAATCAAGCCGTGATTTGTAGCATTGGCTGATTTCTGAGGCATAAATGTTCCTACTGAAAATTCTAAGTCAGAGTCAGTTCTAGCACATGCTTGCTCACATCTATATTCCCAGGGCTTTGGAAATACCTGGCACATAGCAAGCACTTAATAAATCCGTCTTTTCTTGCCTTGATTTGACTCCCAGAAGAGCAGAGGCTAAGTGAAAATGTGAATAGATGCTGGGCTCAGAGTCAAGAAGACCTGGATTCAAGTTGAACTAACTTTTATACCTATTTATTTATATGTTGTCTCTTGCATTAGACTGTAAGCTTCTGGAGGGCAGGGGTAGTGTTTTTGCCTTTCTTTGTATCCATAGTACTTAGCACAGAGCCTGGCATCCAGCAGGCATTTATCAAATACTTGTTGAATGACTGACTTCACCTCTGGGAAAGCACAATTAGGAAGAGGGTGAAAATACCAAGCGGCACAATCTATTTTGCCTGGAAGCTTCATAATCCTCATAGCTTCACTACCTCCAGTAATTACTAGTGATAGAAGGGGTCTTACAGCTAGTTTGAGTCCCTCATTTTGCAGATAAGGAAACTGAGACCCAACGATGTTAAGTGATGTTGTCCAACGCCACACAGGTGAGATTTGAACCCAGGTCCTCTGATTCCAGAGTGAGTACTCTTTCCCCAGTATCACACAGCCAGAGCTTCAGTGGTTTCCTTGCCCCCACCTCACCCCAGTGTTCTTGTCCTTCTAGTACAAGTTGGTCCAGGGAACACTGTACGGAAAAAGGCATAAACATGAAGATGCTTGTGCTGTGTGGGGGTGGGGGCAAGGCAAAGTGTTAGATGGAGAATCAAGTAATAATGTTGAATAATAATGATGAGTACTTCAAGCATCTAAGATATTGGTGAAATGCTTAAACAGCCTATGAAGGACTACATTGGAGGTCACAATAGCCTGGAGATAAAATTGGAAGAAAACTTCATGGTCATGTAGTCCAATCCTTGATTTTACAGATGAGAAAACTGAGGCACAAAGAGGTTACGTTATTTGCCCAAGGTCACACAGACATTAAGGGTGAGAACTAGGATTTAAATCGGGTCCACTGACTACAATCCTGTCATTCTTTCTGCTATGTCATGTGCTTCTATATCATGTTGTGTGGTTTCATGATTTGAAGTATCATCATTATCATCATCATCATCAATTACAGATAATATGATGCAATATGACGCATATAGTATATTCTTAGTTATTGCTATTAATTATGATTATCACTACTGTCATTATAATTCATCCCCTAATGTCCAGATTTCTGGATATGAGATTTTCTATACTTCTCAACTGGTCTGCCACTTGACCTTCATCCATTGACAGCCTGCAAGAACACTGAGTCCTCTCTATGACGCTCTTTCAACAAGCGCCTTATTTTCTCTGGACCTCAGTTTTATTCTCCCCAAAATGGGGGCTTCAGAGGACTTTAGTAAAGAATCAATAACCATAAGCCCTCCCATTTGTGCAGTGCTTTAATGTTTATAGAGGAATTTATGTGCATAACTTTACTTGATCCTCACAATGGCCCAGTGAGATAAGTAGCACAACTTTCAATATACCCATTTTACAGATGTAGAAGCTGAGACTGAAGGAGGTTAACTGACTTGCATAAGGTTACATGGATAGCTATGTATAGTGCTGGTGACTAGAATTCAGGGCCTCTGCTTTCCATTGCCCAGAAATATGAAGGAAGATGGAAGAACCATTGGTTTCTATGGGAACACATGCATTGAATTTCAATTCCACTTCACTGAACAAAAATTAATTGGATACCTACTGTGTACAAGAATAATAGTAGCTAACATTTATGTATAGTACTTACTATGTACCAGGCACCATGATAAGTGAGTTACAATTTTTATTTCATTTGATCCTCACAACAACCCTGGGAGATAGGTGCTATTATTATCATCCCCATTTTACAGATGAAGAAACAGAAAAACAGAGGTTAAGTGTCTTGCCTAGGGTCACAGAGCTAGCAAATGTCTGAGACTAGATTTGAACTCAGTTCTTCTTGACTCTAGGCTCAAATCTCTATCCACTATGCCATCTAGTTGCCCAAGGCAAGGGAGTCCTCTTAATATTTTGTGATTGGCATGAATAGAAGTTGGTTGGGGGCCAGTCTTAACTGAATCACTGCATTCGAAGGTAGAAAATTTGCCTGTACCACACTAATAACCAATGAAAATTCCAGTCCTCTAAATATAGACACTTGGTTGATGTTTTGCTGGGGAAGGAGAACATTTGGTTAACATTCAGGAGCTGATGCTCTCCACAGGGAAGGGGGAAACGTGCAATTCAGAAAGTGAATTGCCTCCCTTATTCTGATAGAAACTGAAAAGGTTCTACCTTTGCAGAATTTATAGGAATTAGAGCCGCAAAGAATCTATGCTCATCCTGCCTGACACCCTCCTTTTAGAGAAGAAGAAACTGAAACCCAGAGAACTTATGACTTGCCCGAGGTCACAACTACTAAATAGCACAGCCAGGATTCATTCAAGGTCCTCTGACTTCCCATTCAGGGTTCTTTCCATTATGCAGTGTTAACTCCAGACGATCCTCTGGTGAGCTTGCGTTTCTCTCCACACAACTTCATTTGCTATTTCCCCAGCCCTTGGAGATGGGGTAAGGTTGGAAGGGTTCTTCACACATTTTGGATGTGCATATTGAATACTAGAGGGAAACAGACTCATCTAAACAACAGACTTCCTGCTTTTCCCTTATGTGCATACCTATACCCCCTTGGGATTTAGACCATGGTCCCTCTAGCTTAGGCCTATCAGAGTTTGGGGATGTGCCTGGGACATCTGTAGCTTACCCTCTAGTAACCCATAAGGAACCCCTTAGCCGGAAATATCCATTCTCCAGATTCCCAGCCTCTAAAATGTGCTTAGATAAGGAAACAAAGACAGAAGAAGGCAACTAAGAACTGGAGGCCTTAGAACTTGAGCCCCAGCATAAGCATAGGCTACTCACAATGTGTATCCCAGCAAGGCATGGCTCTCTCTCCCATGAACCTCTCCAAACTAAATGTCAAGTGCCTTGCAATATTTTCTGCCTCTACCACTCCCTCTAGCACATTCCAGAACTTCTCATTCATCATCTTAAATGGCAAAGCTTGGCATTCTTAAGCCCTTCATTGGATCTAAAAGGAACTTCAAAGCATAGAATGTCAGAGCTGGAAGAGGTCTTGGGGAACAATATGTCAGAACACAGAGCTAGAAGGGACCTTAGATCAAATAGATAACATCAGAATAAGAAGGGACCTTAGAACATAGCATGTCAGAGTAGGAAGGGACCTTAGAAAACAGAATGTCAAAGTTGGGAAAGGAGCTTAGAATATAGAAGGTAAGAGCAGCAAGGAATTGTAGAGCCCAGGATTTCAGAGCTGGGATAGGCCTTAGAATATAGAATGTCAGAGCTGAGAAGCACCTTAAAAGGAAGAATGTAAGATCTTAGAGAGATATTAAAACACAGAATATCAGAGCTGAAAGGGTCCTTAGAACACAAAATGTCAGAACTAGAAGGATTATTAGTACATAGAATATCAGAACTGGGAGGGCGCATAGAACACAGAATGTCAGAGCTGGGAGGGCCTTAGAATACAGAATGTCAGAGCTGAAAAGGACCTTAGAACACAGAATATCAGAACTGGGAGGGCCCTTAGAACACAGAATGTTAGAACTGAGAGGGCCTGTAGAACACAGAATTTCAGAACTGAGAGGGCCTGTAGAACACAGAATGTCAGAACTGGGAGGGACCTCATAACGCAGAATTTCAGAGCTGGGAGGGCCTTAGAACACAGAGTGTCATAGCTGGGAGGGACCTTAGAACACAGAATGCCAGAGCTGGGAGGGACCTTACAACACAAAATATCAGAGCTGGGAGGGCCCGTACAAGACCGAATGTCAGAGCTAGGAGGAGGCTTAGAACACAGAAGGTCAGGGCAAGAAGGGACCATAAAAAATAAAATGTCCAAACTAAAAGGCACCTTAGAACACAGAATGTCAGAGCTGGGAGAGACTTTAGAAAAGAGAATGACAATGCTTAGAGGAAGGATGCCATAAGTATTTGAAGAACAGTCTGGTGGAAGAACCAATAGAGCTGGTCTGCTTGGTCCCAGAGGGCAGAACCAGGAGCAGTAATACTAAATGCCGCAAGGCAGATTTCAGCTTGAAATAAGGAAGTCTTCATTCATGCCCATAACTATACAACACTGGAATAGGCTGCTTCAGGAGGTAGCAAGCCTTTCACAAGAGACTCTCTAGCCAAGGCTGAGAGAGTACTTGCTGGAGATTTTATAGGGTGGGTTCTTGTACAGGAAAGTTCCAGCTTCTCTCTAATACTATACGTAACTCTACCAAATGTCCCTGCAATCTGTCTCTGTGTTCCCTCATGAGCCTCTCTTCTCCCATAAAATGAATTTCTATTCAGGTACAGGCAGGACTAGACATTCTTTGGGTCTCTTCTGCCAGAGTTTCTGGAATTTCTATGACTTTAGAAGATACAACGTCAGAGATAGAATAGAGCCTAGAGACCAATTTGTCCAATCCCATCATTTTACAGAATGGGAAATTGAGGGTGAAGGTGGGGAAGTGACTTGCCCTAGGTCATACAGTGGAGTAGAAGCAGACCCAGGACTAGAATCCAGGTCCCCTGGTTCCCTGCATGCTTGCTCCTATGTCTCAAAAAATCTGTGTCCCTAGCTAGGTTGTGCTAAAGTCAGGGTCACTCTGCCTAGATCAAGGAGGATTTTTTTTTTATTTCCCTTCATCCAGGTTGAGCTGAAATTTGCATCCCACTCATACAGGTCCCCAACCAGAGGGAGAAAGTAAACGGAAAGTCAGGCTCTGGCTTCCGAAAAGTATTTGCTCTCTCAGACACTTAACATTTACACACAGTGTGGGCCATTGGCGATAAGAAGGATCCAGGATTATATGTGCAGGGAGGTTTAGCACTGCTCAGGATGGTGGGTGGCGGGTGGCAGGTGGCAGGTGGTGGGACCCACAGGCAGGCTAGATGGCAGTCTCAGCCCCACTGGCCCCACAGTGGAATTTGAGATGGAGATTTTAAGATTCAGTATCTCCTTCTTGCATGTTGAACAAATACCTTCAATGTTCCCTCCCAGACGAGTAAAGAGCAGCTCACCAGCCCTGGGGAGAACAGGCTTTGACTTTGACTTTCGTTTATGCCAGAGAAATGTGTCCAGATGTTTGCCTGAAGGCAGCCCAACTAGAACATAGGTGAAATGGACAGTCACCCTCACAATCCCCACCCCAATCTTCAAAACATTTCCCCCTCATCCTCTCCCTGACCTGGAATCAATCGATCAACAAACATGTGTTAAATGTTTACTATGTCCCCAATATTCTTCCAAGTAGATTGAAATATAAAAGTGAAACCCTCAAGAATCTTGCAACAGGTAAATATATAAGTACATGCAAACTACATAATGTATATATATATATATATATATATATATATATATATATAGTAGGTTGGGGAGGGGAAGGGGAAGGGGGAGAGGCACTAGCTACTGAGATCAGGAAATGTTTCTTGTACAAGTCTTGAAGTACAAGTCTTGAAAGGAGAACGGGTAAGGAAAGACAAACACAAGAGAGAGACATTCCAGGACATTCAATGCAAAGGTTTGGAGATGGGAAATGAGAGATGGAGGCATGAGTGTGAGGAATAATAATAAGCCAGTGTGGCTGAACTGTGTGGCATGCATGAACAGGGATAACATTCAATTTGACTAAAAGCTTGGAGTCAGGTTTTGAAGGTCTTTAAACGTCAAATAGAAAAGTTTAGATTTGGTCCTAGACATAGTAGGGAGCCACTGGAGTTTCTTGAGTAGGAGAGTTATCAAGGTGAAGCTGGAGAGGTGTTTCTAAAGCTAACAAATGAGGGACCCCAAAAAGCCACAGAGAAGTGTAGCTAGCTATGTCTCCCTTCTGTTCTAGGAATCAAAGGAGACACTAGTATTAACATCAGAATGTCAAAACCAGAAATCCTAGAGATATTTCAACCAAGAATGAAATCAGGGGTCTAAATTTCAGAATGATGGGTCCAAAGTCAATGAATGAAAGGGGTTAGGACACAGAGAGATTTTGCCCAGAACAGGGTCAGGAGAAATGGACAGAGAGAAATCCACAGCTCTTTCAGGTTTTGAGGCAGAGTAGTTTGGTGTAAGAATGTTAGCTATTGTTAGTGTCATGAGGATTGATCTGAGAGCCTTTGATCAACTTAATGAGTCCTCACAGTCAACTTGATGAGATTACAGGGTATAGACTTTGTCAGAATGGACACCTCCTGTGAATACAGACATGTACCCTAGGTCTTTGCTGAGAGAACTAGTGGAACTCCTTCGATTGATTCTGAGTAACTGGGATGATGGGACCAGGAGATTGGGGAGGTGGCGGAAGACCCAGGTTGGAGGGACCACTTTGTCTGGGGTCTATGAGAGTGAGCTGTGAAATGGGCCACTCATCTTGCCCTTCTCCACTTCCCCAATGTTTCCTCTCCTTTGGATTTCCAGAACTGAGAGTGATAAAGGATTGGTGAAAGGGGCTATCTGCCCCCTGGAGAAGAACACAGTGATGCTCCTTCCAGGGGACATCCTTTCGTGTACTCTACAGCCAAATCAGTCCTGATACCTATCTCTCTATATCCCATTTCTCATCTCTCATCTTCATGACTTTGCACTGGCTGTCCCTCCTCACTTTTGATTTTTTGAATCTCTTGTTCCCTTTGCTTAGTGTAGGTCAAAGGCTAGGGGCACTGAGAATGGGTGTTTCTAGCTTTGGTGGTTAACTTATGGAGAATCCTGATATTCAGAGTTCCTGAGTTGGGTTCCAGCTGCAATAAAGTCAAGACAGTTCATCTAAGGGAGCAGATTGAAATCAGTGGATAAATTTCAAGGAAATCTTCTTTTTCAAGGAAGATTCCCTCAGCAACAACTTTTTGAGGAGAAAAAGCCACCAACAGCAAAAGAACTGAAGCCATGCCAGATGGAGCCAGGAAATCTAGACCTTGCCAACCCTCCATGGTATTTCTTTGAGTGCTCATATACTGCAAGTCCAAGACAAAAGAGAAATATCTATTCGTCCAGCCCGCAAAGGGTCTTTCTTTAGTCTCTAGGGAGGAATGTAATGAGTTGTTGTTGTTGTTGCTCCTGCTGCTGCTGCTATTGTTGAGTTGTTTCAATCATGTCTGACTCTTCATGATCCATTTTGGGGTTTTCTTGGTGAAGGTACTGGAGTGGTTTGCCATTTCCTTCTCCAGATGAAATGAGAGCAATGGCTATTTTAATACTGTTTTGTTTCCTGTATTTGTTCATATGAATGTGAGTCCTTTGTGTCTTATGCATCTTCTGTAACAGCAGCATTGTACACTGAAGACCTTGAGGCACAAGCCATATCTAAGCTTTATTTTATGGAGTTTCCTGAAACTTTACTCTGGGCTGGGAGCATAATGAGTCAAAAGGAAAAATGGAGCTAGAATCTAGTCTGTGTGAGCCCAAAGTTCTTGCTTGGGAGAAAATGGAGTCCATGAGTGACATCTTTATTACTAATTCTCATCCTCATTTTATATTGGATGAAGTTCTGGTAGAAACATTTCTGGAACAGGTTGCTACCCTACTATTGTTCTTTTGTATTTAATGAATATTGCATAAGTACCTAAAAGTACCTTTTTATAATTGAATAAGAGTACTGGGATGTAAGCTCATCTTCTGTCAACTCTCAAAAACATCTTCCAGGCATCTTCAGGGGCAGGCAGGACAATAGGGATGATGTCTACTTCATCCTCTCCCCAGATGGTTTTGATTTTTTCATCCGAGTCTCTATATTTTGAGAGTTTTTCATCCCATGGAGTTTGGAGGTCATGAGTATCCAGTGTGGCAACATCTATTCAAAATACCGTTCTCTAATTTCTAATGGGTCAATTTTATGTCCAGGAGGTTGTAGGCAATGGTTTTCTTTTTGTAAACTGCAGTGCCCTGTTGTACATTTTCACCATTTCATTGCTTCATCTGCATTAATCAATAGGTAGGATGCCTCGAGGACAATCTTTCTGTAATCTTTGGTGACCATGACCTCATTTTGAATTACTACCAAAACCCCTTCTTACTAGAAACAAATATGCACTCTTCAGCCATTTCTTCTGTGCCTTTTTTCTTCAAATATTGTTTGAGTTCATCTGGATGTCACCCATGGAAGGCTTCCTTTTCTTTTACTTTTTAAAATGCTATCAGTGTCCTACCCACACTTCCCCTGCACTCATATGCTCAATTGAAAACAATTCAAGTGTGGGCTTGTTATACTAGACTGAGACCCCTCAGTTCTTCTGGTGGGGGAGGGGTGACTATCCATTGCAACCTGACCCACTCAGACCAGGGCCCCAGGTCATTCTTGCTGCCCCCAGGTAAATACAGACTAGCAAGACCAGTCCCAGTATGGTGGATTTTGGGTTTTTTTTGGTTTCCTGAGAATGCTTGTTCAGGACAGATATACATGCAATCTCCCTACCTAAGGTTCTGACCCAGAGTGAGACAGATAAACTCACAACAAGGACTAGTTAAGGAGGGAATCCCAGACATAGTGAGGACAGATCTTTTGGGAGTATGAGGTCCTGCATGAGTATTCTAGCTGTAAAATCACACACAAGTTTCCTACATCATTCTGGGGAAGCTACAGAGTTTCAGGGAACAGAGATGGGGTGGGGTGGTTGGCAATAGTGACTAATTGGACATTGGACAAGTCTTTAGTTTGGGGGTAAATCTCCCCAGGGAAATGACTGTGTTGGTCCAAAAATAGTGTGTGTTTTTCTTCCAAGTCTGGTTGGTAATAAAACTTCCTTCCTATACAGTACACTGAACATTTAGCACAGTAGATGCTGTTGGTCAGGGAAGCAGCTAGGGATGGACACAGGTCTCTCTTGGCTTGTTGAGTAGTCGCCTCAACCCTGCCCTTTCTCTCTCTCTAACTTCAAGCTAATTGGTGGGCTTGGTTCAATCAGTCAGTCAAAAAGCACTTTTTAAGCCCCTGCTATGTGCCTTGCACTGTACTAAATGCTGAGAATGCAAAGAAATGTGAAAGACAACAAATGCTCGAGGACTCACAATCTAATGGGGGAGACAATTTGCAAATTACTAAATACTAATAAGGTATATACAGGAGAAAATGGAAATAATTAACAGAGAGAAGGCACTAGAATTAGAAAAACCTTCCTCTAAAAGGTAGGATTTTAGCTGGGACTTGAAGAAAGCCAGGGAAGCCACAAATTGGAGATGGAAGGGGAGAGCATCCCAGAAATGGGAGACAGCCAGTGAAAATGCCTGAGTTAGGTAATGGAGGGTCTGGTTCATAGAATATCCAGGAATCCATTGTCACTGGACAGAGAAGTGTCAGAGAATAAGGTATAAGAAGACTGGAAAGGAAGGAAGGGGCAAGGTTACAAACTTAGGACTTTCAATGCCAAACAGAGGATTTTGTATTTGAACTTCAAAGCACTTCAGAGCCACTGAGGTTTATTGAGTGGAGGAAGGGGTCTGGTCTGATCTGCACTTTAGGAAAATCACTTTGGTGATGGAATGGAAGATGGATTGGAGTGAGGAGAGACTTGAGGCAGACAGATCCACCAGCAGGTTATTACAATAATCCAGATATGAGGTGATGATTGACCTTCACTAGAGGGGTGACAGCTTCAGGGGAGAGAGGGAGGTGTATTTGAGAGATGTTGCAAAGGCGAAATCTGCAGGCTTTGGCAAAAAGAATGGATATGGGAGGTGAGAGATAATAAGCAGTCAAGGATGACACCCAGGGTGAGTGTCTAGGGAACTGGGAAGATGGTGATGCCCTGAACAGAGAGAGAGAAATTTGGAAGAGGGGACGGTTTGGGGGGAGAGATAATGAGTTCGGTTTGGACATGCTGCACTTAAGAGGTCTATAGGACATCCAGTTAGAGATGTATGAAAGGCAGTTGGAGATGAAAGTGGAAGTTGGAAGAGTCTGTATAAGTAAATTTGAAAATGATTAGCATAAAAATGGTAATTGAATTCATGGAAGCTGATGAGATTACCGGCGGAATAGTATAGAGGGAGAAGAGAAGAGAACCCAGCATAAAGCCTGGGGAAGCGGGACCATAGGCATATCAGATCTGATTAGAAATTGTCCTGAGGCAGGGACAACCCCCAGAAAACATGTCTTCCCCTTTCTGTAATTCATTCAACAAGCATTTAATGGAGGGGAAGAGGGAATGAGCATTTACTAAGCAACTTACGACATGCCAGGCACTGTGATGAGTGCCTTATAAATATTATCACACTGAACCCTCACAGCAACCCTGGAAAGTAGATGCTATTATGAGCCCCATTTTATTGTTGAGGAGGCAGACAGAGGTTAAGTGACTTGTTCCGGGTCACACAGCTAATAATTGTCTGAGGGTCGATTTTAATTCTGGGTTTCCCAATTACAGGCCCAGTGCTTTAACCACTGTACCACCTAACCGCCTAGTATCTCCTATGTACCAAGCACCGTACTAGTCACTGAGAAGACAGAGACAAAAAGGAACCCATCTCTACCCTCAAGGAGTTTACATTTGATTGGAGGAAAAAAGTATGTAAACATATGTAAATACGAAGTTCACGTAAAGTAAATATAAAAGAATCCAGTGCCAAGATGGTGGCTGAAAAACAGGGACTAGCATGAGCTCCCCAACAAGTCCCTCCAAAAACCTATAAAAATGGGTCTGAACCAATTCTAGAACTGCATAACCCACAAAATAGCAGAGGGAAGCAGGCCTCCAGCCCAGGATAGCCTGGATGGTTGCTGGGTGAGGTCTTTCACGCACAGAACTGGGAGCAGAGCAGAGTGGAGCAGAGCCAAGCATGGGCAGCATGGACCAAGAACACCAGGAGCTGGGTGAAGCGTGCCCTAGCACCCTGAATCAGTGAGCTGCAGCAGTTACCAGACTTCTCAACCCACAAACACCAAAGACAAAAGAGAAGGTCAGTAGGAAAAGCTGCTGGGGACAAGGTGATAGAGTTCACGGTTTGGCCACCACCCCGGGGGCAGTAGAGGTGGGGCAGCTATAGAACTACAGCTGCAGTTGCTTCTGGCCCCAGGCCCACCTGGTGGGAGGAATTAAGTGGTGGATCAGAGCAGGAGTGCAGAGCCTGATGAAGATCTAAGTCCAGTCCAGGTTGGTGGTTCTTGGGGAAGGAGGAGTGCTGGTGTGGCAGAGCTGGCTGTAATAGCTCTGAAATCAACAGTGCATCCCCCCAAGCTTGGAACATAGTACTCTTTACTCTACAAGCAGTCATACTCTGCTGAAAAACTCAAGGGTCAAGTAAGTTGGCTGGGAATATGGCCAGGCAGCGAAAATGCACCCAGATTCAGTCTCAGACTTTGGAATCTTTCTTTGGTGACAAAGAAGACCAAAACATACAGCCAGAAGAAGTCAACAAAGTTAAAGAGCCTACAAAAAAAG
>CM053622.1:753951445-754092945 GCA_028646595.1 Phalanger gymnotis
TCTTAGGGAGAGTGGGTGGGAAGGGAAGAGGGGAGAGAATTTGGAACTCAAAATTTTAAAAACAGATGCTCAAAAATAAAACAAAAAAAAGTTTTTGCATGCACCTAGGAAATAAGATACACAGGCAATGGAGCATAGAAATTTATCTTGCCCTACAAGAAAGGAAGAGAAAAAGAGATGGGAGGGGAGTGGGGTGACAGAGGGGAGGGCTGACTGGGGAACAGGGCAACCAGAATATATGCCATCTTGGAGTGGGGGGAGGGTAGAAATGGGGAGAAAATTTGTAATTCAAACTCTTGTGAAAATCAATGCTGAAAACTAAATATATTAAATAAATTAAATTTAAAAAAAAGAATCCAGAAGAAGAAGGAAAAGGAGGAGGAGGAGGAGGAAGAAGAAGAAGAAGAGAAAGGAGAAGAAAAAAGAAGACAAGAAGAAGAAGGAGAAGTAAAGAAGAAAAGAAAAAGAGAGGAGGAGAAGGAGGAGAAGGAGGAGGAGGAGGAGAAGAAGAAGAAGGAGGAGGAGGAGAGGAGGGAAGAGGGGGGGGAGGAGGAGAATTTGGTCAGAGAAAACAGGCAAAGGAGTAAGCATTTATTAAAAGCCAAATATGGGCTGGGCACTGTGCTAAGCAATTCATTAAACATATCTCATTTGATCCTTATTTGGTCTTCCTTGCTCTCTGCCACCTAGGGAACAAAGTGGGAATCAAGAACTCAATCAATCAAGTGCTTCCTACATGTCAGGCACTATGCTAAGTACTATGGATACAAAAAGAGACAAAAGACAGTCCCTGACTTCAAGAAGCCCACAATCTAATGGGGGGGGGGTGACAACGTGCAAATAAAGATATACAGAGTGAGTAATATGCAGGATAAAAGGGAAATAATGAACAGAAGGAAGGCAGTGGAATGAAGAGGAGGTGAGAAAAGCTTCCTGTAGAAGACAGGATTTTAGTTGGAACTTAAAGGAAGCCAGGGCAGCTAGGTGTCATCCCAGTGAATAGAGCCCTGGCCCTAAAGTCAGAAACACTGATCTTTTCAAGTTCAAATCTAGCCTCAGATGTGACAGCTTAATATCTTAATATTAAGCTCCAGTAATACAACTTAATAAATAAAGAAAAAATAAACAAGACTTAATACCTGTGTGACCCTGGGCAAGTCATGTAACCCTGTTTGCCTCAGTTTCCTCATCTGTCAAATGAGCTGAAGAAGGAAATGGCAAACTACTCCAGTATCTTTGCCAAGAAAATGTCAAATTGGGGTCACAAAGAGTCAGACAGAACTGGAATGACTCAACAACAAATAAAGGAAGCCAGGGATGTCAGTTGTAAGAGCTGAGGAGGCAGCGCATCTTCCCCTAGCCCCCCCCCCCCCACTCTCTCATGATATGATCACCTTTTAGGAAGTTCTCATTCCAATAAGGGTCATTCTTAGCCCATACCTCTCCACTCACTCTGTCCTGCCTCAGTGGGCCTTGGAAGTGCTCAGTGTCCATTACCTCCTCCTTAGCACATAGATTTGACTAACTGACCTTTATGAGCCTGCCATTTTATGGGCTTAGTGTTTTATTAACCTAATAAAAAAGAGAGAGGGAGGCAGAGAAGAGGAACTTCCTATAGCTGAGGAGGGAAGGCTCTGCCCCCGCAGCCATTTAGGGGAAGAAATACAGCAGGCCAGAGCTAACCTTGCACCGTTCCCCAGGACTCCTTCCTGGAAAACTGAAGAGCAATTCATTTTATTCTCCATCAAACAGCAGTGAGACACAAAGCTTAATTTAATTTTCTAATCGGGGAAGTGCAGAGTGAGGAGCACTGTTCACTGTGTTTATTCCATTTTCCTTTTTAATAGGATCATTGACACCCTGTGTAAAGCAGAGTCTCCATGCAGTAAAGAGGACACATACAAACATACACATTTTACATAAATCCATGTAAACATAGATTAAATGCATATAGACACCTCCACCCTGTTCTGCCTCCTCATCTGATGCCTAATGGTGGTTTGGAGGTGACCCTGGGCTCTTCTAGGCTATGCCAGTACACCTAAGCCCTCACAGGTCCTACCAAATGGGGAAGATGTCAAGGAAGAACTCAGCAGTGGGCAGGAGGTCATTTTCTGACTGTCAAGAAGAATTATAGGTTCATAAGAACATAGACTGAGAGCTGGAAGGAATCTCGGAGACCTAGATCTCATCCAACTGCCTCATTTTACAGATGAAGAAACTGAGGCACAGAGAGGTTAAGAGATTTGCCTGGGTCACAGAGTATGTGTCTGTGGCCAGAATGAAACTCAGTTTTTCCTGACCCCAAGGCCCTGACTCTATGCACTGTACCACAAACAAGATGAAGTTTCAAAAGAATTAATGTAAATTCTTAATAATAATGATAACTGGCATTTACATAGTGTTTTAGAGTTTACACATTACCTCACTTGGTCCTTACAACAAGCCCTCCTCCCCAAATAAGGGATACCTACAAGTATTATTAATCCCATTTTATAGATGAAGGATGGGAAAGGTTAACCTCTTCATTCCCTCAAAGGACTCGTACCAGAGTCCCGCAGCCAATAAATTTTATAGTATGATTCAAAATCAGGTCTTCCTGACTCCTAGCTCAGCTCTCCAGTTACTATGCCCTGTCCATTCACAGAGCAGTGGATTGCCTTGGAGTCAAATAAAGAACTTCGAAAGGACAATGGGAGGAAGGCTTGGCTAGAAAGCAGTTTGTCTGACAAAGATCTGGGGGCATTTGTGGGCTTCAAGATCAAGATGGGTCAATAATGGGATGAGGCAGCCCCACCTGCCTCCAGTTAGCACCATCTTAGGCAGCATTCAGAGCTTCAGAGTGCCAGGGACTGGGAGGCAGGATTTGTCCTCTGAAGTAGCCAGACCCCACCTGGAGCAGTGTGCTCAATTCTAGCAAGTTATGAAGGACCTTAACAAACTGAAGAGTCGCTGGAGCTGGCTGCCTTCAAATCCCAGCTAAAACCCCATCTTCTCTGGGGAAGAAGGCTTACCCAATCCCCCTTAAAGTGAACGCCTTTCCCTTTATTAATTATTTCCAATATTTCCTGGTGATAGCTTGTTTGAAAATAATTGCTTGCATGTAGTCTTCAGCAGACTGTGAGCATCTCAAGAGTAGAGACTTTTTTGTCTTCTTTTGTATCCCCATTGGGGCAGCTAAGTGGAAGGCCAGGCCTGGAGTCAGGAAGACCTGAGTTCAAATTCAGCCTCAGCCACTTACTAGCTGTGTGACTTTGGGCAAGTCACCTAACCCTGTTTGCCTCAGTTTTCCCATCTGTAAAACAAGCTGGAGAAGGAAATAGTAAACCTCTTTGGCATCTTTGCCAAGAAATACCCAATTGAGGGCACAAAGAATCAGACATGACTGAACATAAGGTATCTCCATGGCTCGGCACAGTATTGATTAAGCACACAGTACCATTTAATAAGTGTTTATTGATTGGTTGGTTGGTTGAACCAAGTTGAAGGGTCTTCAGATCATTCACAATCACCCATGCTTGGATTCTCTCCCTTCATATCTCTTCCTCTGCCTCCTCAATTCCCTGGCTTCCTCTAAGTCTCAGTTAAAGTCCTACCTTCTGCAGGAGCCTTTTCCAATCCCCCTATCTCAGTGATTTCCCTCTGGCACGCTCTCTAAGGTATCATGTCTATATCTCGTCTGCACATCATCATTTTCATGTTTCTTCCCATTAGACTGTGGGGTCTTTGAAAGCAGAAACTGTTTTTGTTTTTCCTCTCTGAGTATCCCCAGCAGATAGCACAGTGCCTGGCACATAGTAGATACTTCATAAATTTAATTGTTCACTGACTAGTCTAATCCTTTAATTTTACAAATGAGGAAACTGAGGTAAAAGAGTTTGTCCAGGTCATCCAGGAAATATGTTCCAGAGCCACGATTCAGACACAGGGCCCCAAACTCCAAAACCCAGCACTAATTCTATCATACCACTTAAGAAAATAGGGATACCTAACCTAGAGGAAGGGCAGGTAGGTGGCACAATGGATTGAGTGACAGGCCAGGAATCAGGAGGACTCATCTCCCTGAGTTCAAATCTGACCTCAGATACTTACTAGCTGTGTGACCCTGGACAATTCACTTAACCCTGTTTGCCTCAGTTTCCTCATCTGTCAAATGAGCTGGAGAAGGAAATGGCAAACGACTCCAGTGTCTTTGCCAAGAAAACCCCAAATGGGGTCATGAAGAATTGGACACAACCTCAATGACTGAACAACGACAAAACAAAAACAAAAACCAGACCTGGAAGGCTTAGGGCAGGCATGTTAAATATCTCTAAGTATTTAAAGGACATCATATAAATCAATCAATAAGTATTTATTAAGTGCATACTGTGTTCCAGGGATGGTTAGAGCATTCCGCACCTTCCAGGAACTGACATTCTTAAAACATACAAGATATGTGCAGAAAAAAATGTGACTTGCTTAAGGTCTCACAGCACGTTAATGACAGAGCTGGAAATTGACCCCATGCCTTCTGACCTTCAAATTCAGTGCTCCCCCAAACCCACGAGGCTTCCTCTCTTGAATTTTTCCTTCAAATAGCTGTGGTTTGTTGAGCAAAGTCATAGTGTAAACATGAAAGTAGTGATATTTAAACAACAGATGAATGCAAATTATTTTAGGAGCCTTTATTTGCTCTACCAATGTGTTTTTGTGCCAGTCTTCTCTTCTTTTAAGTAATTACTTGTTCTGAGGAACAGTAGGAAACATGGAATCTAGTAAGTTGCTGGGTGGACTTCAAAGTAATAAGACTACATCTCTTTACAAAGATCTGATCGTTCAGACGTGTCATTCTTCCAGTCACTCGTCCTCTGAATTGAGTGTATTCATTAAAAAGAATCCTGTGCTCAGAACTGGGAGAGGAGTTAGTTATCCAGTTCTGGCCCTCATTTAGCTCACAATCTAGTGGATGGCTAAAATACAAACATAGCTAACTATAACACATGATACCACAGGTTAAGTCCATCAGACTGATGAAAGAAAAAAAAAGGTGCTATGTGAGATCTGAGGCTGAAGGTTATTGCTAAGGAGGTAAAATCCAAGAATATTGACTGGAATATATGTTATCGGTATTTGGTACCACCCATATGCGTGGGATAGTCAATAAGGATTGAGCACAAAGACACAGAATTTCAGACCTAGAAGGGACCTCAGACAACATCTAGCCCTATTCATATTGGAGTAAGAATTGCCTTCGTAATACACCTAGTAAGTGGTCTTCCACATCCACTTGAAAACCTCAAATGAAGTTTTACTGCAAAGGCAACCCATTCCACTTATGAATAGCTCTAATTTTCAGTGAGTTTATTCTTACACCAAACCCAAATTTGCCTATTTAAAACTTTAATCTATTTCTCAACTTTTTGAAAGTCTGCCTCACTTAAACGTGATTCACATCAAGTCATCATCCTGTGATAGCACTGGAAGCATCTGGGGTCAAGCAGAGCCAGTCTAATTTCTTATGCCAATTAGTCACTTAGTATTTATTAGGTACTTGGAGTGTATGGGGTGTGCAGGGAGGACTGGGACCTTTGGGGTGAGGGCTTGCTGAGCCCTTTTCAGGGTTGCTCATCCACCTTTGGTGTCTACCTGACATTCAACCCTCACCTATGGCTCCAAAAAGCCATACAGTAAACCATCTCAGGGCTAAATCAGATTGGAGGTAACCAAGGGGCTTCATATCCATCAGTTAATTAGGAGACTATCTACCAAGCATAGGAAGACTTCTCCTGGTGGAATGGGTAGATGATAACAATTTGTTCCAATGGTCATGAAGGTGGCTGAAGCAGGAGCTGTGGGGTGCTTTGTTCATTTGTTCATTGTTGCTTGTCTTTTGTTCTCAAAGAGGACCATCACAACAGAAGGTGCTGTCATGATCTGCAAGTGAATTGTATTTAAGTGAGGGAGGGCTGTGCAAAGCCACCAGCCTCACTCTCTCCTCTGGTGCCATCTGGGTCCAGTGGGAAGATATAGATCAGGACAACTGGAGATGACCCTGGATGCTATGGGAGGCCTTAGCCTTTTTAAGCTAAGGTTTTAGGCAATGCCCATTCTGTGATTATGTCTAGGTAAGAAAGGAGGCAAAGAATGGCCTCTTTTACCTAGTCCAAAAAAGGCCCTCAACACGTGGTCCAGTAAAACAAATTCCCACATTGTCTAAGTCCAAAAATGTAGGTCTCTTACTGTTTTTTTTAAATTTATTTCCTCTGAACTCATTATCTTTCCCCTCAAACCTTCCCTTCCTCCTAACTTCCTCCTATTTGTCAAGGGCACCCCCATATGCCCAGTCACTCTGGCTCCCAACCTCAGAGTCATCCTCAACTTCTCAGTTACATTCATCCCACATATCTAATTTCATCTCCTCTTGTTTCTACTTTTAGAATTTTATCACTTGCATATACTTCTTTCTCTCTTTTGACAGGTCCACCACCCCAGTATAGGCTGTAATTACCCCCATTCCTCCACCATTTCTCTAATCTTCTGGTTGTTCTCGCTGCCTCAAGTCTCTCCCCACTCTAGTCCATCCTCCAGTCAGTTGCCAATTTGGTTTTCCTAAGGTGTTGGTCTGACCATGTCATCTCCCTACCCTCCTACTCAATAAACTCCAATGGCTCCCTATTGCTTCCAGGATCAAATAGAAAATCCTCTGTTTGGTATTGAAAGCTCTTTACAACCTGGCCCCCTCCCACCTTCCCAATCTTCTTACATCTTATTCATCTTTATATAATTTACCATCCAGCTCAACTAGCCCTGTTACTCCTCCTTGTACGTGAAATCCCAGCTCCAGATTCCAGGTCTTTTTACAGCCTCATCTACCTACCTCTTGGCTTGCCTGGTTTTCTTTAAGACTCAGTTCAAATCCCACTTTCTGGAAAAAGCCTTTCCCAGTTTCCCTGTTCTGCGCCCTTCTCACTCTCTAATATGAGAGACTGGGCTTGCTATAGTTTCCTGACCATTAGTATATTCCACAAGCCTCTGGCTGAGCAATGGGTGGCCATAGACCCTTGATATTCTCTCTCTCTCTCTCTCTCTCTCTCTCTCTCTCTCTCTCTCTCTCTCTCTCTCTCTCTTTCTGTCTCTCTCTCTCTTTCTGTCTCTCACTCACTCACCGCAGGGTGTGTGTGTGTGTGTGTGTGTGTGTGTGTGTGTGTGTGTCCATGCTCAAGTGCACATTTGTGACAGAGGAAGAAAAATATTATGCACAAGATGAAGAGATCATGGATGTGGTAAAGACTACATATGGAACTGTGAGATAAACAGAGCATATGTGAATATAAGACAGATAATGCTTGAATGACGTACAGAAAATATGTGTGAGAGATCCAGAGATGCTGCAGAAGAGAGAAACAATGGTGTGCTTGTGGAATGGAGAGGTTGTATAGGTTTGGGAGACAGACACAAAGTGTCTACATATTTTTAAGAGAGAGTAAGAGTGTATTTGTGTCTACCAGACAAAGGCAGAGATGCAGTTTTTGAGATGGTGTTTGTTTTGGGGAGACAGAGGGTATATGAGAGTGTGTGTATGTGAAAGATAGTATGTATGAGAGAGAAAAAAACATATGCCTGTATCAATAATAGAGTGTGTGACAGAGAAATGGGCTTGTAAGACAGGTAGGTATATTTGAGAGGCAGTATGTATTTGGGTGTGATACAGAATATGGAGGGAAGGGAAAGACAATGTGTGTGTGTAAGAGTCAGAATATGTTTGTGTGTGTGTGTGTGTGTATGAGAGAGGGATGTGTATCTATGAAAGAGATAGAGAAAGTGTGTGTATGTGTGTTTGTGTTTGTGTGCATTTGTAAGCCAGGGTGCCTATGACAGAGAGAGAAATGCGTGACAGAGAGGATGTCTGTGTGTGTGTGACTGGGATGGGAGTGGGGAGGGTGCACAGGCGACACAGTGATGGGTAGTTTCATCAGATACAGCCATTCTGCTCCCACCTCCCCCAAGGGCCAAGTGGAATAAACAAATCTGGCCTTCAAAGGGCCCTGTTGACATCTGGGGACCCTGGAGCCAGTGATTTAGGGGGATAGAGAGGCTGTTGGAAAGAGAAGAAAAAAGGTAAAATGAGAGACAGGGTTGGGAGAGACAGAGCAGAAGAACTGGCTGCCTTCCACTGCCAAACCATCCTGAAAGGTGCCCCATCTAACAGAATAATCATCCCAGAGCATTCTGGGAGATGGAGTCCCTGGCCCAGGATCCAGAGCCTCTGAGTCCCACCACTGCCACTGCGCTGCTGCTGCTGCTGCTGCTCTGATATTTTATTGATTATATAACAGCCTCCAGGCACCTTCATTTGGGCACCAAGAAAGCAATTTTCTTCCCTTTCCTCTGATTTTCCTGTTGGATGTCACCATTTGGTGGCCACTCCACGATCTGACCATTCCTGTCGCAGAGGAGAAAGCCAAAGTGCAGACATGTGAGCCTGTCTGATACCAGAAAAGCTGACGCCATCTTGGACTGCGCAGAGGGGATCAGAGGATTTTAAGCTAAAAAGGGACCTTGGAGATCTTCTGGAAGACCCCCATACTTCATAGATGAAAAAAACTGAGACAGAGGGGAAAGGATTGACTTAAGGTCACAAGGTAGGAAGGAGCTGGAATAGGATTGAGCCCTTCCTGCAAATCTAGTATTCTACATGAGGGGACCTCTAGAAATCTAAAATTCCCACTGAAGGAGGTGTCTCTTGTTTTTATCATACTTCATCTGAGGCATTCTGAGCACTCTGTTTTAGGAGGGGCACAGACAATGTACAACATTTCCAGAGGAGAGCGACCAAAATGATCAGTGATCATAGACTGATAATTCTAGAGCTAAAAAGGACTTGAGAGGTCAGATCTTCCAATCTAAACTACTCAATTTACAGGTGAGGAAACTGAGACTCAGAAAAGTCAAGTGGCTTGTTAAACATCATACATTTGTAAGTATAAGAGCCAGGATTCAAACACAGGATCTCTAACTCAAATCCAGTGGTCATCCTTGTACACCCCACTACCTCTCGAGATGCAGGTCAGTGCCTTCCCACACCCATCCATATATGAGCCAAGAGAACAGGACACAGAGAAGACACTGAGTGCCTAAGAGATGGTGTAATCCTCTGAACCTGAACCATCCAAATCTGAGTACAAAGAATTGATTCGGTATATGCACCTTCCCACCTAGCTACCTAATTCATTCTAATATCATCTAGCACTAGGGAAAGCTCAGACTTATGGGGGATGAGGGAATGCGATTTGTCACTGGGTCACAGAGCGCAGGAGGACTTGAATTCATGTCTTAACCCCTTAATAATTTGCTACAAAACCTCACATTCTCCATCTTTTCTTTGACAAATGCAAGAGGCAATTTGACATGATGGATAAAGCCCTGAACTTGGAGTCAGGAAGACCTAGGTTCCAATCCTGTCTCAGATACTTATTGTGTGACATAGGGCAATTCCCAACCTCTCTATGATTCAGTTTCCTAACCTGTAAGATGGGGTTTTTATTGATATTTTCTGCTTTTTGCATCCCATATCCCATAACACTTCTAGAGTTCCCATAGAACCATCCCATATGACAAATAATATTTTAGAGGGAAAAAAAACCCAGCACAACTGACCAATAAATTGAAAAAGTCAAAAAATATGTTTAATGTATAACATATGTGGACCTCTCACTTCCACAAAGGGATAGTTTGGGGATGTCTTCTCATATCTCTTTGTTTGTGTCCCACTAAACCTTCATGATTTTGTTACATTTGCTTTTAATTTTTTGGTGTGTGGTTGTTCTTTTCCTTTCCATTGTTGTAGTTACTGTATGCATTGTTTCCTTGGCTCCACTTACCTCGATGTGCATCAGTTCATGCAAATCTTTCCGTGCTTCTCTGCATTTATCTCACACATCATTTCTTACAGTGCAGTAATCTTCTATTACATTCATGTACCACAATTTGCTTAGCCTTTCCCTGATTAATGAACATCTATTTTGTTGCCAATTCTTAGCTCCCACAAAAATATTTTGAAGTATTTTTCGCATTGATGGTCCCTTAGGGCTTCAGTCCTGTAATAGAGTCTTTGATTCAAAGGATATGGACATGTTAGTCACTTTGTATAATTTTTAATTGCTTTCCAAAATAGTTTCACAGTACCACCAATAATGTATGAGTGTGTATTATCCTACAACCCCTCTAACATTGACTGCTGCCATTTTTGCCATTTTGTCCTTTTTCAAGGTGTGAGTTAAAATCTTAGAGTTGTTTTGATCTGTATTTCTCTTATTATTAATGATTTGGAGCATTTTTCATATGGTTGTGGATATTTTGCAGTTCTTTTAAGAACTATTTGCTCATATCTTTTGACCATTTATCCATTTGATCTGTTGATCTTTTCCTCCTTCAACACAAGCGCAAAGGGAGGCCTCTGGGGAGCTCACACAACAGCATGAAGCTGCAGAAGCAAAACTAGTACCTTTAGAAACTTCCTCCTTACTGCCACAAAGAGCTGAAAAAAGCTTTCACCCTCCTCTTCCTTAGCCACCAGGATGGGAGGGTGAGATAGGCAACAGATAATCAAAAGTGATCTGGATGTTTTCACTTTCCCTCCCAATTCTAACAATGGTGGAGAAACCAAAATTGTCTCTTCTGGTTTATAGATAGTGTGAAATCTGGGGGCTCCAATGCTGTTCCTAGGCTGAAATTTAATTTAAAAATCAGTCAGTCAATAAGCATTTACTGAGTGTTGACCATGTACCAAGCACTGTCCTAGGTGCTAGTCACCGGGGATGCAAAAATAAAAATGAAAGTGTTTGGCCTGAAGAAGCTTACCTCTTATCAGGGGATACAACGTACTTAAATAAGTACATACAAATATATTTTAAAGGGTAAATGTTGGTGACACTAAAAGCACTTATAAGTAACTACTGTATTCAATGCCCTGTGCTCATATTATAGAAGATATACAGTTGGAAGAGATCTAAGATCACATAGAGAACTTTCTACCACCACAATGAAAAGTGCCCTGAACTTGCAGCAAGAAGACATAGGTTCAAATACCACCAGTCAACTCTTTGAGCCTCAGTTTCCTTATCTGTAAGAATTTTGATACTTTGAGGGATCCATGACTTCATCAGTGTGGGTCCCCCACTTTCCTGACACAGCCCAATGGGACTATAATCTTCCTGAAACCTGCCTTCCAGGGTTGTTGGTAATGAAAGTGCTTTGTAAATCTCCATACCCCAAAACTGACCCAGATCTTGGACACTTATAACCCTTTCTGAAGTTGTCGCAATACTAATCAAATCAGTGCCTCAAAGCCATTTGTATCACTTAGTCCATCATCAAAGAAATTCAAAGGTAGACCTTAGAAGATATCTAATTCAACCCCCTTATTTTAACTGCTAGGTAAAACTGAGGTCCAGAAAAGAAAATGACTTACCTATGGTCACACAGTGAATTAATGGTAGAGCTGTAACTGGAACCCAGGTTCCCTGGCTCATAGTTTAGGGCAACTTCCACTGCACCACTGTGTTGAATCTTAAAACTTCAAAGGCCTCTAGACACCATCGAGTCCAATGCTGTCATTTTATAGAAGAGGAAACTGAGACTGTAAAAGGGAAAGCAACAACACCAAGGTCATAGAGGAAAATCAGTGGCCAAGTTGAAACAAGGACCCAGGTCTCTGGACTCCAAGATTGGAAATCTTTTCTTTGCACACCTACCTTTTTCATCTCTCCTCCTAATGACCTGTATTTCCACCTGAGCTCCTTCTATCCATAGTCTATGACCCACAGCAGGAAAAAGCGGCAAATAGAGGGAGAACATATGGATTGAGAGAAGCAGTTCAATAATATCTGCATAAAATCACTGGCTAACCTCCCAGACTCTTCTCTCCCTTTCCTGGATCAGTCTCATCTTCCTATCCAACCTCTTCTTCTTGCTTCTTTCTCTCTGCTTTCCTTGTCCACAGAGACAATGTCACCCACCTACCATTCCCCTCCACCATCTCTAAACTTTTCTTGCCACTCTTGGTATTTCCAATAAGAAAACATTCAGAAGCTATCCATGTCACACCCCAAACTTCAGCCAAGGCTACAGAAGATGGTTAATAAGGTGCTGGTAACACCCCCTCTCCCATCAACCCACCTTCAGCATCCCCACACAAATTGGGACTGTTCAGTTGAGAATCAGACTATTCTCAAATCACCAAGTCTATTAAGTAAGAAACCTACCAGTTCCATCTTGGTGCTGAAGGGCAGATATCTATGACACCACTTGGTCATGGGGCTCATTCCTAACAGATCTAAGGAGATATTCACAAGAGTATTCCAAAGAGGGGAAAAGTATATAAAACCATAGCTGAAAGGAGTCCTAGAGGTTTACAGAATACTGTAGTAAAAAAGAATCTCAGAAATTATCCAACCAAGTCCCCCAATTCATAGATTTGGAAACTGAGGCTCAAAGAAGGGAAATAACACATCCAAGGCCACAGAATTAGTGGTGAAGCAGGCTCAGGTTCCCTTGTTATTTCCGCTATACCAAGATACTCTATGCTGTTACCTAGTCTACAGAATAACAATACTGAAAGGGCCCTTAGAAGTTCAATCTAAGACTTTTCTAATGAGGAATCTTTTCTATGACACCAATCAATAAATTTGTGTTAAGCACCTACTCTGTGCTAAGAGCTGTATATACAAATACAGAAACTAGAAGTTCTGGCCCTCAAAGAGCTCACCTTTTCCCCAACAAGTGGCCTTCTAAGCTACACAGGAGCAGCTCCAGTGATATGAAAACTTCTGTCTCCTAGGGTAAGCCCCCTCTGCTTTAGAACAGATCTGACTGTTAGAGGAAACTCTTACACTGAGCCAAGCTCTTCCTGTTCACCATCTCCAGCAGATTGTCCCCTCTACTCTCTCATTGACCTTTAATCTCTCCCCATCCACTATCTGTTTTCCCACTGCCAACAAATATAACCATGTCTCCCCACCCCCTTTTCAAAAGAATCCTCCTTTGATCTATCCATCTCCACTAACTATCATCCTCTATCTTTCCTTCACTCTGTGGCTAAACTCCTTAAGAAGGCTGTCTACAACTGATGCCTCCACTTCCTTTCCTCTCATTCTCTTAACTCTCTGCATTCTAGCTTCCAACTTCATCGTTCACCTGAAATTTCTCTCTCCAAAGTCTAAACCTAGTGGCCTTTTCTCAATCCTCGTCTTTCTTGACCTCTCTGAAGCCTTTGATACTATTGATAACCCTCTTCTCCATGATACTCTCTTCTCTCTAGGTTTTCAAGGCATCGCTCTCTCCTGGTTTCCCTCCTACCTGTCTGAGCTCTCCTCAATCTCTGATGGATCTTTATCTAGGTCACATTCAATGAATGTCGACGTCCTCCAAGGCTCTACCTTATGCCTCTTCTTTTCTTCCTCTATCCAATTTCACTTGATGATCTCATCAGCTCCCATGAATTCAATTAACATCTCCATGCAGGTGATTATCAGCTCTATTTATCCAACCCTAACCTTTCTCCTGACCTCCAATCTCTAATCTTCAGCAACCTATTAGATATCTTGAACAGCATATCCCACAGGACATCTTAAACTCCTGTCCAAAACTGAACTCATTATCTTCTCCCTCAAACCCTCTCTTCCTCCTAACTTCCATATTATTGTAGAGAACAACATTTTCCAGTTACCCAGGTTCACATCCTATGTGTCATCCTCAACTCCTCACTCTCTCACCCCACTGCATATTCAATCTATGACTAAATCTTGTCATTTCTACCTTTACAACATCTCTCCTATAGGCTCCTTTCTCTCCTCTGACACCGCTACCACCTCGGTACAGGTCCTCATTGTCTCATGCCCAGACAATTGCAATAGTCTTCTGGCTTCACCTGCCTGACTCAAGTCTTTTCTCCACTCTAGTCCATACACCATTCAAAGTGATTTTCTTAAAGTTACTTCCTAAAATTCTAACCACTAATCAGCAATTTGCAGTGGCTCCCCTTTAACATGATCAAATGTAAATCCTCTGTTTAGCACTTCAAGGCCTTCACAACCTTGTTCCTTCCTACCTTTCCAGTCTTCTTACATTTCCAAGTACTTCTCTCTGTGTACCTTTGATCCAGTGACACTGGCCTCCTTTAAGATTCTCAAATATTTCCCAATTCTGGACATTTTCACTGGCTATTCCTCATACCTGGAATCCTCTTCCTCTTCATCTCCATCTTCTAAATTCCCTGGCTTTCTTCCAGTTCCAGCTCAAATCCTACCATCTACGAGAAGCTTTTTCCTGACCCCCTTAAAGCTAATGTCTTCCCTCTTAGATTATCTCCAAGCATTTATTCTGTTTGTGCATACTTGTTTGAATATTATATCCCCTGTTAGATTCTCTTTTTGTACTTCCAGCACTTAGTACACAAAGCAGTCACTTAATAGATGCTTCTTGACTTGACTTGACTCTCCTCCCCAACCCCCACTCCAAACCTATCCATTCTTCTCGTTACAGACAAGCAAAACTAGTCTGGCCTAGTGTAGTGTATTGCACAGAATAGGTATTTAATAAATGTTTGCTAAATTGAATAGAAAATTCTACTGTTTCTTCCACACAATAGCTCTTCAATAGAGAAAGAAAACTATTGAAACATAATTCTAGGATGTAGTCCATTCCCCTGTCTCCAAACAGAACTGCACATCCAAACAGTGGCACCCTTGAGGTAATTTGATCCTAATCCAGTCAGCTCCTTAAAGCCAGTAATGATGACAGTATCATCATTATTTTTTTTTCAGAGAATCATAGAAACATAAAGGTAAAAGAGATCTTGGAAGGCATCTAATCTAACCATCTCATTTTGCAGATGAGAAAAACACAGGCCCAGAGAGGAAGAAAACAGAGACCCAGAGAGGAGAATTGGCTTACCTATGGTCACACAGTGAGTTGATGGCAGAAACAAGACAAGAATCCAGGTCCCTTGACTTCCAATTTAGGAAGTTTTCTACTGTGCCCTCCCTGTCCAAATCTTCCATTCTCCAGCTCAAAAATTCTCATCTTCTTCAACCAACCAACCTTCAACTATAGACTAACCCTAATCAATCAATTAACCAATGGACAAGTATCCATTCATACCTTCAATGTGCCAGGCATTGTGCCAAATCTGACAAACAGAGAAAAGTGGAGCAAATACTCAAGGACCTTGTATTCTAATGCGAGAAAGAATATACACATATAGATACAGAATATATACAAAACTAATACAAAGTATTCTGGGGAGGGAGAGTATTAAAAACCTGGGAGGATCAAGTTTCTTGTAGAAAGTGGCTTATAAATTGGAAATTAAAGAAACCAGGGATTCCAAGAGGTGAAGGTGAGGAGGGGGTGCATTCCAGGTATGGGACACAATTTGTAGGTAGGTAGGTAAATTGGTAGATAGATGGACAGATGGATGGATACACAATCAGATAGATAGATAGATAGATAGATAGATAGATAGATAGATAGATAGATAGATAGATAGATAGATAGATAGATAGCTAGATAGAAAGAAAATTTATCCGGTTCTTCCCATATGCCAAGTACTGTGTTCAGTGCTAGAGATACAAATCCAAGCAAGCAAGTCCCTGCCCTAAAGGAGCTTATATTCTCATGGAGAAAGACCACATATAAAAGAAAACTTTAAAGGGGGAGGGATATAGAAAATAAGATTTATAGGAAGGAGGCAAAGAATTCCAGAAGGTGAAGATTGGAAACAAGAGTGAAGTGAGCATGACCTGGGTGCCTCATGAATATTGATCCAGTCCAAAGACTCACCAATCAAGAGAGTGGTCCCCAAGATGAGAAGGCTGCTAGCAAGAGGAAGGGGGAAAAGAGGAAAGTAGGCCAGAGAGTGAAGAGTGGATCCAGGAGTGAAGTGAGCATGGAGCATTACTTATGAAGAACAGCAAATAGACCTGTATGGCTGGATAGTAGAATGTGCATATAGGAGTAATGTATAGAATTGAAAATATTTCATCATCCTAGCTCTTTTCCTCTGAAACCATTTCAGTTTTTCATTGTCCTCCTTAAAATGTGGTGTCCAAGTTCCAAACCAACCCGAAGCTCAAAAGGGATCAGGCCTTTCACCCTCACATTCTCTCAATCAGGGAGGTAAGTCAAAAGGGACTCCTTGAGGGGAAGACAATATAAGAACACTGGAAAAACTCCCATGATATGGGTTAAGGAGGTGCCCAGGAGTTCCCGGTGCTCAAAGAGGAGCAAGACCAATGGCCCAGGAGCCTACATAAGTTCCTCAACCAGGGAGATGGTACCTGATTCCTGTGGGAAATGCTACAGGTGACTGGAAATCCAGTCTGTGAGAATGATCCATCTTTAGGAGAAACACTGGGCCCAGCCTACTAGAAAGGTGCTAATAGCCACTGAGCAGCTTCAAAGAAGGAAGTGTTCTTTAGGAGGAAGGAAACCCTCCAGAGAAGGAAGATGTAGAATAGACTTCATTTCTCACGATTTGAAAGGATCTTGCTTTTTCGGATTGAAACTTGGGACTAAGCCAGTGCTCACTGAGAAAAACATCCCCATGGATTATATTGATGATAGAAATGATCTTTTCAGAATATTTTTAAAAGAAGGCTTATTTTCGTATCTGTAGAAGGTGACAGATGGACCAGGGTACTCAGCCGGAGTATTTTTAATCTTGGAGTCAGGATTATATAATGATGGGAAGAGGAAAACTAAGACAGGTGGTGAGTCATCTGGAACCAATATGGAAGGAATGTGCATCTCATCTGAGCCTTCTTCCCTAGCATCTGCAGGGGCCCAAACTTTCCACACAAACACACACACACACACACACACACACACACACACACACACACACACACACACCCTGCTACATCGAAGAGGCTAGAAAGGGATAGATGTGAGTGACACTGAAGGTAATAAGGGGATGGAGGGAAGGGTTAAGTCTGCAAAGGCCAAATGGAAAAGCCACCTGAGAAAATAGAAAATTGATATTGGCACTGGCCTTGGGCCCCATTACAAGGACTGAGCTTTGGAGACATTTGGCTATTTCCAGGAAAATGTAAAAGGCTTTGGAAATGTTTTCAAGAGCATAATTGGCAGCAAATTCTAGACTATGTGTCATCTCTGACTTTCAAGTAACTGGCTCACCGGCTAATCCTGGAATGGGGCGCCTGTGAGGCTCATATCCTAGGCTGGCTCCAGACTCTCTGAGATGCATGATCTGAAATTCCTCTGCTGAGGCAGAGAACAGATCATGTAGAAAGGGCCTGGTTAGGAAACTGAAAGCCTGGAGGTCTCATCTCTGCTCAGCTCCTATCTATTTATGTGACCTTAGGTAAGTCTCTTGAGCTCCTAGTAAAAAAAAATAAATAAAATAAAAACGAGGTAGTTGGGCTAATTGCCAAAGCTCTTTCCAGTTCTTACATTCTGTGAGTCTGTGATATCCATTGCTCCTCAAATCTGCAGAGCACCAAAGACCTATGAATCACAGAAGAGAGACTGTAGTTACACATAGGAAAATATTGGCTATCAGGGACAAAATCCTAATAATTTATGTGAAGGGAGAGGTTATGAAATCCCTTTCCTTAAACCATGGACAGCTACCTATCCTGAATGATACACAGGCAGGAGGGGGTCTTTGGATCCTATTTGAATCACTGTAGAGGCTAGAAAGTTAACTTGCCCAGAGGGGCTAGGGACTAGGGGCTGGATCACATAACTTGTTTCCCCTTTTTATCTTATGAATCTGAATCTGTGCACATCACAAATCAAGCATTCACATCTCACCATGAGACAATCACAAAATCTGAGAGTAGGAAGGGACCTCCAAAGTCATGAATCCCCACAATAATGTACCCAATAAGTGGTCACTCAGATCCCTTAGCCCCCCACCTCTCCAAAGAGCCCACTCCACTTTAGTTAGGAAGTTTCTTCCTGACTTCTATCCTAAACTGACCTTGCACCTGCCACCCCCTGTTCCTGATTCTACCCTCTGGGGCCAAGAATCCTTCCTTCACATGACAGTTTTTCAAATACTTGGATACAGCCATCATGCTTCGCCCCGCCCCCCGCCCCGTCTTCTCTGCTCCAGGCTAGACATGCCCAAATAAAAGCCCCATCTCTTAACCTCTACAGGTCTCCTCTGGAAAAAAGCAAGGGCCTTGGGCCAGGCGGTTTCTAAATATCTATATCCTGTGGTCCTATAATCTCATCTTTTCATTCCATTAGAACCGAGGCCAGCATTGTAATTTTCCTATCAGTGTCAGCCTCACCATTTCCAGTGACTTGTAATTAATCATATAATAATAATGCAAGAAGCATTTATTAAGTGCCTACTATTTGCAAAGCACAGAGGAGCAAAGAGAAAACAAAAGAAGCCTTTGCCCTTGAGGAGATAAAGAATATGAAGAGATAAATAAAAACTGTGTAATTGAAGAAGGATGGGGTAGGAGGGAGGGAAGGGGAATGCCAGGAAAGGCTTCCCTGAGGAGGTAGATCCAAGCTACTTTTAAAGAAAACTAGGAATATGCAAAGATGAGGATGGAAAGACTTCCAGGCATTTGAGAATGCAAGATAGCTTGTAGCAAGGGAGAAAAGCAGGAGGTGGGGGGAAAAGCAAACTGGCCAATTTTACCTATTCTGGAATGGAAAGTAGGTGAATGAGAGCCACATGAAGCTGATATGAAAAAAAAAATCATGTTTCTCTGCCTAGAAACATAGGCTGGAATCAGATTGTAAACAGCTTAAAATTCAAAGCTGAGCGGTTTGTATTTTATCCCAGAGGCAGTAGGGAGCCACTGAAAGTTCTTGAGAAGGGCAATGGTCAGATCTGTGCTTTACTAATAAAAAGAACAGTTTCATCTCATTGATCATACCAGGATTATTTACATTTTACAGAGGGACAAGGATGGGAGAAGGGTTTCAGAGAAGGAGAATCACTTGTTCAGCTAGCCAATGGCAAGATTGGGTCTGGATCCTTGGTTTTTTGACTGTAAGCCTGGGGTCCCTTTCAATGTTCCACGACCTTCTCTCACCTCTGCAGACTGCTTAATCACAGCAGTGACCAACGTGTAAGGAAAGGCCTCTGAGGTCAACACTGAGGGAAGAGCTTTGGCTGTCTGGAGTCCCTCAGCTCAAATCCATCCTTTAGCCCAGGAAGAATATCACACACAAATCAAGGCTGGCAGACGACTTGCCCTTTCAATGGCCGTGTCTGGCTTTTCAGCCAAGCTCTCTTTCTGATCTAGCCAGCGAGCAGGGAGGTCTCCAGGCCTCTGAGGATGCAGCGAGTGCCCATTTCCACTCTGGATGGGGAGGAGGTTGTCAAGTCACCCAGGTTCGATGCTTCTTCAAAATCCTCAGCCTTGTCAAAGCAGCTGGGACCCGGGGAGGAACTTGATCCGCTTAGATGCCGCCTTTGCTGCCTGCAGGCTTTCCTTGCTGTTTTCCTCCAAACAAACCAAGCATTCTTTTTTCTTCTAAAGAGAGTCCTGTTAAACAACCAAACTGCGTACCTTGTGTACCCTTGCCTGAGGACTGATTTGGGAGAAAAAAATGGTTGTGGGCTCCCACACTCCCACACCCAGGCACACCAGGGCTCATTGCTGCCTCTACTAGCTGCAGTGAGGATGGAGCAGGAAGAAACAAAGGTGGAGGAGGAGCTGGAGCCCTGGGAAGGGAGGCAGAAAGCTGGGGTGGGGGAGGGAGCTGCTTTTAATTCTACCCCTAACTCTCTTTGTGACCCTGGGCAACTTCCCCTCTCTGGCCCTCAGTTCCTGCCTCTAAAATAGACAAGCTAGGCTGTGTAATGTAATAGCATTCTGTAAATGTTTATTAAATATCTGTCATGTACAGGCTACCAGACTGAGCACTGAGGGCAATACAAGGTTTGGCAAACAGGCTACCCCTGCCCTCGAGAAGTTTATTGTCCAGTAGAAGAGACATAAGACACAAACATAGGTACATATAAAATGTGGCATTAGTGGAATAGCTAGCATTAATATAGCACTTTAATGTTTGCAAAGCACTTTATGAGTTATCTCATTTGGTTTTGACAACTATGGGAGGTAGGGACTATTATTATCCCCATTTTACAGGTGAGGACAGTGAGGCTGAGAGAGTGATTTGCCCAAGCTCACATAGCTATTAAGTGTCTGAGGTCAGATTTGAACTCAGGTCTTCCTGACTTCATGTCCAGCAGTCTATTCACTGAACCTCTGGCTACCCTTGTGCCACTCGTCTGCATGAAGAGACATAAACTAGGTAATATATGGGATTGGGGGGAAGGAGGGGAAAGGTCATGGATGATGACATCATGGAAGGTTTGATTTGGGCTTTAAAAGATGTGTAGGAATTAAAAACTGCAAAGAAGGAGGATATCTGAAGCATTCAGATCAAAGTGAACAGAGACTTCATAGAACTCTTCTCCTCCTACCTTCCTTCTCCTCCTGGCTTCCAGCACCAGAAGAGAAGGTTCTCTGTGGGCAGGTCTTCAGTATACTCACCTGGCTTCAGGCAGCCTGCACTGAGCTTCAAGAAACACTTCCTGCTTCCCTCGCCAAGAGTTCCCTCTGACTCCTCTCTAAGGGTCATCGGACCTTCCTTGAGTTGGAAGGGAGGGGCCAACTAGTCCAACTTTCTCACTGAACCAAGGAAGACACTGAGTCACAAAGGGAAATGAATTTTCTTAAGGTCAGGCAGGTAATAAGTAGCAGCATCAGAATTCAAACTCAGATCTTCTGACTGTTAAGTGCAATATTCTTTCTGCTACTCCATGATGACCCTTTCCTGGGAAACCTTGCTAACCTTCTTCATTATCTATCTGCTCCCTTGCCTAAGTATGGGCTTTCAACTATCCCTAGTGTATATTGGACCTTCTGGTCTGATTGGTCAATACTCTAGAAGCCACTCCTGATTCTTTGGTGAGGTTAGGGAGGACTCCTGACCCATTTCTTTAGCATCACAGTCAATATGGCAACTTCCATTTTGTCCTCACCACATGGGTCTTCCCCTGGCTCTCCTTGATTGGTTCCAGGTTGGGTGTTGCAGCTAGCCTAGCATTGATGCCCTAAGGATCAAGGAACAATCTTCTAGACCTGCGACACAAGAGCTGAGATGAAGATCCATCCTGAAACAATGCCAGTTTTGGACATGAACTTGCTGGGACCAATGCTACATAGGAACTGTGATAAGTTATGAAGCTAATTTCTACTACCACTACTCCAACCCTCTCCTCAAGAGACCAAGATGGTATAGGAGAGGTTATTTTTATACATTTTTTTCTTATTATAGCTTTGAAAAAATAACCTTTTGTAAAAGCTACCTGATGTTATGTGGTTAAATGAAACTGGGGCATAGTCATAGGTCCTAATAATGGGGCACAACTGATGGGGGCTCAAAGGGATGGCAGGAGAGAAGAGACGCTCTTACACCTACTTTATACCTGGTAACCTCGAGGGATAGATGAACACAACCTGGCGCTGAGAGAGTGGGGCCAGAGAATGCAAGACAGAAGGTCTTGCCCAAGATCATCAAAATAGTGGAGGAAGACTTTCACTCAAATCTCATCTCTCCCATTTATTTAGCTGCACGACCATGGGCAAATCTTTTCATCACTCAAGGCCTCAATGAAAATTATCTCCAAGGTCTCTTCCAACTCTGAATCAGTGATCCTGTGAGCCTAGGAATTCCAAACTCTCTAGCTGCTGACTTTACCCAGTGCTACCTTACTTGATTTACATTGTAA
The DNA here is from genome assembly GCA_028646595.1 of Phalanger gymnotis. NCBI lineage: Eukaryota > Metazoa > Chordata > Mammalia > Diprotodontia > Phalangeridae > Phalanger > Phalanger gymnotis. The sequence goes on from CM053622.1 coordinate 753,973,221, forward strand.
TTTTGCTCTTGCCTGGTCGCGTCACCCAGCTTGTAAACGGGGCATTCAGTGGATAAATTCTTGCTTTTAGCCAAATCATTTGGCCTAGTGACTTCATGTGGATCTGAGCAAGGTCTTAGAGATCACTGGCCACCTCTGGTCTTGCCCAGAAAGGATTGTGGGAGGCAGCATCTCCCACAACTGGGCAGCACACTCACACATCCCCCACAACCAATCGGCTTGACAAGTCTTCTTAGTTTTATCTCCCCAGTGTCTCCCCCATTCATCCCCTTCCCTCCACTCCCCTAGTTCAAGGACTTACTCATGATCTCTCTATTAGACTATTAAAATAAACCCCTATTTGGTCCCCTGCTCCAGTCTCCTTTCACCCCTTCAGCAAAGCAATGCCCCCTTGAGCTGCCAAGGTGATTAAAACTGTCCAGGTCACATAAGATCCCCAGTTCCTGGTCAAAAACTGGAATGGACATCAAAGGCCATCTGGCCCAAATCCTTGTTTCTTGTAGATTAGAAAACTGAGGTTCAAAGAAGTTCAATGACTTTCCCAAGTTCAAGGAGGTAGTAAACGACTGAGGCTGGAGTTAAATCCAGGTGGTTTGAGCCCAGTCCCAGTGTTCTTTCCACCAGTCCCTCCCTCGACTTCTATTTCTTTGCCTGTAAAATACAGAGGCTACCCTAGATGCCTCTGGATGCCTCCTCTGACTCTCACTCAATTGCTTCTAGGTTAAAACACAAGCTCCTCTCTTTGACATTTCAAGTGTTTCACAATCTGGTTGCATTCGATCATCCTGGGCTGATTTCACTCTGCTTCCCTTGGCAAATTCTACACTGCAGCCAAACTAGCCTTGTCACAAATCTCTGTCCAGGGCATCCATCTCCTCCCCTTAGGCCTTTGCATAGACTACCCCTCCATCTTCACCTCACCTCCTAAATCCTTTCAAGAGTCAGCTTCAATTCCACCTCCTCCTAGAGGCCTTTCCTGACTCACCCTCCCCCCCCCCGCACCTGTTAGGGCTTCCACAGTACACAGAAATGACTTTGCATTTATTTAATATTGGGAAGGGAAGAGAATAGTAATTTCTATAGCACCTACTGCATGTCAGGCACTGTGTCAAAGCGCTTTACAAATATTAGCTTATTTCATTCTCCACAACTCCACAACATAGGGGCTGCTATCATTACCATTTTTGGTGTTGTTCAGTCATTTTCAGTCATGTCCCACTCTTTGTGACCCCATTTGGGGTTTTCTTGGCAAAAATACTTTAGTGGTTCACCATTTCCTTCTTCAGGTCATTTTACAGATGAGGAAACTGAGGCAAACAGGGTTAAGTGACTTGCCCAAGGTTACATAGCTGGTAAGTATCTGAGACTGAATTTGAACTTGGGTCTTCCTAACTCCAAGCCCAGCTCTCTATCTGCTTCACCATCTAGATACCCCATCCTCATTTTACAAGTGAGGAAAATGGAGCAAATAGATTGCCCAGTGGTCACACAGCTACCATTATAAGGTTGGATTTGAACTTGGGTCTTTCTTACTTAGTTTCAGACAGCTAGGTGACTCAGTAAAAATAACGCTGAACCAGAAGCCAGGAAGACTCATCTTTCTGAGTTCAAATCTGGCCTCAGACACTTCCTAGTTGTGTGACCCTGAGCCAGTCACTTTTCCCTGTTCATCTCAGTTTCATCATCTGTAAAATGAGCTAGAGAAGGAAATGGCAAAACACTTCAGTATCTTTGCCAAGAAAACCCAAATGAGGTCATGGAGAGTCAGACACGACTGAAAAGGACCGAATGACAACTTTCTCACTTAAGGTCGAGCATTCTATCAACCACACCACCTAGCTGCCTCTGCACACATGTACATCCATGTTTACAGATTTAGAACTGGAGAGCATGTCAGAGGTCCTGTGCTCTAAGCCTCTCCTTTTACAGATGAGAACAATAAAGCCCAATGAAATCGTCACTTGGGCAGTATTACCCATATTCAATATCAGAGCTGGGATTCAAACCTGTGCATCTTGACAATTGGTCTGGCCTTCTTCCCACTGTATCTCATTGTTTTCTATCTCACCCACCCAGCCTTGAGAACAATGACTGTTTTATTTATAAATGTCATTGTGTCACCAGGGCCTGGTGTGTGCTAGGTGCTTCATGATGAATGAATTAATGATGCACAGGTTTGTCTGCCTGATCCTACCAGATGTACCACAAACCACAACCCACACAGGATCTTCCACTACCATGGCTCAATGTAATTACAGACACTTACAGAGGCCCCAGTGAACAGGAAGGCCTTGGCAAGGGAGGGGAAAGTTGCTGACCAGCCCCTTCTTCTCCCCTGTCAGGGCTAATCAACATCGGAGAAGTTAATGGGGAACACAAAACCTATTTAAAAGCTACATTTCCCACTTGGCTGGTTCCATTATACTGTGCAACATCCAGGTGTCACATTTCCTCTCCAGATGCCTGTCTTAATGCTCCCTGAAGCTGCTGGAGTTAGCAGTTACCTCCAAGAACCACCTGTGGCAGTTAAAGTACCCTCCCAGGGCCCAGCCATGTCTCCAGACCCTGGGGAAAAAGGCAGCGCTGGGAGCAAGGAGGGCTCCCCAAAACTGGACGCATCAGCAGGGTTGGCCTGAGCCCAGTGAGATGTTCTTCTCTTTCCCAATAGCTCCTTCTATCACTAGACCCAAGTGGAGGCACAGACTCCCACCCACTGGGGTGAGTAGGCCTGGAAGAAGCTGAGGGCAGTTCTCAGTAGTAGTATCTCTCTCTATTCCAAAACTTGACCAAATCTAGACCTGCTCCTGAATCCTTCTGTTACCCTAATGAAGGCATGCCTGCAGCTCAGAGAGCTCAACACTGCTAAGAACACAATACCAGACCTAGCTCCCTTGGGCTCCCCAAGGCACTGTGCCAGAAAAAAGGGCCCACACACCAACACCCCCAGGGAAAGAATGGAGGACCAAGCACCAGACTCTGTGTGGGCCAAGTTCTGCAGCAAGATGGGATCTACCCACACTCCCTCAAATCATCTTCTGTTGAGAATGGCCCAGGCAGACAAGTAGCATAGGGGAGATTTCCAGGCTGCATTTACTATCAGCTGAAACATGGTCATTTCTGAATGGAAACGTAGACTCCCATACTGCCGTCACCCCAGCCTCTGGCACAGATGGCCATACCCAGTTTCCGTGACTATGCCCCAGAGCACATGCACATCTCTACTTCTGCTGGACAGAGACTAGCAGCAGATACAACAGGTGTGAGTCTCTGTTGTCCCTTTTGGAGTCACATGCTAGTAAGGGGAAGGTGTCCATGCACTGCCCCAACAACATGCTCCTGAGGGCCTCAAAGGGGCCCTTCCACTGTAGTCTACTGCCTCATGAGGGCATGTGCTAAGGAGTTGAGTAGAAACACCTGGGACCTTTGAAAGGTATTATCTACCATTCCCACGACTCCAAACTCCCTACAAGCAGGGTCTAGGTCTTATAACCCCAGTGCCTAGAACAGGACGCTAAATAGTTGTCTAATGAACTAAGTAAATGTTGGTTGAAATAATTATTTTTCTTGTTCAGTTATTCACTCCTGACTCTTTATGACCCCATTTGGGTTTTTCTTGGCAGAGATAATTGTTTGTCATTTCCTTCTCCAGCTTATTTTACAGGTGAGGAAACTGAGGCAAACAGGGTTAAGTGACTGGCCCAGAGTCACACAGCTAGTAAGTGACTGAGGCTGGATTTGAACTCAGAAAGATGAGTCTTCCTAACTTCAGACTTAGCACTCTATCCACTATGCCATTTAGCTTACATCACTTCTATCTCCATCACTGCCCCAGTACTGATCATTGCCTCTATTGAAAGGTATTGGGCTATAATAGAAAGAGCAATAGATGTGTAGTCAGAAGAGGTCTGGGTTCAAATCCTGCCTCTGGCACTTACTAGCAGTGCGATAGTGAGCTTGTCAGGTTCATCTTCTGTGACAGGAGCATAATAGTACCCTCATAGTCTACTTCCCCAAGTTGTTATGAGAACAAATGAGATAATCTGTGTAAAATGCCTGAAAGTGATACATGAAGGCCAGCTGTTCTTATTCATCGCCATCAGTAACATCCTGAAGTATTACGCTAGATGGATCTTCTAGGATTCAATTCAATTAATCGACAAATAAACATTTATTAAGCACCTACCGTGTGCCAGGCCCTGTGCTAGATGTTACAAATTCAAAAAAGGCAAAAGATAGCTATTGCCCTCAAAGAGCTCATAATTCAATGGTCCACTTCTGTGTAATCTAGATCCCCCAAATGGGTAAAATGAGCAATCTAACCCTAACTTCACAGAGTTCAAGTGGCTTCTCCAATGGTTCAGTGGAAAGAGTTCTAAGTTTGGAGTCAAGGGGCCAGAGTTCAAATCTTTCCTCTGTGTGATCTCGAACAAGTCACCTAATTTCTCTGGTCCTTAGTGCCTTCATCTGTAAATTGTAAGAGTTAGACTAGATGAATTTTAAGATCTGTTTCAGCTCCAAATCCTCCAATCATATGAACTTAAGAGAAAAGTTGCTTTACCTAGAATTTTAAAAGTTGTCCAACTATTTCTCTGTCTCCTACCCTTCCATCTAGAGTCACTGCCCACCTGGTACCTTAGGGGCTTAGTTGACACATCATAGCAGGATTTCCTTGGGGAGACCTTTCCTGTGAACCCTCCTATCAATGTATATGTGTGTGTGTGTGTGTGTGTGTGTGTGTGTGTGTGTGTGTGTGTGAAAGAGAGAAACACAAATAGAGTGGTGGAGAAAGAGAGAGACCTGGGAGGCTTAGCAAAAGAAATAAAGCATTGACAGCTCTGCCCTGGACCCATGACACATACTGATGGGAGGTTTTATTAGCCTGCAGCTCCATGACTACCTCAAAAACAGGATGGAAATATTGTAAGTCTTGAACCAACATGAGGTGTCAGAGAAAGAGTTGGACATTGAGTCAGGAGATGTGGGAACCTTCAGCTCTTTCTAGACATATCACTTTACCTTTACAACTCTCAGTTTCCCCATCTGTAAAATACCCTAACTTCTTCACAACATTGTTGGGAGGAAAGCATTGTACAACTCCTTAGAATATTATAGAAATGTATGCAGTTATTTTTTCATAGGCATCAGATCCAGGCTCTGGACTCAACCTACTTCTGTAGTCTTTTTCCCACCGTGTCTTTACGTGAACCATAGAGTCTAACCAAATAGCCCAATGTTTTCTAGATTCCGTGACTGCTTATGTTCCCTTTGCCTGCAGTGCCCTCTTTCTTTTCTTTCTAGTTTTTTCTCTAATACCTATGAATATCCTGTCCCTCTTTCACAGTCCAGACCAAATCCTACTTCTTCCAGGAAGGCTTCTCTGATGCTTCACCTGAAAATTACTTCTCCTCTGAACCCTTGGCTATTTGAGCCCACCTTATTGCACTTCTGCATTATAATCAGATACCAAAAGGGATATGTTACCTTCTCAATACAGGAATTCCTTCCAACAGATGTATGATGCCTACCTGTGCTTCTTCCCAGTGGAATGTAAGCTCAAAGGCAAGGCATCTTTCTATTTAGTCTTCGTATCCCTGACATCTTACCCAGTGTTTGAAATGTTCAATAAATGCTCATTGAACTGAATTGAATTGAGATGAACTGTGAACCTGTATTATCACCTCCACTACTATCATAGATGAAGAGCTGAAGTGGACCTTAGTGACCATAGTGTTTGTCGCCCCCATTTTTATAACTGAGGCACAAGGTGATTAAGTGACTTGCTGGTAGTCTCATAGCTAATAAATAGTTGAGGAGGGAATCTAAACCCAGAACTTCCTGGCTCTAAGCCCAGTGCCATATCTCTTTTGCCAAGTTGTCTCTTTATCTTACCTAATTCTGAGGGTTCCTCAAGGTCACAAACTCTTATGCCCTCAGGAGATGTTTTCTAAATTCAATTCAACAACTAAACATTTATTAGGTGCCAACATTATGCAAGGCACTGAATGAATGGCTGCCTAATATACTAGAAGGCATGCACAGTCAGGAGGCCAGTGTCCTTATACTTACAGGACAGCCCAGTTGTGCTACCTTTTTTCCCTTCATTAGCACCACCACCATTATCGCTGCCAAGACCAAAGACTATGCAAAATCATAGAATCATAGAATTTACATAAGGAAGGGATCTTAGATATCATCCAATTCAACTTATTTTATAGATGCGAAAAATAAGGGGTGAAGTAATTCACTCAAATTCACAATGAGAAAAATTATTTGAGCTGGAATTTGAACATAGGTCTTTGAAGGCTATTATGAGGTAAAAGGAATTAGGCTCCAGAAGATAGCTAGGTGGCACAGTGGATAGAGTTCCAGGACTGGAGTCAGGAAGACTCATCTTTGTGAATTCAAATCCAGCATTACTAGCTGTGTGAACCTGGGCAAGTCTCGTAGCCCTGTGTGCCTCAGTTTCCTCATCTGTAAAATGAGAAGGAAATGTCAAACCACTCCAGTATCTCTGCCAAGAAATTTCCAAATGGGGTCACAAAGAATCAGACATAACTGAAACAGGTGAACAACAACACTTAGCCTTAGAGGGCAGAACCAGGAACATTGGGTGAAAGCTAAAGGGGGCAAATGTAGGCTTAACGAAAGAAAAAACTTCCTAATAATGAGAGCCATTGAAAAGTCAAAATGACTTTCTCATGAGATGGTAGGTGCTTCCTCACTTGAGATCTTCAAATGAAGGCTAAACAACCACTTATATGACTGATGTAGAGGGAATTCATGGCCAGGGATAGGTTGGATTAGATGACCTCTGAAGTTCCTCTTAACTATTCTGTGATTTTATCTTCTGACTTTCCAGCCCAATGAACTGTGTGTAATAAGGAATTGTATGGTCTTTGGAGAGGAGCTCATCACATGTCTCCAAAGATGGTAGCAGCTATTGGTAGCGGGATAGCAAGAAATTCCTGGACCAAACCTGGAGATGCAGGAATATGATCTGGAAGAAGTGGAGTGACAATAGCAGCATGAGAAGAATTCCTAGACAACTGGAGGAATTCCTGAAGCAAGCCTCTTGGACACAAGGAGGAATTTCTGGACAGTGTCAAGTTCTTGGACCAAATAGGAGGTAGAGCTAGGAACAGCTAAGAATTAAGCCAAGATGTGGAGAAGCAAATTTGTCTTTCGCTGATATTGTGAGTAACATGGACTGTATAAATTCAGATGAAAGCAGTCAACTCTTTAGTGATAATGAATTCTTATCTATTTTGGGGGAATGTGGTAGAGACATCTATCCTAGCATGGTTTAGTGCAGTGACTGTTAAACTATGTATGGCAACCTCATACAGGGTCACAAAAAATTTGGCAACAATAAAAGGTTTCTGAACACACAATGACCAAAAATTAATTCAAAATCAAACACTTAATGAATCTGAGGGGTTTCTGGCAGCATTTGCCCATGTCATATCAAACAACTTCACTGCAGCCTTGGTTCTGAACACAAACCATTCACATTTTGCACTGAGCATGCCCTCAAGCCACGAAGCACCAACAAAGGCTGCCGAAATGGATAAAAGGGTCAAGAGTGGAAAAAGTTTAAGAAGGCCTTGTCTAGTGGACTATACAAGTTCCTGAGGAAGGCTGAGGTCTATTGCAGAAGGAAGAAAGTTAGACTGTTCATGCACCCAAATGAGAATCCTTTCTTTACCTCTTACAGTTTTTGTGGAATTAAATTAAACCTGTCTTATACCCAGTGGCTTGTTTGCCCGAATGCTTTCATGGGAACTTTTTACGTAGAGACCTGAGCATGAGTCAAATTATGGCGTTCCCAATGGAGACCTTGGGTGGGAGTCCAAAGACTGTGATTATTGAGACACCTCCAAAACTGGACTCTTTCTTCATAATGCCAAAACTTTGGTTTTAAGCCACAGACTACAGAGAGAGAATTTGTATAAATTTGGACAAAGCAATTAATTCTTTTATGTGCCCTTAAACAACCTTTTCCAGAGGACCCCCTTGCTCTAGTGTCTGGGGTTTAGTGAAAGGACTGTGGGCTCTCAACTTACATCCCCACCTCATTCAGGTGTTGTTCCTGTTTTAGAGCCACAACTAAGAAGTGTCTTTTCCTCACTGACACCTTCCTCCCCACCCCAATGATAGCGAGTAAAGTAGTCATATAATTTCCCTCACCCAAAAGGTTAGTTCTTCCACTGGTGGTCCTGGCAGATTACCTTGTCCCCACCCCAAACCAATCTCAAGAGCTACAGAAACCTGGGGTTGGCAATAAGGCGCCAAATACTAATTACAATAATGGTGAAAAGGACTGATGCCCTAGGAACCCCCAGTTTCAGAGTCTCCTGCCAGACTGTAAAATGAGCCCTTTTGTCATTGAGGAGTCTCAGAGATTTATAACCCTGGGGTCCTCCTTGATTCCTCACTCTTCCCTGCCCCACATTTCTAATCCTCTCCAAGTTTTGTCATTTCTATCACCACAGCATCTCTTGCATCAGTATCCTCCCCACTCACACAGTCATCACCTTAGTCCATGTCCTTGTCATCTCTTGAGAGGCATCTAGGTAATACAGCAAATAAAGCACTAGACCTGCAATCAGGAAGACGTGAGTTCAAAGCCAGCCTCAGACACTTACTGTGTGACCCTGTCACTTAACTTCTGTTTGCCTCAGTTTCCACATATGTAAACTAGGTCTAGTAATAGCTCCTACTTACCAGGTCCTCATTTGGTAATAGTTGTAAAGACCTCAGCACATTGCCTGGCACACAGTAAGCATTAAATATGCATGTTAGCAGTTAGCTACTGTGATATCTCACCTGGACTTTTTTAATCACCTCCTAATTGATATCTTGCCTCATCTCTCTGCTTCTCCAAATTATCTTCCACGCAGCCGTCAAAACAATCCTTCTAAAGCCCAAGTCTGACCATATCACTCCCCCACTCAATAAATTCCAGTGGCTTTTTTCTTGCCTCTAGGATCAAATACAGCCTCCCCTCATGCTGGGTGTTGAAAGTTCTTCAAAACTGGGCTCTACTCAATCTTTACAGACTCATTACATTGAAGTGAAGGCTTTTCCCCGCCCCCATCCTTGCATTGAGCATGCTCTTTTGCCATTCCTGGTTCCAGGCAAACACATGGAAGCTTGGGGTGCCCCATTTGACTCATCACTGAGGGGCTTGCAGTGGGAAATGATGAAAATTCTCCAGGGTGGGGGGGTACTGAGCAGGATGAGTCGATGACTCAGAGATATACAAAAGCAAGCTCTAGGTTTCACATTCTCTCTGGCTCAGAAGTGCTTGGAGCTATGTCCCCCTTGGGTCAGGTGAAGTGGAGATTTCCCTGTCTTCTACTTGGTCCATAGCTTTAAGTACATAGTTTCCTCTGTCTCTTTTGTATTTGTTTTGGCCTGGTTTTAGGCAAATGAGAATCCTGTGTTAGGCGTAACCAGGCTTGGAAATGATCATGTAAGTTTGAAAGGTCCAGAAGTCTGTGAGTATGTCAGCGACTGCATCCACCAGCCCAGTGGCAGCAGTGTCCGCTGAAATATTTGGTTGTGGTTGTGATAGCAGCAGAAGCCAGTGAAAAGAGAAGCTTCCACATCAGAGAAGATGGCCCAAACTTGGCCTTTTCACTAGTGGAGTATTTAGACAGTGAAGAGCCAAGGTGAAATGTAAAGAGCCTAAGTAGCTGTATTGAAAAACTGCTTTACATCCTGATAAGGATTCAATATTAGTCTCCTGGCCAATTGTACAAGTAGTGATAAGTTACATAATTTTGTTCTCATAATTCTATTAATGCTTGCTGTGGTTCTTTTATGTTTAGAATTCCTTTTTGCAAATAAGAATAAATTAACTGTCCAATACCTGATTCACAGTGCACATCGAATACCTTTGTTAGTTATCCCATTTGAGAGTAGACTCATAGACTTGTGTGCCATAATCCATTTCATTATGTCACCAGGTAGCTAGAGTGTGGAGAGGGGAAAGGGATTGTGAACAAGATAATGAGTATGAGAGCAAGAAAGCTTTTTCAATAGAGTCAGGCTCCCAAAGCACTGAGCCAGATAGAATCTCATGTCTGGGTATGGGACGAGGATGTCTATGTGCCCAGCAGCAGCCTCTACAAGTCTCAGCGAAATTGTTAGATGTGGGCACTTGTGTGGCAGGGAACTCATCCAGTATCTATGTCCCTATTTACCTAATATAAAGCAGGTTCTTCCTATAGGTAGTTTCCAAAAGAAGAAATGCAAGCTAGCAACAGTCATATGAAAAAGTGCTCCAGATCACTAATAATTAGAAAAAGGCAAATTAAAACTACTCTGAAGTTTCACATTCACCTATTGGTGAAAATGAAAATTGTCAGAAAGTCTGTGGACAAACACACACATTGATGCACTATTGGCTGAGCTCTGAATTGGTCCAGCCATTCTGGAAAGCAATTTGGAACTATGGTTCCAAAGTAATTAAATTTGTGCATACCCTTTGACCAATGATACTACTATCAGGTCTATACATACCCCAAAGAGATCAAACGAAGTGGGGAAAGAATCATTGTACAAATACACTTATAACCATTCTTTTTGTTAGAGCAAAGAACTGAAAACCAACAAGTTGCTCACGAATTGGTGAATGGCTGAACAAGTTATGGTATAAATGTAATGGGATATTATTGTGCCATAAGAAATGTCAAAAGACACAGTTTCAGAGAGAACTAAGAGGACTTGTATAAACTGATGTGGAATGAATGAGCAGAGCCAGAACAATTTATACAAGTAAAACAACTTTGAAAGACCTAAGAATTCTGACCAATGCAATGACCAACCATGATTCCAAAGGATTGTTAGTGATGTATGCTGCCACATCCCGAGAGAGAGTTGACATACTCAAGACTCAGGATAAGATGTGGTCAATGTGGAAATTTGCTTTGCTTGACTATCGATGTTTGTTGGAAGGCCTTTGAATTTTTCTTCCTTTTTTGCTTCTATGAGGGTGATGGAAGAAAGGAAGGAAAAAAAGAAAGAAGGAAGGAAGGAAGAAAGAAAGAAAGGAAAGAAAGAAAGAAAAAAGAAGGAAGGAAGAAAGGAAAGAAGGAAGGAAAGAAGGAAGGAAGGAAAGAAAGAAGAAAGGAAGAAAGGAAAGAAGAAAAGAAAGAAGGAAAGATGGAAAGAAAGAAGAAAGAAAGGAAGAAAAGAAGGAAAAAAGGAAGGAAAGAAGGAAGGAAGGAAGGAAGGAAGGAAGGAAGGAAGGAAGGAAGGAAGGAAGGAAGGAAGGAAGGAAGGAAGAAAGGAAGGAAGGAAGGAAGAAAAGAAAGAAGGAAGGAAAAGATGGTCATTAAAGCACTTTTAATACATAGAAGAAAACTGAAGGAAGGCTAAAAAGAACGACAGACAAGCAGGGAAACTTTGAAATTTACATCTTGAATTTATTATGTATTTTAAAAGAAAAGCAATCTCTACAAAAGAGATCCCTGGTTTACATGTACAATTTCTTTTTTGTTATTGTTGTTGTCATACTATGTATGTGAAAATACCCCCTTTGTGTGTGTGTGTGTGTGTATGTGTGTGTGTGTGTTAAATTCAGAATAAGAATTCTATTAATGTGCAATGTAATTCTTTTATACTTGCAATCCTTTTTGTGAGTAGAAATAAAATACCTGTCTCTTACTCCATTCATAGTGTACATTATTTTTCAAAAATAACGCTTATTGTTTGAATAAGGTTCTGTGACCATCCTGCCCCAGGATGCATACATAATACTATGCATTTTCTATATGTCCTAGCCTGGCATCCTCCTAGGCAGAACATTTAATTTTCATGGTACTACCATTAGAAAAGCAGGGAGGAGGCAAGGTAAAGTGGGAAGTGAAGGAGAGAGGGACACAGAGAGACTCCAGAGCCATGGAGGTCCATTTTGATCACTGAGTTGAGTACATTTCTCATTTTCTAACTTGTTATTTTGCTGTCATGCTCTCCAAACCCTAACATCAAAGACCAAGCCTGAGAAGAATTAAGCCATGGTTCTCATCCCTAGGGACCTTGCAGACTCCTTCTCACTCCTAAGTAGGTACCTTCTCCCCAACACTCCCTTACTATCCATCTCTTGCTCTGAGGACTGTAATGCTATCAGTACTCTCACTGCCTCTGGATAGATTATGTCAACAGACCGCCATATAGTTCTATTCACCATCGTTGTGACTTTTCAGACTGTAATTCCCTTCCCTGATTCCTTGGCTACTACTCCTCTATTTGACTTGTCTCTTCCATCAGAATGTAAGCTCCTTAAAGGGAGGCACTGTCTCGAGTGCTTAACCTAGTGTTTAGCACACAACGAGCACTTAATCTATGCTTTTTTTCATTCATTCATTCATTTATTCATATTAAAAAACATTTTTATGTCAGTAACAATTGCCAAGGCATTGAATTATGATATAAAGTATAGCAGGACAGTAGGCAAGACAGTTGAATAGGAAGAGCAGTAGCTTTGGAGTCAGAGGGACTGGCCTCAAGTAGAACCACGCTGTTTACTGTGTCTATGAACCTGGGCTACTAGCAACCTCTCTGAACTGTCTTTTCTTCATCTGTAACATAAGAGGTTTGAACTAGATGAGGTCTGAGGTCACTGCTTACAGGTCACAACTCTTCTGATCCCGTATTATTGTATATCCATTAGTGTCCTTTGCTGATGCTTCACCATGACATAGATGGGGCCCTGGGTCCCAGAAGGCTATGCCAGCAGGATGGAAGGGCTACCAAGTTCTCCCAAACAGAAGAGGTTCTAAGACTGAAAACATACTTTCTATGTATTGTCCAAGGACCAGTCTAGCTAAAGTCACAAAAGCTCATCACCAGGGGCATAGCCAAGTCAAATAGCCTCTCCTATGTGCCAGGCATTGTGCTAAGTGCTGGGGATACCAAAAAAAGTGGAAAGCTCCAGTCCCAGCTCCAAAAAGCTCACAATCTGTTGAGGGAGACAACATGTAAACAGTTACATACAAATAAGAAATAGGCAGTATACAGTAGAGATAATCAAGAGAGGAAAGAAGTCAGCATTTAGGGGGCTTGGGAAAAGCCTCTAGAAGGTGGATTGAAGACAGGATGCAGAGATAAAGGGGGAAACAATTCCAGTCATGGGAACAGCCAAATAAGATGCATGGAATCTAGAGATAGCTTGTCATGTGAGGGAGGGGCAGTGTCATTAGATCAAAGAGGAAGTGTAAGGTACAAGTAAGAGTGTTGTTCAGCTGTTTTATAGTTATGTCCTACCCTCCATGACCCTATTTTGGGTTTTCTTGGCAAAGATACTGGAATGGTTTTCCATTTCCTTCTCTATCTCACTTTATAGATGAGGAAACTGAGGCAAATAGGGCTAAGTGATTTGGCCAAGGTCACATAGCTAGTAAGTGTGTCTGAGACCAGATATGAACTTAAGAAGATGAGTCTTCCTGACTCCATTCCCAGCACTCTATCCACCATGCCACCTGACTACCCCATAAGTAAGAGTAAGTTTAAGGATACTGGGAAGCTGGAGGATATCAGGTTGTGAAAGGCTTCAAAAGCCCAACAGAGGAATTTTTTAATAAGTTAATTTATTTATTTTTAGTTTTCATTCACTTCCATAAGTTTTACATTTTCTCTCCCTTCCTTCCCTCCCCTTCCCCAAGACAGCATGCAATCCAGTATAGGCTCTACATATTCACTCTTATTAAATATATTTTCACATTATTCATGTTGCATAGAAGAATTAGAATGAATGAGAGTAACCGTGAGAAAGAAAAGCATAAAACAAAACAAAAAAAGAAAATAGCCTTCTTCGAACTGCATTCAGACTCCATATTTCTTTTTCTGGATGTGGATGGCATTTTCCATCATGAGCTTTTTGGAGTTGTCTTATAACTTTGCATTGCTGAACAGAGCTAAGTCTATCAAAGTTAGCCATTGCACAATGTGGCTGTAACTGTGCATAATGTTCTCTTGGTTCTGTTCCTCTCACTCAGCAACAATTCATACAAGTCTTTCCAGGTTTTTCTGAAGTCTGCCTATAGCATAATAGTATTCCATTACATCCATATACCACAGTTGTATTAGCCATTCCCTGGTTGATGGGCATCCCCTCAATTTCCAATTCTTTGACACCACAAAAAGAGCTGCTATAAATATTTTTGTACATGTGGATCCTTTTCCCACTTTTATGACCACGTTGGGACAGAGCCCTATTGCTGGGTCCAACAGAGGATTTTATAGTTGATCCTAGAGGTAACAAAGAGTCACTGAAGTTTCTTGAATATAAGGACATGGTCAGACCTGTGCTTTAGAAAGATTGTCTTGGCCACTGAGTGGGAGCATGGATGGGAGAGAAGAGAGACCATCAGGGGTTACCTGGCGATGGACTTTTTTTCTTCCCCATGGCAACAGATAAAGACTTTCAAAGAAAACTTGGAGGACTTAGGACTTCTGTTCATATAGAAAGTTCCTACAGATAGACAAGTGTCCTAGCATAGGGTTGGAGTTAGGAAGACCCAGTTTCAAATCTAGCCTCTGACATATGCTAGCTTCATGCTACCCTGCACAAATCAATAAATCACCAAGAATTTTTTGAGTGCTTGCTTTGTGTTGGGGATTGTGTTGGGTACTGGGATACAAAAGACAAAAATGAAATAGACCCTGCCATCAAGGACTTACATTCTATCAAGTCACTTAACTCCTTCGAGTTAACATTGGTAAAGCATTTTGCAAATTTTAAAGCCTATATGAATGTGTAGCTAGGTGTGCTGGGCCTGGAGTTGGGAAAACCTGAGTTCAAATATGACCTCCGACACTCACTAGTTACGTGACCACGGACAAGTCATTCATCCTCTGTTTCCTCATGTGTAAAACGAAGATAGTAATAACACCAGGGTTGTTGAGAGGATCAAATGAGATAATGACTGTACTTAGCACAGCACCTGGCACTGCTAAGTACTATATAAATGTTGGTTATTATGCAGCTCTATTGTCATGCTCTATCTCTTATATCCTGCCAATCCTGATTTCCCTAGTTGAGAGTTTTTTAATTTTTTGTATTCTGCACCCATTGGACAACTTGGTAAAGCCTATGGATCCCTTGCCAGAATTGTTTTTTTTAAGTGAATAAATACTATGCATAGGGCTACAAACTAAACTAATTATATTGAAATAGTTATGAAAATATTTTTAAAGCTCATAGATCCCAAGTTAAGAAAGTGGTTAGCACTCCCCACCCCCAAATGATTACTTTGTGTTTGTATGTCTTCTGAATTTATTTGTGTACATAGATGACTTACCTCCAGATAAGCTCCTTGACAGGGACTTCTTGTTTCTCTTTGTGTCCTAAGCACCTGATACAATGCCTGAAACTTACTATGCCATTTTAATAATTGCTATTTGAATTAAATTGAATGTTACCTATTATTTTATTATTATTCTCAAGTCTTTGAATTTTTCCAGGAAAAATAAAACTCTTGTTCAGTGCTCTGGGCCTCCCTGGTTCAGGTGAGGACTCTATCACCGTGCTCTGCCTGGAACAACTCACTCTATGGCTTCTTTATAGCCCAAATTAGTGCAGAGAGGTTCATAGCATATGCTTTCAGCCAACTGTCAGTCAAAACCCAAGTGTTCCCTAGGCATAGATGGGTGAGGAGACATTTCCTCGAAAGGATTCCATGGAACAGGACTCTGCTCAATGCAGCCCATCTGTGTGGCACAGAGAGGAATGTTTTCCAGGAGCACCAGCCTGCCTAGGCATCCCCAAGCCCAAATATATACACACACACACATGCCCCAGGCTGCCTGGGCACTTCTGTTCCCAAACATACATGAATAGATGCCAGCCTATCTGGGCATCTCTTTACACACATGCACACACAGCAGTCTGTCTGAAAATCCCTAGGCACATATACCAGCCTGTTTGGGGATCTACATGTCTCCCTTCCCCCCCAACATACTTACATTTCTCTGGGTAACCTTCTGCTCACAAGCATGAATATAAACACACTTGTGTTCACACACACAACTGCCTAAACATATCTATGCTAATAAGCATGTCCACACAGGCAAGGCAGCAAACATTTGTTGATGTTTACCAAGTGCCAAGCAATGTGCTACACGCTAGAGATACAAATACAAGCAAAAAGTAAAAGATTCTCAGCTTTTAATGACCCCACATTCCACTGAGAGCAAACGACACTTAAAAGAGAGTTAAAATGGGGGCATTGAGGGGAGAAGGTGCCTAGGTGGGAAAATGGCAGCAAAATCCAGAGTCAGAAGCATAGCCACAAAGGGGGCAACGGCTGCCCATCTGAGTCCCTCCTCAAAGAAGCCCTGGAAGGCACTAACCAAAGGGTGAAGGGGACTGTAGGGGGGACAGATGTTCCAGGGTGAGAAGGTAGATGGGACCTGGTGGAAAAGTCTGGAGAATCAGAGGTATAGCACAGTACATGTGTGCACACACATGCACATCAACATGTATGTGCATATTTATACCCACCCACCCCACACAGAAGCCTGCCAAGCATCCCCATTAAACATACACATACACATACATCAACATGTCTGTGCATATTTATATCCATCTCCCCCATAAGCCTGCCGAGCATCCCCATTAAACATACACACACACACAGGCACATTAATGTATCTTGGCATCTCTCTAACCCTGCCATACACATCCCATCTCACCTGAGCATCTCTGCACTTACGGAATGGGCACATGAAGGTTTGCCAACTTGTCAGAGCATCTCAGCCAACAAACATTTATTAAGCACTTATTAAGTGCCAGGCACTGTGCTAAGTGCTGGGCTCATGCACCTTCACATATTTACACATACGTACTCACATACACACTCTAATACACACACACACTCACACTCAAACACACACTCTCACATTCATACACTCACACTCATACACTCATATTCACACACTCACATTCACATACACACTCACACTCATACACAGTCACATTCACACACACACACACACACACACACACACACACACGGTATACCTAGGGAATGGGTCACTTGTGTCTCTGCTCTCGATGGAGAGGATTGCTATTCTGCAAAGTGCTCGGCTGCTGCTGGCAGGCATTAACGAGCCATTTCTGTTTGAGGTAATAAGACCCAGGCAGGCTTCGCTGAGAAAATATCATTAACACAACTGTTATCCCTCACAGGGCTGTTGGTGAGACTTAAATGAGGTAATATGTGTAAAGTGCTTTGAGTACTTGAAAGCACCATGCAAACGTCAGTTATTATTATTTTGATGATCATCATAATGGCTGATATTTACAGCGTGCTTTAAGGCATGCAAAATACTTGATATTCCTGTTCTCACTGGAGTCTTACGACAACCTTGCGAGGTAGGAACTATAGGTGTTTTATCTCCATTTTATAGATGAGAAGACTGAGGCTAGGAGAGGTTAGCTGCCTTGCTTAGGGTCACACAGCAAAGAAATATCAGAGGCAGGATTTAAATCCAGGTCTTTTTTATTCCAGGGTCCACGCTACACCAGCTCTATATCACTACAAGTAGGTCCCTATTAGTGCCCTGTAAAGTGGCCACATGTATTCTAATTCACACTATTCGAAGTTATATTTATGTAAAATATAGTCATGGATTCTTTTTGTCATTCAGTCATTTTTGTCCTCTCTGACTCTTTATGTCCCCATTTGGGGTTTTCTTGGCAGAGATATTGGATATTGCCATTTCCTTCTCCAACTCATTTTACAAATGAGGAAACTGAGGCAAACAAGATTAAGTGACTTGCCCAGGGTCACACAGCTACTAAGTGTCTGAGGACAGATTTGAACTCAGAAAAATGAGTCTTCCTAACTTGAGGCTAAGCATTCCATCCACTGAGTCCCCTAGATGCCTCTTCATTGATTTTAGCCCAATGGAAATGCACAATAGGAATTCAAATGGTACAACAATGCCACAGCATTCATTATTTGAACTACTGGGGGACCTAGCTAACCCTTGGAAAGAAGATGAACTTGGCTGGTATACAGAGATTAAAGATGATGTAAGTGGAGAATGTGACAAACATGAAGGAGTCATCTCATATTTGTGTTGACAAAGATTTAGTTCAAAGGCAATGTATAAATGTGAAGGGCCCCTCACTTGCTACAGTCATTGGCAGGGCAAACACATTGAATGGAATATGGCTTGCTGATGAAATGATCACAGCTGCATCCCTACCTCTTCCAAATGACTATAGCCTCTTCTCTGATTCTGTGACAGCAGAATGATGATTGGCTCCCAGTCAACAATGGAGAAGGGTGTCTCACATATATAGCACTATACTGCACTGCCTTTCATAAAGCAACAATGCAGACACACAGAGAGCCTGAGTCTCAGGGCACCTCAGGAAAGCCTTCAGGGCTGACAGGGACTGAGCTGGTATACATCATTTGATATCTATTACAGAAATGTTCAAAGAGTCCCCAAAGTCTTAGCGCCCAAGGTCTAGGCCTCAATAGCTTAAAAGTGCACTAAGACTTTGGAGACATGCTATGTATGAGAATATTCCAGCACCTAAAGAGAATTCCATGGAAGACTGGAGTGAGGAGTGGGACAGTCTAAGTTCTGAACACCTTTGTATGTGCTTGGGGTCAACTGAGAACAGAGGTCATGGAAGATGGGAACATTGAAGGACTGTGAGGTCAGGGGTCCCTGAATGAGGGAGCGAAGACAGAAAGCCAAAGGTGGAACTTAACAAGAAGAGACACTAACCTGTAGGTCCACAGAGGAGACATCAGACAAGATATGGAAGGATGGATAGAGGTGATTGTCAGGTGATGGTGGAAGGGGGCGTCTGAAAGTGGCAATGGGAGCAAGGATCAAGCCCCCTCCCTCCTTCTAGAGGGTATGAGAGGAGAAACAGCCAATCTGCACCCTACTAGAGGATGCCAAGAGATGGGGTGTCTTTGGGAGAAGGTTACATTTCGGTTGAGCACCAGAAGAAGGAAGGAATGTGAGGGAAATAGATCTAGGATGAAGAAGTTATCTATGGAAGGGAGTTTCAGAGTAGAGAAAGTAGACTTTGCAAGGGACTGGGAAAGGTAAGGTGGGAGTATACAGCTGCTCACATCCACTGTCTTCCCCAATGATCCTGACTGATCATGAATGATCATGGAGAAGAGGGCAACAGCAGATTGCGATATTGTTGGTTCCATTTCTTCATTTCCTCCACTTCCCACTAAATTCTGAACAAATTCCAGTTGTCTTATTTGATTGTTCCAGACCCCCAAAGTAGGTGCACATTGTTGGGGGGGTGGAGAGGAGATTCAGCAATATAGCCAAGAAGATAAATAGAATTTTGGAGAAAGGTGGTGGGTGCCCAAAGAGTGGGGGGGCAGTGAAGGAATAGGTTTATGGGTCTCCTAGTGCTTTCATGGTGGGGGGCAAGAGGAAAGGTAGAAAGAGACAAAGTCCACGCCAGGAGAGAAAGTTGGCCTCCCTCATGTGAGAGTATGGAACAAGCCCCACCTGCCCCATATTCATTCTGGCTTTGGGTAGGGGTGGAGGGGTAAAGGAGCTTCCTCTTTCACTTAGAAGCCATCAATGTCTATTGGGAAAGCTACATTCTTTGGGCATTGCTAAGGTTTCCCTATAGAATCTGTATCTCCCTAGGACAGGGGTTCTTGACACGGGGTCCCCTTAAAGGATCTATGAATAGATGTTGGGGTTCCAAAACATAGATGAAAAAAATTGCCTCTATTTTCACTAATCTTTGTTTTTTTCCACCATCCTATACATATTTATTTTGTGTATTTAAAAATATTCTAAGACCATAAGCTCATGATAAAACATGCTATCCACCTCCAGATAGAAAAATGATGGACTCAGAGTGTAGACTAAGCATATTTTCTTCTCTTTCTTTTTCTTTCTTTTTTATGGACATGGCTAATACAGAAATTTGTTTTTCATTTCTATTCATATTTATAATGGGTTTTGTTTTTCCTGCCTTCTCAGTGGGTGGGAAAGGGTAAGAGAAAGGAGAAAATTTGGAACTAAAAATAAAATTGAATTGAATTTTAAAAAAAGAAAAGATCCATAAACTTTGTCAGAATGTCAGGGGTGGGGTCAACAATACTAAAGAAAAAAACAATAAGAGCCCCTGGTCTATGGGGATGAGTTGGAGGAGGACCCCTGAGTCAAGGGTCTTGGAAAAATATCTCCCGTCTCCTCATCATCAGAGTCCCCATCTTCAATGACTTCTAGTATCATAGGAATTTGAGTTGGGAGAGATCTCAGAGGCCATTTAGTCCAACCTCCTCATTTGCACATGAGGAATTTGAGCCCCAGGGACATTTAGTGGCTTGCCCTAATTCTGAAAGGCAGTTGGCATCAGAGACAGGATCTGAACACAGATCTTCTGGTTACAAAGGCAGCATTCTTCGCACTACACCATGTAAAACTGGAGATTTTAGAGTCAGAGAGACCTAGGTAACCACCAAAACCAGGACTACAAAAATTCAAGAGGTCCAAGTCAGATGGAATGTGCAAAGTCTATGCAGAGTCAGTACCTGGAAGATTGGAGGTGGTGAGCTTCAAGATAAAAGCCATTAGACTTGGAGTCTGGAAACCAGGGGCCCCAGGTTTGTTCTGAGCTCCCTACTCTGACATTTACTAGCTGGGTGACTTTTGACAAGTAAGTTCCATAACCTCTCTGAGTCTTTATTTTCTCATCTGTGAAATGGAATGCATAGAAGTCCATGGTCATTCACATTCCCATACTTCACCGGCTGGGGAAAGAGGGTTTGGGATGCAATGGAATGATCCAAATGGGTCCTCCTCCTTTCTATTCTCTGTTCCCTCACTCTGACCAGGTCTGAGGCCATGGCATCTGGGCTGGGCCAGTCACTTAACCCTGTTTGCCTCAGTTTCCTCAGCTGTAAAATGAGCCAGACAGGGAAATGGCAAACCACTCCAGGATCTCTTCCAAGAAAACCCCAAAGAGCATCACAAAGAGTTGCACAGGACTGAAGCGACTGAACAACAGATGATGGGGCTGGGAGAAAATTCTAGGCCAGAAGTCTGAGGTTCTGGGTGCATATCCTGCCCTTTCATACTATATGACCATAAGACAGTCTCTATACTAACATCTATGGATCAGAGTCTCCTCATGTGGAAAATGAAAGGTTTGGGATACATGATCTAAGACTGCAGGCTTCTTTCCAACTCCAAATCAATGATCCTCTGATCCCATACTTTAATTCCCCACTTTGCAGGATGGTGGGAAAAGCACTGTGTACATTTTAAAGCTCCTTGTTGTCTCTGTAACATTTAAAGCCCCTCATGGTCTGGCTCTGGTTTGCCTTTCCAGACTGATTTGATTTTATTCTGCCTTACACACTCTACATGCCAGTCAAAATGGCTTACAGTATTTGCTGATCCCTGTTCTTGATATTTCATGTCCTTCCTCCATGTCTTTGCCTGGGCCATTCTCCATCCCTGCAATGCCCTCCTTCCTCCCTCTATCTCTAGCATTCTCTAGCCTCATTTAAGACTCAACTCACCTCATGCTCGAGGCCTTTCCTGATCTGCCCAATTATTTGCATATGCCCCTAAATCACTTTGTATCCACTATGTATATAATTTGTGTTTACTTATCTGTAACCATGTTGTTTCTCTGCCCCTCTCACTCCACAACCCAATTTGAACGTAAGCTCCTTGAGGGCAGGGTCTGTTTTTATTTTTTGTTCTTGCATCTGTGCAGTTAGCACAGTGCCTAGCACATGGAGAGTACCAAATAGAGCGAATCGAATAAAGAGATTCGGGCAATATCAGTAAGACTATGGGTGAGACCAGGTGGGTATCAAGAACCGAAGAGCCAGAACTGACCACTGAGTAAAGACACAGCATGGGAAGGATGGACTTACCAATAAGCATCAGCCGACTTTTTATCCCTTTCTCCCTTCTCTGAGCCAATCGTGAAGGATTCTCATTTGGAAACCCCTTGCAAATAAAGACAGCAGACTGGGGAAGGAGGAATATATGGATACAAGATCTCCCCCAAATTAACCCCTTCCTCCCAGCCCCTGTGTCAGGGACCATGGTGCCCAAGTGTCCTTTGCAGCGCTTGGGGTCCCTCCATAGAACTCTAATGTGGCATACACTTCCAATTAGGGTAATACAGATGAGAGGTGGGTGAGAGAGAGCCTTGGCCAATTCTAGCTTAAGAGGCCCTGAATTTAAACATGCAACTGGCAGGAACAGAGCTTAGGAGGACTTGAGAGGGGAAGGTCCCTAAGGAACAGCCCACAGCCCCCCTCCAGGCTCCTCACTCTAATTCCACCATTCAGGCCACACAGGCAGGTTGCCATGGAGATGGGGGGCAGCGGCAGGCCCAGGGCAGCAGAGAGGAAGGCTCTCAGCCAAAGGCAGCATCTGCTGGTTTTGCTTTTATCCATTTTTTAAAGAGGGAACCATGATTTCTTCCTCCCCTCCCCAGACTCTTTACTCCCCACCTACATTCCCTGCTCTGCTCCCCAAGAGCCCCAGTAGGCAAAAAGGTCTGATTTCTTCTTTATGGAGACGCTTAGCTTCGGGGCCTCTTGAAGCAAAGCTTCAAGCCCTGTGGTCCATCTTAGGGAGGTTAGAGATAAGCAATGAAGTCTTATCTATGAGTATTGCTACCTGCCCTGAGGACTCAGTCTCTGTATCAGGGGGTTTGGGGACAGTCACCATCTCTGGCAAAATTTATCCTTAGATCACGATTCTGCTTTACTCGGAGAGAGAGGGAATGTCCTAGAAAAGAAAAGAATTAATGCTGGTACTTCATCAGCACTTACTATGTGCCAGTTACAGTGCTAAACTGGGAGATTCGAGGAAAGGCAAACACAGACCCTGCCCTCAAGGAGCTTATATTCTAGTGAGGGAAATGACGTGCAGAAAACTGAGTACATGAAAGATGCGTAGAGTGTGGATGGAAGGAACCTCAGAAGGGGTGGTGTTGGGGGGCCCTGTAACAAATGGGATAGAGGCTAAGTCTTAAAAGAAGCCAAGGAAGCAGGGCGGGGAGGGGGGGGGAAGGTGATGGTGGAGAGCATTCCAGGCATAAAGGACAGCAGGGCCAGTGCTCAGTCAGGACATAGAGGGAATAATGAGGAAACAAGGAGATCCAGTGCAGTGTGTGGAGCAGAGGAAGGTGTAAGAAGATTGGAAAGGTAAGAAGGAGCCAGGTGGTGAAGAGCTTTAAATTCCAGACAACATTTTCTATTGACACTGAAGGGAACAGGGAGCTACTAGAGTTTAATTGAGTTGGGGAGATGACATGTTTTGACCTGTGCTCCTCAGTACACTCTCTCTCCACCCACCCCTCCTCTCTCTCTCCTCTCCTCTCCCTTCCCCTCCCCTCCTCGTCTCTTCTCTTCTCTCTCTCTCTTCTCTTCTTCCCTCCTCTCCCCTCCTTCCCCCTCTCTCTCTCTGTCTCTCTCTCTCTCTCTACTCTCCTCTCCTCTCCCTCCTCTCCTCTCTCTTCATCTCTTCTCTCTCTCTTCTCTTCTCTCTCTCTTCTCCTCTCCCTCCTCTTCTCTCTTTCTCCTCTTCTCTCTTCTCTTCTCTTCCCTTCTCTTCCCTCCCTCCTCTCTCTCTTTCTCTCTCTCTCTCTCTCTCTCTCTCTCTCTCTCTCTCTCTCTCTCTCTCTCTCTTCTCTCCTCTCTCCTCTCTCTCATTTTCTAAGCTAAAAGTTGGGAACTGCTGTGTCCTGACGCACTAGCTCAGTGGCCTGTTGGTATCTAAGGTGTCAGACACACACCTGCTGACTTAGTGTGTTCAAGCCCAGTGTTCACAGCTTCTCTGACTATAAGAGTGACTGACCAACCACAGAGCTGAGGAGATGGGTTCACCAGGAATGAAGCTCTGCCAGAACCATCTCTACCTGTTCACCTAATCACAAGTACTCTGAAGACCAGCATATAGGTCCTTGCCTTTGCTGGTTATGTCTCTATGTAGACAACTACTTCAGCTCGCTGAAGTACTCATTGTACAGGCCCTAGTTGTGAACTACATCCATAGTACCATGGTCAAGTCCTAGAACCCAAGGTATCATAGCTGCAGAACCTGCCCTGTCTTTCTTTGACGTGTGAACTTCCTGTGTTTTGCCCAGGTCAGTGATTTAGCTTACTGGCTCAGGACAGATGTGGTTGTCTTGTGGTTGTCCCTAGAAGGTAGAGGTCTTATTTGGGGTTCCCCTGGTCTTAGATTAATGAACCCACCAGCAAATCCCCATCTGTAATATAAGGCTGCACTTACAGACTCTTCTCTAAAATGGACTCGTCTCATAGTTCACCTTTATTCTGGAGATGGCAGCAGAGATTCCTGATTTTCTCTATCCCTACTGCAACTTGGGAGGCAGCTAGATGGCTCAGAGTTCTGGGCCTGGAGTCAGGAGGACCTAAGTTCAAATTCAGACTCATATATTTACCAGCTGTGTGCCCTTGGACAAGTCATTTAATCCTATTTACCCTAATCCACTGGAGAAGGAAATGTAAACCAATCCAGTATCTTTGCCAAGAAAACTCAATGGTCATCTTTGGTGTGCTATGGTCCATGGCATCATGAAGAGTTGGACATGACTAAACAACATGTACAACTTGGGCTTTAGGGAGATTATTCATGCTGAAGCCTCCCTGTCTTTGTTTTTCCCAGTCACATGCTAAAGAATATTGTCACTCTAGCTTTTGGTGACTTCCATGTGCCTGAATCTGAGTTTGGTTAGGCAGGAGATTACACTCATAAGCTAGTGGTTTGTGTCCTGGAAGCTTTTCCTAAAGGCATAAAGGGAGTAGAGGGTTAAAAAGCCTGCCCAATCACTGCTTTTGGCTAGTCACATACTACTGAATTCTAATACACAGCCTTGCTCTGAGACCAGATGGAATATAGCTTACTTAGTGACTTCTCTCTAGATGGTCCTGGCTCCAAATTCCCCCCTAGAGGCCTAAGTGCTATTCCCTGTGTTCTGTGTGAATACCCCAAACCCCGTACCCCCTCCATGGCCTTTCTTCCCCTTCCCACCCTTTCCCCATCACATCCAGATGCTCATACATTTATAGTTCATACACAAAGGTGCTCATCCCATATTCCCCTTCCTGTTCTGGATAAATTACATGTAAAATTTGGATTGGCAGGGAACAGATGGGAGGATAACACCCTTCCCCTCAAAACCTACCTCTCCTTTAAATTTCCTTCTTTAAAAAATGAGAGTTCTGCAGTACTCTCCAGTCACTCCAAACTATCTTTGACTTTCTCTTTCCTTAATCACCCATCACAACCAATCATGGGATTATGGCTCTAGAACTGGTAGGGACCTCAGACACCATGTAGTCCAACCTGGACATTTGATATGTGAGGAAGCTGAGACCCAGGGAGTTTAAGTGACTTGGTCAATGTTACAGATGTTACAGCTGTCAGCGAGGGGATTTGAACCCAGGTCCTCTGACCCCAGATCTGGGACTCATTCCACTACACCAGCCTTACTAGTCACCAGTTTTATGAATCCCACCACCCCAGAATCATCATCATCACCATCATCATCGCTAACAGTTATATAGTATTTTAAGCTTTGCAAAGTGCTTTAGATGTTATCTCATTTGATCCTCATCTTTTGTATAAATCTTCTCGCCAATAACATAACCATCACCCTAATTCAGGCCCTCATTACCTCTCACCCAAATTATGATTAATGTTTTCTAATTTATTTCCCCTTGCCAATCCAACTTCCACATAGCTACCGATGTGATATTCCTAAGGTATATATCTGACCATGTTACTCCTCCATACAAAAATCTTTATTGAGTCCCCACTACCTCTAGGATAAAATACAAATTAATTAACCTGGCCTTCAAGGACTTATATAATCTGGATACTGCCTACATTATAAGACTTAACTTCACAAACTTTCTGTGTCAGTCAAACTGGACTATTGGCTGTTCTCTGAATGCCACACTCTGTCTCCTGCCTCCAGGCATCTTCATTATCATCTGTACCTCAGGCGGACCACCTTTCTTCCTCATCTTTGCCTATCAGAATCCTTATCCCCCCCCCAAGGATCAGCCCTGATGCCACTGATTTCCCCACTCCTCCCCATTTCAGTTTTCTTACACTCTGCCTCCTCAAATCACCTTGATATGTAGTATGTCCACAGCAAAAATGGAGTTCCTTGAGAAAATGGACTGCTTCCTTTTGTTCTCTGTATCCTTCCTGCCAAGCATGGGGGTGGGGGTGTGCACAGAATAGATTCTTAATAAATGCTTGAAGAACTGTTTAACTAAATTGCATTACAGACAAGAAGCAGTCCATGAGCAAATGCCCAGAAGCATAAATGAGCATGGTTGTAGAAACATTATAGAAATGAAGCAAATGAAAATCTTTCTGTCTTCTACCCTGGATAGACCACATCTGAAAAACTGCATTCTGTTCTGGACACCACATTTTATGAAAGATATTGACAATCTAGAGGGTGTCCAGAGAAAGGTGATCAGTATGGTGAGGGGACTGGAAAACACATCATATGAGGATATTGAAGGAACTGGGGATGTTAAGCCTGGAGAAGAGGAGATTTATGGGAGATAGGATCCTGATCATAAAGTGTTTGAAAAAAGGATAAAACTCGTCCTGCTTTAGCCCAATGGGCAAAACTAGGGATAAAGGGCAGAGGTTACAGAGAGGTCAATTTGGGCTCAACATAATGAAGAATTCTATAGCAATCAAAGTTGTCCAGAAATAGAATAGGCTTCCTCAGAGGTTAGTAAGGTCAGTCAGTTAATAGGGATTTATTAAGCACCTACTGTATGTCAGATGCCCATCAGCGGAGGCTTATTGACTACTTGGTTGTGGTACAAGAGGTGTTGGGCTCCTGCTCATCAACTAGATGATTTCTGAAATCTCTTCCCATGAAGGCATTATGGGATTTTAAGGGATATAGGGAGAACAGTAAGGAGAAAGGACTGCTTGAAACAGAAGGTATGTGTTGAGAAGCAGCAAAGAATGACGCTGGGTGGGTACATGGAGAGGCAACCTGGTATAGCGGATAAAGGAAGGCTCTGAAGGAAAGAAGAGCTGAGTTCAGGTTCTGCCTCTGACACTTAATAGCAGCTATTAAGGACAAATCACTTAAACACCCAGTTCTTCTCTTAAAGCTATAGACAAGCTGGCAATATGGACCAACGAAGGTCGTTTCCAGGGTAGGAGTTCCTTATACCAATAAAATCACAGGTCCACACCTCAATCCCCTGCTGCCCCCACCCGAATATAACCAGAGATAGATTATAGACAATCTTGAATACCAGATAGAGAGTTGAGACATGATCTAATGACTAATAGGGAGCCATTACAGATTCTTAAGCAGGGGAAGGACACAATGAAAAGGGAAGCTCATTCTAGGGACAAGGAATAATTCTAATTTTAATACCCAAAGGGGAATTCTACTCTGTTTCCATCACATCTCACCAGTTTTAATGGAATGGTTAATTGGGAAAATGGAGGAAAGTCAGTTAGAAGTATAGGGGTAGAGAAAGGAGGAACCTGCTCTGTGTAATAAAATGGGGGTTCTTTACCTGCGATCTGTGAACTTGGGTTTCTAAATAGTTTGATAACTATACTTCGACATCAGTGAATTGTAATTCAATATATTTTATTTTGTGTATTTATAAGTATTCTTCTGAGAAAGGGTCCATAGGTTTTACTGACTGGCAAAGGGGTCCAAAATACAAAAAAAAAAGATTGAGAACCCCAGGAATATGAAATGTTTCTATTATATTTTTCCAAAGTGAGAGTTTAATAATAATAATTATTATTATAACTGATACTTTATATATACCACTTTAAGATTTGCAAAGTGCTTTATGTACATCTCTCATTTGAGCCATATAACCACCCTATGCGATAGATACCACTATCCCTGTCTTATAGATGAGAAAATTGAGAATCAGAGAGATTAGATGACTTTCTTACACAGATGGAGGTGAGATTAGAACCCAGGTCTTCCTCACTCCAAGTCCAGCGATCCACTCCATTACTCTACACTATACAGGACCTGGAGAAGGACAAGGAGTTCGTTTCAGCCTTCCCAGCCCTTCACTGGAGGCAGGTGGGGAGGAGCATGTGAACAGATTCTGAAGATCAGGATAGGTGCTCTAGCCTGGCTCTCCAGCCTGGTCCCAATTAGGAGATAAGCAGGTCTAGTATATACCAATTTGGGGATAAATCACTGACAATCTCAATCTCCAGTTCCCCCAATTACCAAATAGAGCCCAGAACTTACTGCCTCTTTACCAAGCAGAGGGTTTGGGCATCTTAATTGCTTAATGTTTTCAATCGGGACAGGAACAATAGCACCCCAAGAGCCTGTCCCGTCTATGGGATAATTGACGGGATTCTCTTTCTCTCCACTAAAGGAACAAGCTGCAACTATTTCTCTTTCTCTATCCAAACACTCCTGAAAGTGAAACATTGATTTTTCCTCCTTTTTTAACTGGGTTTCAAACTGAGCAATGTCTCATTCTGAGAAGTCAATCATCTCCAGCGTCATAATAACTTCCTAGAAGTCATTGTTCCACTTGACAAGGGGCCTCATTCAGAGCTGAATTTCTACACAGAATGGTTGAGTGGCTCATTTCTTCCCTCCCTTCCCTGGCCCCATCACTCCATCATCAAATCTTGCAAGGCAGCTTCCCACTACCCATGATTGACAGGCAACAAGAGGAATGGATCTAAGAATCTCTCCTCCAGAGGGTCACCTCAACATCCCTCTGCCTCCAGGTCAGATCAAACCCAACCCTGCTCGAGACCTGTATGTGCACTAGTCCCAACCTTCCAAGCCCACTCAAGCCTTGGGAATGATCTGAGCTCCAGACAGTGTGGACAATAAGATGCAGTATTAGACTTGGAACTAAGAAGACCTGAGTTCAACTGACCTCAGACACTTGTCAGCTTTGTAACTGGACAAATTACAACTCCACTGAGTGTTAATCTCCTAATTGGTAAAATCAAATAAGACTTATTAAGTGCTTTCTGTAGACTATGGATAAAAAACCAAAACAGTCCCTGACCTTAAGCAACTTTGAGTCTACCAGGTAAAACAACCATACAGTAGAATGAATACTGCCTCTGGAATCAGAGGTCCTGAGTTCAAATCCCACCACTGTTGCTTTCTTTGTAACCTTGGGCAAGTCATTTACCCTTCCTGGGACTCAGTTTCCACATCTGTAAAATGAGGAAATTAGATGGCATATGAGGCCTCTTCTAGCTCTATATTTGTTATCTTTTGAGATATAAATAATTACAAAGTAATGAGTTGAGATGCCAACAATTATGGGAATCAGAAAAAGCCTTAGAAGTAATATTCAAACTTAGATAAGGAGTCTTACAAATGAGTAAGTAGTTCATTACAAGGCATTGGTACAGCCTATGCAAAGGCATAGAGATAGAAAATGGATTGTTGTGACTGAGATACAGCAAAAGGACTGTTTTTTTCTGGAATCTAGTGTTGTATGAAAGGGCAGTAATGTATAATGAGCTTAGAAAGAGCTTATATATAATAACCTTAGAAAAGTAAGCTGGCGCTTGACTATGAAGTATCTTAAATGCCAAATAATGTAGTTTATAATTGACCCTAGTGGTAATAGGGAGTCACTAGACTTTCTTGAGCAGGAGATTAATGGCATCGTATCTGTGCTTTATGAATGTCAGTTTAGGACATATGGAGGATGGCTAAGAGAAGAGAAAGAAGTGAAGTTGCCAAGAACACTCATTAGAAGGCTACTGTGATAGACCAGGTGAGAGGTGAGGGCAGTCCAGACTAGGATGGTGGCCAAGGGAGTAGAGAGAAGGGGACAAAAGACAGACATGTGGAGGGAAAATTGACAAGATTTGGCGGGTGGTTTGGAGATGGATGTTTGGAGTTAAGGTTGGATGAAATTTTGAATCTAGGTACCTGGAAGGATGGTGGTGTCATCAATGAAAATAGGGATATTAAGGGAAAAGGGTAGCCTTTGGAGGAAAGATGATGAGTTCTGTTTTGTATATAATTGAATTTGAGATACCTATAGAACAACCAGGTAGAAGCATTCAATAAATATTTGGTGATGCAGAACTGGAGGTCAAGAAAGAAACTGAAGATACATAGACAGATAGATAGATAGATAGATAGATAGATAGATAGATAGATAGATAGATAGATAGATAATGTACAGGAGCTAATGAGGGACAAAGAGAGAGAATATCCAGAGAAGAGAGAGCAGGACCAGGACAGGGCTTTGGAAGTAAACTCACAGTGTAAGGGGGAAGGGAACATCAATGATAAAGCAGTACAGAAAACTGTTAAGAATCGATTAGCCAAATAAATATGAAGAGAATGAAGAGAGAAACCAGTGTCACAAAAACCCAGAGAGGAGAGGAGGAAGGAAGAGTGTTCAGTGGTATCAAATGTTACAGAGACATCAAGAAAGATAAGGATTGAGAAAAGGCCATTGGATAGAGCAATTAAGAGAGTTCCCTGGTAACTTCAGAGAGAACAATTTCAGCTGAATTATGAGGAATAGAAGCCAAATGTCAGGAGGCTGAGAAGTGAGAGCAAAAGAATTGGAGACAATGAGTAAAGTTTTTTTCTAGGAGTTTGGCTATGAAAAGTAAGAGAGATGTCAAACGACGCAACCCAAGGGGATGATACAGACAAATAAAGATAATTGTTGTTGTTGTTTTAGTATGGACACATTTATCAGCAGCAGAAATAGAGAATGAAAAATTGGAGGTCAAGGATGATTTCAAGGACAACCTGCTAGAAAATATAGGAGAGAACAGGATCAAGGGTACAAGTATAGCATTTGTCCCTTGGTGAGAAGGATCTTTTCTTCATTAGAGACTGGAGTAAAGGAGAAAATGTTGGGTGATTTCAAAGTATTCTGAAGTTGAATAGGAAAGAAGGACCTCACTGTATATGGCCTCTATTTTCTCAGTAAAGTATAAGGCAAGGTCCACTGCTGACAGGAAATAAGGAGGAGTGAGGAGGAGGGAAGAAAAGGTTTGAAATAGCTATTTTGGAGAATGAAACATAGAGTCAATTATTTAGTGGTAAAAAGGACTGCCTTGCTGCAGTGAAGGCTCATTTGAGTTTTGATAATATAAAGTTATAGAAGATCCAGTCTGCACAATTGTGTGAGTTCTTCCATCATGATTAAGCAACACAGGCAAGAAGGAAGGCAAGAGGCAGATGGTGGGGAGGCTGAGAAACAATACAAAATTGGGGTTCATCAAGACATGATCCTCATTAGGATATAGTGACAAGGAAGTCAAGAGAAGAGAGCATAAAGCTAAACTGGTGAAGGCAGCTAGGTGTCACAGTGGATAGGGTGCTGACCCTGGAGTCAAGAAGACCTAAGCTCGAATCTGTCTTCAGACACATTAGCTCAGTGACTAGGCAAGTCATTTAACAAAGAGTTGCCTCAGTTTTTGACATCTGTAAAATGAAGATAATAATAGCACCTACCTCCCAGGGTGGTTGAGGATCAAATGAGATAATAATTATAAAGTGCCTGGCACATAGTTGGTGCTAGATAAATGTTAGCTATGATTGCTGTTATTAGCTGTAGGGTGAAGATTGGAAAGGGAAGAAAGGGAAGCCTGAGAAGAGAGAGCAGGAAGAAGTACAAGGACCGGAAGTCAGGGTGAGAAGGAAGGACATAGGTAGGATGAGTAAGGCATAGAAAGAGATGCAAATGGGAAGTGGTTGGATAGAGGAATTTGATGGTTTTTGATATTGGAAATATAACACTCACAAGTTGTGATGAGATCAAGAATATGGCCATCGCCGATTATGGCTCAGGAGGAGAAAGTCACGGGAGTTGAGGATGTCGATGAACTGAGAGGGAGGGGTGCTTGAGAGAGCATGGATTTGTACAAAGCGTCCTAGAAATTGGTGAAGAGTGCACAATGTTGAGCCAGGTGCTGATCTCTTTGCTGAGATAAGAATGACTTGGGGAATCTGGAAATGGTGAAGAAAGTTGATAACTGCATCTACCTCGAAGGGTTGTATGTGAACAATGTATGTGAAGCACTTTATAAACCTTAAAGTTGCATATGTGTGTATAATCTATATGAACAGACAAGATCTATGTCATGACAGTGTCCCAAAAGTCTTAGTGCCATTTTAAGGTTTAATAGCTTAGAACTGTACTAAAACTTTTGGGACACTAAAAAAGTTGTATCTAAGCATCTATGATGAGGTACCTGGAGAATAATAATTCATATATGATATCTTTATGCATATATGTAGATTGAAGATTGGGTGGAGTATATGTACACATATTTATGAGCTATTACTATATATCTATATATGCATATATGCTTGGAGGACTGAATAATACAACATATGTAAAGAACTTTGCACACCTTTAATTACAAATAAATACAAATATACACAAGGTGTCCCAAAACTCTTAGTGCAGTTTTAAGATATTAAACTTTAAAACTACACCAAGTCTTTTAGGACATGCTCTACATGTACGTGTGTGTGTGTGTGTGTACATATATGAAGTATTATTCCCCAGAATTTCTTTCAATAAACTTTTATTAAGCTCTAACTGTGCTAGACATTGGTAGACATTGGATAGGAGTAGAGGGAAAGAGGTTAACCAAATACCCCACTTCCTATGGAAGTATGGAGGGAGTACTCAAAGTCTAGAGGCAGTTTGGGAGCTCAGTGGATAGAGTGCTGGGCCTGGAATCAGGAATACCTGAGTCTGGCCTCAGATACTCATTAACTGTGTGACCCTAGGCAAGTCACTTGACTTCTATTTGCTTCAATCCACTGTAGAAGGAAATGGCAAACCACTCCATTATCTTTGCCAAGAAAATCTCATATGGGATCATGAAGAGTCCAACACCACTGGACAACTGAACAACAACAAACACAAAGCCTTCCAATAGAACAAACTTTCAGAGCTAGATAGGTTTCTCCTTAATCTTCTCTCATCCAGGCTAGACTAACCTCATCCCTCAGATGCTATCAGATTTCCTCAGCATTGACAGTGTCACTTTGACCCCAAAGAGGACATACAACCTATAACCACTGATGAGTGGACCAAGAAATTGTAATTCCTCCATGACCATTGTCATAGAACATCGTATGATTGCCAATGCCTCATAAATGCTTGATAAATGCTTGTTGATTGACTTTCTGACCACTGTGAAGAAGTCTATGTGTGCATAACTTACCATGTATGCTGGGAGAAAGAGTGTGGTATATTCAAGAACCCATGGGGTAGTGGAAATAATAAGAGCTGACACCAAATGGCACTTTAATGTTTACAAATATTTTACATGTGTTATTTTTAAAAATTGTATTTTAAACTTAATCAACAAACATGAATATTTCAATATACAAATGACACAAAAGAGAATTGTATATGAAACTGCAGGCTTCTGTTACAGTTTATTTTTAAAGTATATATTAAATTTAACAGTGTAGAAGCAAAATTGTCATGTTGACTTTGGTGGATTTTTGTTGTTTTTTTTTTTTGCTTCTGTGTTTTTGACATTTAGTGGATATTATTTCTTTTCTTTTGTATTTCTGTTACTAGTCGCTAACTCACATGCACCTAGCTCCCAAATAAAAGCTCTTCCTCATAATAAATAAATACAGTCTCACAAAATAAGTCAACATGTTGCCCATGTCTGAAAACATATGTCTTGTTCTGGACCTATACTCTACCACCTCTCTGCCAAGAGGTGAGAGCCAGGCTCCATCGTTGTTCCACTGAAGTCATCCCTGATCATTGCTTTGATCAGAGTTCTGAAATCTTTCAAAGTTTTCCTTTGCACATATGAGCACACAAGAGCATAAATATGGGCTATGTGACCCTGGATAAGCCACCCAGCCACTCAGTGCCTTAGAAAACTTCTTAAGACCATCAGTTGCAGAGAAGATGCTGAGCAGCACCAATAGAAGGAGTTTCCTCAATCTGGAAATCCCAGGTTCAGCTCCTATTTTTCTCCCTTCCTTCACATTATTGGGTAAATTTCTCTCCTAATTCTACTTGTTTCATTTTGCATCAGTTCATTCACATCTCCCCAGATTTTTCTGATTGTCATTTTTGTCATTTCTTATGGTATAGTGATATTCCGTTACTACCCCAATTCAATCTAAGATGATTTATTCATACATCCCTCGATTGATGGGTACTCACTTTATCTCTAATTCTATCCAAAAACAAAAACAAAAAAGGCTGTTATAAATATTCCTATAGATACGGATGCTACTATAAAAAATAAAGCAAATACAAATACAGAACATACAAAACAAATACAACATATATAAATCAAAATGCTGCAGCTATTAAACATGCCTTTGGTGGGCATTATTTCATTTGATTCACACACCTTCCCTGTGAGGCACATTATTATCCCCATTCTATAGGTAAGGAAACTGTGACTGAAAAGGGGAGTAACTTGTTCCATTTCACACTGTTAAATGCCAGAGGTAGGCTACAAGTCCAGGTGTCTTCTAACTGCAAGCACACTACTTTTCCCACTATATTGTGGCTATTAGCTATGGAATGAGTAAGGAAATTGGAAGCAGAGAGCATGGGTTTAATCCTCAGCTCTGTGTGACCATGGAAAATCATTTAGGCAGCGATATGCGTAAGTGGAGAGAGCATGAGACTGGGAATAAGAAGACTTGAGTTCAAATCCTCCTCAAACCACACACTAGCTGTGTGACCCTGAGCAAATCATTTAACCTCTCTTGGCCTCCGTTTCCTCATCTATAAAATGAGGATAATAATAGCACCTAAAAAAAGTGTTGTTAAAAGTTCAAATATGTTTACATATATGTAAAGTGATTTGTAAGGGCAGCTTCGGTGCCACAGTGGATAGAGAACTGGGCCTGGAGTCAGGAAGACCTGAGTTCAAATCCAGCCGCAGACACTAGCTGTGTGACCATAGGCAAGTCACTTAACCCTATTTGCCTCAGTTTCCTCTTCTGTAAAATGCATTAGATAAGGAAATGGCAAAATACTCCAGTATCTTTGCCAGGAAAACCCCAAGGCTGGGGCAGAGCCAAGATGTTTCAGAGAAGACAGGGACTTCCAAAACCCCTCCAAAGACATTTAAGTAATGCCCTAAAACAAATTCTAGAGTGGCAGAGCCCACAAAAGAATGGGGTAAAACTATTTTCCAGCCCAAGACAACTCAGAAGTTCTGCAGGAAAGGTCTATTGCTCCAGCGTGAGAGTGGAGCAATGCAGGCTGGGCCAGTGCAGACCAGGTCTCAGAAAAACAGGAGCAGGCCTTGGTAGCCCCTGAATCAGCAGTGGCAGCAGCTGCTTCCAGAGCCCTCAGCCTACAGATGATAGGGGGGTTGAACAACTGGTCAGAAGGAGATTACAGGGATTTCTTTGTGGGAACTGGGAGTAGGACTCTGTTGCTTTGCCCATACTCAGATCTGGGTCACAGTCCTGCGTGGCAGTCTCAGGGCACTAGCACATCAAAGCTTGTGGTTACAGTGGAGCAGGGACCTTTATCACACAAGGCATAAAAGTGTGCTTGTGGTTGCTCACAGACCAGAGCACTTGCTAGGAGAATAGTAAACACACCTCTCCTTAGATCATACCACCTTGGAAGAACTTTACTTACAGGTCCCTAGAAGTATCTCTGAAAACAGCTACAGAGAACCCCTGAAGCCTGGGACAGTGCACCCTCCACCCTGGAAGCACAGCTCTATTTCAACGGAGTTAAAAGTCAAGAAATAAACTGGAAAAAATCAGCAAACAACTGAAAAAATCCCAAACATAGAAAGTTACTATGGTGATAAGGAAGATCAAAACCACACACTACAAAGAAGAAGCAAAGTCAAAATTCCTACATCCAAAGCTTCCAAGAAAAACATGAATTGGTCTCAGGCCATGGAAGAGCTCAAAAAAGATTTTAAAAACCAAAAAGAGAGGTAGAGGAAAAATTGGGAAGAGAAATGAGAGTGATGCAAGAAAATCCGGAAAAAAAAGAGTCAACAGCTTGGTAAATGAGGCACACAAATAAATACTGATGAAAATAGTACCTTAAAAAACAGAATAGGCCAAATGGTAAAAGAGGTACAAAAGTCCAATGAGGAGAAGAATGCCTTGAAAAACAAGAATTGGCCAAATGAAAAAGGAAGTCCAAAAACTCGCTGAAGAAAATAATTCCTTAAAAATTAGGATTGAGCAAGTGGAGGCTAATGACTGTATGAGACATCAAGAAACAATAAAACAAAACCCAAAGAATGAAAAAACAGAAAACAATGGGAAATAGCTCACTGGAAAAACAACTGACCTGGAAAATAGATCCAGGAGAGAGAATTTAAAAATTATTGAACTTCATGAAAGCCATGATTAAAAAAAAAAGAGCCTAGACATCATCTTTCAAGAAATTATCAAGGAAAACTCCCCTGATATTCCAGAAACAGAGGGTAAAATGGAAATCAAAAGAATCCACCAGTCACCTCGTGAAAGAGACCCCAAAATGAAAACTCCCAAAAATATTATAGCTAAATTCCAGAGCTCCCAGGTCAAAGAGAAAATATAGCAAGCAGCCAACCTCCCCCACCCCAATTCAATTATCATTGAGTCAAAGTCAGGATAACACAGGATTTAGCAGCTTCTACATTAAAGGAGAGGAAGGCTTGGAAAATGATATTCTGGGAGGCAAAGGAGCTAGGATTACAACAAAGAATCACCTACCCAGCGAAACTGAGTATAATCCTTCAGGGGAGGAAATGGATATTCTATGATATTGATGACTTTCAAGCATTCTTGATGAAAAAAACAGAGCTTGATAGAAAATTTGACAGTCAAATACAGGATTCAAGAAAAAAACATAAAAAGGTAAAGAGGAAATCATAAGTAACTTAATAAGGTTAAACTGTTTACATTCCTAAATGGGAAGATGATACTTGTAACTCATAAACACTTTCTCGTTATTAGGGCAGTTAGAAGAAGTATATTTAGACAGAGGATACAGGCGTGAGGTGAATATCACGGAACAATATCTTAAAAAATTAAGGAGAGAGAAAGAGAAATAAATGTACTAGGTAGAAAGGAAAGGGGGAGGTAGAATGGGGTAAATTATCTGAGAGAATATTGGCACTAAAGAACTTATACAGTAGAGGGGATGATGGAGGAGGTAGTGAGAAACTCTCATTGGAAATGGCTCAAAGAGGGAATAACATAAGCACTCAATTGGGTATAGAAATCTATCATCTTAAAGGAAAGTAGGAGGGAAAGGGGTTGAGAGAAGAGGGAGGTACTCAAAGAAGGGAGGGTGGATTGGAGGATGCGGTAGTCAGAAGCAAAACACTTTTGAGGAGGGACAGGATAAAGGAAGGGAGAGAATAGAATAAATGAAGGGAATAGGGTAGAGGGAAATACAGTTAGCAATCACAACTGTGGAAAAAAAATTGAAGCAAGTTTTTTCTGATAAAGTCCTCATCTCTCAAGTATATAGAGAAATGAGTCAAATTTATGGGAATAACAGTCATTCCCAATTTGATGAAGTATGAACATTCGGTTTTCAGATGAAGTTATCAATGTTGTCTATAGCTTTGGGAAATGAGAGATTGCTCTGAATCACTATTGTTTGGAGAAATGCAAGTTAAAACAATATGAGGTACTACCTCACACCTATTAGATTGGCTAATAGGATGGAAAAGGAAAATGACAAATGTTGTAAGAGATGGGGAGAAAATTGAGGCACTAATATACTGGTGGTGGAGTTGTGAACTGATTCAACCATTCTGTAGAGCAATTTGGAACTATACCCAAAGCCCTATAAAACCATACATACTCTTTGACCTAGCAATACCACTCCTAGGGCTATATTTGTAGTAGCAATTTAGATTTGAAGATCTTTCCCACCCATTAATAGGCCATGGGGCCTGCTTATGTCACAGGAAACCTAAGTCACATGTAGTGAGAGGAGCTTCGTGACAGGAAAAGGAAGTTATGTCACAAGAAATGCTCTGTGTGTGTGTGTGTGTGTGTGTGTGTGTGTGTGTGTGAAAGAGAGAGAGAGAGAGAGAGAGAGCAGTAATGGCTGCTAATGACCACCCTAGTGATTATTAGAACTGAACAGGCTGACTTAGCTGTACTGTGAGTTTGTTTTGGGGAAGACTCCAGCAATGGGTGGGAGAGGTTTTGGGATGGCAAGGCTCCAGGTTGTTATATTGTGTGTGGAATGTTTTACTGCTGTGATAGACTGGATAAATGGCTTGTGGGATATGGTTCTCTGGTGTCTGAATAAATGGTTTACTTCTTCTACCTTCTATGTGGAGAGTCTCATATACTTTGTGATACAGAACTACATAGGCATTTGGACAACAATCATCTACATTGTTATTGTTGTCTTACTGGTACATAATTCCAAAAGACATTTTAAAAAAGGAAAAAGACCTATATGTATAAAAATATTTATAGCAGCTCTTTTCTGGTGGCAAGGAATTGGAAATTGGAATTGGAAATTAAGGGAACGCTCAGCAATTGGGGAATGGCTGAACTAGTTGTAGTATATGATTGTGATGGAATACTGTTGTACTATGAGGAATGATAAGCTAGACACTCTCAGAAAAACCTGGGAAGACTTACATGAACTGATACAGAGTGCAATAAATGAGGATAATCAGGAGAAAATCGTACACAGTAACAACAATGTTGTAAGATGATCAACTGTGAATGACTTAGCTGTTCTCAGCAATACGATGATCCAAAACAGTTCTGAAGGACTTAGGATTGAAAATGACATCCATCCCCAGAGAAAAACTGATGGAGTCTGAATACAGATAAAAGCATGCTTTTTTAACTTTATATTTCTTGGGTCTTTTTTTAATTTTTGGTCTGTGTTTTCTTTTATAGCATAACTAATATGGAAATATGTTTTTCATAACTACATATGTATAACCTATATCAAATTGCTTTCCTTCTCAATGAAGGGGGCAGGAAGGGAGGGAGAGACTTGGGAACTCAATTTTAAAAATGAATGTTGAAAATTACTTTTATATGTAATTGAGGAGGGGGAAAATGCTAAATTAAAAAAAAGAAAATTCTAAATGGGCTCATAAAGAGTTGAACATGACTGAACCACAACAAAAGTACTTTTCAAGTCTTAAAGGGCTAGTATAAGTGCTAAGTATTATTATTAATATCATCTGTTATTACTTACACTCCGAGCCTCAGTTTCTTCATGTGTAAGATGAGAGGAGAAAGCTAGATGACCTCTCAGACGTCTTCTAACTCCAAATCCTATGATTCCCACATTGGGGTTACATGGTTTGGCTGTACTTCACATGTGTAATCAACATGTGTCTCCTTTTTAGAAAAAATCAAGTTTCTGAACCATCTCCCAGAAAAAGTATAAGGAAGTTAACCAGATGCACTTGAATTTAGACATGGTGCCTCCTCTGCAAAAGGAAGCTCAGCACTTCAGACAAAGGGATTTGATCCAGAAGGAAGACCAATGAGGAGAGAGGGCTTCCAGAAAAAAAATTATTTCAGTATGTTCTAGGAGTTGCTTCAAGCCAGTACAGGGAGAAGGGTCACTTCAGGATGTTCTGGAAGATTTTCCAAGAAGTCTAAATAATGTATTGTCTGCTCTGAGAATTAAGAAAGATAAAGACCAGATGAATTTAAGACATGGTAGCTACCCATAGTAGGCATTCAGTAATGGTTCAGTGATGAGTGGAAGAGGGTAAAGGAATTAATGAAATTTTTTGGGTTTTGTTTTTCAAAATAAGGGAAACCAAAAGAAATCAAAATGAGAGTTCATGTGGAGTGTTTAACATCATTAAAGAAGAAAGTCACCTTTTTTCCTCTGAGACTAGAGAGAAGATTTAGTGGTGATGAAGATTTGATGAGTGGATTGACTTGTGTACTGTTATAAATAGTTCTAGTGTCCTATTTCTCCAATGACCTTCCTTGTATTAATTATTAAGGACCTACTACGTGTCAAGCACTATACTAGCAGCTAGGGATACACACACAAAAATGAGTCCTTTCCTTATGCTTGTAATATAAAAACAGATAAGTCAATACAAAATACATACAAAGTATTTGAAGGGAAGGGGATAGCAAGAACAACTGAGGCAGCAAGGGGATGGGGGATTAGGAAAGGATCCCTATAGGAGGTAACATTTGAGCTGAGCCTTGAACGGAGCTCTTAGGGACTCTAAGAAGCCAAGGTAAGAAGGGAGTGTATTCTAGGCTTTGAGGACCTCCTCAACTGGAGGCAGGGTGGCAAGTAGAGTGTATAAGGGGGAATAATACATGATCAGTCTGCAAACACAGATTGTATACAAAATATGGAGGATTCTACTACCCATCAACACTGTAATAGTTTGAACTGTTATGAAGTCAGTCTCTTCAAGATCCATTTCCAGTGTCACCTTCATTGGTGAGGCTTTTCCTGATAATCTCTGGGTGACAATAAACTCTTCCTCCTCTAATTTCTAATAGCATTTTGCCTAGACCTGAGCTCCAGTCTCACACCAAAAGGCAATTGTCTTTTGGGCATCTTGACCTGACCATTCCTCAGGCTTCTCAAAATCAATATGTCCAAAATACAACTCATCATACCCCGCCAAACTCTCCCCTCTTCCCAACTCCTCTTACTATCAAGAATACCATCATCCTCCCAGTCACCCAGGCTACCACTCTGGTGTCATCCTTGACTCTTCACTCATCTCATCTTACATATCCAATCTGTTGTCAAATCTCATCTTTTCTTACTCCATAACATCTCTTGTAAAAGTCTCCTCTCCACTCATGGCCCCTACTTTAGGGCAGGCTCTCATCATATCACAGCTAGACTATTAGAGTTACCTTCTAGTTGGTGTTCTGACTCAAGTCTCTCCTCACTCCAGTCTATCCTCCACTCAACTGCCTAAACTGCAGGTTTGATATCATCACTCCTCTGCTCAATAAACTCCAGTGGCTCCCTATCAACTCCAGTATAAAACATGTTTGGCTTTAAAAGCCCTTCACAATCTGGTTCCTTCCTACATTTCCTGGCATCCTATACTTTATTTCTCTCTATGATCCAGTACCATTGGCCTTCTTTCTGTTTGTCAAACACAACATTGAATCTCCCAACTCCATGCTCTTTCACTGACTGCCCCATATGCCTGGAATGCGCTCTTCTCACCTCTGCCTCTTGAGTTCTCTAACTCCCTTCACAACTCAACTCAAATCCAACCTGCTAGAGACCTTTCTCAGTCTTCTCTGCTATCAATGCTTTAAAGTCTGCAGTGTGCTTTACATATTTTATTTCATTTGATCCTCATAACAACCCTGGGAGGTAGGTGCTAGTATTGTTCCCATTTTGTGGATGAAGAAAGTGAGGCAAACAGAGGTTAAGTGACTGCCCAGGTCACATAGTTAGTAAGACTCTGAGGCAGGATTTGCACTCAGGTCTTCCTGACTTCCCATTGAGCCTTCTACCCACTACTTCACCTTTGTAATTCATAAAGCCTAGAACTGACAGGGACCTTGGAGGTTGTATAATCCAACCTGTACTTGACCAACAGTTCTCCACCCTCCTTGACCTATGTTATAATACCACTCTGACTTCCTCAACACTTTTCTCACTTGGCTTCTCCAATATTATTTTTCCTGTGTCTGATCATTTCTTAGTCTTCTTTGCTAGATCATTTTCTCTCTCTTGTCCCACTAATATAGGTGTCCACAAGGCTCCATTCTGGGTTGTCTTCTCTCTCTAATGTTTCTCCTCAGTGATCTCCTCTGTTCCTTGTGTTTGAGTTATCATCTCTACATAGTTGGCCCCCAAATCTATGTAACTTCATGCCCAAAGCTTGGGGGGCAGGAGGAACACTTCTTTCCAAAAGACCTCTCTTTGGCTTATGTCATCATCAGGGAAAATAAAAACCTAAGGCTCCACAAAAATGACAAAAGAGCCCTCAATTCCCATGCAAGTACTCAAGTCAACAATGCATCAAGTACAAGATGGGCTTCATTTCACCCAGCATAAAATATAAAACATGAAGGACTTATACCTCATCC
The DNA here is from genome assembly GCA_028646595.1 of Phalanger gymnotis. Lineage (NCBI taxonomy): Eukaryota > Metazoa > Chordata > Mammalia > Diprotodontia > Phalangeridae > Phalanger > Phalanger gymnotis. Next base: position 754,015,285 of record CM053622.1, read on the forward strand.
CATAAACAGTTAAAATAACTCTCCTTCCTCCTCTAGTAAGCCCTAGCAGTGTGAGGGGTGCTCCAGAAGGGCTAGCACCTCTGGTGTGAGGGTTTGCCAAGCCCTTTTCAGGGCTACACATCTGCCTTTGGTGTCTACCTCTCGCCCAACTCTCACCTGTGGTGTGTGCAGCAGCCACACCCCAATAAAACCATCTCAGAAGACAGACTAAACCAGGTTAAAGGTAACCAACAGGCCTCAAACCCATCAGTAAGTTAGGTGGATGTGAAGGCTTCCCCTGGCAGAATGGGAAGATGAGAACAATTTGTTCCAATGGCTATGAAGGCAGCTGAAGCAGCTACTGTGGAGCACTTAGAGCAGATATTGAAGATGCCAAGGTCATCCACTGCATTCCAGGCCAACACCAGTCATCTTGACTTTTGTCTTGCCACTGGACTGTGAAGACTCTGGAAGAGAGAGTGAGGCTGATGACTTTGTGGAACTCTTCATTTAAATCCAAGTCAATACGTCACTGATGCCTCAACACTGTGATGTCATATGTCCTCTTGAAAAACAAAGGACCAAAACAGCAGTGAGCCCTACCTTCCCCAGAGACCTATGCAGTCTTTTAGACTTGTCATATTTCCCTAGGGTTGAGACCCCTGGAAGGGGAAAGCACTTGGGGCTAAAAAAAGAATGGGCCTCTCATTCTCTGGTGAGCACCCGTCCTTTAGGGACCTATAGATCACTCAGACTTTAAGCTTGAGACTTTTTTGAAAAAGAAGAAAACTAATTTACTAGAGAGTCAACCTCCTTATAACTTATACCATTGGTAGAGGCTAAAACCAAAGTTTGCTCCCTCCACATTTCAGCTTGGTTAGCCATGATTTCAATGTTGTCATTGGCAATCTAGAGACCTTCTACTGCATGCACCTTCCCAATCCCCATTCCGAGGGAGACCCCATTGTCCATTTTCTCTACCCCTACTCCTAGGCTACTCACTGTTCCTTGCAAAAGAAAGTCAAAATCATCCTGATTGGGCCCATTAATGATGTATATACTGTTGGATGCCATTCAGGCCCTCACTGCTGCTCTGGCAACCCTTTTGTTCATTTCCTGATTCCTTGGAGCATTCCCCACAGCAGCTGTTTCAAGCCTCTTACATTCCCCCCAAGCTGCCAACACTCTCTCTCCCCTCCCAAAAACCTCATTATTAGTAGAGAATTAACTAAGACCAAAGTTTTTGACATGGATTCCCCTCACCCCATTTTGGATGGTCTCAGAATGTCTCTATCTTAAGCACTCACACCTTCTTCCTTTCTGTCTTAGAAGCAGAGGTATTTCCTTCTTGTCCTAGGTTAGCCCTCCACTTGTACCCCCAATTCCATCTGCTCCAGCCTCCTCCAGAATCTTGCTCTAATCATTCCTCTGATTATGCAAGTTCATGTTCTCCCTCTCAACTGCTTCTTTTCCCTCTACTTAACATATGTTCAGGTCTCTCCTAATTTAAAAAAAAATCTTCCTTCCATCTTGCTGTACCCTCAAGGTCTTTTTCTTCCTTTTCCCTGAAAAAACTTATCAACACACTGCCTCCATTCCCTCACACTCCAAGACCCTGCAATCTAAATTATATTCTATTGAAAAAGTTCTTCCTGAGGTTACTAATGAATTTAAAGCTAAATCCAATTGTCTTTACTAAGCCTTCACCATCTTTGACTTCTGTACCATTTTACATGGTTGACCACTTTTTCCTTCTTGGCTTCTATGCTGAATTTTCATCGTTCCCCTCTTTCCTCTCTAGCTACTTCCCTCTGCCTCTTGCTAAGTCTTCATCTCTTTCCTGATCACCAAATGTAGGCATTATTCAAGGCTCTGTCCCTAATTCTTTTATCCAAACACCTCCTCTATCCCTCAGCAAGTTCACCCATTTCAATGGCATTGATGATACAGAGGCCTTGTAAGATGACTTACAAAACTATATATCTACCTCTCTCTTGGCTTCTAGTCCCATATTTCCTAAGGTTGGTGTATATCTCTGCCTGGACACATTATAATTACTTCAAACCCAATGTGTCCAAAACAAATTCATTTTCTTCCCTTCCTGCACCTGTTCCTCTTTCTGATTCTCTGTTTTTATATAAAATGCCATTATCTCACCCAGATATGAAGTCTCAGAGTCATCTTTAACATCATTAATGTTTAATCATTAAGTCTTTATGATCCTATTCCTAAAATATCTCTCATATATCCTCATTTTAAAGGGGATAAGGAGGCTCTTATATGGATATCTAGCTGTGTTTAGTGCTACACTAAGCACTACAAAGAAAGAATGGCATAGATCTGGATCCCTGCCCTCAGAGGACTTACAGTGGATCCATACCCACATCTATAGGACAGAGCACAGAGAAATACTAAGCCAAAAGTATCAACAGACCTGAATTAGGAGACCTAATCCTAGTTCCAGCTCTACCAATGACTTCCCATGTGACCACTGTCAAGTCATTTTCCCTTCTGAGTCTCATTTTCATGGGCTCATGCAATATGGAGCCAGAAAGAACTATATGGATTATCTAGTCTCTTTTTTTAATTAGATTTTTTATTTTTAGTTTACAACTCTTAGTTTTACATGTTCTTCAGTTTCAAGTTTTCTTCCCTTCCCTCCCCTCCCCCCACCCCTCCCAAGACAGCATGCAGTCCGATATAGATTCTACATAAACCTTCGCATTAAACTTATTTACACAATAATCAAGTTGCAAAGAAGATTTATGACCAATGGAATGAATCATGAAAGAGAAGAAACAAAACAAAAAAAAAAGAGAGAGAGAGAGAAAATAGTTTGCCTCAGTCTGCATTCCACAGTTCTTTCTCTGGATGTAGCTAGCTTTTTCCATCATGAGTCCTTTAGGTTTTTTTTTTGGTTTGTTTGTTTTGGCAGGGCAATTGGGGATAAATGACTTGCCCAAGGTCACACAGCTAGTACATGTGTCAAGTGTCTGAAGCCAGATTTGAACTCAGGTCCTCCTGACTCCAGGACTGGTGCTCTACTCACTGCACCGCCTAGCTGCCCCAATCATCATGAGTCCTTTGGAGCTGTCTTTGAACCTTGTAATGCTGAGGAGAGCCAAGTCTATCAAAGTTAGTCATCACAGAATCAATAGTCTAACTCTTCGTTCTGCAGATGAGAAATATGAAGCCCAAAGAAACTAAGTAATTTGTCCTAGGCTATATAGGTAGCAAAGAGGCAAAGATTATGCCCAGATCCTTGGACTCTAAATCAATTCCTCCATCAAAGAAGCTGGATTCGATGGTTTCTGATTGAAAAATTCTGATTTCTGATTCAGAACTCTTGAAGCTCTGAAATTCTACATTCAATATAATGTATGGCTCTATTCAAGGATGAATTGAATATATAACTCAGTCATAAATATAGGAGTTCTATGTACCCAGGGTTTGATGTTGAGAATGGAAGTGGCCACCATCTTTGATCAATCTAGGAAGGTTTCTTTTTTTGGAAGAGGAAGAATTTCGACAGCAAAGAGAAGGAAAGAAGATGGCTGATCAGACAAAGGGAAAATCAGACAAGCATATCAGTGATCCAACCAGACTGTCCCTTTAAGTCTCTGATGTGATGGGCGGCAGCAGCTTGGAAGACCTATGGGAAAATTGGTAGTAAGGCCAACATCAAGGCAGAATCTAAGAGCCTGTCCCTCTCCAGGGCCACTAACACCACCATTTCTGAGGTATTGTATGGGGAACACTCTGCTCTCCCTGCTTGCCAAGTCAGAGAACTGGGTGAGAGGTGAAGTGGGCTCTTTTTTCTTTCCTTTTTTCATTCTCCCATAAGAAGTTCTCTGAGCACGCTTTTGTGCGTCCCAGATGTTTCTGCCTTTGTTCTGATTTAATCCTCCTTATTTATCGCTCCCTTGTACCTGTTTATTATTTTCCATTTTTCTCTGGCAGCTCAGGCTCAGTGCCTCTGCTACTGGGATCTTATCAGCACACTTAGGTGAACACAATCAAGGCTGCTGTGTTGTCATCCAGTTTTGATATGAAAGGGCCAGAGAAGAAGAAAAACAGTACTAGTCAGAACAAAATACCCAAATGGATTTAAAAATAAACATGAATGCCACTGTCAGGCCCCCTCAGAAAAAAAAAAACAAACTAAAAGCCTTTAGTGGAGAAACAATGCAATCTTGTCCCTCATGCACAGCTGATACCTTTCTCCATCTGAGACTGAGGCCAGGCAATGCAAAGGGAGACGTTGAAGACTTACCCCCACTCAGACACCCCAAGCCTCCAGACTCGGGTGGGGATGTGTACCTTAGGAGGACAAGGAGTGAGAACAAGAGGGGATGGAAATAATATCACAGAACCTCTCTTGACTGGACTTAAGTGTGCTAATCCCAAAACTTTAAGAATAAGTGTTCATTCAATTACACACAGGGTCCCTGCTAACAAATGCTAATAGCTAATACTCTAAGATTTGCAAAGCACTTCTTTGATCCTCACAACAACACTGGTAGGTATTTACCATTATTGTCTTTACAAATGAGGAAACTGAGACTGAAACTGTGACTTGGCCAGGGTTGAATAGCTAGTAGGCTTCAGAGATAGGATTCGAACTCAGATCCTTATGGCTGCAAGCCTAGGGTTCTAGCCACTATTCTAGCTAGTGACCACTACTCAGGATTTTGGGAGATCAAGAGACACTGAGAAGCAAAAGACCATCAGGGTAAGTCAGAGGATGCTAACTTGTCATCTGGCCTTGGGTTATAGACCAGTAAGAGTCCTTAGACATCATCTCCATTCCAAGCCACCCCGCTCCTCATCCCCTTATCTAGACATGAAAACCAGAGAGGTTTGTTGTTGTCGTCCTTTGTTCTCAAAGAGGACCAAAATGACATCACTATGCTAGAGTGAAGTTTCAACGTGTCCAACTGTGACTGATCAGACTAATACGAGCTCAGAATGTTCTACACAGGTTGGGCACAAATAGTCCATGTGAGAAGCAGAGAGGTTAAGGGATGCTGATGGGGGCATATCTAATAAGTGACAGAGCCAGAATTCAAACCCAATTTGAGTCCAAATTCAAACCAATTCTTCGTAGGCCTCAGTATCTCAATATGTAAAATGAGGAGTTGGGCTGGATGGTCTCTAAAATTTTTTGTTATGAGTTTGGGATAGACCTGAGTTGCTGGGACAGATCAATGGCCCAATGGATAGAGCACCAGGCCTAGAGTCAGGAAGACTATCTTCCTGAGTTCAAATCTGGCCTCAGATACCTAGTTGCTGTGTGATCCTGAGAAAGTCACTCAACCCTGTTTGCCTCAGATTCCTCATCTGTAAAATAAGCTGGAAAAAAATGGCAAACTTTTCTAGTATCTCTGCCAAGAAAAACCCAAACGGGGTTACAAAGAGTCAAACACAACTGAATAAAGACTAAACAACAACAAAGTACCTCATACTATAGTAGCAACCCCTAAAGAAAAGAGTCAGACCTGTTGGTCAACACTGTGGGCTGTGTATGATAAGAACACTATGGGTTACAAAGGGCTATAAAACTGTGCATACCCTTTGATCCAGCAATAGTACTAGCAGGACTGTATCCCAAAGAGATCATAAAAAGGGAAAATAATCCACATGTAGAAACACATTTACAGCAGTATTCTTTGTGGTGGCAAAGAATTGAAAATTGAGGGGATGCCCACCAGGCGAGAAGTGGCTGAAGAAGTCATGCTATATGAATGTAATAGAATACTATTGTGCTATAAGAAATGATGAGCAGGCAGATTTCCAAAAAACGTAGAAAGACTTACACGAACTGATGCTGAGTGAAGCAAGCAGAACCAGGAGAACATCATACAAAGTAACAGCAACATTGTACAATGACCAACTTGGATAGACTTAGCTCTTCTCAGCAATACGATGCTCTAAGGCAAGTCTAAAGGGCTCGTGATGGAAAATCCTATCCATATACAGAAAAAGTACTATAGAATCTGAATGTAGATCAAAGCATACTATTTTCATATTTTTGGCTTTGGTTTTTTTCTTTTCCATGGTTTTTCTCCTTTGTTCTGATTCTTCTTTTACAACATGACTAATGTGGAAATATGTTTAATGTGCTTGTACATGCATAACCTATATCAGATTCCTTGCTGTCTTGGGGAAGAAAAGGGACGGAAAAAATTGGAATTCAAAATCTTATAAAAAATGAATGTTGAAAGCTAAAAAAACAAAAGCAGCATGAGCCAGGTATCAATACCCCTGACACTGGCTTGCTGGTCAGGAAGCCCTGACATGGGTCACAGTGTAAGGGACTCAAGTCACAGTTGCTTTCTCCCTGTCCCCAAGGAAAAGGGCCCACAGAGCAGGGTCTCCTTCCCAGGACAGGTAGCATTCTGCTTTAGACTCTGAATCTGTGTCAAAGGGGGTACTTGGGTATATTCATACACTAATATTATGCAGAATAGATACAGGTAGATATGCGGAGTGGGAGTGAGGAGGGGATGAGGGCTGAGTAGGGGAATAATGTAGAGCATTTAGCCCAGCTCGGGGAATGTCCCATCAGCTTCAGCAATGGGAAGCACAGGGGACAAGCAGCTTTTAGAGCATGAATGAGCTTGAAGGGCCAAGGCTCTAAGGAGCATAGATATCATCTTCCATCACAATATACCATGGAACACTCAGTACAGGAGATAAATTGTGCTTGGCGGAAAGGTACAGGACTCCTTTAGGGCTCAGAGAAAAGTCTCCTGTTTTCTATACTTCCTGATGCAGTGGCCAGAACCAGTGACCATCTCATCTCCATTTCTTCCCCCAGGGGCAAAAGCACTGGGGTAGTGGATGGAGCATTGGACTTGGAATCAGAAAGACACGAGTCTGAATCTTGCCTCAGACACTTCCTAACTGAGTGACCCTAGGTGTGTTATTTAATGTCTCTCAGCCTCAGTTTCCTTATCTGTAAATGAGGATAATTATGTCACCTAGTTCCCAGGGTTATTTGAAAATATCAAAGTGCTATATAAATGGTACCTTGATAACCAGAGCATGCATGATAAAAGAGGAAATTAAGAAGGCCTCTGACCCTAACCCGAAATACCTCCTCTGTCTGTCTTCCTGGGGCTTGAGATTCCCTTTATGAATATAGGTGATCATGTCATTTAGAACTGGAAGGGATGTTAGAAATCATCCCGTTTAATTCCCTCATTGTACAGAGAGGGAAACTGAGGCACAGGGAAGTGCTCTGCCCAAGGTCACGTAGGTAGTACCTTGTAGGTCCCTAACTCAAAACCAATTCTTTCAACTTCATAATCAGTAGTCTTTCCACTCCAATGAACACTGTTTATTGAAAAAGAGGACTGGGTTCATATCCTGTCTCTGTCACTAACTACCTATGTGATCTTGGGCAAGTCTCTTCATCTTAGTTTCTTCAACTATAAAATGAGGGGGTTGGCCTAAATGGCCTCCAGGGTTCCTTCCACCTCTAAATCTATTATGCTATATCCTCACAGTCCTTTGAGTCTTCCTGTTAAAATATAATGAGTTGCCTTGGAGGGTGGAACATTTTAACTAACCCTCATTAGCATGGTTCAGTCTATCTGCTTAGCTAGGAGCAAGACATGGCCTAGTTAGCCCTAATGGTGGAATATTGGCCAAAAAGGTGTAAGGACAGACAGGGATGAGATGACCTGGCAAGAGCTCTAGGCAGGATAAGTTTTACCCTACTGAGGATGTGCCTAGAAAGCTGCTAAGTCATGACAAAAAGCCCTTCAGCTAGCATGTGAGGAGACTTTCAGCTCGCATCAAGCCAGGCACCATTCTGATCATGCTCACCGGCTGCCACAGGGGCAAGCCAGTGGTTTTCCTGAAGCAGCTGGCTAGTGGCTTGCTACTGGTGACTGGACCTCTGACCATCAACCGTGTTCCTCTGAGAAGGACCCATCAGAAATTTGTCATTGCCACCTCTACCAGGATTAACCTTTCAGGAATAAAAATTCCAAATCATCTTACTGATGCTTACTTCAAGAAGAGGCTCCGTAAACCTAGACACCAAGAAAGAGACATTTTTGGCACAGAAAAAGAGAAATATGAGATGACAGAGCAGGACGAGGATGATCGGCTCTCAGATCCTGCCCCAAATCAAGAAAATTCCTCAGCTCCATGGCTACCTGCATTCTGTATTCTCTCTCTCCAATGGAGTTTGTCCTCACAAACTGGTGTTTAAAATGCCTTCCAGAAAACTCTTATTAAATATTTGGAATGGCAAAAAAAAGAACTCTTCTAGGCAGGAGGTCCATTTGAGCATCCTAAAGCCAGTTCTGACATTTTTGCTTCCCTCTTCAAAAGCCTTCAGGGGCTCCCTATTGCCATCAGAATAAGACCCAAATGTAACCTGACCTTTAAAGCCCGTGATAGTCTTCTTCCATGTGATCCTTGAAGATTTATTTCCCATGATTCCCTTTCACTCACTCTACATTCTGGCCAATGTTCCTCAGACTTGTCATTGTATCTCTGGTTGAGGTTTAGGGGTGGTAGGAACCTGAAATAGCGACATGCGGGTCCTGCCAGAATGAATTTGACCCAAGCCTTCTTTCAGCCAAAGACAAGATTTATTAGAATATGGGTCAGGGTGGGTATGATTCTGAAAATCCTCCATGTTGGCCAGATTCTTGAGGAATCTAAGCATTGGCCAGACACGTAAGGAATCTGATCATTTGTATCACTAACACAAGCAGGCCAGATTCTTAAGGAATCTGAGCCACTGACTAGACTCTTTAGGAATCTGAGAATTTTAATGGAGGCAAGATGGTTCTTATAGATAGACCGTGGCAACAGAGAAGGAATCTAGGTGGAATTAAAGTCTAGGATGGAGCCAGGTGCAGACAATGAAAGGATAGTTAATTAAATGGGAAGGACCAATTGCCCCCCAGTGAACGCCAGGGACTTGAGCCACGTGGCAAAATCCAGGGGCTTTTCCTTTGGGGGGTCCAAATCCCAAAGACATGGTATTTTCCTTTTGGAGGTTCAGATCCCATCCCCATCATCTCCCATCCCTGCTTTTCCATAAGTCATTCCCTTAGGGCTAGAATGCCCTGCCTCCTCATCTCCTCCTCTTGGAATCTCAATTTCTCTTCAAGGCTAAGCTCAAGTGTTGAGTCTTTCCATGTGAAGACATTCCTGATCCCCACTACCACTAATATTCTCTTCCTCATCAGGAATCTTGTATTTGCTTATGTTTATAGGTAGTATCTCTCCAAGGAACACATAAATTCCTTGAAAGCCTGGACTGTTTTACATTCTTATCTTCATATTACCAGTGTAATATCTTGTAAACAGTAGGCACTTAATCACTGCTTGTTGAATTGAATTGCCTAGGAAGAAAATAGACAATTCATGAGGAATGACTGAGAAACTGCCCCTAGAGCCATTTTTTCTGGAGCAGATCCTGAATTTGTTTATCATATCCCTCCACTAGTCAAAAACCTTCCATGACTCACCATCACCTAGCAAAGTTTTATATACCTGGCCATCTACTATCTATGTCCAACTTACCATTTACTTACGACCCTGACTGCTCAGTCTTCCTTGAAAATAACATAGTTAAAAATACTCCAAGTTAGCTTCTAGCTGTTTGGAATTAGTGTGGAAAACAGAATAATAGACCTCTCTTTCAGTCAGCCCCAGGCAGCAAACAGTAATGAGTAATGACAACTGGATTGAGGAGATGGGTTTTATTTTTTTTTATTATGAATAGGGCTGAACCAACTTGATTCAAAATCGAATTGCCCCTTGGAAAAGGTATCTACTGACTTCCAGATCAGGCATAGCTAGTAATGTTGGAGATAAGATATTCCTTCTAATCCACTTGGAGGAACTGAGGAGCAGAAGTGAATCCTAGCAACCAATCAATAAACCAACATTTATTAAACACTGACTATGTTCCAGACATTGGAGATACAAGCCCATGGATGAAAGCCCCTGCCTGCAAGGAACTTTCATGTAATTATGCACAAAAGTATATGCAAGATAAATGTGAAGGATACCAGGAAAGGTATCATGGAGATGGTGGCATTTGAGCTGAGCTTTGAAGCAAAATAGAGACCCTAGAAGAAGAGGTGAGGAAGGATTGCATTCCAGGCATGAGAGACAGGCTGTGTAATGATATAGAGAAAAGGAGATGAGATATTATAGGTGAAGAATAACAGGAAATCCAGCTTGGCCACACCCTAAAATGCATAAAAGGGAGCAATGTGTGTAATAAGTCTGAAAAGACAGATTAAAGACAAGTTGCAGAGGACTTTAAATGACAGAGGAATTCATCTTCAACCCTGGAACTAAAGGCGAGCCACTAGAGTCTGGTCTCCTGGCTCTTCCACAAACAAGACACTATCTCTTGGCCCCAGTCATTGTCTCTACTGTCTCCATGCCTGGAACCCTGTCTCTCCTCCACTCCTACTACTGACTTCCCTGGCTTCCATTAAGTCCCAACTAAAATCCCACCTTCTACAAGAAGTCTTCCCCAACTCCTCTTAATTACAATGCCTTCCCACAGTTAATCATTTCCTATTTATCTTATATATAGCTTGCTTTGTACATATTTGTTTGCTTGCGGTGTCTCCCATTAGATAGTAAGCTCCTTGAGGGCAGGGGCTGTCTTTTGTCTCTTTTTGCATCCTCAGCACTTAGGATGATGCCTGGCACATAACAGGTGCTTAATAAATGCTTTTTGTTTGATTGAGGAGCAACGTGGTATGACCTGAGTTTTAGGAATTTTCTGTTGGCACCTGTGTGGGCATAGATTGGAGATGAAGGAGCCTAGAGGCTAGGAGACAAATTAGAAGATTATTGCAATAGCCCAGGCAAGAATTGATGGAAGAAATGTCAGCTCCCTGAGGGCAGGGTCAATTTCACTTTTTGGACTGCTCTGCACAGTCCTTGAACTAATAAATGTGTGTTGATTGATTGGCAAGAAGGAACATCTCTAGAAGCATGTGACCTGGCTAGAGCAGAGACAGTAGGCATAGCATCAAGATGTGAGCTTCTGAGATCTCCCCTTGACCTTATTCTCTTCCCTTCCAGTTGAGTAAGAGAGAAGAGGCTTGGCTCTGCTCTTCTCTCTCTCTGCTTGGCTGATCAGAGGGCACTCTGCTACCCTTCTTAAGAGACATCCCCCCACCCCCACACCACCAACAGACAGCACCTGACTGGCAATCCATATCTATCTTTCTTTCAAGAATAAATGTGCGCCTCAGATTTTTAGAATTATTGTTAAGAGTTCTATTTTTATTACGCAGGAGTTGTTCTGGATAGATTTGTATTTCTGAACTTCTAGGAATTTCCCCTTACAGTCTTTGTGCTTCATAATCCCCATTAAATACCTCTCTTTCTCAAGAACAAAATTGTGCTTTTATTTAGCATCATTTACTTTGCCATAGGCTCTCCTGGCCAGTGGCTAGCTAGAAGAACCTAGGATCAGATTTGGATTTGGACCTGAGGCCATAGGATCAATTGATCCTCTCACTTTACAAATGGGGCCGGGAAGGTCAGGTAGCTTGCCTGTAGTCACAAAGACAGTAAGACAGAGGTAGTCCTTGAACCCAGGCCCACTGGCTCCTCCCACTGGTTCATGATAATAGTGGGCTTCAACAGTCTTGGGCTATGGAACACTCAATAACACTTCAGTCTCATCTCCACACTCACTTGTTCTATGCTAAAAGCCAACAACTGCTTTTGGTTATCTTTCCCATCCGCCTTTACACACAGTGTCCATTCCACCTGGAGCATTTTCCCTCTGCCCTTCGTTCCATTCAGCCTCATATTCTGGGGCCGAGCTTGGGTGCCGCTTCTTCCATAGAACCTCCCTTGATTCCGTGGCCAAAACCAAACCACCTTGCCTCCAGACTCCCCAAGCATTGTTTGTTGCCCTTTCTTATACTCATTATTGTAACACACATATATGTAAAGAACCTTCATATTTACAAAGTGCTTTTCTCATGGGAATGCTTTGAGGTCAGTTACTATGGGTATTCTTATCACTTATTTTACAGATGAGAATTTGTAGGCCCAAAAGGCAAAGAGTCTTGCCAGGTTAATAAAAGACTGAGACAGGACTAGGCCTCAAGTCTCCGGGGCTTTTTCGGCATATTTTAGATCCTTTTGCAGTCTAGGGAACATTTGGCTGAGGAAGCTTTCTACTAATGTGGGTCAGCACCTTCTTTGGAATTTATAGTCTTAGAAAGTTAGCCAGGGCACTAAGAGGTTAAGTGACTTGCCCAGGGTCACACAGTCATGTCGTGTCAGAGGAAGGTCTCCACAGGTCCTCTTGCATCCAAGGCTAGCTCTCTATCCACCACATTAAACTGTCTTTCCTCTACTGCTTGTCACGGTCTATTTTGTATTATAGATATTTGTGTACATTTTGTCCCACCCCCATCCCACAGATTTTTATGGTTCTGTGTCTAGAAATAACCTTTTATATATGTTATTTCATCTTATCTTCACAACAACCCTTCATTACTATCCCCATTTTACAGATGAGGAAGCTGAGTCTGGCAGAGGTCAAGAAGACTTGCCCAGGTCACATAGCTAATAAGCGTCTGAGGCAGGATATCAAATCAGGTCTTCCTCTCTATTCACAAAGTCACCTAGCCTCCTAGAGTACTAAGAGATGGAAAGGACCTCAGTTCAACCCCATCCTCCCCACTCCCCCACTTTGGACAAATGAGGACATTGAGGCCCATAGAGAAAAAAAAATGCTTTTCCTAAAGCCCCACAAATAGGATCTTAGGATTTAAAGTTAGAAAAAGACTTAGACTATCTACTATAACCCTCTTTTTTGAAAAATGAATAAATTGAAACCCAGAGCAAGGAAACTACTTGCCCTGTGTCGGAAGTAGCAAAGCAAGCATTCAGATTCAACATTCTGACTCCAAAATGCACACTCTTTCCTCTATCAGTATGTACATAGGACCTTGCACACAGCAGGTGCTCAAAAAATACTCTGAATTCACTTTAGTTCAAAATTCCCTATAGCCCCAGGCAGAGGAAAATGCCCCTAATTAGAAAGCAGGAGACCTAGCTCCTCATTCTCTCAGCTTTCTTCACCTTGCCATTAACGGTCCACATGAGATTGGGTGAGTACAGGCCCCTTCCCCCGAGTCTCAGTTTCCCCATCTGTAAGATAATGGACACTAAGGGCCATTCTAGCTCTGACATTCTAGGTTTCTGCACCTGGGTTGAATAATGCAGTTTGGCCTTGAGTTTCTAATGCAGCATTATCCACACCAAGCCAAACCTCCAAAGCACATCTGCCTCCACCCCTCGATCTGGCTCCAGCAGGGCTGCATGCAGGCAGGTGAGCCAAGGCTCCCCAGCAGCAGCTATGAGGTACCATTGTGTGTCTGCCTGGGGTGGGGGCTTGCTCTGCCTTGCATGATCAGCATCAATCCTCACTCCAATCAAACTTCTTCTGAAACATGCTCCAGTGGTCTGGAATTTCCTGCTAAATAAGGTGTTATTAACCCGGCAGCTTCCCAGCTCTGGCTCAGGGATGAACAAGGTGGCCGCTTCAGTCTTTCCTCACTGATGAGCCTCACTTAAGGAACGATTAATAGACACTGCGGTAGCCAGCCAAATGCAGAAACCTGTGACCTTTCGGGCTCCTGCAAACCACCTAGTCATTTCAAGTCCCAAATGTATTTCTCTGCCTGTCACGCTCACTCTTATTCCATCCCATTCCTTGCCAGTAATGGAGACATAAGACATTAAAGCTGGGAAGGACCTTAGAGACCCCCCTCCCCAGTTCAATCTCCAAGTTTTGCAGGTAAGATAACTGAGACCCAGGGGAGTCAAGAGACTTGCTCAATGTCACACAGTGAGTCAATGACAAAGCCTAGACTAGAATAGCATGGCGGGGGGTGGGGGAGGGTCATAGATTTGGGGCTGGGAAGGCCCTTAGAGGTGATTTCATTTTACCCCCTTCTTTCACAGGTAAGAAAACCAAGGCTTAGAAAGGTCAAGAGAGTTGTTCAAGGTCAACAAAAGTTAGATGAGAATAGGCTGATAGATTTGGGCCTGAGAGAGACTCCAGAGGCCAGATGGTCTTGCTGTGTGCAGAGAGCTAGAGAGTTGAGCTCAAATGCCATACAGGTGGGTAGGAAGTGAAAGGTCCAGGGTGTGAACCCAGGTCATCTGATTCCAAATCCATCATTCTTTCTAGAGTTTCAGGAGATAGTGAAATGTGTGCTGATTTGGGCTCTCTGACTTGAGTAACCTCCCTTTGATGAAGTATCGATTGAGCATCCTTTAGACGGAAGACTATATTGTGCACGGGCAACGTTCAAGATAAGAGCATCTTGGTGTCATGGAAAAGGCCCCAGACTTGGAGTCGTGAGGGACCTGGGTTCAAATCCCAGTTACAACATTTCATAGCTATGTGACCTTGGGCGTATCACTTAACCTTCATGAGCCTCAGTTTCTTCATTTTTAAAGTGAGGAGAATAATACTTGTATGAACTTCTTCACAGGGTCATCGTGGTGAAAGTGCTCCCTAAACTCTAAACTTAGCAAACTCACTCAACATCTGCATGATCCATAGATAGAATGTACCACCCTTGAGGACAAAGACTATTTCGTTTTTCCCTGGTATTCCCATAACCTGACACATAGTAAGTAGTCACTTAAGAAATGTGTGTTAATTGGTTGACTTTGAGTAAGTCACTTAACCCTCCTGGGTCTCAATTTTCTTCTCTGGAAAATGGAGGTATTGGATTCAATGACCTCTAAAGTCCCTTTCTTCTCTAAACCTATGGTCCTAAGTGTGACTTATCATTAGGTATTTTTATCAGGCCTGAGGCTTTATTGATTCAGAGATCTCCCAGTGAGGAACTCCCTCTACCTGAGACTAGCATGTGCCCAGTCTTAGAAAGTTCCCTCTAAGTTTTCTCACTGAAAGGTGCCTGACTTGACCAGAGAACTATGTGTCAGAGACAGGATTTGAACCCAGGCGTTCCAGACTCCAGGCTCAGTTCTCCATCCATTAATAATGAGGATAGAAGTAGAGCCCTGTCCCAGTCTTGACCATATGTGCTCATTAGCAGTCACCGTAACAAGGCTAGAGAACCTTTCCAAAGTGGGGAGAAGGGGGGATGCCAAGGTTCCTTCTGCCCTGCAGGGTTGGTGAAGGGTGCAGGCAGGGGGAGGCATGTGGGGTCACTGAAGCTGGGACAGCAGGTCCCTGGGATGGGAGCATGGACCTTGCCAGCCCTAGGGTTCAACCTCCTGGCCATCTTTAGAGCATGATTGGGGAAAGGGGGGGAGGGCAGCTGACATAGCTTCTCTGCCAAACTCCAGACATTCTAGCTTGTTCTTAATAACAATAGAAAGCAGTAAAGAAAGGTCAGAAACACCTACGCGTTTGACTCATAATATTCTTCCACTTGGCTTGGTTCTTTCCAGTGAAATAGCGCAATCTAGCATACAAGAGGAGAGGTTAGGTCTCAATTTTCCATGCCAACAGGAGGATGCTGGTGCAGATCGCCCAGGATGTGATTTATCCTGAGCCTTGGGGTTGATTGGAGAGCCTGCTTCTCATCTACCTTCCCAACTTGCTTTTGCCTTGGATAATAGTAAAACATGTTTGCGTTGCAGAAATCAGAGGGAGCAGAGAGGGTGGCAAGCTTGAC
Source organism: Phalanger gymnotis (assembly GCA_028646595.1). NCBI lineage: Eukaryota > Metazoa > Chordata > Mammalia > Diprotodontia > Phalangeridae > Phalanger > Phalanger gymnotis. Next base: position 754,030,947 of record CM053622.1, read on the forward strand.
CAGGATCAGAAATGGAAAAGGAGGGGTAAGTGTGGGAGGGTGGAGTGCAAAGAGGAGGCAGAAAAAGAGCTCTAGTTCAGGATACAAAGAACCTGGGGTCAAATCTTGGCCCTGCCAGCTTATGACCTGTGTGCCCTCGTGAAAATCATTTCCCTTTTGTCGATCCCAGATTTCTCATCCTTAAAATGAGGGAATTGGCAAGGTGGTTCAGTAAAAAGAGTATTAGACTTGGAGTCAGACTGGAGTTCAAATCGTGCTTTATAGGCTTAGCTAGGTGACCCTGGGCAAGTCACTTAACTTCTCTCAGACTCAGTTTCCTCACCTGTAAAATAGGGATAATAACAGCACCTACCTGCAAGGGCTTCTTATGAAGATCAAATGAGACAACATCTGTAAAGCTCTTTGCAAACTTTAAGGTGCTCTGTAAATGCTGGTATATTTCTAAGAGTCTGTCCAATTCTTAATCTATGATCAAGTGCCTAGCAGCTATTGGAATGAAGTAGATATTCCTTATCTTAGAGGTTTATGACCCTAGAGCTGACTCTGCTGTTTTACCATGTGCATGATGGGGGTTAATAATCATCACTCCCATTTCCATCCAGCTTCATGGGTTTCAAAGTACTTTTCTTTATAGCAACCTGCGACATAGGTAGTCTAAGGATTCCGAATCACAGCCTCAGAGCTAGAAAAGAAAGGCTTCTCCAACCTGAAAAGGAATCCTCTCTATCAGATCCCTGGCCAATGATTTATCAGGCATATGCTTGAATACAGCTGGAGATGAGGAGCTCACCACTTCCTAAGGCAACATATTTTACTTTGGGAAAGCTCTAAGCATCCTTGGGAGCTTATTTGTTATTGTTGTTAGGTCATTTTTTAGTTGCGTCCAACTCTTTGTGAGTCCATTTGGGGTTTATTTGGCAAAGATGCTGGAGTGGATGCCATTTCCTTCTCTAGTTCATCTGACTGATGAGGAAACTGAGGCAAGTAGCGTGAAGTGACCTGCCCAAGGTCACACAGCTAGGAAGTATCTGAGATCAGATTTGAACTCCGGAAGATGAGTCTTCCTGATTCAGAGCCCAATGCTGCCCCTTAGCTTAGCTGCCCCTTACATATTTATATCCAGCCCAAATCTTTCTCCCAGTAACTTCCACCCCCTCACTGCTCCCATTTCTGCCCTCTGGGGTCCAATAGAATAGGGGTCAGTTCTCTCTTACACCAAGCCATTCAAATTCTTGACAAGTTGGGGTCTTGTTTCTGTCTCCACATTGAAGATGGCAGCTGGGGTGTAGTAGAATCAGCATTCAATTTGAGGTCAGAGACCTGGGTTTGAATCTCAACTTTGTGAAGTTGGAAAAGTGAAGTTCGTGAAGTTTGGAAAGTCCGTTTACTTCTCTGGCCAAAATTCCCATATTGATAAAATAAGAGCATTTGAACTACATGGTCGCTAAAAATTACCTTTATCTCTAAAGTCTGTGAAAAAGGCTCAGAGAGAAGTAACTTGCCTGTGGTCACACAGCTAGAGAGAAGGAGAGCCAAGATTCATATCCAAGTCCCCTGCTTCCAAGTCTAACCTCTTTCCATCATTTTGTTACTGTGGTCATCTAGTCAATCAGTAGTGGCTGACTCTTTATGACCTCGCAAGGATGCTCAAGTGGTTTGCTACTTCTTTCTCCAGCTCATTTTACAGATGAGGAAACTGAGGCAAACCCGGTGAAGTGACTTGCCCAGGATCACACAGCTAGTGTCTAAGGATGGATTTGAACTCAGGTCCTCCTTACTACAAGGACCAGCACTCCATCTACCGTGCTACCCAGCTGCCCCAATCACATTAAGCTAAAAATTCTCCACTAGACTTACAAACCCACACAGGCATTCAGTGCTAAAGCAACTTGGAGCCAGTGAGAACAGATTCAATCTGCTAACCAAGCCAGCCAGCTATGAAGAGGCTGCTCAGTAGGTCTGAGACATGAGAGGGGGAATGAGGATGGAAAAGGAAGAATGAATGATTGGGGCTGTGTGGTTGAGGAAGGGTTTTTTTTGTTTGTTTCAGATAATCAGCTTGCCTTCACTACCATCCCTGTCCTGTTGAATCCCCCCATCCTCTCCTGAAGAAAGTCATGGAATTTTTAAACATTTTCCTATACAGATCCATAGTTCATGGTTCCAAATTCTTTAAAACTCCAACACAAAGGTTGGCATTGAAAGGTCCCTCTTAGAAAGCAACCGACAAAGAGTCTGAAGGAGGCCCTGGCAGGAGACGTGTTATCTTAGAAAAAAAATGTAATCCTGGGGGTTTGGTCCTATTGGCTATCTCACAATGGACTCCCGCTGTGTCTTCAGAAACTCATTGTTTTCCGTCCTGTAAGCCTAGATCTTACACCTCCCAGGAGCACCCTCGGACACAGCTACAAATGGTAAATATTACAAATGATAAAATAGCACATACATTCCTGACTTCATGGGATCTTTTAGGGGATAGAGGGAGCAGAGGAGGAGCTAGTCTGTTGTTCTATTTTTCCAATGTGGGAAATTACTGATGAGGAAACCCCTTCCAGCTGTGCAGATCAGCAGCTGCCCGCAAATTTAGCCTTCTAGAGTTGCCTGGGAGCCCTGAGAAGTTCCAAGGCTTGCCTCAGGTCACACACACAGCCAGAATGTGTCAGCCGCCTGGGGTCTTCCTAACTCCCAGGCTAGCATTAGCACTCTGTTTACTGGACCACGATATCTCTCCATAATTGGCATCTTAGATTTAGAGTTAGAAGAGGTCTTAGAGGACATCCACTTCTACCCCTTCATTTTAGAGTTGAGGGATTATTGTAAAGAAAAGGCTCTGTAAGCTTCCCAGTGCCAGAGGAATGGAAGAGGTTTGTTTTATTCTATTACCAATAATTGTTATTCCTCCACTAAAGTCTTGCCTTGATCCCCACCCACCCTGCATTAAGGTGACTTTGGGTTAAGGAAGAAGGGGGAAGGAAGGAGGAAGGGAAAGAAGGAAGGACGGAGGGAGGAAGGAAGGGAAAGAAGGACGAAGGAAGGAAGGAAGGAAGGAAGGAAGGAAGGAAGGAAGGAAGGAAGGAAGGAAGGAAGGAAGGAAGGAAGGAAGGAAAGAAGGAAGGAAGGAAGGAAAGAAGGAAGGAAGGAAGGAAGGAAGGAAGGAAGGAAGGAAGGAAGGAAGGAAGGAAGGAAGGAAAGAAGGAAGGGAGGAAGGGAAGATGGCAGAGGAGAAGGAAAAGAAGAAAAAGGAAGGGGAGAGAGAGAGAGAGAGAGAGAGAGAGAGAGAGACAGAGACAGAGACAGAGAGACAGAGACAGAGCGTGCATTTATCAAATACTTACTATGATTTAGGCACTGTGCTCAGCACTTCAGATTTAAGAACAAAAGAATAGAAACAATTCCTGCTCTCAATGAACCCTTATTTTAATGAGAGGGAGAGAACAGAGAGGGGGGCAAACCACACATCTAGTGGAGTTATGACCAGGGAAGGCTGTTTTGTTCTGAAAAGCCAGGCTTGATGAATGGAGTCAGAACAGTTGATTGAGCTAACATTTCCAGAAGCAATGGCGGTACGAATTGGATTGCTGAGATAATATTTGTAAGGCATTTAGCAAATGCCTGGCACACAGTAAGTGCTTAATAAACGCTTGTGTGTCTCCCCTCACCCCACCCCAGCAAGATATGAAAGGTACACATATTGGCATAGCAAGAAGACGAGGAAGGCGAAGCATAGTCCAAGACTGCCCAAAGTGGGCCAGCTCCACCTCGAGGGGAGAGTACCGGCAGCAGCAACTGCAGTGGGGCAGGCTGCCCTGCCAGGGAGATGGCCTCAGTGAATCACATAGGAAAGACCATCTAGATATGGTGGTTTCTCACCAATCACAAAAGACTTCAGGGGTAGACCTAGTGATGACTGTTTTCTGAGATCCAGACTCTATATCTGGAGAGTCACCTATTTGGATAGAGGCTGTTCAATTTTTTGGCTACAGCAACTCACAAAGGTCAGTAAGTTTCCATAGCTCCCTATTACCTCTAGGATCAAATAGTTTCAGGTGAGCTGTGATCCGCATATGTGAAACACATATGGGTGAAGGTAGCACCCACATGCATGAAATCATAAATCCTCTGAGTATTCTGTTGTTTTCTTTACTTCTCCCACTGAGGGGAAGGATTGCTGTGGTGTTTTTTAATTATTCTGAGCAGGGGTCCCTAGGCTTCATCAGACTTGCCAGAAGGGTCCATGACACAAAAACATTAAGAACCCCAACCTAGTCCAACCTTCTTATTTTACAGGTGAGGAAAATGAAACCCTGGAGAAGGAACAGACTTGCCCAAGGTAACATAGCTGGAGGTTCTATTCAATATCAATTGAGAAAGCAGTTTGCTGTTCCATTTCCTTAAATTCAGAACTAGATCCAAAGATGTTTCTTGCTCCCATGCTTCAAGCTTCCGGGGTCACGCCAGCCTTGGCACTCCCTCCACTGATGAAGATTGTGACCCCTCCCCAACTCAGTAAAAGGGTTGCATTTTTAGGACTGACTTGGGCCGGAGAATTCATTGATCTTCATGCACCCTGACGAGTAGTTTCTCAGGCCTTAGTTATGCTGTTCCCTTCCCCAACAAAGCTCAGGTTATCTCCTGGCCGGTACTGAAAGTCCATCTAGCTTGGTAGGATCCAGTGGAGATTACCCCACTCTGGCAGAGCTTTTAATAACCCAGGGTTACCTACAAGCCATAATAAGACATCAGAAAAGGGTTTTTTTTCCTTATAGTATTGACAGCTAAGCACTAATTCCCATTTACAAGATCCAACAGTTTCAATATCATAATGGATTTCAAATCTCTTAAGAAAGTCTTAAAAATAGGGAGCATAAAATTATATTCAAGACTACAACAATGACAAGAACTACACAGTATGTACCAGGTCCTTATTATGGACAATTACAGGGAAATATTTTGAAATTAACATGAGCACACCATTTTTTTCTTTTTTTGAGAATGGAAAGCTCTTTTTTTAGGTAATTGCTTTGCTTCTTCAACTGTTCTAACTCATCGCTCTCACTCCCTGGCGGAGCTGCCTCGCATGCATTACAGGGACACCTGTCGGGCACTGAATTATATGGCCCTGAAGTGTTCATTCATGGGACTTTTTGTTCTGCCCCTGCGACTTCCTAAACACAATGAATAAATAACTTACATAAAAACCAAACTGTGCGTGTGAAAAAAACATGCCAAGTTTGTTTTGTTTTTATCAAAATTTCCTTGCCACAAGGCCATGTCCATATTTATAGGCATACAGAACAAAGTCTTTCAGTTTTCCCAATTTAGTTTGGCAAACAACTGTTAAGTCCCTACTGTGTACAAGGTCCTGGGCTAAAGTTCTGTGGCCAGATGCAGAAACGAATAATTTACAGTCCTCGCCCACAAGGATCTTGCAGTCTAAAAGGAGAGATATAACATATGTAAATAATTATCATAATAATTCAATTAATCAAGCATTATTAAGTGCCTCCTTTGTGCCAAACACTATGCTAGACCCAGGGGATACAAATACAATGAATAAAATAGTCCTTACTCTCAAGAAACATATATTCCAATGAAAGAGACATACACATACATTTATATATATATATATATAATATATATATATATAATGTGTGTATACGTATATACATATACATATATATATGTATAAAGTTTGGACTGGAAGGATAAGGCCGGAAGGATGAAACATATTCATTCTATATAAACATTATATATGGAATGAATATGTTGCATTCTTCTGGACTTTTCCTCCTAACCCCAACCCATCCACGCTAGCAGATTGGGTCCTTGCTAAAGGGGCCCCTGACTTCTTACCCCTTCAGGGCTCAATCATCAGGTAACCCTGAGGGCCTGGGTTTCTATGAGCTCCTATGTGTATTCCTCAATTTCAATTAGCCAATTGATATCAATTAGATTTTATAAAAAGGTATTTGCTAAGAAGGTGTAGCAAAAGATAGAAGTTATAAAAAAAAATCCCACCAGACAGAGGCACAGTCTCTCCCTTGTATTCAGTCTCTGGGAACAGTGGACTCAAACTTAAAATGGTGGGTACAAAACATTCCTCCATAATGGGTTTTGGGGGTAGGGGAGTATGGCTATTTCCTGACTGGGAGATCTTTCATCTTTTTGTGTAGTCCCCAGCAAGTTCACTTTGGAGTGTGGCATATTTGATGTACAAATCATTCCCTTCCTTGATGCCAAACCAATTCTCTGTTGGGCTAGTTGAAGTAGTTCGCTCCTCAGGGCTGGGTGCTCACTAGACTTAGCTGTAATGGCTACTCTGATGCCAGCTCCAGTTTGCTGGACCTCTGATGGTTCTTCCAAACTTTCAAGGCTTATGAGGTCATAACCTGGTTAATTCCATTGCTAGATACTCACTCACCTAATATCAGGGTAGAAAAAACACACAAAAAAGTCATCAAGCTTTGGGGACATACAGCCTTCCCTCCCCCAACCTTGAGGCTCACTCAAACATCTCCAGGGAAGAGAGCTTGAGAGATCAGCTCCTGGAACACTTTGTCTGTAAACTCAGTTCTGGCTCAGTCTACAATTAAAAGAATTTTCATTACTCCAAAGTAGGCTGAGGGGAAGCTAGGTGGCAAGTGGATAGAGTTCCAGGCTTGGAATCAAGAAGACTCATCGTCCTGAGTTCAAATCTGACTTCAGATACCAGCTGTGTGACCCTAGACAAGTTTGCCTCAGTTTCTTCATCTGTAAAATGAGCCAGAGAAAGGGCAAACCATTCTAGCATCTTTGAGGAGAAAACCCCAAATGGAGTCACAAAGAGTCAGAAAAGAACAATCAAAAAGAAGGATGATAAGAAATATTAAGAGTACTGTTGAGTGTGCTTTGAAGTAGGAGGGAAGGGGAAGGATCCTTCCATCACACACATCTTGAAGCAGACTCACTCTTCCATGTGGGTTCAAAACAGAGGGGCCATATTATATAGCACATTCTCTAAGGACCAAGTCTTCACCCATTATGCATATAAAGAGGATTAGTATGAATTCGAGTAGTTGGCCACATATATGGGACAGAAGGCACCAACAGTTGGGGGAAGCAAGAAAGACTTCACTTAGTGAGTGGTGTTTGAAGAGGAAGGAAGAGAGATTCCAGGAGGCAAGGATTAGGAGTGAGTGCACTCCTGGCAAAGAGGATGGGCTTCATATAGGTTTTAAGGTTAGCCGTGTGTTTTACATAGATTATCTCGTTTGAGCTGTACAACAACCACAGGAAGTAGATAATGCAGGTATTATATCACCCTCATTTTAGAGATGGAGAAACCAAGGCTGAGAGAGATTGAGTGACCCTGTCCACAGTCACACAGTTGGAATTTAAGCCAAATCATCCTGATTCCAACCTTCTTATTTTAAAAATGAGGAAAATGAGGACCAGAGAGTTGAAGCAACTTACCCAAATGTCACATAGGCAGAAAATAGTGGAGAGAGATGAGCTGCATATACTAGACTCAGCTCTAAAGGGCATGTGAGAACTGACTGCTAAATTTTCTGTGTGAGCATTTACACCCCCAAAACCAGCAATGGCTGGAAGTCAGGGCTTGATTTATGATTTGTGGATTGTCTAGACTTAAGAAAGTGTTAAAAATGAACACCTTTAAGATGTTCATATACATCCCTCCCCCATCCCCAATCTGGTTGTTAAACATTTACTACCTTACTCCCCTACATTGCCCTTTAAAAGTGGCTTGAGCTCATCAGGAAGCTCGGGTACTGTTAGCTAATAAAATTAATAATAACTATAACTGTAACTGGCATTGAATAATGCTTTAAGGTTTGCAAAGTCCTTTATATCCCTGCTCTTATTTGAGCCTCATGGCACCCCTGGACACAGGATAAAGATTACTGGCTTGGGGTCAGGGAACCTAGGATGAAAAACTGGCTTTGCCACTTACTAACTCTATGAAATAAGAACAGAGTAAGGTCGGACATTCACCTCCATTGTTCTGGACTCTATGCCCCTCAAGAGTCTTACAGAAATGAAATTGACTGCTTCGTTGGGTCATAAGCTCTCCATAACTGAAATTATAATAACAACTGACATTTATATAGTGTTTTATGGCTATGTAAAGGTGTCATTGGCATCCACACAATGTCCAGAGATCAAGAGGGAGTTGGTTGGGTTGACCCCCTAAGGAGTATTTGTGGGAAGACAAGGACAAGAGTTGCGTAGGATGAGAGAGCATGGAGGTTTGGGGGTTTTTTTGGGCCACACGGTTGAAGAATCATCAATGAGACCACAGATACATCAAAATATTGGAGTTTAGGCTTACAATTTTATACAGCAATGCTGCATGGCAGGAAGGGGCAGTATTATAATCCCATTCCACTGATGAAGAAACCAAGGCTCAACATTGTTAAAAGTAACTTGCCCATGGTCACAGCTCTGGGTATTGGGATCCAAACTTAGATGTCCTGACTCCAAACCTTGTGTTCTCACTCATCCAAAAACATCCTAGCCAAGCAGCATCCCAGCAGAGTTTAGGGGACCACCTGTCAGAAGGGTTGTAGCTGGGATTCCTGCACTGGGGGAGAAGTTGTATTGGATGGCCAAAGGTCCTTCCAGTAGTTAGATTCTGATTTCAGGAGCAAGCATAACTTCAAAGTTATGTGGGATAGATTCAGTTGGTGATCTTTTTCTTCATTTATGGCAAATAAAACTTTAAAACAGGGGCAGGGGATTGTCCAGAGCACAGCTTGGCTGTGAGCCCAGTTTTTCCAGCAAGGGGGAAAACTTGCCCCTTCCCCTATAAAGTCCAGCCATAATCCCTGTGGAGAGTTAGGTGGAGTGAGGAGGGAAGGCAAGCTCTGGGGTGGGGTGCACTGGGTAATAGGACTCTGCAGGTAATGGCCCCAGGAATAGATCTGCCACTCAGGGCAATTGAGAATCTTGAGGTAAAGTTCAGCAATGGCAAGTGCCCCAGGGAAGAAGTGTACCCCGCCGCCTCCAAAGGCTTGACCCTTTCCCCTCTCCAGATCTGTACCCTGAGGCAAAACCCTGTCTTGTCCTCCCTACTTCCAGTTTAACTGAAGGATCAGAAACCAAAGCAAGGCTGGTCTTGGGTAGAATGCAGCTAAGTCCCTGAATGCTCAAGAGAAACACTATTCCTCCCTCCCCCTCCTTCTCCCTCCCACTTTCTAGTACCTGGAGCATATGGAAAAGACGTGCCAAGCAGCTGCTCCCCAGCCACAGGTTTGGGCCTCAGCCACTCTCCCCTGTCACACGCAGGCAGAGACATGATCATTAGGTTATTATTTTTTTAAAGACCAAATAGTTTTATTTGTTTCCCTGCCAGCTTTCATGAGGCCATCAGTCATCCCCCACACAGATAACATTTCTTATATACACTGACAGAATAGATTACATGGTTCTCATCCGGCAAATCAACATTACTGGGGAACATTATCTCGCGCAAAAACGCTGCCCAGGCACATCATAAATTCTAACCAGGTTTATTACATCTGTCTTGTCATATATTCATTTTATTGAGAGGTGGGTTTTTTCCAGATTAATAATCACATTAATAAGTGAATTTTTTTTAGGGAATTGTTTTCATAGAGAAACCAATCTACCTTTCTCAAGGCCGCCGAGCATTGCCTTTTGGGCTGTCCTGGCTAGGCTGCCTTTGTCCCCCTCATAGATAAGAGACCTTGGCAGGGAGTCGGAACACTTGGGTTCTAGGTCAGGCTCTGCCGCTGAATTCCCTGAATGACCTTGAACAAGCTGTTTCTCCAAGAGCCTCAGTTTTCATGTTTTATAGCCCAAAGACCAGTTCAATAGGGCTCTGAGATGATATCAAAGGAAAATGTCTCCAGGACTGTATTATTAAATCAATCATATATTTATTGAGCACTTAATATGCATTCAATACCATGCTCAGCATTGTGGGAAATGAGCAAAAAGTATGATCTTTGATGATAGCTATACTGCCTTTTCCAGTTAGAAAGGGCTTCACATTAATTATCCCTTTTGAAGCTTTGAAACAGCCCCTCTGTTGTGGGTAATAACAAGGAGAAGAAGGCAGAATCGATATCCCCATTTCACGAATAGGGAAACTGAGGACCAAACAGGCTAACTGATTTATCATCTACCCACGCTATTCATTGTCAAAGAGCTGGAATTCAAATCCAGGTTTTTGACACCAAGTCCCAGGTTCATCTTACTATTTTACAAGGCCTTTATGAGCCTTGTATGAGGGTCCTTTCTAACTCTAGGATCCTAGGGTCCTAAGACCTAAGTTCAAATCCTGTCTCTGACATTTTCTAGCTATGTGACCCTAGTAGGTAGGTAGGTAGATAGATAGATAGATAGATAGATAGATAGATAGATAGATAGATAGATAGATATACATGGACAGATAGACATAGGTAAACAGATATACACAGACATAGGTAGATAGATGGATAGATAGATACATAGATGGATTGACAGACAGACAGATAGATCAACATAGACAGACGTAAGTAGATAGACATAGACATACATAGGTAGATAGATACAGATTGACAGGTAGATAGATGGTTAGATAGATGGGTGAGTAGATGGATGATAGAGATTGATAGATGATTGCTAGGTAGATAGACATAGATGGATGGATAGATATAGGTAAATAGAGAGGGGGTAAGTAAGGAGAGAGAGAGAGAGAGAGAGAGAGAGAGAGAGAGAGAGAGAGAGAGAGAGATGGATATGAATGGATGGATGGATGGATGGATGGATGGATGGATGGATGGATGGATGGATAGACAGACAGATAGATATATGTAGATAGATGGACATAAGTAGATAGATAGATAGACAGACAGACAGACAGATATAGGTTAATAAATAGATATAGAGAGATAGACATAGGTAGATAGATGGATAGATAGATAGGTAGATAGATAGAGAGAGAGATAGAATAGACTGGCAGATAGATAGACAGGCAGATATAGGTAGATAGACATCTATAAATAGAGGGATGATAGATGATAGATAATAGATAGATGAAATAGATGAGAGATAGATAATAGATGATAGAGAGAGATAACCTTTTCCTTCATTAGGGTACAGAGTGCAATAGAGATAGAAATAAATATATAGTTGTCCAGATAAATGTATAAATATATATGGATATAGATGCATACATATATACACATGTATATGTGTATACACATAATACACACTATGTATATGTACATATATATGTATGGATATATACCTGAGTGTGGTTGTGGTTTGTGTGTGTATATGTATATATATATGTTTCATTGTGCAGGTATGTACATATACACACAAACACATTTGCTTTCTGTTCATCTTGTTCCACTCCACCCCCAAGTAAATGTAAGTTCCCTAAAAGAAAGACTTGTTTTTCTTCTTTGTTCTTATATCCTCAATACTTGGCACATAGCGGACACTTAATAAATTTGTATTGAATAAACAAATCAATTAATTGATCAACAAGCATTTATTAGATGCCTACTATGTGCTAGGCACTAAGTAAGGCTTTAAGAATACAAAGCCAAAAAATGAATCTTTTAGATAATTTGAACTATTGCGAGTGATTAGTGTCACCTTCACCAGAATCTTCAACCAAATCAAACCAAGTAGATTCAAATACCACCTCTAATGCTTAAGGTCTGTGTGGGACCTAGGGCAAATCACTTAACCTCCCTAGACCTTGGTTTCCTTATCTGTGAAATGAAGGGGGAGCGATTTAAACTAAATAGCCTCTGAGCAGCCTCCTAACTCTGTATGTATGATTTCTAATATTCACTTCAACAAAAGGAACATTTATTAAACACCTATTGTAGGCAGAGTGACCTACTTGGGTTCAGAATGATAGAGATCTTAGCTAAGAAAAGAACTAAGCATTTATTAGGCATCTATTATGTTCTAAGAAATTTACAAATATCTCATTTGATCATCACAACAACCTTGAGAGGTAGGTGCTATGGTTATCTCTGTTTTACAGTTGAAGAAACAAAGGCAGATAGCAGTTAAGTGACTTGCCCAGGGTCACACAGCTAATTAGTGTCTAAGGTAGGATTTGAACTCAGGTCTTCCTGACTCCAGACCGATTGCTCTATCCACTTCACCATCTAACTGCTTCTGATGGGTTGATTAGAGATAAAACTTCCTTCATGGAACTTATGTAGTATAGGAGAAGGGTAAATTATAAACCCAGATAATTATAATTACCCAGTGATAAGTGCATAAGAAAGGGGTCTATGTGGCATTTGAATATTCAAAATTGCCTAGAGGAACCAGGATAGGCTTATTGGGTGGGTGGATAGATGAATTGGGGGATGGAGGGATGGATGAATGGATGGATGGAGGGATGGATGAATGGATGAATGGAAGGATGGATGAATGGAGAGATGGAGGGATGGAGGGATGGATGAATGGAGGGATGGAAGGGGGAATGTAAGGAGGGAAGGAATGAGAAGACAGTTGAGTTTGGTTTGGAAGCATTGAGTAGGAATTCAAAAAGCCAAGACGAGGAGGGAGAATATTCTATAGCCAGTGAAAATTTCAGGAGTATAGGGAGAGCCATGAAATAAGACTGGGAAGATAGTTTCTAGCTCAGATGCTAGAGCCCTCCTCTGTCTTTCCATAGCACTTGAAATTTCACAAAGCACTTCTCTACCAAACATGCTGAGAGAGGTATGTGTGACCACCCCCATGCCCCATAGATAGAAGAAAATGTAAGCTCCTTAGCTAAGATTTCTATCATTCACAACGCAAGTAGGTCACTCTGCCCATAATGGGTGTTTAATAAATGTTCCTTTTGTTGAAGTGAACATTAGAAAACATAGATACAGAGTTAGGAGGCTGCTCAGAGGCTATTTAGTTCAAGTCCTCCCCCCACCACCATTTTATAAATAAGGTCTAGGGAGGTTAAGTGATTTGACCTAGGTTCCACAGATACCTTAAGCATTAGAGGCAAGATTTGAACCTACTTGGTTTGGTTTGGTTGAAGATTCTGGTGAAAGTGACACTGATTACCCACAATAGTTCGGATTATCTAAAGGATTCATTTTTGGCTTTGTATTCCTAAAGGATCTATCCTTGCTGCATATGTCTTTCTGGTGCCTCCTGGCTTAATTGATCAATCAACAAAGATTCATTAAAAGTATTTACTATGTTCCAGACTGGGCAGCTAGGTGGCACAGTGGACAGAACAGTTGGAATCAGGAGGACTCATCTTCATGAGGTCAAATTCAGTCTCAAACACTTACTAAGCGTGTGACCCTAGACAAGTCACTTAACCCTGTTTGCCTCAGTTTCTTCACCTGTAAAATGAGCTGGAGAAGGAAATGGCAAACCACTCCAGCATCTTTGCCAAGAAAACCCCAGATGGGGTGATGAAGAGTCTGACAATACTGAAAAGACTGAACAACAACAATGGTCAGACTATGGTAGACTCTGGGAATACAAAATACAGAACATAAAAACATAAATGGGAAAATTCCCTGACCTCGAGAATTTATATTCTGTAAGAGGAGAAAACATATGAATATACAAACGTCTAAAAATAAGCATATCATTCAACCAACAATCATTTATTGATCACCTACTGTGTGCCAAGCACTATGCCAGGCACTGGGGATTCAGATAACAAAGAATGAAACTGCTGCTACCCTTAAGGAGCTTACATTCTAAGTACCACCTCTTCTAGGAAGCCCTCCTTGATCCCTTCAACCTACTCTGACCTCCCTCTCCTGGGATTTCCTACAGCAGTGCTAACCAGAAAGTAAGGGTTGCTCTGCCTTTTCCCTTGTGAGGCAGAGAATTGAGACCATATGATATAAAGCTGGTCCAGCTTCAGAGTCCCTCCTCCACTAGGCTTCCGAGGGTCTCTCAGATCTCCTCTGCTAGAGCTGCTTCTTGGCACTGGAAGGACTTTTTTTCCTTTGGCGTGCTCTCTCCCTCTCCTTCTCCCTCTCCTCCTCCCTCTCCTTCTCCCTCTCTCTCTTTCTTTCCTCCCTCCTTCCCGCCTTTCTCTCTCTCTTTAAAGTACAAAAATACTCCCCAGCACCTCTCATTACCCACTTCATCTGTCTCAAACTGGCAGCTAATTGAGCTCCTGGGCTCCCTCCTTCCCTCCCTCCCCTACCGAGTTAAACAGCTCACAGCTGCCTGGCCTCCCACCACCCCTCCTTTGGAGGGCCAAGCCAAAAGCTCAGTCACAGAAAGGAAATGAAGGATGCAGGCTTCATAGTATCAGGCCTGATTACCTCCAATCACTCATTCCCCTCTTGGCTCCCTCAGTGGATGGGCCTCCAATACTATGAAGCCCCTTGCCCCCTGTTCCTGCTCTCCTTATACCCCTTCTGGCTTTGTGTTGAGCCGACAAAAGAGCCTCAGGCCTGGAGGAGAGAGAGAGACAGAGACAGAGAGACAGAGACAGAGAGAGAGAGAGAGAGAGACAGAGAGAGAGAAACAGAGAGAGAGACAGAGAGACAGAGACAGAGACAGACAGAGACAGAGACACAGAGATAAAAAGAGTCAACAGTTTGTTTTCGTCTCTACAAGGTGCTGAGACTCCCAGGGTTGCCAGCATCCACCCCAGCAGAGTAACATGAAGAGTTAAGCTGGTGTAGACCCCTTTCCTGAAACTCTCCTTTTCTTTAATAGCATCTAAGTGTGTGAAGTATGTGTGTGTATGTGTGTATGTGTGTTTTCTCTGACACATCCGGCTAAGCAACAACGGGGACTTTGATTTGTGGTTTCATATCACCATTGCCTTGGGACATAGTAGGTGCTCAATAAATGCTTTATTGATTAATTGAGATAACTGATTCAGTCACAAGGATAGCTATCATTCATTGCTTTAAGATGTACATGTATCATCTTACTTGATATAACAATCCTATGAGGTTATTATTATCATCCCTGTTTTACAGATGAGGAAACTGAGGATGAGAGAAGTTAAATGAATTTCTCAGTCATGTAGGTAGTATCTGTGGCCACATTTGAACTCAGATCTTCCTGATTCCAAGGCCAACATTCTACCTACTGTATGACCTCTCTGTCTTCTCCCACCTTGGTCATTGATGTGTTGTTTTTGGCCCATCCTGGTTTTCTCTTCCCTACAAAATTGTATAGAAGTCTGGGTGCTCTATCAAGTTGGCCTTCCTGGGACATCTTTCCTTCCCATCCCAATACAACCCTGGCCTTCTCTGTTCTATATACTCAGAAGATATCAAGGCTCAATCTCTGAGATCAGGGAATACAGATCAGGATAGACTCCAGGAGAACTGTAACCCAACCGCTAATGATGCCCTAATGCTCAAAGTTGAAAGACCTTAAATTACGCCTTCCCAGATGCCTGATCTCTGGGCCTGGGCCACCCTCCCTTTCTTGCCCTTTGAGAATCCAGCCCTAGGAAGGGCCCCTAGGGGTATAGTGGATAAAGCACCATCTGTGGAGTTAGGAGAATCTGAGTTCAAATCCGGCCTCAGGCACTTGTTAGCTATGTGACCTTGGGCAAGTATTTAACCCTGATTACCTCCCACAAAAGAGAGAGACAGAGACAGAGAGACAGAGAGAGAGAGAGAGAGACAGAGACAGAGACAGAGAGAACATAACCCTAGGGCCCCTAGGGTCTGGGCCCTAACACAAACAGCCAATGGAATATGAACTCAGAGCCAGAGGGTCTCTAACTAGATGCCTTCTGAGGTTCTTACCCAAACACTAATAACTATCCCCAGACACCAAATAGGTTCTGTCTGCAAAGATCTTCAGGGGAAAGGGGAATTCTGTTATTTCCTTGAGTTTTTAAAGAATTCTCCTCAAATCTTAATCCAATTCTTTATTATTTTTGTTATGAAATTTGAGACTATTCTTTTTTTTGTCTTCATGGAGGATGAACAATAACCAGTGATTTCCTGCTATCCACAGAGCCTAGAGGATCAGCCTTAATGCAGGCGACCCAGTTTTTTAGATGCTTCACATGTCTCTGTGGTCTCCTCAATGTGTTAGGGGCAGCTAGGTGAGCAGTGGATAGAGCGTATTGGGCTTGGAATCAGGAAGACCTGAGTTGGAATCCTTAGTAGCTGCGTTATCCAGAGCAAGTCACGTACCTTCACCCTGCCTCAGTTTCTTCATCATAGAATGAGATGATAATAGCACCTACCTCCCAGGGTTGTTGTGAGTACCAAACGAGTTAACATGTATGAAGTGCCTTGTAAACTTGAAGCACTACATAAATGTTGACCATTATTGTTACAAGGATACTCCTTCCAAGAATACAGATTGCATCCCATCCATCCCTGCCCATCTCATACAAGTAGTATCTTTTTTTTATTTTCATCAGACCTGGGATTTCAATGGCATAGTGAAGTTTAAGAGAGGAAATTACTTCTACCAATATAGATTAGCACCTATTTGGCAACTTACGATTTTAGAAAATTAATTGCCCAGGACACTGAGAGGTGAGGGAGGTGACTAAGCAAGGTTCACGGATAGTGTGTCAGAGGGACTTCCTGACTTTGAAGCAGACCCTCTGCCTGTTGTACCAAGCCACCTCTCATCCCTCTACCACTCATCCCCAGCCTTCCATAAATCGTCCCCAAGGGAGCCACTCAATGTTCCTTTCTCTGGATCTCTTGAAATGGCATGGATGCCAGCAGAACCCATGGGCTGGCAACCACTTATCCCTCACTAACAGAGAGCACACAGTGTCTGACTTGAAAAGATGTCAGTGTGAATGAGTCAAATTAGGGTTCAAAGCTGACCCCCAGAGCTGGCAGTCCCAGGGACAGACATGAGTGTCATCACAGAGCCAGAGACACAAAGCTCTATCAGGGTGATATTACGGTCATCTGAGCCATTCTCCTGCTGTCTCCAAAAGGGTCTGCCTTCAGCTGATAGAGTTGAATTGGGGTGGGAAAGCTCCTTTTTGCAAAGACCTCCAGGGAGAAGGGGAGTTCTGTTATCAAACTGAGTCACAAGGGAATTCTTCCCAAATCTTAACCCAGTCCTTTTTTTGTGTGTGTGCCATGAAATTGGAGACTATTCCTTTTATATGTCTTCATCGAAAATGGTCAATAACTGGTGACCTTCCACCCCCCACCAGAACGTAAAGACTTTATGAGGTTCATTCTGGCCTCACAAGAGTCTACTTTTCCAGGGGCTGGTAAAGAGCAAATTACTTTTCGAGGAGGAAAGTATGAGCCTATTAACATACCGTGGCCCACCCTCCTGCTTTCCCCTTTGCAGCTTCTGTGATCCCTATCACTCTCGTCAGTAGATGTCCTATCAATTTTATACCAAATTAATCACCCTCATTAATACAAAATTCTGACCAGATCACTCCCCTCCTCAGAAGCGTACAAAGATTCCTCATTTCTTGCCAAGTAAAATGCAGACTCCTTACTTTCATACTAAAGGTCCTCCACAATGTTTCCAACCTATCTTTCCTGCTTTAGGGAATCCAGCATCCATCCATGAATTCTGTATAGTATCTACATTCCTTGATGACCTCCTGACCTCTCTCCATTTAGTGCCTTTGCTTATGGCATTCAGCCATTCTTAGAATGACTTCCAGGATCAAATGTAAACTTTATTTGAGTTTCATTAGTTGAGTTACGTTACCTAGTCCTTTCCTACATTTCCAGTCTTCTTACACATTATTCTACCTTCACATACACTTTATTTTACCTCCACTGCCTTCTTGCTCTTCTTTGAACTTGACTCCATCTTCTGACTCCATCCCTTCACATTGGCTGTCTGCCTTGACTGGATTACCCTTCCTCCGTCTCCTGGCTTCCCTGACTTCCTTTAAGACTCAGCTCAAATCCTAATTTCTGCAAGAGTTTTTTCTAGTCCAGCAACCTGATATAGAAATAGATAGGTAGATAGATAGACAGATAGATAGATTATACACACACATATACACATATGTGTGTATGTCTATATGTATATATGTATGTGTATACACGTATGTGTGGATATGTATATATGTATATGTGTATGTATGTGTATATACGCACACGTATACTTCTAGTGCCTTCTCTCTGAGATTACCTCTCATTTTATTGTTGGTTAGTCATATCTGACTCTCCATGACCCCATTTGGGGTTTATTTAGCAAAGATGCTAGAGTGGTTTGCCATTTCCTTCTGCAACTCATTTTATAGATGAAGAAGCTGAGACAAACAGGGTTAAATGACTTGCCCAGGGTCACACAGCTATTAAGTGTCTGAGGCCAGATTTGAACTCATAAAGATGAGACTTCCTGAGTTCAGGCCTGGTATTCCATGCACCATGGCCAGAGTTATTTTCATGTTATGTTACATTTCCTTCCCTCGGCCCCACCTATTAGAATGGGAGCTCCTTGTTGGCAAGGACTGTATTTTTTCCCTTTCTTTGTATCTTCAGAGCTTAACGCAGACCCTGGAACATAAAAAGCATTTAATAAAGGCATGTTAATTGACTGACTGAAATCCCTGCCTTCCTTTGAAACTCAGATGTCACCGCCTTCAAGCCTGCCCTTACCTCTCCCCTTTGCTCTAAGTGGAAAGTGTGCTGGAGCTGGAAGTCAGAGGATGCTTTTCTACTTACTACCTGTGTGACCTTGAGCAAGGCTTCATTTTTCCTATCTATAAATTGAAGGAGTTAGAGTTAGATCACCTCAAAGGTTTCTTCCAGCCCCAAATCCATGATACGATTCCTCCACAAAGCCTGATGCCTGATTCCCCAGGGATCACTTCATTTTCTAATCTCCCATGCCACTGTTTTGGACTTCTCTTAGGCCCTCATAACTGGTATTATTTGTGTAACTGTATTTGTTTCTTCTTCCCTCTCCCTCCATTATAAATACTTGATTTATTGAATCAAAACCATTTGGGCTTTAGTACCAGGTCCAGCACTAAGCTGTGGGACCATAGAAAGTCACTGGACCTCAATTTCCCCATCTGTAAAATGAGAATATCGGAATAAACGATCTCTAAATTCCCTTGTAACTCTAATATTCAATGTTTCTGTGTAGGGGCACTTTTCAAATTGTGCTCTGATAAAGCTTAAAATCTTAAAATGAACAAAAGCAGACTTGTAAGTCAGAAAACTTGTCTGAACCATGGTTAAGGGAACCAGTGGAGAAGAGCTTAATGTGTAAATCTTATAATTGTTTTAAAATGAACAATCACACAGGCTGGAGCCTTAAAAGCCTTAGCAGCCAAACAGCAGGAAACCAGTCAACAATTCTATGCAGAAAGCAGAAAGGTACTCCAATGTTATAACCATTTCTTTCTCATTTTGCTTTGTCAACAGCTAGGTGACTGAAATGGATAGAATGTGAGTCCCAGAGTCAGGAAGACGTGAGTTCAAATCTGGCCTCAGACACTTATTAGCTGTGAGACCCTGGGCAATTCATTTAGCCTCTGTCTCAGTTTCCTTAACTGTAAGATAGGAACAGTACCTACCTTGTAGAATTGATATTGTGAGGATCAAAGGAGATAATATTTGTAAAGTACTTAGTACTTAGACTAAATAAATAAATAAAGTACTTAATAAAGTACTTAGTACTTAGACTCTAAATAAATAAAATACTTAAAGTACTTAGTACTTACACTCTAAATAAAGTACTTAGTACTTAGACTCTAAATAAATAAAGTACTTTGTACTTTTACTCTAAGTAAATAAAGTACTTAGTACTTAGACTCTAAATAAATAAAGTACTTAATAAAGTACTTAGTACTTAGACTCTAAATAAGGTACTTAGTACCTAGATTCTAAATAAATAAAGTACTTAATAAAGTACTTAGACTCTAAATAAAGTACTTAAAGTACTTAGTACTTAGACTCTAAATAAGGTATTTAAAGTACTTAGTACTTAGACTCCAAAGAAAGTACTTAAAGTACTTAGTACTTAGACTCTAAATAAAGTACTTAATAAAGTACTTAGTATTTAGACTCTTAAATAAAGTACTTAATAAAGTACTTAGTATTTAGACTCTTAAAGTATTTAATAAATAAAGTACTTAGTACTTAAACTTTTAATAAATGCTTGTTTTCTTCCTTCATCAAAAGAAGGGAAAAGATATGGAACCCAGAGGGAGCATAGTAAGAATCTTCCAGCTGACCTGAAAGTCCATGGTCAACAAAAGACGACTGTCTCATTAAATAATAAGTAAAGAAAGTAGGACCATTTGTGGCTGTGGCAAAGATGGGAGAGAAGAAAGTGTGTGTATGTGGCTTTTGACACCAAGCTGGCTACACTTGACCAAGCTTTAGCCAAGCTATTGGAAGGAGGATCTAATATCAAACAAGAGACTGAGTTCTTCTTAAGCCAGAAGAACTATGGTTAGTCCACATAACAGGTGAAGTCAGTGAGTACCAGACTTAACCTCAGTGCTTCCATGTCTTTAAATTGTTAATGACAATCTAACGGTAAACTTTGAAGGTCATGCTAATACTAATTAATGTTTACAGCCAGCTATTTTGCCAAAGAGAAATGTTTTCTAGAAAAGGCATACCTATCCAAGGGTGGCCTATACTAACTCCAGGCAATGACTTTGATATCTCAAGAATCTGTGATTTCATCAGTGTGATCGCTCCCTATATCAGTGAAGCTCAAAACTCCTCTACAATAGCTGATATATAAATGGCCAAAAAATTCATCCCCTCATAACTAACCTGGAAAAGAGCCTTTACAATCTTATCTATTTTCCTGCAACAATATGCAGGCTTCCACTGGGTCATAGTTAAAGCCTTTCTAATTTGGTAGGCCCAACCAGAGTATATATTCCCTTGGCCATCATGTTAGAGAATCCAGGATCACATCCACATCCCACTAAAGCAGCAAGGTAACCAATCAATCAACAAACTAGCCTTCACTCAGTTTGTAAAGCACCTTATGTATTTTATCTCATTATGTGAGGCAGGTTATCCCCATTTTACAGAAATTGGAACTGAAGCTGGAGAGGCTATGATTTACCGAAGGTCACACAGTTAGTAAGTTGTCTGTTGGAGGATTCAAACTCAGGTCTTCTTGACTCCAAGTCCAAGGCTCTAACCAGTGAGTCACCTAGCCTCTGAATAAGCACTAATTTTGCACCTACTATGTGCCAGGTATTGTGCTAAGTGCTAGGAAAACAACTACCAGAAAACGAAATAATCTCTGCTCTCTAGAAGCTATCAGGGAAGACAATGAATACACATATTGTTATGTGCAGAATAAATAAATTCAGAAAAAATAAATACAAAATAACAAATGCAAGGCCATTTGGGAGAGAGAACACTAGCTAGGGGAAAGGGGAGGCTCGATGTAAAAGGGCAGTGCTTGAGCTGTGGCTTGAAGGAAGAAGTAAGTAAGACTTTAGAGAAGGCCAGAAAATTACTTACAATCTCAAACAGTTATGAAGCCAAATGAACTTGTATATGCTGACTGTCTATATAGGTTAATGGATATTAAAGGAGAAAAATGTAATAAAGGAGTATTACCAAAGTAATAAGGAACTAAGGATCAATGTTGTCCAAATTTAAGGGTGTCAAGCCCTCCTAAATAATGTCAACGAACACTTATTAAGTGCCTACTATGTGTCAGGCACTATGCTAAGAACTAGGGATACAAAAAAGGTTAATGATGATGATGATAATGATAATGATAGAATTTATATAGCGTTTTAAGGTTTACAAAATGCTTTACATAAAGTCATCTCATTTTATCCTGACAATAACCCTGAGAGGTAATAGCACCTTATTATTATCCCTATTTTATATTAATTAATATATGTTAATTATATTATATTATATTAATTATATCATATCATATTATATCATACTATATTATATCATATTATCCCTATTATATTAATAATAGCACCTTATTATTATCCCTATTTTATAGATAGGAAAATTGAGGCAGAATGAGGTTAAGTGACTTACCCAGGGTCTAAGCATCAGAAGCTGAATTGGAATTCAAGTGTTCCCAACTCCAGGTCCAGTGCTCTATCTACTGTCCTACCCAGCTGCCCCTAGAGCTTACAATCCAATGGGGGTAGTCAACATGCAAACATCTATGCACAAATATCAGCAGGATTATTTGGATATAATCACAGAGGGAAGAAGGACTGGGAAAAGTTTCTTGAAGAAGCTGTGGGATTTTAGGTGAGACTTGAATGAAATCAGAGAAACCAAGAGGCAGAGATTCTGAACCTCATAAAGGAGAGATTTGCAGGCATGGGAGATAGCCGGGGAAAAGGCGAAGAGTTGGGAGATGGCGAGTCTTGTTCGATGAGAAGAAAAGAGGCCAGAGTCATTGGATCCTAGAGTGTGTGGAGGAGACTAGTATGTGAGAAGACAAGAAAGAAGGGAAGGAGGAGGATTAGGAAGGGCTTTAAAAGCCAAACAGAAGACTTTATATTTGCTCCTGGAGTCAATAGTGTGTGTTCTTCTACCAGATTGTGAACTGCATGAGAGCAGAGGCTTTGTCTTAGTTAAACTTTGGGTTGACTCAGTACAGTACTCAGCATGCAGCAGGTGTTTAATAAAGGCTTATTGAATCAAATTGTGGAAAAAGAAAATGAAGCAGGAAACCAAAGACTGGTAGACAAGCAATTGTTAATGAGACTGGTGAAAGATAGAACCCTAGCCCACTTCTGCCAGCTTTTGAGTTTGCTGTACAGCCAAATATTTTGGGATCCCATAACTCCTGGGATCATTTGGGCCCTAGGGTCCCTTAAAAGCTGAGCTCACGCAATAATTACCCAGTTGTACTCTAGAGAGAAGGGAGTATGTAATGGTGATTATATCAGACTATAGACAGAGATAATATTTAGCTAAGGAATGAGTATGCCAATCAAGTGTAAGTTGAACTAATAGCAATCATTTATAGAGTGCTGTAAGGTTTGTAAAATGTTTTATCTCATTTATCTCATGCAAACATCTACATTTTTTATCCTCACAACAATCCTGGGAAGTAGGTCCTATTGTTATCCTCATTTTACAGATGAGGAAGTTGAGGCAGACAAATATTAAGTGACTTGCCCAGAGTTACACACCCAGTTAAGTGTCTGAGGCCAAATTTGGGCTTAGCTCTTCCTAGATGTCATAGCAAGTCAAGCACTGGTCCTGGATTCAGGAGGAAGACCTAAATTCAAATCTAACTTTAGAGGCTTATAGGCTGTGAGACTCTGAGCAAGTCACTCAACCTCTGTTTGCCGCTGTCTCCTAGATTGTAAAGTGGGAATTATTGTGCCTACCTCCCCCAGGTTATTGTGAGGATCAGATAAGATGATATTTGTGAATCTCTTAGCACAGTGCCTGGCACATAGCCTGGCAATGATGCTGAGTCCTTAACAAATGCTTCTTTTCTTCTTTCTGACTCCAGGGCTCCCAGACTCAGCCTTTTCACTATCAAGCACGTGAATGAACCATCAGGGGAATCATGAGCTCAACAACATACAAATCTATCACAAATGACTTCTATCTAATAAAAAATAGCATCCTTAACCACAGTCCTAGAAATATAAGGCACACAATTATTCCTGTTAAGAGGATTACAATGGATTACAATCTATTACAATCTATACTTATCCTGAGGCCAGAGAGGCCTGGCTGAAGAGAGGGAACATAGATTTCAGTATTCATAGGAGAGAGAGAGAGAGAAAGAGAGAGAGAGAGAGAGAGAGAGAGAGAGAGAGAGAGAGAGAGAGAGGAAAAAAGAGAAGAGACAGAAAAAGAGACAGAGAGACAGAGTCAGATAGAGAGATAAAGACAGAGACAGACAGACAAATAGAGGGAGAAGAGAAAGAGAGAGTGAGAGAGAGAGAGGAAAAAAGAAGAGAAGAGACAGAAAAAGAGACAGAGAGACAGAGTCAGATAGAGAGATAAGGACAGAGAGACAGACAAATAGAGGGAGAAGAAAAAGAGAGAGAGGGAGAGAGAGAGGGAGAGAGAGAGAGAGGGAAAGAGAGAGAGAGAGAGAGAGAGAGAGAGAGAGAGAGAGAGAGAGAGAGAGAGAGTCTCTATTGTATTCATAAGTGCTATAAAGTGTGTTGCAGGCAGTGTGGTAGTGTGGTATAGTGGGTAAAACCTGGCCCTAGAGTCAGAATAATACATATGAGCTCCTGTCCCACCTCTGACATATCCCAGTTAAGTGACTCATAGCAACCCTCTAAGATTCGCAGTTGCAAACTTGCCTTGGTGAAAGTTGTTTGCACTCATGGAAGTTCCTTTCACCAGTGATACACAAGCCTAGTCCACCCTTCCTAACTCAATCACCCCCTTCTCTAAAAATGTGTCCGGCACTGTCCTAGGCTCTGGGAATACAAAAATGAAAATGAAACAACCCCTGCCATTGAAGAGCTTACATTCTCCTGAGGAGAAACAGCATGTATACAGATAAGTTCATACAAAGTAATTTTGAGGAATCATAGGATCATAGATACAGAGCTCAAAGGCACTCTAGTGGCCATCCATTCCTACCTCCTCATTGTAAAAATAAGGAAATGGAATCTAAGAGAGATTAAGTGACTTGCCTAGGGTCATACAGCTAGTAAATATCTGAGAAAGGATTGGAACATGGGTCTTCCTGGTTTCAAGTCCAGTGTCCCGTGTGCTAAGCCATTACCAAGACTGTCATCCATGTGTCCAGCATCTCTATTGCCACCATAGCTATCATTATCACCATTACTAAAATGGCATAGTGAATAGACTGCTAGATGTGGAGTCAAGAAAGCCTTGAGTTCTAATCCTGCTTATGACAGGTTCTAATTGTGTAACCCTGGGCAAGTCATTTAATCTCTCTGGGACTCAGTTTTCACATTTGTAAAATAGTATCTATAGTACAGGCCTCGTGGAGTTGTTACAAGACTCAAATGAAATTATATATGTGTGCATAATGTATGTATAAATACATGAATATACATGAAATTTCATATATATGTATATATATTTATCTAACACTATATGAATGTCAATAATAGTTTTTGGATATCTTCTCTATCATTCTTCATCTGGATCCTATGGTTATCCTCATCACAATTACCATATTATCATCTCCAGCATTATCCTCATTATCTGCATGACTATAACTATCACCGTTATCACCATGACCATTATCCCCTCTCTTCATCAGCTCCATAATGTTTATCACCATGGCCACTCCCATTATCTTTATCTTTTTTTCCCAATATCATGGCCTTCATCCTCACCATCATAACTATGGCCATTATTCCCTCACTTCATCACCCCCCCCATCATTTCCACATGCATTAACATTTCCATCATCACCATGACTAAAACTATTCCCCAACCATTGATACCACAATCCCTTAGGTCATCAATCCCATAATCCCTGCCCTTATCTCCCAAACCATCATCAACCCAACAGTTACCATGATCCCCATTATTGATATGATAATTATCCACCGCATCACCATCTTGGTTTTCATCATCATCTCCATCTACCTCATTACCATCTTCCCTCTTCCAATATTCTTATTGTCCTTATTGTCTGCCTTCATCAGTGTGGCTGTTATCATCATCATGGCCATCATCATGATCCCCATTATTGATACGATAATTATCCACTGCATCACCATCTTGGTTTTTGTCATCATCTCCATCAACCTCATTATCATCTTCCCTCTTCCAATATTCTTATTGTCCTTATTGTCTGCCTTCATCACTGTGGCCGTCATCATCATCATGGCCATCATCATGATCCCCATTATTGATCTTCACCATCATCCCCTACCATGAAAATTTAATTCTATGTGATTCCATTCCAAAAATAGTTCTGAAGTCCTTATTGTTATGTGTAAGACACCGTAAGGGGCTGGGCATACAAAGACAAAATGTTCGTGCCCTCAATGAGCTTTTATTCCACTGGAGTTATAATATATAGTGAGATGACAGAACTGTGAATTAAGGATGGAAGTTGCTGAGAAGCATATTTTGGTCCTATACTAGGGAATAGCTCCCAACCAGAGCCATCCCAAAGTGCAATGGGCTGCCTTGGGATGTAGTGAGCTTCCCATTACTAGAGGGCTTCAAGCTAAGTTTGGCTTATCAGGTATGTTGTAGAGAAAATTCTTGTCTGGGTACCTATTGGAGTCAAAGGCCTCAACTGTGCCTTCCCAATTAGACACTCTGTGATCCCGTGAAGTAAATGCCAGGGAACTTGAAAAAGAAGAGAACTTGGCAACTAGTCTGAGAAAGTCCCACAGAGAAGGTAGCACCTGAACTGTACCTTGGAGGAAAACAAAGTTCCTGAAAGAGATAGAGATGAACAGAGACCATATTCCAGACACACTGAGCTCTGGGAACAGGTATCTGTGCAGTTTGCCTGGAATATGGGGGGAAGGAGGGAAGGAGGAGTCATGTGACATGGAGCTGGAAAGTTAGGATGAAGCCAAATTGTAGCAGTCCTGAAAAGTCAGGTTAAGGAGTTTATGTCTTATCTTTCATGTAATGGGGAGAACTGAAGGGTTCTGAGCAAGGATTGATGTCTCTAGACCAGTGCATTTAGGGGTTTGTGGAGGTTGGATTTGGAAAGGGAAGGACTCAAAAATGAGAGACTAAATTCAGTGGGCTAGGTGAGGGGGGCTAAATTAGGGTGACAGCTGTGTAGGTGAAGAAAATAAAGAAACACATACAGAAGATGCCATGCAGATTCATTTAACATAACCTGATTGGATAAGGGGAATCAGGAAGAGGGAAGCTCCTAAAATGATGAACCCAAGTGACTGAGAGGATGGTAGCATTCTTAATAGAAACAGGGAAGTTTGAAGGCAGGGAGGAATTAGGAGAGATGATAATGAGTTCCATTTTAGAAATGTTGAATTTGAAATGCCAATGAGACATCACAGTGGAATGGAAGATAAGGACAGAAATTAGGTAAAGATAGGTTAGATTTAGGAGTCCTCTGCATTGTGATGATAATTGAACCCACATGTAATTAACAAGGAGGAATAAAGAGAGAGGAGAGAAGATAAGCCTGGATGGATCCTTGAGGCGACAGACTCCTACACTTATTGAGAAGGAGATAATTCAGCAAAGGAGAATGAGAAGAAGCAATTGGATGGTAGAAGAATTGAGCGAGAGAAGAATTGATATTATCCAGGAGGGCACCAATCAGCGGTGCCATAGATATGACAGAGGGCAAGAAAGATGTGGACTTGTCATAGCTGTCATCATTCTTCATCACTACCAAGATCGTAATCATACCCAACATTGTCACTATCATTGTCACCACCATCATGGAGGTCATCATCATTCCCATCATAATCACTGTCCCCATCAAAGTCATTATATCCATTACTACCATGATCATAATAGTTTCAATCATCATTGCCATCATCCTTGTGGGCATCAGGTCATCCTCCTCTTCCTTATGGACATTCTTATCATTCCATCATCCATCCCCTGTGGTCATCGTCACCATTATTCCTCTCAATCATCGTCACCGTCACAATCCCCACTGTAATAATTATCCCCATCGTTGCCAAGAACATAACTACCCTGATCATTATCTTTATCATTTCCAAATCATTATAGGATGTTGTGAAACTATGACATGGACAGTTTATGTATGGCATTCCACCGTCTCCTTGCCTTGAGACACATGCCTCATGTTGTTTCCCATTTTCCCAGGATTCTCTGCAGCAGTGTCTCAATAGAGCAGGCAGTATCCCGGGCTACGGGGTTAACTTTAGCCCAACAAAACTTACTTGTCTCCTGTTCCGCATTACCTGAGTGACTGTGTGATGGGTTAATCAAAGAAATTCTTTCTTAGTTATATCAGACTAGCAAATATCTTAATGCCTTCCCCCGCCAGGTAGCATAATTCCTAAACACCTTCATTTTTGCCAGGTCACAGAATGTCAGAGGTGGAAGAGACCTTGAAGATCATCTAATCCAACTCCCTCCCAATGTAAATATCCCTTTTCCACTACTGTCTTCTACTGCATGTTTCCCCAGGGACCCTGGAGAAGTGGTTCTAATGGTAACAACTTCAGGCATGGTAATATAGCTGGAGGATTAAAAAAAATCATATAAGCAGTCACCTGTTACACCTGATGCATAGGCCCTACCCTCTCTCAATCATAAAGCTTTGATAAAGTGCACAGTTGGAGAGACAATGGGGTCAAGTGACTAGAACTCTGTACCAGAGAGTCAAGACACCTAGGTTCAAGTGCTACCTCAGCCATATATTAGCCATGTAATCTTCAGCAAGCCACTTCTGATCCCTGGGTCTCAGTTTCCTTATTTGTAAAAATAGGTGTAATTATCCCTGCCTTTTTTACTTCATAGGGCTGCTGTGAGGAGGCCAGGACAGAGCCTTGGGGAAATGCTTTATACTATAAAGATATGAGCTATCACTATTATCTGGGTTGGAGGCTTTCCCCTAAGAACGCAGAAATAGCATAGGATTGTTAGGGGAGTAGGAAAGGCTCTTAGTACTTACCTCTTCTATTTACAGCCTCAGAGAATCCAACTGGGTCCTTGGCTCCATGTGTATGTATGTGTTTGGGAAGGCTTTCCAAATGGCCCCACAAATTAGGATTCTGGGCACAATACATCGTACTTAACCTCATTGATGAAATCATCCTCTTAAAGAGACTCCTGCTAGTCTGGGCTGAATTCAGGTAGAATACTAACAGGGCTGGGCCTATTTCTGGGTGGGGGCTATCCTGACAGCAGTCAGGGGACTCTGAACTTGGCCTTCAGCAGATGGGTCTCCACCCATTGAAACTTGGAAGAGAAGGAAACCAGCAGTCCATATTTGTTCTTATTGAAATGTTTATCAGAATTAGTCAGAGAAGCCAGTGTGGAGAAGATGATTTTGAAGAAGTTTCCTTCATTCCAAAACATATGTACCCAGTACTTATTATACATATATATATATATATATATAAATATTAAAGCCCTGTGCTAGGTGTGCAGATGGAAGAGAATAGGATGTTTTGTTTGTTTCGTACTTTAGGACCAGAACTATAATACTACAAACGAGGAAATTCCCTTTACCAATGCAGATTGACCTTCTTTGCAACTTAGAATCTTAGAGACTTGCTTCCAAGGAGCAATGAGAAGTTAAGTGGCTTGCCCAGAGTCATATAACCAGAATACGTCTCCAGTAAGACTTCAGCCTAAGTCTTTCTGACTTCAAGGCTCATTATCTTTACACTACACCAAGCTGCATAAATAATTACAGATGCTTGATGAATCAGATTAATAATAACCGTAGATCCCATCAATGGTTTCAAAGTGCTTTCTACACATTACCACATCTGATCTCCACAATAACCCCCAGAGTGAGAGAGAATAATATGACTATTATTAGCCATATTTTATGAATGAGGAAACTGAGTCTAAGAGAGGTGAGGTGATTAGACCTGGCAAAGCTATTGAGTGCCAGCAGCAGCATCAACCAACCAACTAATCCATAAGCATTTACTAAGCACTCATATGCACCAGACTAATTTCTGGGAATACAAAGAAAAAGTGAAAATAATCCATTCTTACCATACCATTGAGTAGATACCATGCACATATATAGATCTGCACAAGATATACATAAAGCATATGGAGGGGAATGCACTAGCAACTAGAAGAGGGGAGGAGGGGCAGTGGGAAATATCTCCTGCAAAAGGGGACACTTCAGTTGAATTTTGAAGGAATGCAGGGATTATAAGAGGAAGAAGGGATGGCCAGTATTCCAGGCATGGGGAACAGCCATTGCAAAAGCAGAGAATGGAAGATGGAAAGCCATGTGTGAAGAACAGGGCAATGTGGTTAGACTTTTAAGTGTATAGAAGGGAGTAATGAGCAAGAAGATTGGAAAGATAAGGAGGAGTTGCAAATATCAAAAAGAGGAGATTACTTTTGATCTTTGGGTAATAGGGAGCCATTGAAGTTGATTGAGGTGGGCAGGGGAGGGAGGGGGGAGCAGGTTAACATAGCCAAACCTGTCTAAGCAAGTTTAATAGTCTAAGCAAGAACTGATAAAGGGCTAAATTAAGGCTGTGTGAGGAGAGGGAAGTGGGCATAAATGAAAGGTATTGTGGAAATAGAAACAACCGGATTAGAAATTGATTCAGTATGTTGTATTAGTGGGAGTGAGGAGTCAAGGTTGCCTCCAAGGTGGCAAATCTGGATGAATGGAAGGATGGTGGTGCCCTCAACAGTCATAGGAAAGTTCAGAAAAGGGGGTAGGTTGGAGACGATAGAGGCATTCTGGTTTGGCCATGTTGAGATTAAGACTCATGATATAGGACTAGAACTCAGGAGATAAACTGGGACTGGATATATAGAGCTAGGAATCATCTACAGAGATGATAATTGAACTCATGGGAATCGATGAGATCACCAAGTCAGAAAATTTAAAGAAAAAAAGAGAGGAGGGTCCAGGACAGAGCCTTAGTGAACACCACAATTAGTGAGTTTGACATGAATGAAGATATAGTAAGAGAAACTGAGAAGCATTTAAGCAGATGGGAGAAGCAAGAGAGCAAGTAATCCAGAGTTGGGTTTGGCAAGTCATAAGCAGACATAGGACAAGGGGGAAAGGTGTTTGAGAGTAGAGAACAGCTTAGAGTAGGATTGCTTCACTAGGTGGTAGAGATTGAAAAGAGAGTAGAGTGTAGCCAGAGCAAGGGTGAAGGCTTGGCGAAGTACTGAGGTGTGGGGGGATGAGAGGTCACAGTGACGATAAAGAACAGTTTCATGAACAATAAAGCACAGGTAAAATGGAATGATTAAAAATGTTATTGAATAATGGGATTTCAGAATTATTGAACATGAAAGTGGGAACACATGTGACTGATGGCAATATCAAGGGTATAACATCTCTGTGTATGGCTAACATGGAGTGAAGCTCATAGGAGTTGTGTAGGTTGAAGAAATAGGACGACAGGGTGTCTGACAGAATATCAACATTTATTTTAAAATTCCCTACTATAAAAGTAAAAGTTAGGGAATAAAAAACTATGGGCCAAGCACTGAACTCATTGAGAAAGGAAGTAGAATGTCCCAGGGGTGGGTAATGGCCACCAAGATCTAAACTGAGTGATAAATTTGCATAAGAAGTATCCCAAAGGAGGAGAAGCTGCTGAGTGAAGGCCATATAAGGAGAATCTGGCAGTCAATGTTGAGAAAAAGGAGTATTCTCACTCCTTTACCAGAACTAGTGAATGAAAAAGAAAAATAGAATTAGTGAATGAATTGGAGAGGGAACGGTGATGGGGAGAAGAGACAGTAATGAGAGAAGGTGCAACTAGTACTGGAAAGGATGACTATGACATGACAGGAGGAGGAGAGAAAGAGGTCTAAAATAGAAGGAAGTTTGTTGATTCCAAAGCACAAGTTCCCAATAGCACAGTGGGAAGGTTGGCCAAATCTGGAGCAAGACATTGAAAATGAATGGGAATGAGAGAGACAGAAGGGAATGGAGAGGGAAATTTGTTCTTCAGAGGCCAGAGGCTCAGCATCAGTGGGATTCAGAGAGAAAAAGCAGTTGGGAGCATGCTAAGCATTGGAGAATGACCCCAAGCAGAGTAACAGTAGATGGGAGGAGTTCTGCAGATAAAAGCAGGTGATTAACTCCAATTTTCCCCACAGCCTTATCTTTAAGGTCCAGCAGCCACTAATGCTGTGTAATGCCAGGAGGTAGGAGATGTTCCTGTGTCCCAGAACAACCCACAAGTCCAACCTCAGGACAAGGGCGAGAGAGATCTTGTGTCATTGAACCCAGGTTTCTCCTGATTTCTTATTTCAGGGTTCTTTCCACTATAACATGGTGCCCATGAATAAGTAGGAAGAGACACATCCACAGATATTTACAGTACAAGTCAGTCTATGCAAAGCACCATATGACTGACCCAAACAATGGGGAATATAGAAATTCGGAGGTGGCATTTGGGTTAAGTCCTGAAGCTGAATTTTGAAAAGCATAGATGGATATGGAAGAATTATCAGGAGGTATTTGTGGTGGGAAGAATACTATGGGCAAAGATGCAGAGGTGGGAAATCACAACTTTTGTTTGACTGGATATAGAATTTTTGTAGAGGGAGCAGTGAGATTTTACTGAAAGGCCAGTTAGAGCCATTTTTTAAAAGACCTCAAATGTCAGTCTAATGAGTTTGAACTTCATCAAATAGGTTTCAGGAAGGCTTTGAAGGATTTTTGGAAGGGCTAGGGCATGAAGAAAATAGAGATAAAAGGCATGGTGAAGAGATAAAGAATCTCAGTATAAAAAGTCAATGTTTGTTCCATCCTGGACATGAGCATTCAAGTCTACAATTGAGAAACTGAGCCAAATTATCTATAAATTTCCTTGCAGCCCTTAGCCTCAGTGACATGATGTGGCCTGAGAAACATCTTTCTGCAAAGCCCAGAATCCCCTCTCCCAGAAATGTATCCATTACTAACAGCTACATCCAAGTGACTTCTTCTTGAGTTGACTAAGAATGGCCCACGTTCTTGGGGGATGTCTCCTCACCCTATATACATGATGGATTCTTCTCTGCAAGTGTATGGTATAGTAGAAAAAGTGCTGAACTTGGAGACACACAAAACCTGAGTTCCAATCCCAGCTTTTCATTAATTTACTCTCTGTGTGACCTTGGTGTTCTGGGTTAACCTCTGACCCTGTTTCCTAATCTTTAAAATCAAGTTCTACTGGGTGGCCTTCAAGATCCCCTCTAGCTCTAAATTTATGACTCTACCCCTTAAATTTATGGATTTACCCCTTAGAAAAAATTCCTAGAGACAGCTCTGCCTCCTCCCCAAACTGCAGGAAAGTTCCTCAGGCTGGAGGTAAGAATGTGCTGTAAATGTTTAACAATCGGCTTTCCAAGGCAGGGTGGGAAAGAGGTGGGGGAGAATGTGCCAAAACACACTTTTAAGTCTAACCTGAATAATTCACGTTTTCTCCATCACTTTCTTAAGTCTAGACAATCAACAAAATAATAAATCAAGTCCTGATTTATAGCACCTACCCATTTCCAAGGTATAAATGCCCATGTGGAATATTTAACAATAAGCTCTTTTAATCATGTTACAGCTAGCTCCAGCACACCCCTGGCTAGAAGGGACTGCCTCAACATATGGAGTAAAGGCCATGCATTCAGAAGATTAGGGCGACTAAAATATATAACAGGATTCACGGGACTTCACTGCTAGAAACCCAGTTGCAGGTAACCTGAACAACTAGGTGGCACAGCATATACAGAACATTAGACCTAGAATTAAGAAGACCCGAGTTCTAATCTTGCCTCAGACACTTCCTGATTGTGACCTTGGGCAAGTCACTTAACCTTTCTCGGCCTCAGTTTCCTCATCTGTACAATGGGGATAACAATGGTATCTGCTTCTCAGGATTGTCAGGAAGATAAAATAATATTGGTAAAAACTTTTGCAAACTTTAACATGCTATATAAATGCTAGTTATTATGTTTGTTGCAGCTTTGGGGACTTCTGTTCCTAAGAGTCTGGTATATGGTGGCTCATTATCACAAAAGACGAGGTCTGGCAGTCATAGAGCCCACCTGTCATTTGGCTGCAGACATGTTTACCACATGGATTCCCTACCATGACATCGGCCAAGGGACTGTGTTGCTCTATAGTCTACTCTAGCTGTCTATGATTCTCTGAGATTATACAGTCCATCTTACTTTGTAAAGAAGGAGTTATATAGCTAGATTTCAGAACTGTCCTGTTATAGTCAAACTGGGCTAAAATGTTTAAAAGTAGTGGTGGGGGAGGGGAAAGAAGGAAGGCCTGAGCTCCTTTAAGAGACTGCCAGAGATTTTCCCAGGGCCAAGTTGCAAAATTAGATTTGGTTAAAGAAACCCCTTTTGATGTAAATTAAGAATTGATCATTATGAGGAAAAAGTTAGAAAAGGCTGCCAGAGGAACACCAAAACACTGTAGGGGAGGGGAGCAGGGGGCTGGTTAACACTGTAGCCAGCTCACAGTGCTGTCTCCCTCCATCCCTTCTTCCAGCTGGCCTCTGCTGGGACATAAACAAGATGCAAAAGGCAGGGAAGAGATGCAGAGACAGATAGTCATCTCAGCAGGGAGATCACATCCTGATTACAGAATTGGCATTTCAGCTGAGTCCTTGATAAAGTCTCTCCTGATATCTTTGTAGATAAGATGGTGAGATCCTGGCTGACTGGCTACCTGGGAGTTCTGTTAGGTGGTTTGTAGCTGCTTAGACCCCAGCTAAAGAAGGCTGATTAACTGATCCATGTGATCTGGCAGGAAGGTCTCTAGTGACACTCACAGGGCTCCCTCTTGTTTAACATTTTTATCAGAGGCTTGGGGAAGGAAGGACTTGTCAAATTTACAGACAGTACAAAGCTGGGAGAAATTATTAACACTGAATGACAGGATGAGGGTCCAAAAAGACCTTGACAGGTGGGATCAAATCTAATAAGAAAAAATTTATTGTAAATAAATGTAAATTCCTTTCCATGGTTCAAAAAAGCAATTGCACTAGTATAGGATGAAGGGATAGGGAAAACAAGCATCAACACTAATTTATAGGGGTGGGGTGGAGTCTTAAGGGGATAGAGACTTGACCTTTGATTTCACTAGGAGCTCTCTGCTCAGGAAAAGCCCTCTGTATCAGCACCTTCCAAGAAACTTATATTCTTGTAGAGTAGTCTAGAGTACTGAAAAGAGTCACTAAGTACCAGAGACAGGAGTTGAGTCCACTGTTTCCACTTTGCCCCCCCCACCCTTACATCATACTGCCTCTCATAGTCTTAAGTGATTGTAAGTTCAATATGAGCGCACAGTATGATGTGGAAACCAACAATTTCATACAATCTTACACTGGACGGAGCCAGGAAGGTGATGTTCTTGCTCTCTTCCACCATGTTGAGATATTGGGATCTATATTAGGATATTGGGACCCGGGGTATTGAGTCTAGTTCTGGGACACATTTCAGGAAAAAGACTGATGAATTTGAAGTGCATCCAGAAGAAAGTGAGGACACTTAGATCTATGTCATATGAAGATCTATTGGAGGAACTGAGAATGGTTAACCTGGAGAAGTGATTTAGTACATGCATGGTAGTTTTCTTTCAAATGTATGAAAGTCTTTGATGGGGAAGACACAACAGACTTGTTCTACCTGGCTGAGAGTGAAAGGGAGTAAAACCAGATCAAATTGGGTAGGTGATGAGTTTAGAGCTAGGGATGTGAACAAAGTCACAAATAGGCAGAATTTAATTCAGCATAACAAAGACTTTCTGACAATTAGAGCTGCCCAACAAAGGAACAAACTGCTTCATGGTGAGATCTCTATCAGTGTAAGTGTTCAGTCAAGATGCAAATGTTCCAAGAGAAAGGATGGGGTGGAGCCAAGATGGCCAAGATGCAAATGTTCCCCTCTGAGCATGACTGACTTTTTGGACATTACCCCCATGACTAAATTGTCTTCTCACTTTGGAACTTGCCTCAATGCCTGGAGCCTTCTCACCATGAAACACACCTCTTCCATGCCAAGCCCTTTTCCTACAAAGAGTTCTTTCTGGGGTCCAGGCAAGCCATGTTCCATCCACCTCCCAGATAAGTGCCAAACTTCACCACTATACTCCCATTTAGTTACCTTCTTACAAAGTTGTCTTTCTCCATTAGAATGCAAGCTGCTTAAGGACAGGGACTATCTTTCTTTTTTCTTGTATTTGTATCCCCAAGGCTTAGCAAAATGCATAGCACACAGAAAACACTTTATAAATGCTTGTTTTCTCTTCTTAGATGACCTCCTCTACAGGAGGGAATTTATGTGTCAGGTACAAAATCAGTCTAGATGCCTCCCTGAAGGCCTGCCAGTACTGATTCCATAATTCATGATGTATTGGGTTAGCCTCCATATTCCTACTAAAGTAATGGGATATAGGAGGGGGAAGAAATAAGAAAAGGTCAGAAGTGAAGGAAACTGACCTGGTATTAAAGGATCTTCAGTGGATGATCCTAGGCTGCAAAAGACCAGCAGGAAAGGGATTAGATGGACCAACCACCAATACCTTAGCAATTTTCAGGAAGATTTGCCAAGGCTCTATCAACAAACATTTAGGTACCTACTATGTGCCAGACAGGGCAACTTGGTAGCACAGTGGAGCCTGGAGTCAGGAAGACCTGAGTTCAAATCCAGCCTCAGACACTTACTAGCTGTGTGACCCTGGGAAAGTCACTTCACCCTGTTTACCTCGGTTTCTTCGTCTATAAAATGAGCTGGAGAAGGAAATGGAAAACCATTCCAATATCTCTGCCAAGAAAACCCCAAATGGAACTATGAAGAGTTAGACATGACTAAAATGACTGAACAACATTGTGCCAGACACTGTTCTAATCAGTAGAGGTACAAAGATGAAAATGAAACAGACAATGCCTTCAATGAGCTAATATTTATTTATGCAAAATAAATGCAGAATAATTTGCAAGAAAGGTGTCATGTACAGCTGAAGATGGCATTCATTTGAGCTGAGATTTGAAGGAAATGAAGGATACTAACAAGCAGAGTTAAGGAAACAGTACTTTCCAGACATGGGAAAAAGCCTTAGCAAAGACATGGAGGTGGGAGATGGCATGCCATCTTTGAGGAAGCACAAAGATGGTCAGTTTGGCTAAACAGAATAGTGTATGCAGCAACATGTAACAAGTCTGGAAAGGTCAGTTGCAGCCAGGTTGTGAAGGATTTACCAGAGGTTAATGTAGATTCAGATTCTATCAGAAAAGCTAACCCTAAACTCCAGCACCCCCTCTCCCACCATTCCAGGCTGTGTGCTCACACGATTAGAGTCCCAGAGCCCACCCGCAAACTAGACTTTCCCCAAGACAGGTCAAGGTGCCTGCTGAGAGAAGACTAAATATTTCTCAGAAAACCCACAGTGTCATTTGGGACATTGATAAAACAGCCCAGTATATCCCAGGCTGGAAGGGAATCGTGTGCTCCTGGAAAGCAGAAATCTTCAATACATCCTCTTAGGGGGCTAAAAGAAGCCACCCAGTACCAACCTGCAGACCCACAATACAAGAAAATGATTTAATTATAATTGTGTCACCAAACAAATTGTGAGGCTCATTTCTGTATTCGTAATGCTTATGGTAATTAACATTAGGAAGGTTTTTCTTCTCTTCCCTGTTTATATTTAGTGTAGCCATTCACAATAGAGCTAAAATTATTTAAACTAATTTTAGGAGCCAATGCTCCCTGCTTCCCCCTCCCTGCATCTCTTTACTAGTGGTTTTTACCAAATCGAAATCTTTAACTCCAGAGACAGTCAACTACAGGACAAATTGGAATCAATGCTTCCTTTGTCTCGGTTAATAAGAGGCTGCCATTGTCCCTGCCGGGCTCAGAAGCCTCAAGTTCCTAATTGGCTGTTTTCAATAGGGAAGACACAATGGTGCTTTGGAATGTTTAAAGATTAATTATATAGCCGCCTGGTTTGTGAA
The DNA here is from genome assembly GCA_028646595.1 of Phalanger gymnotis. Lineage (NCBI taxonomy): Eukaryota > Metazoa > Chordata > Mammalia > Diprotodontia > Phalangeridae > Phalanger > Phalanger gymnotis. Next base: position 754,068,406 of record CM053622.1, read on the forward strand.
TCTCCCGCTTCCGCAGTTTAATGAGGGTGGGCTTTTTCCACCCCTCTTCTCCCACACTTAAAAATAAAATACGAGGAGAGTTCCAGCTGATAAACTTTAGCAACGGTTCAGTTCCCCGAACACAACACATACGAATCCCCTCTGTTTCAGTCTCAGTAGCCCTTGTTGGTGTTGACAAGAAACCCTGGACTGGGAGTCAGGAGGATTGGGCTTCAGGCCACTAATTATAACCCTCCACCGGAATAGGACCGAACAGCCTACAAAGCACGGTCAGAGGCATCATGGACTGATACAATTAGAATATAAGCTTCCAGTGCTAGGAATTGCTTCATTCTTCTCTCTTATCTCCCCAGTACCTAGTACGTACAGGTATTAAGAAATGTTTGGTGATCAATTAAGGGTAGTGAGCCATCCTAGAAGTCAGATAGAGTCCTACCTCTGATACACTGCGTCTGCAGGGACCTGGGCAGATCACCTAACATTGGTGCCCAAGCAATGCTCCAAGATCGCGAGCTGAAGACTGGCTGCCCATCTGTACTGCACAGAGCTTCCCTCCCCTGGAGTTCCCTTTAGAGTTCTGTTTGCCAATGAAGTGAGTGAATCAATTAACAAGCATCTGCCTGCTAGAACCTGAGCCACTGTGCCAAAAGCCGGGGATACAAATACAAAAAATGAAATAAGCCCTGCCCTCAAGGACCTTACATTCTATCAGGAGAGACAATATGTACACATGTTAAAAATATAGAGCAGAAATACAAAGTAGAGAGAAAAGGACTGAAGGGGGCTCAGAGGTCTTCTAGTCCAACTCTTTCATTTTTACAGATGAGTAAACTGACAGCCAGGCAATTTAAGTGACTTTCTCAAGGTCATACCAGTAGTAAACATCAGACGCAAAATTCTACCCCAGGTCCTCGGACTCCAGTGTACCACACTGCATAAGACATTAATAATTGTGGGGATCCAGAAAGTGGCACATGAGCTGTGTCTTGAAAGAATATGATTCTATGGGACGAAAGATAGGAATACACTCCAGGCATGTGAGTTGTCCAGTGCAATGGTACAGAGATGGGAAGTGGAGTGGGATAGAGGAACAGAAAGAACTTGACTATGAAGTGAAGGAGAACAATGTACAAGGCTGGAAAGAGAGCTAAAACCAGGGGTGTTTTATCCTAGTGGCAACAAGAAGCCATTGAAGTTTATAGAGTGAAGGAGTGACATGGACAGATCTGCACTTCAACAAAATTACTTTGACAGCTATGTGGATGCTGGATTGGCATGGGAAAGAGACTTGAGTCAGGGAGGCCATACATATAATAATTTAGGCAAGGAGAGGTGGTGAGGGCCTCAACCAAGGTGGTGGTTATAGGAATACAGAGAGAGGGTCAGATGCGAAGTACGTCAGAAGATTAGAAATGACAAGATCTGCAATTTATTGGACATGAAGAGTGAGAGCGAGGAATTGAGAAAAACACTGAGCTTATAAAACTGGGAAACTGAAAGAATGGTAATGTGACACAAGGAAGGAAGTTTGATAGAGGGATGGGCTTGGGGAGAGGTACTGAGTTCTATAGGTGGGAGGGGAGAGTGAGGGAGGGAACTTGGATCTGTGGTTTCATTGTTAGAGCACATGTTGATGCATATGTAAAGTTTAAGGTCTCTCTGGGACAAGCAATCTTCAATGTCCAATAGGCAATTGGTGATGCAGAACTGAGGCTCAGGAGAGAGACTGGAGCTAGATATATAGATCTTGATGGACAGATAGCACAAGGTGTGTTTGTGGGGGGAGAGGAATTCCCAAATAAGGGACAATGTGAATGATTGAATGTATGAATGAAGGATTTATTAAGCACTTACCATATGCAAAGCTCTGCGCTAAGCATTGGGAATAGAAACAGAAAAGTAGGACAGTCCCTGCCTTGTGAAGGAGCTCATATTCTAATAGGTGAGATGACACACAAAAGATTCCAGCTGCAAGTCACATAGAGAGGTCACACGGTCTTTAAGGAGCAATGGCAAAGTAGATGGCAATGCATCATATTAATTTCTGATGCTGGAACTTGACAGTGTCAAAGACTTTGGTAGCAAGACATTTCTGGGCTTTCAATAGCTGTGGGTGTAGCACGTGAAGGAACAATTGCCAGCCTGCAGTCCCACAGGACTTGCCTCCCAAGATGATGGCTGTGAACTCTGAGCTGGAAGTATTGCTGTTCCCATGGCTCTTGGGTTTGGGGTCCCAGGCTATCTTTATCAGAATCTGAGACGAGATGGAAAATCAAGGTGTGGTGGTCTGGTCAAATTCAACAGTATAGAGTTGAATTGGTTAACTATACAGTCAAGGTTTGGAAGGGAGTAGAGTAAAATCAAGCAAGGTTAATGGCCTGAAAAAGCACTGAGGGGTGAGGGGATTCAAGGTCACCATGAGGACAAAGACTAGGTTTAAGAGTGGTGAGGCACAGGGATAAAAGGAATGGTATGTAGAAAAATATCAGAATTTTTGCCCAAGGACGTGGAACATGTGGGTGAGATGTAAAATATGAATATTCCTGAAGTAGCTAAGGATGGAGAATGAGGAAGTGGGAAATCTTTGCCCTTGCAGGCGCATCAGCATGCACTCTAACAATAAAATCACAGGTCCAAGCTCCCTCTCTCGTTTCTTCCCCCCCCCCACACACAACTATAACTAACCGAAAAAAACAAAGTCTAAAAATTAGGAAGGAAACTTACAGGCTGCATTGTCTCAATACTAATAATAGTTTGTATTTATATAGCATGTTAAAGCTATTTTTATACATATGATCTAATTTGAGCCTCTCAACAATCCAGTGAGGTAAGTGCTACATTGATTATTATCCTGATGTTACAGATGAACCACGATCACTGAATTTAGATTTGGAAAACACCTCAGAGACCCTCTAGTATAACACAACCCAGAGAAGGAATCCCTGACTCCCTTTTACAATAATATGCCCAATGAATGGTCACCTATCCAAGCTTTGCTTGAAGACCTCCAGTGAGGAAAAGCCCACTGCTACCTCCCACTCAGCCCATTGTGCTTTTAGATAGCTCTAATCATCAGGAGGTTGCCTATTCACTACTTTCACCCACTCCCTGGTATCAAACAGAGCCTGTCTAATCTGGCTTCCATATCAAAATGATAAGGGAACTGAGACTGAGATGTTAATTGATCTGCTCTGGGTCACACAGCCAGTAAATAACTGAGGTGGGTTATGCTTGACTCTGGGCCTAATACTCCATTCACTGTGCAATACTGCCTCAACACCAGAGAATAGAGGCTAAAATTGCAAGTATGTCCAAAAATAGATGTCATTATCTTTCTGGAACCATCTCTTGCAAACTTTTCTATTTCTTTTGAGGGCAACACCCTCCTTTCAGTCACTCAGCTTCACAAACTTATAGTCATCCTGAAATCTTCATTCTCCCTTATTCCCTATCCAATCAATTGCCAGATGTCAGTCCAGCACCTAGGACAGTGCCCGGCACACAGTATATGATTGAGATATGCTTGTTGGTTGACTGGTTGATCAATTTCCAAGTATGGTTGGTTTTACTCCATATCTATCCTCTCCTCTTCACTCACACAGCCAATTTCTGGATCATGCCTTCATCAACTTTTCTTGGGACTATTTCAGAAGCCTTTTGGCTGCTCTCCTTTGTCTCCCGCCTCTCTCCTATCCCATACTTCTTTCACACTTTGACATTCCTAAATCTCAGTTCTGAACATGCTATTCATCTGCTCAAAAAAGTTTGAATGGCTTCCTATTGCCTCTGAGGTAAAATATAGACTCCTCTGTCTGGAATGTGAAGTCCTTATTAGCCTTCCAGGACAATGGAACATTACTCCTCTTAGACACACTGGGTCTTCCAGTTCTTCTTGTTACTTCTTGTTCCACAGAAACATCACCTCATTAGTTTTTGTCTTTATAACATGGAACCTAGCATGATGCCCAGAACATGGTCCATACTTAATAAATGCTTACTGATTGAATGATTGTGTGATGCTATGCCCATAGTGTACATAACAATATAGAACCTATGATCTCTCTGAGGACAAGAACTGTTTCATTTTGTCTTATTTCTAGTGCTTACCACAATGAGTAGCAGATTATAAGTAGGTGCTTAATAAATGCTTATTATAAGAAGCTAGAAATGTTCAAGGGACATTCTAAAGTCAAGGTTTGATCATGTTGCCTTACCCCCATCTCAAAAAATTTCATTGGCTCACTCTTTTTATAAAATAAAATACAAACTTTTTAGCATGGCATTCAAGGCTTTCCATGCTCCCAGTCACTCAAAAAGCATTTATTAAGCTCTTATTATATGCCAAACACTATTCTAGGCTCTAAGAATACAAATGCAAGCAGAAAGACAAGTTCCTGCCCTCAAGGAGGTTATATTCTAACAATAAAAGACAACGTACAAAAGAAAACTCAAAGGCAGGGAGGGCAGTAAGGAGAAATGAAAATATGCATTGAAGGGGCATATCTTTTCCTGTATAGAAACCTTCTGCTGCAATAATACTGAGAAACTTGCTCCTTAAACACATGTAGCAGAGCACTGGAGGCCAGTTTTCTTTGGTCAAAATTAAGGGATATAATGGATAGAGTACGAGAATTAGAGTCAAGAAGGCCTGATTTTAATTCCTGCCTCAGTCACTTACTAGACACACTAGCTATGTGTGTGACCTAGGGCAAATAATTTAACATCTCTGTGCTTCAGTTTCCTCATCTGTAAATGAGGAAGTTGGACTCAATGACCCCCAAGGTCCCCACTAGCTCTAAAGCTATGGTCCTATGATCTTCAATGACTGGCTACATGAACCCCTAGGAGGCATAAAAATTGATTCTGTCTTAAAGGTACAACATTGTTTTGATTTTTTTTTTCCCTCGGAGAGAGAAGAAAGAGCCCACAAGTGAAGAAATAAGAAAAGACACTGAGCACAGGATTCAATTTGGGATTCAGCCTGAGAGGCATTGAGGTGGCATGCATGGCATGGGGACACCACCTGAACAACCACATGCAACAGTCTGAGACACCAAGGAGAAGATATTCCAGGAGAATAGGTACCAAACAGTAAAGATGCCTGTCTTCCCCTCCCTTCTAATCACTGTCCAATGAGTACATATTAAATCAAAGTTGTCTTGTTCTTTAAAATTTGTTTCCACTTTCTGTTTAATTATTAGAAATGTTAGTTTAAATATCTGATCAAGCATAACTATACTGTTTGCATGCTCCATCATTTATATAAAGAGAGTTGCAAAAGAGTAAGGAAGAGTTGCTGGCACATAATACAAATAGATAATAAGGCAGACAACACAACTTCCTCCATTTTCTTTTTTGCCAGGATCCAGGTTAGGGATCAGAAGCTATAGGAAAGAGAATCTTACAGATTATTATATTATACATACATATATATGTATATATATGCATATATATAGATATATATGTATGTATGTATGTATGTATGTATGTATGTATATTTCCTAAAGAAAGGTAAACAATGTATAAATCTGGGGATTCCCCTTATGGAAGTTGGGAGTGAAAAAAATACTTTGGCTACCTGGATGCTACAATGAGCTGTATGGTCCACTTCCCCATTGTCGCCTACCATGAATGTACAGAGACATCTCTGTATATAGCTGGAGTAAAGGGTAGTGACTATAAAGTAGGTAACACACAGTGGGAGGAGAAGAATAGCTGTACTAGACAAGTGGTCCTTATATTCCAAGGGTGGGGGCCAGGGTAGAGGGAGAGAGAACTTCTGCCCCTGTTAGTAGTTCAGCAGGTGAACTTTTCTACCTTATGCAAATAATCCTCACAAGTGCTACATATATATGCTATTTTCCTGTCTTCGCACTGTTGTTCACACTATTCCCTGTTCCTGGAATGTCTTTCTTCCCTCCTCCCTAATATGTAAAATGAAGGGTTATTTTACATAAAATCTGAGATCTCTTCCAGTGCTAGACCCAGAGTTATTAACCTTCTAAAACTTTTTAGACCTTTAAAAAATATATTGATAACCAAATTTTAATACGATTGATTTTCTTTGTGGTCTTATGCATTTTATTTTATTCATTTGAAAATATTATTCTGATGAGAGAGTACATAGGTTCCATCAGACTGCCCAAAGAGTCAATGAAGAAAAAAAAATGTTAAAAAAATCTTGTGTAGAGGATGCTGTCTGTTTTCCCTGAGAAGTAGTAGCCCTTAAACATTTATTCTTTGTGTCCTCATGTCACTAATAATTCATCACAAATATCACACCTAGCTGAAGCTTTTGAAGACAAAAAAAAATTATTAAGGGCCAGGTACCATGCTAAGTTTATAGATATCATCTCATTTGATTCTTACAGCAACCTTTAAAGGCAGATGCTATTATTATCATCCCCATATTACAGTTGAGAAAATTAAGGCAGACAGCAGTCAAATGACTTGCCCAAGGTCATACGGTTGAGGTCATATTTGAACTCAGATTTTCCTGACTCTGGGCCTACTGCTCTAATTACTACACCACCTCACTGCCTACAGAACAGGGATAAATTCACAGTTACGAGGCTTACCTTGTCAATAGACTTAACTTCCTAAAAAGTTTGCATTTGAATGGAGGTTGTATATGAAGTGTTGTACATGTGATGCCATCTAGGCCCATTAGATCTTGCTTAACCCTAGGGAACCTACTGCTCTGCTTACTGTCATATTGACCTGAAATCCCCTGAAAATTAAATATGACACACAGTCTGCCTTCATGGAGGTTGCAGTCCGCCAAGGTTCCCTGACCTCTGAGACAGACATGTCTGAGGTAACGGGAAAGCTCACTGTGTAAACTAGCCTTCCCCAGGGACAGAGATGGCACAGAGAAAGACAAAAGCCCATGAGGGAAGCCCCTCGGGAGCACCGGCTCCCTGAAGCCAAACTCTTCTACCACACAGACGATTCACCTGGCTTCTCTCACTGGCTCCCTTATGTTCAGACAAAGAGCTCTCCAACCACAGCATAATGTGCCAGCCTATAACAAAACATCAGCCCAGAGGGGCTGGTTCTCCCTGCCTTTATCTAGTGCTTACAGGCAGCCTCACTGTGAGAGGGTAGTGGGTGCCCTCAAGGCTGTTGGCAGCAGAGGATGCCTTCCTGCCCCCGCAGCTCAGTGCTGGGGTCTCCCTGATTAGAGTCATAGAGTCTAGCAGAGGGAACACAGCTAGTGATAAATATGCCACACTATAAAATAAATATATATCTATAATACAGAGGAAAAGATGGTAACAGCATGAGAGGTACAAAGGAAGGAGTAGCATTTGAGTGGGACTTGAAGGGATAGGGAGGATTTTAAAAACCAAGAGCTATCCTGGGAAATAGGACTAAAAAGGACTGTGAGGATTACCTAGTCCAACAGCCAATATGGGAATTTGTTTTGCTTGATTATGCATATTTGTTGCAAGGGTTTCATTTTTCTTCTTTTTTTTTTCAATTTGGGTTGGGGGAGGTGGCAAGCAATAAGGCTAATGAGAAGGGAAGGAAAGGAGGAAAGAAGGAAGGAAGGAAGGAAGGAAGGAAGGAAGGAAGGAAGGAAGGAAGGAAGGAAGGAAGGAAGGAAGGAAGGAAGGAAGGAAGGAAGGAAGGAAGGAAGGGAGGAAGGAAGGAAGGAGGGAGGGAGAGAGGAAGAGAAGGAAGGAGGAAGGGAAGAAAAGGAAGGAAGGAAGGAAGGAAAGAAGGAAGGAAGGAAGGAAGGAAGGAAGGAAGGAAGGAAGGAAGGAAGGAAGTAAGTAAGGAAGGAAGGAAGGAAGGAAGGAAGGAAGGAGGGAGGGAGGAAGGAAGTTATTGAAGTAGGCTTGGGTTTTTTGTTTCGTTATTGTTGTTTTTGGCATGCACATGTTTTTGGCAAAACACAAGCTTACAGACCAGCAAGGGAGCTTTGCAAATTACTTGTAGAATTTGTTATTACATTTAAGTTATATCCTTTAAAAGAAAAACAAGATGAATGTGATAGAAAAGTCAGTTTTATATCCCATCTTCTTTTACTGTTCCTTTTGATATAAGAAAATGTTCATTCTATTTTCTTTGTTAATTTCAATTTTTAAAAAAAATTAAAAATTACTTAGTCCAACCCTTTAATTTTATAGATTTTGAATAAACTATATATAGATATAGAATAAACTGGAACTCAGAAAAATTGAAGGATTTCCCTAAGGTCACATAGCTCCTCAGTAGGGCTGGGTTTCAAACTCGGGTCTTCTGATCTTACTCTTTACACTCTGACACACTGCCTTACTTGAGGATGGAGAGCATTCCAAGATGTTTCAAATGGCAGGTATTGTGTAGACAAAACATCCAGATATATGTCTAAATGCCTCAGGTTTCCCCCCAGGCTCTTGGTGTCTGAGGAGTGGTGGCTGTCTCCACAAGGAAGCAAGGTCCCCAGCAGTTCTGGAAGAGGCAAGGTAGAACCATAGATTTCTCTTCCTTTCTCTCAGCACTGTCTCCCTTTCCTTCTAGCCTGGCCTCTGAGCCCAGCTGAAAAGGAGATGTTTGGGAGGAGGGAGAAGAACTCCATAGTATTCAGACCCACATCTCCATCCTTTGGTGAAAATAATTTTTAATGTTTTAAGATATTAATGTTCTTTTGACTGGTCCGTTTCCCCAGTAACACTTCCTGAGTAAACATACTTATCTGGGGCTGATTGATTCTGGCAATTGTGCTCTTATATCCAAACTAGGACATTCTGAGTCACATAATCAAGGGAAGCAATGTGTGTGTTGTAGGGCCTGGGGGGGGCGGGTGGCGATGTTTATTTTTTTTCAAGTTTCCTTTTGTGCTCAACTCCAGTGAAATATCTGAAATACAAATAATGATGTATTCAGAGTGAATTTGCTTTCCTTGGGCCCAGGGTAAAAATAAAATAAAACAAAATACCAGACCTTGTCCTGCCTTCATTTTCTGGTGCCAACTCGCTTTGCTCATTCTGTTTACCTCCAAAATTTGAATGGGAGTAAAATTTAAAGGAATTACTGCAATTCTCCAGTACATTTGCAAATCAATTAAAATGAGGAGAATTATACTCCTCTTTGCTTTTTTTAAAATTTTTTTTGCAGGAAGTCAATCTTCCCTTAGCTCCCTCAAAGCACTGCCATTCCCAGCTGCCTGGGAAACACACAGCAGCTGTTACACTTGAAAATAAACCTATCACGTTGGCACTCACCTCTGGCCACAGCAATGTAGGCCCGTAGCCCAGGCACAGAACTTTAGCACTGAAAGGGGCTCAGAGGCCATTGAATAAGAAACCCTCCCCAACGTCAACATTACCGGTAAGCTCCCTGAAGGCAAGGGCTACCTCACCTTTGTATTTGTATTCCAGCATCTAGCCCAAGCCTAGTATACTAGTAGTATCGCCCCTCTCCTCCCCCAGCCCCACTTCCCTGCCCTCACCCTCAGCCCTCAGCAAAATGTTGTTTGGTTGTTTCAGACTATCCATGTGACCCACTTGGGGTTTTCTTGGCAGAGATACTGGAGTGGCTTTTGCCATTTCCTTCTCCAGCTCATTTTACAGATGAGGAAACTGAGTCAAAAAGGGTTGGAGTGACTTGCCCAGGATCACAATGCTATTAAGTGTCTGAGGCTGGATTTGAACTCAGAAAGATGAGACTTCTTGACTCCATGATGGCACCACCTAACAGCCCTCCCCATAAAAGGAACTTGGATTTATTTCGTATGTGTATGCATGCATGCATGAGTGTGTACATGTTGTTTCCTTTGAGACAATATAAGATCCTCAAGGTCAGAGCCTAATTCTTTTTATCCCCAATATCCCCAGCACCTAGCACAAAGTCTGGCACTTAGTAGGTGATTGCTAAATGCTTGCTGGTTGATTGACTTATGCACCCCGCTTGTTTAGGCGGGGGATGATTAATAAATGACCTTGGGCAAGTCACCTAATTGCATTAAGCCTCGCCTTTCTCATCTGTAAAATTAAGGAACAGGACTACATGACATCTGGATCTATGATTCCATAAATAAATGTTTGTTGATTTAGTGATTGACAAATAGCTCAGGGACTATCATATAATTGACAATAAATGATTGATTGATCAATGGGGGGCCATCAGAGACTTGACTTGAAGCTGGGAAGTAAGAAGGAATCTGTCAAATCCCGGGGCAGCTTGTTCCACTTTGGGGTAGCTCAAATTGTTACCAAGTTTTTCTTTACCTTAAATCTCAATTTGCTCTTTGTTACTTCAACCCTTTGCCCCCTCCTAGTTTTGCCAAGAGAAACAGATCTAATCCCTCTTCCATTTGACAGCCCTTGAAACACTCAAGCCCAAGCCTTCTCTTCTGTCATCTTCTCTTCCTGTGACTAATATTCACATGGCACGGTGTCAAGGCCCTTTGCCATCCTCATTCTGTCCCTTTGGATGTTTTCTAGTTTATCAATGTCCTTCCTAAAATGTGGTGCCCAAAACAGAACACGAGGCTCTAGATGGGGTCTGACCAGGGTTCATGGAAATCCTCCCTGTTCTGGGTCACTGTGTCCCTCTTTTCAGTTTTTGTCTGCGGCCTTGATCCCAATACTGATTGTCACAGAAGCTTTAACCTGCCCTATTTCCAACCCGAGACAATTCAGCCCTCCTTAGACAGACTGGTGGCCCTCCCCTCACCCAGGCTGACCATATTGGTCCTGGACTTAGGGCTGATATCCAATCAGCTGAAGACAGCTCAGAACTCTTAAGCTTAGACTCTCCAGATTCAAGGACCATACTACCTCCTTCTTAATGCAGTCTAAGATCGGTCTGTCCTCTCACATTAAGGGCCCCATAGCTCTCCACTGAGGAAAAGAACTGGCCTGGGGCTTCCTGGCTACCTGTCCTTCACTATCACAGAGAACTGTCCCGTTCAGTCCTTTAGAATCTCCACTTAGAACTGGAAGCCAAAACCCCAACATTAATGAATATAAAAACAGACCCATCTCAGTCATCTTCCAAGCTACTGAGCAATGTCCTTCCCATTCTCTCCTCTACACTCCATGGCAACACTCTGAGAGGAGCCAAGCAGAGGCGATCGTCCCTCTTTTATCATCAGGGAAATGGGCACAAACATGTTCAAGTGACTAATTCGAGGTCACACGGTGCTGGAATCAAGACATCAACCCAAGGCCTCTAACTCTAGACCGTCTCCTTTTCCACCCCACCAAGCTCCCCTCCTTATGACTAGGACATCATCTCTCTCATGCCCATCCCACTCCAGCACTGGGCATCTTAAAACAGAAGCTGGTCTGACAGTTTCAGGGATGTCTTAGGAGGAATTCCTGCTCAGGTCCTAGTAAGACCGGGAGAAACCTGAGATCACTTCCACCCCGGAGACTCTATGATTTTGTAAAAGAAGAAAAAAGCAAATTCTCTACAGACTGAGAAAACAAGTGGATTGAGGAGCCTAGACTCAGACCCTTAGTATCCATGTGTTTCCACAATCTGGCTAGCAGCTTCTGTGGGGGTGTAAGATCCACCCACAGCCAGCACGCAGAAAGCTGCCAGCACACCGCAAAAACACAGGTTCTTTTGATCTGCCTTAATAAGGAAAGCAAGGTTAAGGAGTTGGCAAGCTTACTTTAATTCAGCACACAAATACCATTCACTTAGTTCAGGGGGAAAAGCCAGTACCCTGAACTTCAGAGCAAAATACAAACAAATTACAAACATCAACAGACAGACCCAATACAATTCATAGTTACCAACATCTAGGTTCAGCCCAGGAGCTTAGAACAAGGGCTGGCCCAGAGTCATGCACACCACCACTGCTGCAGCAAAGAGCTCCAAAGAAGAAGAGGCCAACCTCTGGTTTTTATATCTTTGTCAGTGTCAGGGGTGAGTCACACATGCGACTCACCCACCTGACCTAAAATGGTCACAAAGAGGCAGACTTAAACCCACGTGGTCTAAGAGCCTCTGCTGTCCCAGACATGTAAACTAGGCCATTCCTGGAGTTAGCCCCACCTTGGACCCCACCTTAGTTGCCAATCCACACCCACATAGGTTTTACACCTAATAGGGGTTTGGGCGTGGGGCTTAGCACTTAGTAAGATTCAATGAAATAGCTGAATTACTCAAAGCAAACAAAAGCCAAACTCTTCAAGGGCACTTGTTGAACTAAGTGCTAAGAAGCCCATTTTGCTTACCAACACACCATGTGACCACCCTCAAGCCTCCATTTTTCTGGGCTTCCATTTCCTCATGTGTAAATGAGAAATAACCATATTTGTATGACTTACATCAGGGGTTGTTATGAAGGAAGGACTTTGTAAAACTTAGAACAGACTAGAGAAATAGGAGTCAGTTACGATGTAGACCTGTACACATGGGCTCCAGTTATGGCCATCTTTGGCCAACCCCCTGAGGCACAGTAGGATACAATGGTAAGGATGTTGAATCAGTCGGGAGTCAGAGGACCTAGGTTCCAATCTGACCTCAGACATTTAGGAGTTATATATCTGTGCGGAAGTGATCTAACCTAGGCACTGGGACTCAAGTCAGGAAGACTTGACTTCAAATCAGGCCTGAGACACTTACTTGCTGCATGACCTTAGGCAGGTCGCTTAACCTCTGCCTCAGTTTCCTCATCTGTAAAATGATGATAATAATAGCACCCGCCTCCCAGGGTACCATGAGGATCAAATGAGATTATCTTCATGAGGGGCTTAGCACAGTATCTGGAACATAATAGTTCTTATTATTCACCTTTGCCTAAGAAGTCTTGTGATTTAAAACATTAAGCTGGACAGAGTCAAAATGGCTCTAAATTGGTACTATTACTGTCGACTCTACAACCATTCCAGCTACAATTCCATGAAGCATGTGCAACCACAGACAATTAAAGAGTGAGTCCTACCCCGCCTCCCTCACCAACCCATCAACCCAGATACTCATAATGCCATTCATCAGATATTCCAGAAAAACTATTTATACCATGATGGTTCACCTCACTCCTATACTGTTCAAAGTCCCTCAACACACCACAAACATCCATACCTTCATTTTCACAAAGTGTTTTCAACACCATTCCAAAGCTAATAACTGGAAATTAGAATACACTGCAAAGCTCACTATCTCTCCTCAATAATACATATTCCAAGAAAAACTGGAATAGTGCCCTTTTTGCAACAGCCTGTATCAAAGAATAAAACATAATGAATAAAACCTTGATCATAAATCAGAACTCCGTTTTAGTATATTTTTGAGTGAAAAAAGGCCCTTCCAAAAAGACCTTGATAATGAAATACATTTTCATGAAATAGATCATTTTAAAGATATTTTTGTTGTCTTACACTAAAGTTTAAATTATTTTTAATATTATTTGTTGCATTGGCAATGCAAATAAATTAGAGAATGGAATATTGCCTTTACATTACATAGTGTTCTGTTTTTTGAAACTTCAGATATACCAATTTTCAAAATTAAAATTTTAATCACACTGTTAAATATAAGAAATATATCAAAATCATACTTTAAGAAAATGAAAATCAAGTGGAACTTATGTTTCAATTGTCGATACAAACTTCTAACAGTATTTTCATATTAACAACCTTATTTTTTGCACTGTGGTTTTAAGCCAATTCAAAATGTACAAAGTTAAAATATTCTTTCTATACACAATCTACATACAAACTCTTGAGTCTCTAAGGTAATGTTATGTAACAGAAGACACCATCCCACACAATCTAATGAGCTTTTTAATGGCAACCATCAATCTACCCCTTCTTTTGACTGGAGAGTTTTTAAATTTGTTTATTACAGTTACAATCATAACATTAATGATTCTGATATGTTTAAAAGAAATTGAAAGAAATATTTTGTAAATCACTAAGAATTTAGGTAAAACACTTGGAATTTTTAATCACCCAATGCAAGGACATATTAGAAATTCTAAGAAGCAAATACAAGACATCAAAAGCAGTGAACATAGAAAGTACAATATCAATATTTAAAGATTAGTATTCTCATGCTGCAATATTACATATGACATCCTATGTCCTTGCTCAGTATCTTTGCACCGGCTGTCTGTCCCCCGTGCCCGGAATCCCCTCCATCCTTACTGCCACTTCTTAAACCGTTAGTATCCTTTGAACCTCAGCTCAAGGGCCACTTCTTTCAAGAAGCCTTTCCAGACAGCCCAGTTGTTAACCCCGTTCCAATCCACTGTGTATTTATTTTGCATAGAATCTGTATTTATTTATTCATCTGTGAACAGAGTGTGTGTGTGTGTGTGTGTATGTGTGTGTGTGGGTAGTCTCCCACTAGTATAATATAAACTGTTGAGGAGAGGGAACTTTTTAAATGATATTTCCAGTGACTAATACATTTGTTGTTGCTCAGTCATTTCAGTTGTGTCCAACTCTTTGTAGCCCCATTTGGGATTTTCTTAACAAATCTTCTGGAGAGGTTTGACATTTTCCTCTCCAGCTCATTTCACCGAAGAAATAACTGAGGAAAGATGTGTGTCACAAATGAGGCAAACAGAGGTTAAGTGACTTGCTCAGGGACACACAGCTAGTAAGGTACTGAGGTCAGATGGAATTCAGGTCTTCCTGACTCCAGGCTTAATTTGTCTTTAAAGGGTCTTTATGCTTAATAAAGATGCTTCTGCTGTTTACACTAAACATGTTAAAAATAAAACTCATGGGGGCAGCTAGGTGGCACAGTGAGTAGAGCACTGACTCTGGAGTCAGGAGGACCTGAGTTCAACTCTCACCTCAGACATTTGACACATTTACTAGCTGTGTGACCTTGGGCAAGTCACTTAATCCCAATTACCCTGCCTTCCCCCCTCAAAAAATAAAATAAAACTCATTATCTTTCCTCCCAAACCTTCTTTTCATTGGCCACTGCTGCTTCAGAGACCACCATTACTACTGTCAACTCTGACAACCAGTGGGACCTCTGATTGTATCTTTAGATCTCCCCAAATCATAAAGCTGTCTAGACACTCCCACTTTGTAAATTAGTACCAGTTTCTCACATTTTAAGACTGGGAAAGAACAATCATAAAAAAGAGGCAGCCATGTGCTCTTGGCTACCAGGGCCAAGTGGGAGGTTCTCCCTGACTTTGCTCTTAGACCTTAGCTATAAGTATTCCTGGCCTCTTGCAGCCACAGAGAAAAGAGTTCAAATCCAGCTTCAGACGCTAGTTGTGTGACCCTGTGTTGGTAAGCAAAATGGGCTCTTGGCACTTAGTTGGCCTTTTGTTTCCTTTAAGTAATTCAGTGTATTTCATTGAGCCTTACTAGGTGCTAAGCCACAGGCCCAAACCCCTATTAGGTGTAAAACCTTAGTGGGTGTGGATTGGCAACTAAGGTGGGGCCCAAGGTAGGGCTAAGTCCAGGGAGGGCCTACTTTACACATCTGGGACAGCAGAGGCTCTTAGACCAAGTGGGTTTAAGTCAGTCGCCTCTTTGTGACGATTTTAGGTCACGTGAGTGAGTCGCATGTGTGACTCACCCCTGATGCTGAAAAAGATATAAAACCAGGGCTTGGCCTCCTCTTCCTTGGAGCTCTTTGCTGCAGCAGTGGTGGCATGACTCTGGGCCAGCCCTTGTTCTGAGCTCCCGGGCTGAACCTAGATGTTGGTAACTATGAATTGTATTGGGTCTGTCTGTTGATGTTTGTAATTTGCTTGTAATTTGCTCTGAAGTTCAGCGTTCTGGTCTCTTCCCCTGCACTAAGTGAATGATATCTGTATGCTGAATTAAAGTAAGCTTGTCAACCCCTTCACCTTGCCTTTCTTAGTTAAGCAGATCAAAAGAACCTGTGCTGTTGGCAGCTTTCTGGTTGCTGACTGTGGGTAGATCTTACACCCCCACAGAAGCTGCTAGCTGGATTGTTGAAACAGACCCTTAGCAAGTCACTTTACCCTGTTTGCCTCAGTTTCCTCATCTGCAAAACGAGCTGGAAAAGGAAATGGCAAAAAAAAATCCTCCAGGATCTTTGCGAAGAAAACCCCAAATGGGATCATGAAGAGTCTCACACAGTTATTCTGAGGCCAGCTGGGCCATCTCCAGTCACCCTTATCGATATCCAGCCACTAGACCTTGATGGCTCTGGAGGAGAAAGCGAGGTTAGTGACTTTGCACAGCCCTCCCTCATTGTAATCCAATTCATTTGCAAGTCATGGCATCATCTTCCTGATGTTATGGTCCTCTTTGAGAACGAAGGACAAACCACAACTGCAACTCATCTGAGGCTAAATTTGAACTCAGCTTCCTGACTCCTGGCCCAGCATTCTATCTATCCACTATACCACCTAACTGCCCTAATACATAGTAGGCTCTTCATGCATGGTTATTGTCTAGATGCTGATACTACAAAGATAAGGATACAATCCTTGCCCTCATGGTGCTTACAAGGCATGACACAGATACAAATAACTCTAAAGCCAGGTCGATTATGACAAGTGTGTGGTCCAGACACAAAGACCTCACACACACAAAAAAAAAGTATATGGGAAAGAACATATAGGCAGAAGGGTCAAGAAAGGAGGGGCATCTAAGGTGAACCTTGAGGGAAAAGAAGGCTTTTGACCAGCTTGAAAGGAAGAGAAAATATATTCCAAGCTTGGGAGAAAGGGTGTACAAATACAAGAGATAGGAGATAGTGGAGTTTGGAGAATAGCTCCTCGTCCTGGCTGGCTGGAATATAATTAAATGAAACTAGTTATTCAAACAAGATGTAACGGTAGCAATATAGAATTTCAAATCAAGTATGGAATGAAATAATGCCTCTGAAGAAACCATATCAAAAGCAATAAGAATTATGAGAGACGGTGTAGCATAGTAAATAGAGGGCTAACCTTGCAGTCGGGAAGACCCAGAGCATCAAGAGCTGCTTCTGACACACCCAGGCTGTGTGACCCTGACCAAGTTAAAACCTCCCAGGGGTCGGGATAGCTCTCCAAGTTTGTAAATTGCAGAGAAGATGCAGGCCTGCTTTGGCACAGGGATATTCCTTACCTTGAAGCTCCCTATACCAATGAACTCACAGGTTCAATCTCTATCCTAAAAGAGCTTACTCTGATTAATATAAAAACATTCATTGACTGGTGACCTATCATTGATTGTTATCCTGTGTATCTTTCAATAAATTAGTTAAAAACATTCACACGCTTGGCTAACTACATAAATCAAATTGGCTGAAAAATTAATTATTAAAATAAATTATTATTTGTGTTTGTCCTGTCTGCCAGGATATATGCTGGGTTTTTTTTAAAAAATTAATAAAATATATTTAATCATACTGTTCTCAGTTAAAAATTAATATTTTAGTGAGAGCAAAAAGGGTGTTATACTATTAATAGATAAACTATTTTAAAATTGTTTACCTTTATCTCTTTTTTAATGTCTGCTTTTTGTACATACTTCATTATGTAATGTATTAGTAAAGTTGTGCATGCGTATAATTTATAAATAAACAATTTTTTTTTACTGACGGGGTCCAACCAGAATATAGTTTGGAGAACTCTGGCTGAGGGCACCAAGAGCTGAAGAGACTTTCCCAGGTCTGGGGGCAGCTGTCATGAGGCAGAAGACCAGCCTCTATGCCAGGTTTTCTCTCAACAGCTCCTTACATCGAGCTGCAATCTGGCTCATTGTAGAGTTGTTATATCCGCTGCTTCTAGGACGATCTCCCCTTACACCATCCCAAGCAACACAGAACCAAAATGATGTGTTTTAAATCCAAATCTACTATGTCCAGAATTTCAAAGATAGTGATTGAGATGTCTGGTCTAGATGGCCGCAGTGGAGGGAGCACTGGATTTGAAGTTGGGAAGATCCGAGTTTGCATCCCACTCCAGATATTTATTTGCTGGCTGTGTGACCCTGGGCAAGTCACTTAACCTTTGTCATCTTGTTTCCTCATCTATAAAAATGGGAGAAATAATAAGCACCTATCTCTCCTACCACCATCATCACCTTGGTCTGGTCTAGCCAAGCCCAAGGGTTCTGAAGTATCAAGAGGTTTCCTCTCCTTACTTCTTTTTTTTTGTTTTGTTTGTTTGTTTTTGGGTTTTTTTGGGGGGGAGGCAGGGCAATTGGGGTTAAGTGACTTGCCCAAGGTCACACAGCTAGTACGTGTGTCAAGTATCTGAGGCCAGATTCGAACTCAGGTCCTCCTGACTCCAGGGCTGGTGCTCTACTCATTGCACCACCTAGCTGCCCCCATTTCCTTACTTCTTAATGGTTTTTTTGTGCTTGTGATGAGCAGGGTCCCTCAGAGCATGGAGCTCCGTGTTCATGAGGCCACACTTGCCCGGGTCTAAAAGCGATAGTATCTATGGTGCTCTCCCGACACCAGGCAGGGTACTCATTCTTTCCTCTGGGGCATGCTAGGTGTGAAGTGGATAGAGTGCTGCATTTGGAGACAGGGAACTCTGAGTTGGAATCCTGTCTTAGGTATCTACTCATCAGCTCTGTGATCCTGGGGGAGTATCAGTATCACCGTCTGTAAGATGAGGGGACTGGACTTAATGGCCTGTAAGGTCCCTTTTAGCTCCAAATCCATGATCCCATCACAAAGGCTTAGCAGGGAGATTCAGGAGGGGAAAGGTTCAATGAGATCTGCTGAGAGGGCAAAGCCTCCATCGAGAGCCTCCTCCAATGCTTCAGCTCACCATGGACAAGACCCTGGGCTCTCTCGGGCTCTGCTGGCTAGGTGCAAGCTGGGGCGGGTCCTCAGAGCCAGAAGGGCTTTGAGGAAAGGCCAGGTCTATCGATGTGGATATCAGCCTCGCCAAGCTTGGGGAGACCCATCACCAGAAGCCTACCCGCCAGATGGTCGCACTCACATCTGAAGGTTCTGGCCATACTCGTGCATTAGAGTTCAAGGGCTGGCTCCGACATCAGAGATTAATTCACTAAATCACTCACACCCCAGAATTATCTCCTCAAGAACAACCGCTGACTGCAAGTAGGACAAGGGGACCCTTTGGAGCATAGCCAAAAATAGCTTCATACTTGGACCAAGCCCAGCAGATCTGACCTGAGTTTAAGTCCCAGTTGCTGTGTGACCTTGGGTAAGTCCTCCTCTCCCTGAATCTTACCTTCCTCCTCTGTAAAATGGTGATGCTCATACTTGCCCTGACCATTCTGCAGATTCTCTAGCTTTTGGGGTTTTCTTCACAAAGATCCTGGAGGGGTTTTTTTTGCCATTTCCTTTTCCAGCTCATTTTGCAGATGAGGAAACTGAGGCAAGCAGGGTGAAGTGACTTGCTCGGGGTCACACAGCTAGTGTCTGAGGCTGGATTTGAACTCTTTTCTTTGTGGCTGCAAGAGGCCAGGAATACTTATAGCTAAGGTGTAAGAACAAAGTCAGAGAGAGCCTCTCACCTGGCCCTGGTAGCCAAGAGCACACGTCTGCCTCTTCTTTGTGATTGTTCTTTCCCAGTCTTAAGTATGTGAGAAACTGGTACTAATTTACAAAATGGGAGTGTCCAGACAGCTTTATGATTTGGGGAGATCTAAAGATACAATCAGAGGTCCCACCGGTTGTCAGAGTTGACAGTAGTAATGGTGGTCTCTAAAGCAGCAGTGGCCAATGAAAAGGTTTGGGAGGAAAGATAATGAGTTTTATTTTATTTTTTGAGGGGGGAAGGCAGGGTAATTGGGGTTAAGTGACTTGCCCAAGGTCACATAGCTAGTAAGTGTGTCAAGTGTCTGAGGTGAGATTTGAACTCAGGTCCTCTTGACTCCAGGGTCAGTGCTCTACTCACTGCACCACCTAGCTGCCCCCATGAGTTTTATTTTTAACATGTTTAGTGTAAACAGCAGAAGCATCTTTATTAAGCATAAAGACCCTTTAAAGACAAATTAAGCCTGGAGTCAGGAAGACCTGAATTCCATCTGACCTCAGTACCTTACTAGCTGTGTGTCCCTAAGCAAGTCACTTAACCTCTGTTTGCCTCATTTTCCTCAACTATAAAATGAGGATAGTAATAGCACCTGCCTCCCAGACTTCTTGTGAGGATCCAATGAGATAATTGTAAAGTGTTTAGCTCAGTGCCTGGTATGTAGAAGGCACTACATAAATGCAAGCTATCATTATTTCAATATTATGTTTATTATTACTACCTGATGAAAGGTAGCTTTAAGAAATGGAACTTCTTGTTGTGAACTCATGCAACTATTCTGTAAAGCAATTTGGAACTATGCCCAAAGGGCTATAAAACCATGCATATCCTTTGACCCAGCAATACCACTACTAGGTCTGTATCCCAAAAGAGATAAAAAACAAAAAGGAAAAGAACCTATATGCACAAAAATATTTATAGCAGCTCTTTTCTGGGGGTAAGGAATTAGAAGTTGAGGGGATTCCCAACACTTGAGGACTGTTCAAACAAACTGTGGTATGTTATTATGACAGAATAGTATTGTGCTATAAGAAATGATGAGCAGGATGCTCTCAGAGAAGCCTGGAAAGACTTACATGAACTGATTCAAAGTGAAAGGTGCTGTGTACAAAGTAAGGACAATATTGTAGGATGATCAGCTGTGAATGACTTAGTTATTCTCAGCGATACAATGACCCAAAACAACTCTAAAGGACTTGTGATGAAAAATGTTATCCATCCCCAGAGAAAGAACTGATGGTGCCTAAAGACAGACTGAAGCATAAAGAAACCCAAAACTCCTTGTGACCCCTAGAGAAATGTCAGCTATGGACTTGACAGCATCACACACCCTCAGAGCTCAGCTGGGTTTCTCATCTATCAGAGAGTTACACCTAAGGAGACTTGGTGAGGACTTCTTGAATGGAGAAAGTGACTCCCAGTGCCAGAAGCTCCAAGGTACACCTTTGCCATATGTGTTCTCAATATTCATACTCCACTACCACATAGTTTAAGTATGGTCCCACTCTCCCCAAGGAACCCTATGTATGCAAAGGGATAACCTATAATCCTAGTTTGAGGATAATGTTTTATACCGAATTTCTTATTATGATGCCCCAACAAGTTTTCTAAGTCAATACGTGGCTGGTGGGGATCCTTATGTATGGTTTAGTTTATGTATAGGCCCTGTTTCTGTTTGAATGTGCTATCACTGAGTTGTACAATTCCTAAGGACTCCATGAAGGGGAGAAAAGGACTTCCAGTGACTAGGCGGCAGGAATTACCCCCTTGTTTTATACTTTCACTAGTCTTGAATTCATTCTCCCACGGATTTTGTATGTACTTGTGAAAGAATGTGTCATTAACTTATGGGGAGTGTTTATACCAACTATTCTTATTATATCACTTAATAACTACTTCAAGCTAAAAACTGATTAAACCTGTCTGACTAACTGATATTAACTGATAATCATGAGTGGAAGCACAATGGTGGGGGCTCATGAGCTATAGAATTAGAAAACCACCCAAAGCCTTTCAGAGTCCTCTATAAGCTTGAAGGAAGAAGTAGCAGCTGCTTGCTAGGGACCCAGTGTGCTAGCCCAAGCATAGGTTGGAAAAGTAGCCCTAGGGTATGTGCTATACTTATAGTCTTCAGTGTCCCTATAGTGTCTCCCCTACTAGACTCTAAGCTCCTTGAGGGCAAGGACTACATCCTAGTCCTCTTCAGCTCTCCTTCCTTATCTCCTTCCTTATCTTAGCACAGAGTCCTGATGCAGAAAGTGATCAGTAAATATGCTTTGAATTTGTTATTGAATGTTGTTTACTCCCAAAGTTATTTATTTTAGTGGAGTTTTGAAATGTGTGACAAGATGGCTGCCTTGTTGTTTCCCTGAACATATGCTGACTAATGGTGTGGGGATAACGATATGAGGAACAAGACTCAGATTTTTTAAAAATCAGCCATGAATAATCCACTTAGCTATAATTGAGAGGTGCCTTATCTGAGAGCAGGGAAGATTTGGGGATCCCATGTAAGAAGTTATACTGGAAAATCACTGACCAGGAGGAAATTTAGGATGGCAAGAACACTGGAGAGTAGGCCATATGAACATCCCTTTAAATAACTGGGGATGTTTGTCCTAAAGAGGAGAGCACTGTGGGGTTGTAAAAGAGAGGGCACAGCAACTGCTTTCAAGTCTTTGAAGGGCTGTCACAGAAAGAAGGATTAGACTTGTTCTGCTCAGCCCCAGAGGGCAGAACTTGCAGCAGCCACTAGTGCAACTGCACAGGAAGATTTAGGTTTGACATTAGGAAAACTTCTTAGCAATCTGAGCTATCCAAAAGGGAAATAGGCTATCACAGGCAGTAGCGAATTACCCCATCTGCCCGGAGGTCTGAAAGCTGAGGCCGAATGACCAATTCCTGGAGATGTTGAGATCAGTTTCTTGGTCAGGTGTTGACTGACTGGATTCTGAGGTGCCTTCTAGCTCTTACACTGCATAATTTTGCACTGAAACTATCTCTGTGCAGATGGGCCTCAGTTGTATTTATTCAGCCCTAACTTCTCTCCTGACCTTTGATTTCATATCTCCGACTACTCACTGGATATCTCAAACTGGATGTCCCGTAAACATTTTAAACTCAACAGGTTTAAAATAGAACTCATTATCTCTCCCCAAAACCTTCGCTCTTCCAATATTCTCTATTTACCAAGGAGGCAGCACCATTCTTCCAGTACCCAACTCTACCCTTGACTCCTCACTCTCACTCACCACTATGACTGCCACCCCCAACCACATCCACTCAGTTGACACATCTTATCATTTCTACCTTTGTGGTGTCTCATCTATATCCACCTTCTTTCCACTCACATAGTCACCACCCTGGTGTAGGCCCTTATAACCTCATGCTTGGTCTATTACAATAGCCTGCTGACGAGTCTACTTCCTTCAAGTCTCCCCCTTCTCTAATTCATCCTTCATTCAGCCATGAAAGTGATCTTCCTAAAATCTAGATCTGACCATCTTCATCCCCCCCTTTTATTCAACAAACCCCAGTCATCCCCCATTACCCCTAGAAACAAATATTACATCCTGTGTTTGGCTTTTAAAAAACAACCTTCATCTCCTGGCCACTTCTTACCTTTTCAGCCTTGGCCTTCTTGTCCCCTTGTTGGGATGACCCTCTGCCCCAATTCTAAGTCCTTTCACTGGATATCCCACTTGCCTGCAACGCTCTTTTACCTCTACCTCCTGGATTCCCTGGCTTCCTTCAACATTTAGTTTAAATCTCACCTTCAGGAACATGACTTTCCCAATTCTCTCTAACATCTGTCCCCATTGCTAGCACCTTCCATTGAGATTACCTCCAGTTTACACTGTGTGTATCTGGGGGGCAGAGCCAAGATGGCAGCTGGAAAGCAGGGACTAGCATGAGCTCCCCGCCAATTCCCTCCAAAATCCAATAAGAAATGGCTCTGAACAAATTTTAGAACTGTGGAACCCACAAAATGGCATAGGGAAGCAGGGCTCTAGCCCAGGACAGCCTAGATGGTCTCTGGGTAAGATTTATCCCACACGGAGCTGGGAGCGGAGGGGAGCAGAGTTGAGTGGAGTGGATCCCAGAGTGGGCGGCATGGACCAACCAGACTGGGAGCCTGGCAGAGCGTGCCCTAGTGCCCTGAATCAATGAGCTGTGGCAGTTACCAGACTTCTCAACCCACAAACACCAAGGACAACAGAGTAGGTTAGTGGGAGAAGCTGCTGGGGACTGGGATAGAGTTTGCAGTTTGGCCACCGCCCCAGGGGCAGCAGAGGTGGGGCAGCTTTAGAACTACAGCTGCAGTTGCTTAGGGCCCCAGGATCACCTGGTGGGAAGAATTAAGTGGCAGATCAGAGCAGGAGTGAAGAGCCTGCTGAAGATCTAAGTCCAGTCCAGGTTGGGGGTTCTTGGGGAAGGAGGAGTGCTGGTGTGGCAGAGCTGGTGCATGCCACCAGGCTTGGAACATAGAACTCTTTAGTCTACAAACAGTCATACCCCACTGAAAAATTCAAGGGCCAAGTGAGTTGGCTGGGAACATGGCCAGGCAGTGAAAACGCACCTGGATTCAGTCTCAGACTCTGAAATCCTTCTTTGGTGACAAAGAAGAGCAAAACATACAGCCAGAAGAAGTCAACAAAGTCAAAGAGCCTACAACAAAAGCCTGCAGGAAAAACATGAACTGGTCTCAGGCCATGGAAGAGCTCAAAAAGGATTTGGAAAAGCAAGTTAGAGAAGTAGAGGAAAAACTGGGAAGAGAAATGAGAAGGATGCGAGAAAACCATGAAAAACAAGTCAATGACTTGCTAAAGGAGACCCCAAAATATACTGAAAAATATACTGAAGAAAACAACACCTTAAAAAAACAGACTAACTCAAATGGCAAAGAGCTCCAAAAAGCCACTGAGGAGAAGAATGCCTTGAAAGGCAGAAGTAGCCAAATGGAAAAGGAGGTCCAAAAGACCACTGAAGAAAATACTACCTTGAAAATTAGATTGGAGCAAGTGGAAGCTAGTGACATTTTGAGAAATCAAGATATTATAAAACAGAACCAAAGGAATGAAAAAAAAGGAAGACAATGTGAAATATCTCATTGGAAAAACCACTGACCTAGAAAATAGATCCAG
>CM053622.1:754093445-754109722 GCA_028646595.1 Phalanger gymnotis
AAAGAGACAGTGTCAAGGGAGAAAACTGAATAAAGGAGGACAGGATAGGATGGAAGGAAATATAGTTAGCCTTTCGCGACATGAGCATTGTGGAAGTGTTTTGCATAATGGTACATGTGTGATCTATGTTGAATTGCTTGCCTTCCTAGGGAGGGTGGGTGGGAAGGGAAGAAGGAAAAGAATTTGGAACTCAAAGTTTTAAAAGCAGATGCTTAAAAAAATTAGATTTTTTTTGCATGCAGCTGGGAAACAAGATTTATAGAGAATGGGGCATAGAAATCTATCCTGCCCTACAAGAAAGTAAGAGGAAAAGGGATGGGGGAGGGGAATGGGGTGAAAAAGGGGAGGGCTGACTAGGGAACAAAGCAATCAGAATATATGACATCTTAGAATGGGGGGAGGGTAGAAATGGGGAGAAAATTTGTAACTCAGAATCTTGTGGAAATCAATGTTGAAAACTAAAATATCAAATAAAATGATAATTTTTTTTAAAAAGAAAAAAGAAGAAAAATAAAAGAAATAAAAGATAAAGTCAAGAAGCAGCAATTTTTAACTAAAAAAAAAGACACCTCTTCCCCACCCCCCCAAAAAAAAGACTCTCCTGATAAGATCCCTTCTGGAGTATCAAGGGTAGTCCTTTGTGCTACATTTTAGGAAAGATATTGACAAACTGGGCAGTGTCCGAAGGAGGGTAGCCAAGATGGGGAAGAGGCTTAAAATCATGACAAAACTGCGTACATTCAGGGGTTTAGCTTGGATGATGATAATAGCAGCTAATATTTATAGGAAGACAGCTAAGTGGTGCCATAGTGGATCAAGCACCAGGCCTGGAGTCAGAAAGACTCATCTTTCTGAGTTCAAATCTGGCCTCAGACACTTACTAGTTGTGTTACCTTTGACAAGTCATTTAATCCCGTTTACCTCAGTTTCTTCATCTGTAAACGACCTGGAGAAAGAAATGGCAGACCACTTCAGTATCTTTGCCAAGAAAACCCAAAACAGGGTCATAAAGAGTTGGACACAACTGAAAAATGAAAAATTTATTGGGTCCTATAAAATTTGCAAAATACTTCACATATCTTGTTTGAACCTCACAAGAACCCTATGAGAGGCATTGAGGCAGAGTGGATAAAGAGTTAGCCTTGGAATTATGTAGACCCAAATTCAAGTCCTGTCTATGATACCTTTTGGCTGTGTGACTGTGGGTTAATCACTTCTCAGTCCCCTCTACCTGAACCTGGCAACTTTGAGACTACAAGTTATAGGGAATTTGCTTACTTACACTAAAAGAGAGGGTTCCATGGGATCCTAGATTTAAAGATGGAAGAGACCTCAGAGGACGATGAACAGCAACCCACTCAATTTACAGATGAAGAAACTGAGGAAACTGAGGAAAATTTATACAGTAACAGCATTGTAAAGACAAACTATTTCAAAAAACTTAAGAAAACTGATCAGTTCAATGAACAACCAAGATTCCAGTGGCCCAATGATGAAACATGCCACCTATTTCCTAAGAAAAATGTTATGGACAGAAGATGTAGAATCAGATATACATTTTTGGACATTGGTAATGTAAGAATTTGTTATATTTGATTATACTTATTTGTAATGGGTATTTTGCTTTCTTTTTTCCCAATTGAGGGAGTTGAAGGAAAAGAAAAGAAAATGCTTATTAATTGACTTTTTTGGAAAAAAAAGGAAACTGAGGCACAGAAAAGTGACTTGCCCAAGATAGAATAGCTAATAAGGAGACTGAAGCAGAGCTCAACCCAGATTTTCCTAGTTCTGATGCTCTATCCGTTATAAAGCCAAGCTCTTTTGTCATCTGGGAGTTCTCTAAACCAATGAAATAACAGGTCTAGTCCCTATTCCCATTTTATAGATGAGGAAACTGAGGCCAAAAATGAGGAAATGATTTCCCCAGGGAAATTGATTTTTTGAACCTAAACTAAGGAAATGACTTACCCTAGTCACACAGCTAGTCTGAGGCAGGGTTCCAAGTCAGGTCTTCCCAAGTCCAAGTCTAGCCCTCAATCCATTAAGCCACCTATGGAAGACATGGTAGCAGTGCTTGAGTATGATAAGGGCTCTCCTGGGAGAGAGAGATTCTGTTTATTCTGCTTAGCCCCAGAAGGTAGAATGAAAGGGAGAAAGATTTCAGCTTAATATGAATACCTACAAGTTTGGAACGATTCCTTGCAGAGACTAGGCTGTGTTTTATTTAACTTTGCATTCCCCACTGCCTGTCCTTCATGCTTAGCACAGTGTCTTACATGTAGGAGATGCTTAATAAGTGTTTACCAAGTAAAGTGTGTGTTTTTAAACAATTGGCATCTTTCATGAATGAGACAGGCTACCCTGTGGTTAATTGCCATCATCATGGAATTAACAGAGTACATGGACTAAATTTAGTAAGTCCCTCATCCCTGGGCTGGATAACCACCTGTCAAAATGTTGTAGATTCCTTCCTGCAACCTGGTGATGATGGGATAGATGCCTTCTGGACCAGGGACCCCTAGGTCTCTTCCAGCTCTGATGTTATATAACCTTGTAGTTCTTTCTCTAGTTTCAGTAACTCCAGAAAAAGCTCAGATTTGATTCTGTAGGAATTTACATTAAGATTTTACTCTTCCAAAGGTAATTCCCATTCTGTCAGGGTATCTCATTTCTGCCACATAGGATCTGGTTGAGCCAGGTGTGGTGGTATGCCTGTAATGGCTTCCACTGGGAAGGCTGAGGCTGGTGAGTTGCTTAAGTTCAGAAGTTCTGAGCTTAGTAGGACTAGTGTTGTTTGGGTCTCCACATCAATTGTGGTTGTTGTACTTCATTCTCAAAGAGGATCAAAATGACATCACTATGTAAGAGTCAGGTTATAGTGTGTCTGACTGTGGCTAATCAGACCAATATGAGCTTGGAATGTTCTACCGCAGTTTGGGCACAAATAGCCCCATGTGAACATTTGGGATGGATTTGGAAAGGATTCTGTAAATTTGTGTGTTTGGGGTTTTTATGTTTGTTTGCTTGCTTTGGTTTGATTTTTGGGTTTTTTTTGTTTGTTTTTAAGATGCTTTGATTCTGCTTTGCTCATAGAGCACAGCACCTTCTCTGATGAGGTTATGCTATGCTGGGTGGTCATGTGCCAGTGTTTCCCATGTCATGTAACTAATTCCAAAGTTCTTAAGAGAGACCTTCAGAGTGTCCTTGTGTCACTTTTTCTGACCACCATGTGAGTGTGCCTTGTGTGAGTTCTTCATAAAATAGTCTTTTAGACAAGTGTAGGCTTGGCATTCAAACAACATGGCCGGCCCATTGAAGTCTCTCTCTCTCTGCAGGAGAGGGCAGCTAGGTGGTGCAGTGAATAGAGCATTGGGCTTGGAATCAGGAAGACTCATCTGACCTCAGACACTTATTGGCTGTGTGACCCTGAGCAAGTGACCAATATGGCGAGCCCCTTGGAAAAGGCAATCCATCAAGCTGACTACAGAGAGTTGAGCTGGCTCATCAGTAACAGAGCAGGTCAAACTTCTCATGCCAATCAGTAGGGGAATTGAGCCTATGAGTGGCTGCTACACTTCCAGCCTTAGTGAAAAAGGGAAATCTGGCTGGCTAAGTAAGAACAGAAACCTAAAGCCTCCCCTCCCCTACCAAAAATTAGGCAGCAAAGGGACCCTACACCCCAGTTGAAGGTGATATTAGCCTTAGGGAGCTTCCCTTCCCTGCTGCAGGGGGACCGAGGAGGTCCCACTCCAAAATCTGGCAGGTTATGGATGTGATTGTTTTCATGACTAATAGCCAGGGCGCCTGGCATCTATGGGCCAAACTATATAATTCGCAAATCTTTCCCAACAAATAAATCTAAATTCCGTATATAACTTAATTCCAACTTCATATCTCAAACTTATGTGTTTACTTCAGGGACTAAGTGCTATTTTGTAGTTTCCAATACAAAGCAACTCATAATTTTTTCACACCTCTTGGAGCAGGTGACAGCTTGCTTACAAAAGCTAATTCATTCTTGTGCTGAGAGTCAGGCTGGGCTTTAATGTATGCACGAATAACACATCACAGTAAGGTTACAGGCAGAAACTCCCTCCCCACGCCCCACAGAAGCATTTGTAGGATCCAGCCTTCCACTAGGAAAGTGTGCAAAGCAGACACCCAGAATCAGGCTTGTCCTGGAAACTAGCAATGAGAAAGAGAGAGAGAGGCCTCCCTATGTAATTTCCCCTTGGACAGAGTCCTCCCTCCCACCCCATCCCCCACCACCCCTTATTTAATTGCAGGAAGAATTGTTATGCTAATTGCCATTATTCACAGAGTTAACAGAGCTCAGGGTCTAAATTTAGTTCCCCAATTGCAGAGGGCTCAGTGCCTGATTCTGGAGCAAGAAAGGGGAAATTGCTGGCAGAGAAGCGTACATTTGGGGAACCCACAGATGCTGAATGAGGCTGAAGAGTGACTGCAGCAGTGGCAGAGCCCTCACTCTCCATGCCAGCCAATACTCAAATAGAGCTAGGCTTTCATCTATGTGGACGTTCCCTTTAACAGCATAGATCTTGACCAATCCATGCCTGTCCATGCTATGGCACCCTTATCCATGTCCCTGTTCAGATACCTGGGGTGACATCCTGCCAAAAATAAATCAGTCAGTGTAGTGTAGGGAGACGAGCCCTAGGCAACATGGTAGAATCACTGAACTCACAGATCTGGAAGGGGGCTTTAAAGGTCATCTAGTCCTACCTCCCACTTGGTACAAGAGTCTTCTATACAACAGCCCTAACAGGAAGATTATCCGGCCTCTATTTGAACACTTCTGATGGCAGCAAGCTCACCATCTCAAGAGGTTGTCCATCGTTGGACAGCTCCATGAATTGGAAAATTCTTCCTTAATCTGCTTCCCTGTTGATCATGGATCTAGAGTAGTAAGGGTACTCTTAGAGGTCATTAAGTCCAGCCCTCTCACTTCACAGATAATGAAAGTGAGGCTGAGAAATGACTGGCTCAAGGTTGCACAGGTAGAAATAATCAATTGAGGATTCAAACACTACAGCTCCAAATCCGGAATTTTCTCCATTGTACCATGCTGCTTCTCTCCTTGTGTTCCATATACCTTCTATTTCTTCCTGCTCTTTCTCTCCTCTTTATAACTGTCTTTTGTTTGTTAGCATCTTCTCCTCCCCCACCACCTCCTAAATTCTCTTTCTCTAACCTGGAGACAGCAGAGAAGAATGGACATAACTATGGGTTGGGTGTCTAGACCTTGGTTCAAGTCCTGACTCTACCACTAACTTTCTTCACAAGCTACTCTCCAACTCCAGGCCTTGATTTCCTCCATCTATAAAACAAGAAGCAGTAGTGGTATCGATTACATGTTCCCTAAGGACTTTCCCAGGTCTGGCAACTGAGATTCGGTGGTAGCTTTGGTAGTGCCTGGACTGTCTCTTCTTCCAGGAGTGAGAGATTAAGGCTGGGCTCACAGAGGATGAAGACAGATCAACCTGAGGTGGGGAACCCAATCCTTCTTCTGCTCCCTCCAGGGAAGGGAAAGTGGCAAGGTCTGGAAACTAAGTACAAGTATGCCTCAGCAAAGGACAGAGCCCCAGGGGCTACAAGTTCCTGCATCCTAAACTACCCTGGAAGCTTCTTTCTATTGCTTGAAATAGTAAAAGTGGAGCTGGGATTGGGAATTGGATTTAGCAAGTGTCTGAATGTTTTGGCTTCATCGATTGTTAATAATAAAGTCACAGCTGGCTAATGCCAGGGGATGATTCACTGTCACTGGGAGAAGGAAATCCAGGGGCCAAGTATTTCTTCTGACACTTGGTAATTTGTTTTTATGAGAATCTCATTCCTTTTTCCTTCCTGAACCCCCAATCTGAATCCTGGTTGGGAGTTCTTGGACTTGCTGTCATCAGAGGTTCATCGGAATGTCAGGTTGCAGGCTTCTGCCTTTATTTACTATAAGAAACATGGAAAGAGACTAGCAGCAAGAATTAGATTCCCCTTCTGTGCATTAATAGTCACTTTGCTGGGAGCCTCTTCATCTCATTTGACTCCCTTCTTTAGAGACTATGGTGTCTGGACTGCATGCCTGGGAGTCAAAAGAGCTTCATCTATGTCCCAGCTCTGCTATTTCTTAGCTGAGCCTTCTGCTTTCTGATCCTTAATTTCTCCATCAATAGAATCAGGAGACTGAACAAGATGTATAGTCTCCAGCGTCTCTTCCAGAACTATCATCCTATTTCTAAGTTCTAATACCATTTCTAATTCTGATACTCCGTTTTCTAAGATCCCTCCCAGTTGTGGCCCTCTTTGTTCTAAGGTCCCTTCCAGCTCTATCATTCAAAATCTTAAGGTCCCTTCTAGGTATGATATTCTTTATTCTATATGTTAAAATCTCATGCTAGCTTTGACATTCTGTGCTCCATGTTCTAAGGTTCCTTCCAACTCAGAAGATCATAGGACAAGATTTAGAGCTGGAAGGGACGCTAGAGAGTCCAACACTTTTATTTTAACCGATAAGGAAAGTGTGACCCAAAGAGATTAAGTCACTTGTTTAGAGTCAAACAGCTAGTAAATGTCTGAGTCAGGATTTGAATCCAGATCTCTCTGATTCCAGTGCCCTGTACCCTATGTGATACAAGATGCTTGCATCTTGACATTCTGCAGTCCTGTCTAGCTCTAATATTTTCAATTCTGTGTTCCAACATTCTATGGCAGATCCTTTCAAATTCTAACAAGGATCTGTGATTATCACCAGGAATTACTGCATAATCTTTTGTTTTAATTTTGAATTTTGAATCTTTGAGACTTGCCTGCTATTTGGCTTTTTTGAATCATCCTGAGTAAGATAAAGAAGAGTGAGGAACTCCCATAAGAACCAGGAAGATCAGGGAACAGAGATGGGGACTCTGACAACCAGGTGATCTGCTTCCTAGGGAGAGGAACTCATCCTCCTGGCCTGGCTTGCTCAATTACAGGTTGATTCTAAGGGCAATTCTCTCCCTGGGCCTGAACCTCATCTCTAAATCCCTGGCTGGCTCTACAGCCGCCTGATAGGAGCTCAGAAAAATTATGACATGATGGAAAGAACCCTGGTTCTGGAGTCAGGTGACTGGTGTTCAAATCCTGCCTCTCCTTATCACTACCTATGCAAATATGGATGATTTATTTAACTTCTCTGAGCTTTCTCAGCCGTAAAATGAGAGGGTTTGGATTAGACTTATCCCTTGAGGTTCCCTCCACCTCTCAATCTATGAACCGCAAACAGCCATTCTGAGCCTAAGGCTGTGATATCATCGCCTGGAATGGAGATAAATGTCAACCATCTAGGCCACTCCCAAGTGGCCTGAACATGGGCCATGATATGCCTGGAGCTCAAGCCCATGATGCTCCTTCTCTGTTGGAGAAAAAGGCATCCCAGCATGCTCCCCCCAGATTTCCCAGGGTCCATGGCTCCCACAGAAATAAGAATCAGAGAAGATTTGAACCTAGAAAGCTGGAATCTAGAACGTTAAGGATGAGAGGGATATTAGAATCATAGGTCATGGAAGGTGAGAGCTGGAAAATATGAATGAATGAATGAATGAGCATCATTAAGCATTTGCTAGAGATACAAATAAAAAAGCCAAGATAGCCCATACCTAAAGAAGCTTGCATTCTGGTGGTGAGAGACAATGCTTTGGTCTGGGAAGTTATAAGGATGGTTAAAGGAGTTACAGGGGAATAAATTGAGAGATACCTTCCAGAAACAATGGCAGAGTCAATTTAATCATAGTTCTGTATCGGGAGGGGTGGAGAGCCTTGGTGGCAAAGAGAGGTGATCCAAAAAAAAATAGCCAAGGAGTAGGGAGTAAAATAGAACATTGCTGGGGTCTACTTGAAATAGAGGGTCAGATGAGACCATCACCAATCAGGACTGGGGGAGGGGGAGAAAAGGGCAGGACAAAATGAGATATCTGTAAACCACTTCACGAACTTTAAGGCACAAAATGAATACAAGCTATTATGAGAAGGCAAAGCAGAAACTGTATAGATGAAAGGGTTAAAACCCTTGGAATATAGTTTCTGGATGTAGAAAGTCAGTGTAGGAAGGGGCCTTTACAGCATAAAATAGGATATTAGAAGTAGAATGAACCTTAAAATATAGACCATTTGAAGTGTACGGGATCTTAGATCCCAACTGGTCCAATCTCTTCCTTTTACAGGAGAGAAAACTGGGACCCAGAGAACGGTATTTATTTGCCCAGGGTCAACCAGAGAGGCAAGTGGCAGATGCAAGACTAGAACCCAGATCTCCACATTGTTGCTCCCTTCAAGGTATTTCACATTATACTAAACTGAGTTAGTTCTTGGGAAGACATGCTTCCAGACTGACAGCCCCCTCAGGCCCACAAGCAAAAGTCACAAACAGTCACTTCCCTCACCACTTGTAAAAATGGGTTTTATTTGGGAACAATGCAACATTCAAAGAATTGATTTTTCCCCTGTCCCCGAGGGTGTGATTATGTTGGGTTTTTTTTCCTTCCTTCTTCATTGGCTGTTCATGGCACAGTTAATAAAAGAGCTTTTTCTGGACAGGTTTAACTTGCGGATGGTTTTTTTGGGTGCAGGAGGAAGCGTTAAAGCCGAGTGGACTTTTTTCCAATTGAATTCCCCTTCCTGGTATACACTGCTTGGCAGCCAATGCATCTCCATCACCTCAGGAAGATGGAAGAGTTGGAGTCTCTGTATTACTTTAAGTAATCAGGCTGGGAGTTAAAGGTAGCCATCTCCTCTGCTGACAAATAGGAGGAATAAATAACCAGGGCACTAAAAGTTGCATTAGGCAAATAAACATTTCGACAAGAATTATATGTGACATTGAAGAGAAAGCAAATAAAACCTTGAGTTATGGAGAGGCATCAAGGCTCTAGGAGACTTAACTAACTAACTAAAAATTATTATGTAGCCTTTGAGGCAGGCTCTTGAACCTTTCCTGTTTCCTGCATCCTCCTTATGAGGGGATAAAGATTCTCCCTCTCCAAACTGAACCCTACATGACTTCTTTCCACCTCCAAGGTTTCAGAAGGTCAATGAATCATAAGATTATAGCATTTCAGGCCATAAGAAGCCTAGGAGATCATCTAATCCACCAACCCCCTTATTCAACAGCTGAGTTAAGTAATCCAAGCCAATAAGCATTAATTACGTATCCACTGTATTCCCAGCACTGTGTTAAGCACTGGAAGCTGAGCAGAGGAAAACAATCACAGAATCTCTGGGTTGAAAGGGACCTTGGAGACCATCTAGTCCAAAATGTATCTGAATGAAAATCCCTTCTTCAACATCTAACCGTATTTGAAGACTCCCACTGATGGGAAACACACTAGCTCCTGAGGCAGCCAATTCCACTTTTTGGACATCACTAATTGACAGGAAGATTTTCTTTATGTGGAATTGAAATCAACTTCTCTGCAATGTCCACTCATTACTCATAAACTCCTTTCCAGTTCTGGCATCCAATGTTTGAAGTCTTCTTCTAGCTTTGATATCTTTGGTGCCAGGACTCCTACATCTAATGTTCAAAGGCCTCATCAGACTTTGATATTCTATGTTCTAAAGTCCCTCCAAACTCAACATTTTAGATTCCAAGGCCTCTTCTAGCAATGGCGATGGGGGAGGAGGGACACTGAAACTTTTTCTAATTTAAAAAGAGAGAGAACAGAAGGAATTTCAAAAGGAAACACAAGCAAATAGAACAGTTTTGAAAGTAATGCGTCAGGATGAATTTACTGCTAAGTGACACAGTGAATAGAGCCCCAGGCCTGGAGTCAGAAAGACTCATCTTCCTGGGTCCAAATCTGACCTCAGACACTTACTAGCTGCGTGACCCTGGGAAAGTCACTTAACCCTGTTTGCCTCAGCTTCCTCATTTGTAAAATGAGCTGGAGAAGGAAATGACAAACTACTCTGGTATCTTTGCCAAGAAAACCCCAAATGGGGTCACAAAGAGTCAGATACAACTAGAAAATGACTCAACAACAAAAACAACATACTTTTTTTAAAAAAGCAAGCAGGATAAATGGAGATTGTGGATTCGTGTTTCACATATAATCTTCATTTGCTCCTTTGTGTTTAAGTTCAGAAAATAACTAAATCAATAAAAAAAAATTTAAATGAGCATCTAATTTCCCCTCAAAGGCCTCCTATGATGAGGTATTAACTCCTTCCTCATTTATACCTTCCCACAGAAAAGACTAGAAAGGATTTCAGGGGGTGATCTAATATCAATCAATCAATAGACATGTATTAAGCATTCAGCATGTGGTAGGCAGAGTGCTGAGCACTGAAAAAGGAAAAAGAGGCTAAAGATACCCTGCCCTCAAGGAGCTTACAATCTAATGGGGGAGACAGCACGTAGACATGAAGGCTTCAGGAAAGAGAGCCCGAACAAACATTTTGCCCCATTTGCCCTATTACCAGGTGGTTCCCATTGAAAGCTGGAGGTAGAATTGCTTCTAGAATAGTGACTTTAGTACTTCATGGTGTAGAAGGGAGACTTCTGGCTCTACCAGTGCTTTAGGAACAATCGATTAGTCAATAACTATGTATTAGGCACTTACCATGTGCTAGGCACTGTGCTAAGTGCTGGGGATACAAAGAAAGACAAAAACACAGGCCATCACTCAAGGAACTCATAATCTAATGGGAGAGAAACATATAATCAGTCCATCAGAAAAAATTTATTAAGCCCTTGCTATGTACCAGCACTGAGGATACAAAGAAAAACAAAAATGGTTCTTACCTTCAAGGAGCTTACATTCTGATGGGAGAGGTAATATGTAAATAAATTGGAACATGTAATGTACATGCAGACTGGGTGGAAAATAATCCTAGAGGAGAAGGCTCTAGGATTCTGGGGAACCTGGAAAAGATTCCTTGCAGAAAGTGCTGTGTAATCTGAGTAAAGTCAAAGTCATCATTATAGTCTCTCTTGGACTACAGCCTGTCCCTAACTCTGGCCAAGTAGCTCACCAAAACATCTTATTGATCGCAAGGTAGATCAGGCAAGAGAGTTCCCCTAGGAGATTTCCCCTAGGAAAATCAACTGAAGGGCAGGAAAAGGATAGCAGAAATTCCTTCCCTCTCTAAGAGGGAAAGGGCCACAACATCTATAAGCCAAACTTTCCCTCCCTGAGGTTATCTTCTCTCTCTGACCAACCTGCAATCATAAGCTGTGGGAAGGAAACAGATCTTTCTATCTGACTGGCTTCTGAGAAATCTAACTCTCCTAGTCTAGCCATAGACATACCCTTTCTTCCCCATATGGAACCCGAAACACATTCTGAGTTTTTCCAAAAGAACTTTAATATCAACCAAGTGAAATAAGATGAAATAGAATGTAAAGGCCAAATGAAACAGATGTGAGATGTAAAAGAAAAAAAAGAACACAAAATTTGGAGTCAAAGGTCTTGGGTTCAACTCTTTCCACTTCTTACTCATGATCTTAGGCAAGTGCCTTCCTCTTTCTGGGCCTTGGTTTCCCCCTCTGTAAACTGAGGATATTAGCCTAGAAAATCTACAAGGTTCCTTCCATCTCTAAATTCTACAATGCTAAAAGTAATGAGTTGAAGACTTCAAAAAGGCTCCCTTAAGATAGCCTTGATCTCACCATAGAGATAGATGAAAGTTTCCTGCTCCAATCTAACTACCATGTAGGTCTTGAATTACTTCCATTGCCACTCTGATGACTAAGAAAGTGGTCCTGCACATGACCCCTGTCTCTAAAACTAGCTCCATTCTGTCTGTTTCAGTGGAGATAGGCTCTCTTTGGCTGCCACCAACAGTGGCACAGGGATGTAGAATACAATATAATTCCACAGTTCAGAGTAGCACATGAAAAATAGAATGCAGTCTTCAATTGAATAATAAATGTCTAGTACCCAGAGGGAACAACTAGAAGCAATGAGGAGCGGGGAGGAAGAGTTACAAAGAGTCAAATTTGGATCCCATATAAGGACTAACTTCCTAACAACCTGAGTTTTCTCAACACTGGATCCAACTAATTCCCCAGGAAAGGAGCTCCCCATCACTGAGATATTCAAGCACAGCTTTGATCATCACTTTCTACCAGTGTCAGAGATGGAATCCATGCTTAAGGTAGCAGTTTATATAGACCTCTATCTTCTAAATCTCTGCTAGCTCAGAGACACTGATTCTACATTGTTGGACATAGTCTGTGGCCCAGAGCCCAATCCAAACCTGCAAAGTACTGACTCCCTCTGGACTAAATAAGAAGAAAGTACTACCTAGAGCTAGGGAAGACCTAGAGTTTGGAGCCCATTCCTGGTATTAGATTTCCTCACTCTCTGTAGCAGGAGTCTCATAAAACTATTCATTTCTTAATTCGGATGGCAGAAAGAAATTTAATCACGTTCCTTTAATATGACGGCAGTGCCGAGCTGAGAGAGCTGCCTCGTGAGGCTTATTGTGAGACAATGCCCTGTTAATATTTAGCTCTAACAGCAAACATTATGGCTTCCAATTTAGAAGATTATACTTCTGGTTAGTTATGTATCATATGTACTATACCTCTCTCTCTGGGTGGCTCATCTCATCAGCAGCAAAAAGCATTTTGCCAGGGTTATAAAAAATGCCATTTTCTCTGAGAGCACTTTCTATTCACTGATCCAGTGAAGTAGCATTGGGATCAAAACCATGTTCTGAAAAGTAATTGATATAATCAACTGCATACAGGCCTCCGTTCCCAACACCCAAAAACAGAAAATTTTCCAATAAAGAAGTTGCAGCCAGCCAGCCAGCCAGCCAGCCAGTGGGGAGAGGGGAGAAATGAGGGAGGTTTGGGGAAGCAGATGCCTTGAGTCAGATTCGAGCAGAACCTTGCCTTAGAATGGCGAGACTAAGACTGGGAAGGGTGAGAGGGCTGGCCAGAGCTGTCCATGGTCCTGAATGGTGGACTAGCTGGAGGAGCTCTCCATGCAGGTTTTGTGAGCAGACCATACCGATTCATAGACTGTCAAAGCTAGAAGAAACATTGGTGCTCTGGTAATCCAGTCTCCTCACTTTACATATGAGGAAGCAGACCCCTTACCTGGAGAAGTGCTATGCTCAGGGTCAAAGAATGTGTCTGGGACAGAACCAGGATTAGAACTTAGGTTTCCTGATTCCTAGTCCATGGCTGCTCTTTCTAGGGCACTGAGATTTTTTTCACTGTAGTTGGGTGGCCAGGAATTAATCTAATAAGAAATTGGAGCTGGAGCCGGAGCTATAAGTCATCTTCTCTCTGTCCCCTACCCTCTTCCTGGAGCTGTCCCTTGGATCTGGGACAAGCATAGAGCTACCCTCTGCTCATTCTGCCTTTCTAGAAAAAAAAATGGCTATGTTTTTGTGAGAAAGGTATTTTCATTAGAAATCCTGGTTTGTTATATTTGGCTGTGGCCCCAAATCAATTCTGAAAGAGAGCCATAAGTGCAGAGGGCACAACAAAGGAAGGACACAGGTCAGCCAGCATCAACTAGTCAATCGGAACAAGGTGCAGGATTATCAGAAGTGGTTGATCTTAAATCTTCACATTTTCCCACTTTCTGGAATTCCATACCACATCTCCAGTCTTCGGTCCTGTTGTCCAATTGTTCACCCCTCCTCTCTAGTGGCTAGGATTTTCCTCTCTTTCCTACCGGTATCTACCCCCTTTCAGATTCCTCACATTCTGACTAGCAAAGCCTATCATACGTTTGAGAAAAACAAGATTTCAGAAAGCAAGCATACTCTTTCTTTATTCCCTCTTCCTCTGCTTTTAACTTCATCTTTCTGCCTCTTTCTTCCCTCCTTTCCTCATTCTTTTTTTCTTGCTTTCCTTTTTCTTTTTCCTTTTCTCTATCATTTGTTATCTTCTCCCTCCCTCCCTCTTTCTCTTCCCCACTTCTCCTTTCTTTTTCCTCATCATTCTTTCCTCTTTTAATCTTTCCTCTCCCCTCTTTGTTTTCATCTTTCATGTCTTCTCATTTTCCCTCTCCCTTTATTCTTTCTGTTTCATGTCTCCCTCCCTCTCTCCCTCCCTCACTCTTTTCTCTTCTCCCATCTTCTCTTCTCTCTCCCTCCCTCACTACACACACACACACACACACACATATCTGCTCTCCCAGAGCCCCCAGCTGCCTGCTGAACTCATTTCAACAGCTATTAGGGATCAGCACCTGCCCGGGTACTTTGGAAGGAAGATGAGTTTGAGATAAGATCGGCAGTTTCAATCTCAGCACATCTGTAATTGCATTACCATTAAATTGCACCATTTTCCAAAGGTGAGAGCCCAGGGCCCTTGGCACCCAGAGACCGACGTAAATCCGCTGCCTAACGCAGTGTAATATGGGATGGAGGACATTACTGCAGGGCCTGAAGCATATTGGATATTTGACTGAGCTCCATTCTATCCCCATACTAATTTCCCTTGTCCTTGGGGTCTTTTGCCCAGTACATAGAATGACAACTGCACAGCTGCTTCAGATCTCCCCCAAAATTGGAAGCCCCTAGGGCCCCAGAGCTCTGGATGTCTAATTCCAAGAGGTCACTTAGATAAAAGCTTGAGCTCCTCCCCCACACCACCCACAAAGGTAGGGACAAGCAAAATGGGAACAAGCTCAAGGCTTTAAGTCAGGAAGCCCAGGTTCCAATTCTATTTCTGACACGTACTAGCTTAACCTCTCTGAATCTCAGTTTTCACATCCACAAAATAGGGAGAACAATGCACTGTCTCCCTCACGGGGCTATTGTGAGGAAAGAAGTCTACCAACTTTACATTGTGGTAGAAATATGAATCTCCCTCAATATTCCTCCCTTTCTCCTCCATACCTCCCTCCACCCACCTTGACTTAGTCTATGAAGGCAAGGAAGTATGCAGAGTGAATAGAAAAGGTCACAGGAGCAGGGAGTGAAAGAGCAGAAGGGTAGCTATCAGCTTACTGAATGACTTAATATCCTCACCTCAGAAGAAAAGAAAATGATAGACAGCCCACACTTTTCCATAGGCCCATAATTCTCTCCCTCTGATCTAGGCAAAAAATCTACCTGTGAATTGAGGACCAGCTCAAAGGTTACTTCCTCCAGGAAACCTTCCACAATTCCCCATAAAACTTGGTTTGGACCTCTCATCACATTCTGATTTATAGCAGAGAGGTCTCTATAGTATTTTATCTTCTTTCCCTCCCACTAAACTAAGTTTTCAGAGCAATCAATCAATTAATATTTATCAAACACCTATTTTGTCCTAGACACTGTACTAAGCAGTGAGGATACAAAAGGAGACAAAAGACAATCTCTACTCTCAAGGAGACAACATGCAAATAAATGTATACAAAGCAAACTATTTGTAGAATAAGTAGGAAATAATTGACAGAGAAAAGGCATTGGAATTAATGTGACTTAGGAAAGGCTTCCTGTCGAAGGTGGACTTTTAGTTGGGACTTAAAGGAAGCCAGGGAGGTCAGTAATCAGAGCAGAGAAGGGAGAGCATTCCAGGTATGGGGAACAGCCAGAGATCACAGGGACTGGGTATTATTCACCTCTTTTTCCCCTTCCCCAAGGTGTCCAGCACAGAGACTTGAAGAGAATAAGAGTTTGAGAAATATATCAGGAGGGAGAGAGAGAGAGAGAGAGAGAGAGAGAGAGAGAGAGAGAGAGAGAGAGAGAGAGAGAGAAATTGCTTTTAAAGATAGTTTCAATATCATATCATCAAGTACCTTATTCCTTAGCAAAAGAGATCCTGACTTACTGATGCAGTAGCTGGAGGAGGAAGTCTCTCAGTATGACTCTGTTCTATTACTCAATATATTCCTCTGTTAGACTATAAACTCACTGAGGACAGGGCCTGTGTCTCAGCCATCTCTGTATTCCCCACAGAGTATATGGCCTTTCAATATATGGCAGGATCTCAGGGTTGAAAAGGGCCTCAGAAGGGACCTGGTTTCATGAGTACCTGAACAAGAGTCCCCTCTATAATAGTAAATAGTGTTCCCACTTCTATTTGAAGATCTTCAGTAAGGTCTTCCTTACTGACCATCCCAAGAAACCCATTCCACTTTTGAACAACTCTGATTATTAAGAAATTTTTCCTTGAAGCTAGCCCTATTTTCAGCTTCTATCCATCGTTCCTAATTATACTCATATAGTTAAAAAATGTTTTTTAAAAAAAATCTAACTTCTCTTTTATTAACATCTTTAGTTTTCAGCATTAATCTTCACATGCGTTTGAATTACAGATTTTTCTCCCCATTTCC
>CM053622.1:754110222-754159189 GCA_028646595.1 Phalanger gymnotis
GACAGACCTTACCCCGAGGCCATCCAGGCCGACCTGGGCTGGAGTCCCGCTTCCCTCTGCCCCTTTGTGGGTTCTGTAGTTCTAGAATTGGTTCAGAGCCATTTTTTCATAGGTTTTTGGAGGGACTTGGAGGGGAGCTCACGCCGGTTACTGCTTTCCAGTCGCCATCTTGGCTCCGCCCCCCCTAACTTCTCTTTTATCTGACTGACAGCTCTTTGAAAGTTTGAGGACAGCTCTCATGTCAATCAATAGATCAATAGGCTTTTATGTCTACTATGTGCCAGTCGTTGTGATTAAATGCTGAGGATATGAAGACAAAAATGAAGCCATCCCTGCCCCCAAGCAGCTTACATTCTAATGGAGAAGACAATGTGTGCACATATAAGAGGAAGGATTGAATAGAGACTCAATCTATTGTTTACTTGGTATAAGGAACTCTCAGATGAGGAAACTTTCTCTCCTGATAGTGGTCAGCATTTAATCTGTTGCTTATCACCTTAGCGAGGTGCCTGAGAAGCTAAGTGACTTGTCTAGGGTCACATAGCCAATATATGTCAGAGGCATAACTTGAATCCAAGTCTTTCTGACTCTGAGTCCACCTCATTATCTGTTACTTCACATTGCCTCTCATATACATTAGCATAATATATGTACATATTTATAGTAGTTTGGGGAGGGAAGTAACAACTGGGAATATCAGGAAGGAAGAAAGGAAGGAAGGAAGGAAGGAAGGAAGGAAGGAAGGAAGGAAGGAAGGAAGGAAGGAAGGAAGGAAGGAAGGAAGGAAAGAAGGAAGAAAGGAAGGAAGGAAGAAAGGAAGGAAGGAAGAAAGGAAGGAGAAAAGGAGGCAGTGAAAGAGAAAGGGAGGGAAGAAGGGAGGGAGAGAGTGAAGAGGGAGGGAGAAAGGAAGGAAAGAAGCATTTATTAAGCACCTACTATATGTCAGGCACTGTGCTAAGTACGGGCAGCTTCATGTAAATGGTGTTGCTTAAGCTGCACGCTGAAGGAAACTACAGACTCTAAGAACAGAGGTTAAGGAAAGTATTTAAGGCATGAAAGATCACCAATGCAAAGGCATAGAGATGGAAGATGGAGTGTCATGTGTGATGGATGCCAAGTAGATAGCTGAACTATATAGGGCACAAAATGGAGCAGTGTGTAAAGAAACTAGAAAGTTAGGAAGGAGAAAGGTCGTAAAAAACTTTAAATAAGAGAGGAATTTACATTTGATCCTAGAAGTAAAAGGGAGTCACTGAAGTTTATTGAAGAGGGGTGTAACATGGTCAGACCTGCACTTTAAGAAAATCACTTTGATGGCTGTGAGGAAGATGACTTGTGGCAGAGGGACCAAATAGGATGCTTCTGCAGTGATCTAGGGTGGTTAGGAGGGTGGCTGGGTAAGGGGAAAGAAGAGGAAGGATATAAGGATGTGTAGAAATGGAATGCCCTCCCTGAGTCTCTTCTTCTCTGAGTTAAATACTGTGACTAATCCTGATATTGCATGATCTCAAGGCTTTTCACCACCCTGATTTCCATCCTCTGGACACTTTCCCACTTGCCAATGTACTTTCTAAACTGTGGCAAGCAGATGTGTGCTAAAAAAAACACGTGAGAGATATCATGGTACATGGTGAAAATGTTGACCTTGGAGTCATGAGACACCAGGGTTCCAGTAGTGTCTCTGATATTTATTGGCTTTCTGAAATCGGGCAAATCATTTAACCCTTCTGAATCTGTTTCCTTATCTGTACAATGGGCAGTGAGGTGGCTTGGGAGATAGAGAGCTGGACCTGGAGTCAGGAAGACTCATCTTCCTGAATTCAAATCTGGCCTCAGACATATGCTAGTTGTCTGACTCTGGGCAAGTCACTTCACCCTGTTTGCCTCAGTTTCCTCATCTGTAAAATGATCTGGAGAAGGAAATGGCACACTGCTCCAGTCTCTTTGCTAAGAAAGTCCTAAGTGGTGTCATGGAGAGTTAGACATGACTGAAAAGACTGAACCACAACAACAAGGTAGGCATAATAATAAGATTGTTCACATGTGACCATATATGAAACACATTATAAACCTTGAAGTGCTACATACATGTTAGGTGTTATTGCTAATTGCTCATTGAATTGAAATCTGCAATCCTAGAGGAGGTCTCTGGATCATCTCAATCATCAAGTTCATGTAGAGAAGGAGAATTATGTGGATGCTCTCACCTGGGGCTGCAGGAAAACCCCAGTGTGGGAGTCAGGTGCCCTTGCTTCAGATTCCAGTTCCAGGGGTTTCTGTCATTGTAACCTTGGACAAGTCACTCCCTTTCTCAGACCTCTGTTCCCTCATCTGTAAAAAGGGAATTTCACAACCTTAATCTGCTCCTAGCCTCACAAAGTCGTTGGCAGGATCAAATGAAGCAATGGCTATGAAGGGGCTTGGTGGCCACAAAGATGATGGAATTCTGTGCTACTGTCATTGTCTAGGATTGCTGGACAATGAAGAGTAGGGCAGCTGTGGGAGGCTCTGGGGCCTCTGCCCTGGGAGATTTTTGCTGCCTCTTAAAGGGCTGGATTTGCAGTCAAATGACCCAGGCTCTAATTCCACCTCCACAACTTTCTGTGTGACCTTAGACAAATGACTTGATTTTCCTGGGCCTCAGTTTTCCTGTATGAAAAATGAGGGGTTGGACTAGATCAGAGGCATCAGACATGCAGCCCGCAGACTACATCCTGAGTGCCAGCCTGATCCAGATTAAAAGGTGATTGGGAAACATTTAATTAAACAGATTCAAATACAACAAAACATAGATAATGTTAATATATGGTTTTCTAAGTCAATATGTACCTGCGTATATACAGTTAGTGGCCCCATGACATCAGTGTGACATATGACTTCTAGAGTCATTTCCTACTCTAAATCTAGGTCTTATGAGCCTCGGTTGTAGAGCCCCATGAGAGGGTTTTCTTCCTCATTCTAGAGAAGCAGTTCGAGTCCTAGTCCTTTCCTCCAGTCTTGTCTGTAATCAGACAAACAAAGAGCCATCACAGGGCTGGGAAACAGATGCCTCTGAGGATCTGGGTGGTCCACAAGAGGGTATATCTTGGCTAAGTACTTACTTTGAAATGCACTGAGATACAATGCAAGTGAACTGAGCCCTAGGACAAAATGAAGGTTTAATAATATGAAATAGCTCTGTGTGTAATCTAGGTGCATATAGAGGGCTGAAGAGAAGTCACTAAAAGCTTCCCCTGGCTTGTCTGATGCAGACTTTGCAAACCTTAAGGTACATTATGTTGTCTGTCTCTGTGTGATCAGAGTAAAGCAAACACTCTCAGATCTGGGTCCTCCATCAGCATTTCTACCCTCTTGGCTCGGGGTCCCCGTGAGAACCACTGCCTGGGTAATGTTTATGTGATGAAATATCCTTTTGTCTCATTGTTGCTGGGAATTAAATGTGGCTATTGGGCCTATGCATAGCACATTGGGTATAATCACCTAGAAGGGCCTTCAGGGGAAGACTTCTTTGTTGGAGGACCAAGGTTCTGTGGTGGGCAATGAACTACCTTGAAAAGAATACTGAGTCAGACACTGAGCATGAGGCTGAGCCTGAATACATTCCTCCTTTCCCTGGCCATTCCCCAGGGGGACTGCATTATCCTGGTTTCCCCATGCTGCCTCTCTATTCTGGAGTCCCCTACACCTAGCCAGACAGGATTAGTGTCTCAAGGTCACTCTATGCCCTACCAATACCCCTAGGAAGCACGAACATTTAAACCAAGTAGACCTCCCCCAAAAAAACCCACCAAGAATATAGACATGAGCAAAGGAATTCAGGATGCCCTGAGATTCCCACCGGAAGCTTCACCTCCCTCTCCCACCTGACTAGGCTTTTCTCCCTACAGAATGGCGCTGGACAGTTCCTCTATCACCAGCAGAGGATGCTGGGGAGCCTATGTTGAATGTAATGTAACTAGTCACTGCATCTATTACTACTTTGTACAATTGTACTTCCTACAGATCAGTACCTGCTTTCTGCTCCCTTTTCACCTGTGCTGCACCCTTATCAATACCTGATACCAGGTGGCACAAGG
Organism: Phalanger gymnotis; assembly: GCA_028646595.1. Taxonomy (NCBI): domain Eukaryota; kingdom Metazoa; phylum Chordata; class Mammalia; order Diprotodontia; family Phalangeridae; genus Phalanger; species Phalanger gymnotis. Next base: position 754,114,299 of record CM053622.1, read on the forward strand.
GATAAAGCACTGAACCTGTAGTCAAGAAGAGCTGAGTTCAAAATCTGGCATCGGCTATTGCCTAGCTGTGTGATCCTGGGCTTCATGTTCCTCACATGTAAAAAGGGGATGATGATGATATTAATGCCACTTACCTCCCAGGGTACTGGTGGGCATCAAAAAAATGATATTCGGAAAGTGCTTTGCAAATCTTAAAGCATTATAGAAATTATCACTATTATTATTATTAATATTGATATCATTAATGGTATTATTGCATGAGTCCTTAGTTCCATTAGTCCAAATCTGAGGGAAATGGTGGGTGCCTGGTATTAGAGAGGACCGACGATAGCTGGAGACTCTGACCCAAGAAGTTGATGGAAGAGTCCAGAAGAAATCAGCTTTAATTGAGAACTGGAGAGCTCAGTTGCCACAAGGGGGACTTTCCAGGATGTTGTCATCTAAGTCAACAAGGTGGCTGACCATGTGGAGGGGCCAGGCCCAGATATGCAATGCAAGAAAATGAGCATGGTTAGCCCAAGAACCTGCACTAACTTTATTAGGACTCTCTAGGATACTGAGGGTAGCAGCTTATAGTGGAAAGAGAGCCAACATTAGAACCAAAGAGACTTGGGTTTAGTTCCCATCTTGAGCACTTTTTGTAACCCTAGGAAAGTTGTTTAACCTCTCAGGACCCCTTCCCCTTCCACAATTCTCTAAGTGTAGAGTTTGTCCTGATTTGCATTAGTAGAGGGAGTTTTCTACATTTATCAAATTATCCTACTGGCATGAACACAAAAGAATCTTAGGATATTATCCCTGGGCTCTTACCTCCTTTTGAGTCCAGGACAATTCCCAGAAACTATGTACCTGCCTGCCAATAGAAGAGCTGCCACCAATGAGACTAACCTTTCCTCATTACCTTCCTCTTTTGCCCCATTTACCAGCAGAACCAATCCAGAATGATTGGGCAGCAGGACAACCCAGTTTTCCTTCCTCTTTCCCACCTTCCTCACTTTGTTCTCTTCTCCAGAAGAATGCATCTGGGACTTTGTGGTAGAGAGGAAGACCCCCTACTACTCCTCCTTCCTTGCTGCTTGACAAGACGTGAAAATCTGGCCTCAGATACTTCCTAGCTATGTGACCCTGGGCAAGTCACTTAACCCTGATTGCCTCAAAAAAAAAAGACTTGGAAAAGGTAGGAGTTACCAACTCTATTCCTTCTGGAGATATGGAAGACCACTAGACTTACCTGGGGCAGGTAGGTGGCACAGTGGTTAGAGTGCCAGGCTTTGAGTCAGGAAGCATCATCTTCCTGAGTTCAAATCTGGCCTCAGACACTAGCTGTGTAACCTTAGGCAAACCACTTCACCCTGTTTGCCTCAGTTTCCTCACCTATAAAACGTGTTGGAGAAGGAAATGGCAAACCACTCCAGTATTTCTGCCAAGACCAAATGGGGTCATAGAGAGTCAGACATGACTGAAAAGACTGAATAACAATAAGGCCTTACCCTCTACTTCCTCCTAAGGTCTTCCAGGCCTTGCCATTTTCCCTGCCTTTCTAACATACAGGTTTCCAGCTCCCAGCACTGTCACTTGCCTACTTCCCTGGACCACTGGGCCTTGCCATCCTTTCAACCATTGTACCCTTAAGATTTCTGGGCCTTCTCACCTGTCCTTTAGCTGACCTTTCTTTTACCTGTTAGGTAGAATGTGAGCTGGTTGAGAGCAGAGATTGTTTCAGCTATTCTGTCTGTATCCCCAGTTCTCAGGACAGAGGCTGACACACAGTAAAAACCTAACAAATGCTTTTCCATTCCCGTATTTACTTATATATTCATTCATGTATTTATTCTCTCTTTCCTTTATGTACAATCACAAGCATTTGTCAAGCACTGAATATATACGGTGTAAATGGAAGGGAATCTCAGAGGGAAGTACTTGGGATAGAACTGGGGAAAAAGAGGAGGAGAGTCGAGGACCCAGGAAAGGCCTCCTGAAGAAGGTGGGATCTGAGTTTAATCTGCCTGAAAAACTCCACCTCTGTCACAAGGGCACTGAAGGAAATACGAGTGGGAGAAGCAGGGGGATGGGAGGGAGGGGTTGCACATGGAAGTAAGGAAAGGACTGGTGACAAAGGAGAGAGAGACAGGAGGGGCCCTGGCCCAGCCATGCAGAGCTGCTGACCAATGAAGATCAAAGAAAGCAGAGAACGGAGAGGCAAGCAGACAAATCCCAGGTGGCACCAGGGGAAGGCTGGTCCCCTTCCCGCCTGAGGTCTGTGGCTTCACATCTTAAATAAATCAATTAGGACAAATGAGCTTAGCGATATAGGATGCCCTTGCCCACTGTGGATCTTCTGAACTTCTCACTTCCTGGAGAAGATTAATTACAGGAACCTCGTGCTAATGCTCTCTCAATGGAATCTGTTATTTAACTTTAAGAAGCACAGGTATCGAGTGCACTAGAATTAGATATCCATTATGTACAGCCAAAATCAGAACGGATGGATGGAGGTGACCAAGGACTCAAGTGAGTCAAAAGAAGGCCCAAGATTCACTCCCGTAAACCCTGTAAGGTCACAACTAATGGGGGGTGGGGCGGTGGCTGACAGCTAGAGGGTGCCATAGTACACCAGGTCTGGAGTCAGGAAGACTCATCTTCTTGAGTTCAAATTCAGCCTCAGACACGTCCTAGCTGTGTGACCCTGGGCACGTCACTTAAGCCTGTCTGCCTCAGTTTCCTCATCTGTAAAATGAGCTGAAGAAGGAAATGGCAAATCATTCTAGGATCTTTCCCAAAAAAAACCCAAATGCAGTGATGAAGACTCAAGACAAGACTGAAATGAATGAACAATAGCAAATCCTCAGGGGTTTTCAATGTCCCAGTTATACAGGGTTCCCAGCTTTCCTTACCTGGTTTGGTATCTTTGGCATGTAATGTATTTGCATCAGGGACATCTATTCCTAAGTTGGTCTCAAGAGACTAAGACCTGTAGCATTAGCCCTGGTAAATGAGTAGCTATGTGTTCTTGGACTAGACTAAGCTATACTATCCTGTCCAAACTTTACCACTATGCACCAGGTGTTTTCTCCCTCTACCCTTTTCCCATTGATGAATTCTTCCTAGAACCTTCATCTTGGGGGAAGGGCCCAGGCTGACCACCCTTCATTCCTCTCCTAGCAAGTCTTCTGATTCTCTAGACTTCACCTCTCCCCCTCTCACCTCCAGCCCGGCCCAGCCCCACCCCAACCCTGCACCCTGCTTCACTTTTATGTGCTATCTCCTGATATTAGAATGTAAGCTCTTTGAAGGCAGGAGCTGTCTTTTTGCCTTTATTTGTATCCCCAGTGCTATGCACAGTGCCCAGCACATACTGAGTTCTTTTTTTTGGTGAGGCAATTGGGGTTAAGTGACTTGCCAGAGGTCACACAGCTAGTAAGTGTCAAGTGTCTGAGGCTGGATTTGAACTCAGGTCCTCATGACTCTAAGACTGGTGCTTTATTCACTGTACCACCTAGCTGGTCCAGTGAGTTCTTAATAAATGCTTGTTTACTTGACCTGACTTAACACTTCATCTCCCCAGGTCAGTTTCTTCAGGTATAAGATTGGAGATGTCCTTCACAGAGATATCATGAGGATAAGATAATAATAAGAATATCTCACATTTATGTACATTATTTCAAGATTTACAAAGAGTTTTCCTTGAAATAACCCTGAGAGATGTTATTATGCCCATTGTATAGATGAGGAAACTGAGGCAAGAGGCAGTTATAGAATATTCTCTTTAGATGAGATCTTGGAGGTCATTTAATCCTACCGTTAACTAAATCAGGAATTCCTCTCTATAGCATCCCCAACAAGTGGCCAGCCAGTCTCTGCCTCAATGTTCCCAGTATCTTGTAGGGCACTCTAATCTATCATTGGGCAGCTCTGATGGTTATATCAAGCCATCATCTGTCTCTCTGTAACTGGCACCCAAGTGGTCCTTACTCTTCCCCCTGAGGCCAAGCAAAAGTCTAACCCTTCCCCCACATGAAAGTCCTTCAAATCCAGTCACTCTCCACTTCTTCTCTTCTCTGTGCTAAATAGCCCCAGTCCATCTAAACTAATCCTTTTGTGAGATGATGTTGAGATCTGCCAGTGTCTCTCCTAAAATGCCATGCCCAGAATTGTACCTAGTGCTCCAGATGCTACATGACCAGAGCAGGACATAATGTCCCTGAAGAAGAATGATAATCACTATCCAAGCCCTTTAGAAAAGTTAGAGACACAAGGATTGGGCAAAGTTTTATCACCATTTGGCCCAAACCTCCCAATTACACAAAAACTGTCAAGGACTGGTCCCAAACTTTGGGGCTCATAAAGGTGCCACAAGGAAACATAAACTGGCCGCAGATTCTCCCTCATCCCAATTCTGGTCATTGGGCTTCCTTGACCTCACATAGGAGGGAAAAATATTCCTACAGGTAAATTGTCAGGCTCTGCCTTCTAGCGGTTGGCTTTGAGGCTTTGTCACTCACCAGGGCAGTGACAGGTAATGCTCAGCTGGATGTGGAGGGGGAGAATCATTCACAAGGTGGGATGACGCAGCTGTTTGTAGCTTCAGATGGAATAGAAATGAAGCCCTGAAAGGGACCCAGCAACAAAGAACCTGCAGGCTCCCTCCCAGGTCTGTATGGACCTCTCCTGCCTTTGAGTTACACCAGTCTCTTAACTGGCCTCCTTGCCAGCAGCGTCTCCTCCATCCTATTTCATTCCATCCTGCAATGACCACCAAAGAACTCTTCCAAATGCATAATTCCTTCCAACACAAAGTACACAGAGCTACCTTCCAAATGAGCATCCTTTGGAAACTCCTCATTAACTACAAGACAAGGCCCAAATGCCTTAGTCTGGCATTGAAGAGCTGGGTTTGAAGTCAGCAAGAGCTGGATTCAAGTTCTACACAAGACATTGGCTATGTGACCTTGAGCCAGACTTAACCTCTGTCAGATTCAGGGTTTCTATGAAGGTCTTCTACAACATGGGGTCAGGAAGCTATTCCAATCTTAGCTCACATTAAGGAAAGAAAGGAACGAGAGGGAAGGAAAGGAGGAGGAAAGGAAAGAAGAGGAGAAAGGAAGGAAGGAAATAAGGTAGGAAGGAGAGAAGAAAAAGGAAGGAGGAGGGAGGGACAGAAGAAGAGACAGAGGGAAGGAGGAAGGGAGAGAGGAAGAAAGAAAGGAAGGGAGAGAGGGAAAAAAGGGAGGGAGAAAACAAAAAGGGAAGGGGAAGAAGGAAAGGAAGGAGGGAGGAGGGGGTGAGGAAGAAAAAAGAGCGAGGGAAGAAGGGAGGAAGAGATAGAGAGAGGGACCGAGGGAGGGAGAGAGGAAGGGAGGGAGGGAGGAAGCAGAGAAGAAGGAAGGAAGGAAGGAATGAACAAACAAAACAAATGAATCTCAGAGGGTATCTCCACACACACAAAAAAAGCCTCTGGAGGAACTTATCAAAGGGAAGAATGAGTGGGCCTTATGAAGGAATATTCCAGGGTGAGAAGGCTGCAGAAGTGGTTGGATGCTCCAGGTCAAGGAAGCCTCAGTCCCTGAGGTAAATTTTGTGAGCAGACAGTGACGGAGACATGGCTTAAAAGTCAGGAAGTCGAGGACAAGGTTGAGAGGAGAGTATTGTGAAATAAGTCTGGAAGGTGGGCTGAGCCAGATTGTGAAGGGTTTTGATGCCAAGATGAAGCTTTCAACACCTCCTAGCTGTGTGTGATCATAAGCAGGTCACTTGGCCCACTTTGTGCCCCAGTTGCCATATAATAATAATTCAGATTTCTATAGCACTCATACCAATTAAAATACCAAACATTTTCTTTTTAGGACTAGGATAAAATCATACAGAAATTTATATGGAAAAATAAGTGGAAGAGACTATCAAGGGATATGCTTAGGGGGAAAAAAGCTGATAAAGGTGGTCTTAGGCTCCCAGACTTTAAAACAGATTACCAAACAGTTATCATCAAAACTATATGGAAATGAGATTGTGTCTGTAAAGCATTTTTGCAAGTCTTAAAGTGCTAATTCTATGTTCACTGCGGGAGAAGGGAAAATACATGGAGACTTGCCAGAGTTTTTAAGTGTATGGAAATCCCTGTAAAAGCAGATCAGTACTTTCTCAGCTGGATGGTATAATGGTTAGAACACTGGGCCTTGAGACAGGAAGACCTAAGTTTAACACAGCACTAGTTGTGTGACCTGGAGTGTAGGGTGTGTTCAGGAAAGACTAGTACCTCTGATATCAGGAGAGGGCTGCCAAGTCCTTTTCAGGGCTGCTTTCTACCTTTGGTGTCTACATGATCCACCTAACTCTCACCTGTGGCTCCAGGAAGCTGTGGCACGAGCAGTGGCCAAACTCCAGTAACTGTTTCGGCAAATGTGCTTAACCAGGTTGAGGGTAACTGAGGGGTCTCAGACCCACTGGTGAGTTAAGAGGGTATCTACCCAAAGCATATGAAAACTTCACTTGGTGGAATGGGCAATTGAAAACAATTTGTCCCAACAGCCACGAAAGCAGCTAGAATAAGTGCTGTGGTACGCTTAGAGCTTGATTAGACACCAAAGATGCAAAGTCATCCATTACATCTCAAACCATCATCAGTTGTCTTAACGCTGGATTGGGATGCCTCTGGAAGAGTGAGGGCAATGACTTCATGCAACTCCGCCTCACTGATATCCAATTTATGCATGAATCAAAAGACATCACCCATACCATTTTACCATTTTATCTATCTCAAAGGCCTGTGGTGACAGACAAAGCAGCAAGTGCAGATACACTGGGAGCCGTGGTCACAACCCTGTACACTGGTAGCCCAGGTCATAGGGCCAGCTTCTCACTGGAAGCATCAGTGAGATTTGGCAGTCCTATGGGTATCTGAGCAGCCTTTTAAGGACCACATTGCTCACCTCCTAGTGTGAGGAAAGGGCTAGAAAAGGTGCCCTGAAAATTGTCTGCTTACCCAACCTTGGTCTGATTACCATGGCAGCCAGGGATCCCACCCTGCAGCTGAAACACAAAATACTGTACAAAAACTTCTACAAAGAGGATTCCACTCACTATCAGGACATGGAATGTGTGCACACTTATAGACAACACAAAATCCAGTAAACCTGAAAGACAAACAGCTCTTGTTGTGAGAGAACTCAGCAGGTATAGCATCCAAATAACAGCTTTGAGCAAAACAAGGCTAGCAAAATGAAGATTGAATTACTGAAGTCAGAGCTGGGTACATGTTTTTCTGGAGTGGTCACAGTGAAGGAGATCACCATGAAGCTGGCATAGGTTTTGCAATCAAAACTAGTCTAGTCAATAACCTTGCATGTTTATCAAAAGGAGTGCATGACAGGTTCGTGATGATGTAATTGCCACTTGCAGAAAAATGCCACACCACCATCATCAATGCCTGTGCTCCCACCATGATAAACTCTGATGAGATCAAAGAAAAATTTTATGAAGACCTTGAGACCTCTGTCATCAATGTGCCAAAAGAGGACAAGCTTAGAATTCTGGGTGACTTTAATGCTAAAGTAGGCTTAGACTACCAGAAATGGCAGGAAGTCCTTGGGAGGAATGGAGTTGGAAATAGCAACAGCAATGGTCACTTATTACTCAAGACTTGTACATCTCATGACCTTCTCATCATCAATACTGTCTTCTGTTTACCTAAATGCAATAAAGCTGGATGGATGCACCCTCGCAGCAAACATTGACATTTAATAGATTATGTGATTGTAAGGAGAAGAGGCAAACAGGATGTAAGAGTGACAAAGGCAATTTGTGGCACAGAGTGCTGGACTGATCATAGACTTATCCTCTCTAAGCTAAACATTCTCATTCAACAAAAGCATTGGCCCCAAAGCAAAATGACTACCAGAAGACTTAATGTCAACAGATTAGAGCTCTTCTCTGAATGTGAACAGTTTGTTGCTAAGTTAGAGGGAAAGTTGGCAATGGGGAAGCAGAAGAGGAGTGCACAGCTTTCAGAGATTTGGTGTATAGTACTTGCATTTGCTCATCTGGGTCAGAACACTCACAAACATCAAGACTGGTTTAACAAAAATGATGAGGACATAAAGAAGTTACTAAATGAAAAATGAGAACTCCACAGGGTTTACCAGCAGGATAGTTTGTCCATCTTTAAGAAGGCAGTATTTAACTGCATCAAAAGTAAAGTACAAGTGAAGCTTAGAGAGATGCAGGATTCTTGACTCAGTAAGAAGGCAAATGAAATTCATTTTTAGACTGATAGTAACAATCCAAAGGACTTTTATGATGCCCCGAAGGCTATTTATGGGCCAAAGACATACAGTGCATCTCAACTACTCAGTGTTGATGTAACCACATTGATTAGTGATAAAGACATATACCTGGAGAGACGGGCTGAACACTTCCATAGTGTTCTCAACAGACCATCATCAATCAATGCTGAAGCCATTGACTGTTTACCTTAGGTTGAAGTCAATCTCTCTCTAGACAAATTTCCAGTTAAAGAAGAGGTTTTGAATGTCTTTAGACTCCTCTCCTGTGGCAAAGCACCTGGTGCTGATTCTATGCCAGCTGAGATTTAAAATGTTGTGATGGAGGGTCCATTGCTCATACAAAAGCTGGCTGAAATTTTCCAGGTCATATGGCAAGAGGTGGTTGCCGCCAGGTGTTCAAGGATGGCTTTGTTGTCCAATTATATAAAGGCAAAGAAATAGGTTGTCCTGTGACAAAAGGGTCTCTCTCTTGGTCATTGCTGGCAAGATTCTTACCAGAGTCATTCTTAATAGGTTGATCCTTCACCTGGAAGATGACCATCTACCTAAGAGCCAGTGTGGCTTCAGAAAGGGCCAAGGAACAGTCAATATGGTGTTTGCTATCTGACAACTCCAGAAGAAATGCCAAGAGCAGAACAAAGGTCCATACACAACATTTGGGGATCTGACCAAGACCTTTGATACTGTCAGTTGTGAGGGCTTATAGAAAATTATGTCAAAATTTGGTTGCCCAGAGAAGTTCACAAACATTGTACATCAATTTCATGACAGCATGCTAGCCCAGGTTCTGGATAATGGGCAGTGCTCTCACAACAGAGTGAAACAAGGCTGTGTGCTTGCTCCCATGCATTTTACCATGATGCTTACAGCCATGTGTATTGGTAATTAAGGTGGGACTTTTTACTGTTTTAGAATGCTAAATTAATTAAGTGTCTTTGATTGAGTCTAATGAGGTGCTAGACCCCAGGCCCAAACCCCTAATTACTAGGTGCTAAACCTATGTGAGAGTGAAGCCCCCAGGGCTCCAAAGGGAGTTGCTAAGACAAGAGCCAATAGTATATGCCTAAGTTCTGGTTGCTCAGATGATGTTTGATGATGTCTAAAGACATCATCAGAGAAAACAGAGTTGTTTGCTCGAGGCTCTGAGCCACTGGAGGATGGGGCATGACTCTGAGTGGCCATTGTTAAGAGCTCCCCAGGGCTCGTGAACTCAGATGTTGCTGGTTTCTTGGTAACTATGAATTGTGGTCTGGTCTGTTTATATTGTGCATGTTTGTAACTTATTTGTGTTTGCTCTGAAGTTCAAGTTGCTGGCTTTTTCTCCTGAACTAAGTGAGTTTATATGTATATGTTGGATTAAAGTAAGATTGTTAACCCCTTAACATTACTTTCCTTAGTAAAGCAGATCAAAAGAATCTGTGCTGGCGGTGTTCTTGCTCTTGGTGTTTCACCCCCACAACAGCTGCTAGCCGAATTGTTGCTACACCATGTTGTCAAATGCCTTCAGTGACAACAAACATGGCATCAAGGTCAGCTACCTCACTATTGGTAAATTCTTCAACTTGAAAAGGGCTACAAGCTAAGACCAAAGTGGAGGGAGTGCTGGTGCATGATTTTTTGTTTGCAGATTATTGTGAACTCAATGCAGCCTCTGAAGCTGAGATGCAACAAAGTATGGAATGATTCTCTCCTGCTTGTGCTAATTTTGACCTAACAAGACCAAGAAAATACAGGTGCTCCATCAGCCACCACCGCACCATCCATACATGGAACCATCAGTCACAGCAAATGGAAAAGTTTTGAATCCTGTGGATGAGTTCACTTACCTTGGCAGCATACTTTCCAGGGATGTACACATTGATAATGAGGTTGGCTCACACATTGCCAGAGCTAGCTCAGTGTTTAAGAGGCCCTGAAGAAATGTGCAAGAGAGAAGAGGTATTAGATTGACTACCAAACCGAAGATCTACAGAGCCGTGGTGCTGACCTCATTGTCGTATGCCTGTGAAACCTGGACAGTCTACCAGAGCCATGCCAGGAAACTGAATTGCTTCCATTCGAATTGTCTTAGGAAGATTCTGAAGATCACCTGGCAGAATAAGGGATCAGACACCGAGGTCCTTTCTCAAACTAAACTGCAAGGCATTCAAACTCTACTGCAGAAAGCTCAACTCCAATGGGCTGGCCATGCCATCCAAACATGCTCTAATAGCCTAAAAGACTATTTTATGGAGAACTCACACAGGGCAAGAACTCACATGCTGGTCAGGAAAAGTGATAACAAGGACACTCTCAAGTTGTCTCTGAAGAATTTGGAATTGATTGTGTGACATGAAAGACGCTGGCATAGGACTACCCGGCATGGTGTGCCCTCATCAGAGAAGGTGCTGTGCTCTATGAGCAAAGCAGGATTGAAGTAGCTCCAAAGAAACTAGAGACACACAAATTGAGAGAATTCACCCCAAATGTTCACATGGACTATTTATGTCTGACTTGTGGTAGAGCTCTCTGAGGTCATCTTTCCAAGCCACAGCAGGACCTGGCTCTAACATAGTGATGTCATTATGGTCCTCATCGAGAACAAAGGACAACAATCATTTGTGTGACCCCGGGCAATCAAATGGAGGGGAAAAGGAAAGGGAAGAAACATTTGTTAAGCTCCTACCATGTGTCAGGCACTATGCTAAGCACTTTACAAATATTATCTTGCTCATTCCTTTCCACAACACTGGAAGGTAGAGGCTATTACTATCCCTATTTTACAGATAAGGAAAAATCAAACAAAGGTGAAGTGACTTGCCCAAGGTCACACAGCTAGTGAGTGTCTGAGGCCAGATTTGAATTCAGGTCTTAATTTGACTCTAGGCCTAGCATTCTATCCATGGCACCATTTAGCTGCCTAGCTGAGATAGCATGTAAAAGGCTCTGCAAACCTTAACAGCACATAAATACTATCCATTATTGTTATTGGCGTTGTTATTGTTATGACTACTGTCTCCAGTTTGGATTCTTTGACCACACTCCCGGGATGGGGGGGCTACATAAGGAGACACTATCATATGAGGAGGGCACTGCCTCTGGGGTCAGAGGACCTGGGTTCAAATCATGCCCTGCCTACTTATTGCCAGTATGATCTTGGCCAGGTCACTTAATTCTTCTTGGCCTCCTCCTACTTAGATGGACTTAGGTCCTTTCCCATGAGATCTCTTCCAACTCTATAATCCTATGAATATTATCCCAATCTTACAGATGGGAAAACTGATGTCCAGAGAAAAGGAAGGGATGCCCCCAAAGTCACAGAGACAGTAAGCAGCAGAGATGGGACTGGCACAAAAAGCAGCTCCATTCTCTCATTCAATCCCTACAACAACCCTGTGAGGGAGACGAGAACAGACATCACCTCCATTTTTATAGATGAGAAAATTGAAGCTATAGTAGGTCAACTGATTTGCCTGAGACCACACTCCACCCCTGGCTCTCAGTCCAGAACTCTCCACAGAAGAAGGGACTGTTAGAGCTGGATGGAAAAAAACAGCAGTGGAGGGGGGAATCAGCTGGACTTGGAGACTGGCCTTTGTCTGTAACCTAAAAAAAACACATCTGTTTTTAACAAGCCTACAAATGACAGTGGGAGTGCTCTTTGGGCAGAGTAACACTGAAGTGATGACACCAGGGCTGGAAACTGAGGCCGAGAGTTGCTTAAAACTAGTCAGCTAATAAGCAGCAGATCTGGGACCCAGGAGAACTGCCTTCAAGTTTGTCATAGGGTGTCATATGGAAAAGGGATTCAATGCTTATTATTTGGCCCTAAAGGATAGAATTAGGAGCAATAGATGACTAAGATACAGATTTAGGCTTGATGTCAGAAATAATAGCTTAACAGATAGGATCACATAATGGCAGAGTAGGCTACCTCTTAAGGCAGTAAGTTCTCCATCTTCCTTGAAGCAGAAGCTGGGTGACTGTTTGTCAGACCTGTGGGAGAGAGGTATCCCCCTCTGAGGTTCCTTCCTACTGCGAGATTCTGAAATCCAGGGCTGCTTCTTCCACCTGCTGGGAGGAAAGTCATAGAAGAGCTGTTTCTTCATTGCCTATGGAATGGAGCTCAACCCTGCTTGCTGAGCATTCCAAGCAAAGGCAGTAGCAGAACCCCGGAGAGCTCGTTACCTGGGCGATGCCACTTTCTTGCATTTATAACCAGGGGGCAGACAGATGGTGCAGGATGGGCTTCATGAAAGCCGCCTGCTTATATAACCCATTCTCTGTGTTCTCCCAGCACCCCCCCACCTTCACTGTTTATGCTGTCAGCAGGCTTCCCTTCACAGTTTGTATTAACAGGTTTGCTTTCCCCTCACTTGAGAGCATATAACATACGGGGATCACCTATCCAAGGGGCTCCCCATAGAATTTTAACTGCGATTTCGGTTTTTTTCCCCTTCACTAGGAGAGAAGCTTGATAATAAAGGAGGTGTTGCCTGAGAAGAGGTTGGGGATGCCTTAGAGGATCATCAGACTGGGAGCTGGAAGGGATCTGAGAGATTGGTTCCATTCTGCAGATGAGGAAACTGAGTCCCAGAAAGGACAAAAGACTTGTCCATGGTCACACAAGGAGCAATAAGAAGCCAGACTGAAATTCAGAACTAGTTATTCTGACCCCAAATGACAGAATCCAAGATTTGGAGCTGGAGGGGACCCTAGAGGTGCTCTAATCCAGGGGTGAGGAACCTTCAGCCTTAAGGCTACATGTGGCCTTCTATATCCTTAAGTGCAGCCTTTTGAAATTTTCTGGAAAATTTGTAAAATTTGGATTCAGTCAAAAGACCTCACTTAAGGATCTAGAAGGCCACATGTAGCCTTAAGGCTGAAGGTTCCCCACCCCTACTCTAATCCAACATCCCCTGTCCATTTTATGGATGAGAAAACTGAGGCTCTGGAGAGGTTAAGTGTCACACAGGTAGGTAATAGAACCAGTATTTAAACCCAAGTCCTCTGAGACTCTGAATCCAGTGTTCTTTTACCTTTGCCACACTGCCTGTCTGAATACCTCAGGTGCCTGGGGATGCATAAGATTATTACCTACTGAAGAAAGTTTCAACTCATTTGTTTCATATTAAAGGCCTTTGATAATCTGGCACCATCCTACCAATTCTGCCAATCCAGCCTTTTCTCAGCCTGCTCCTATCTCTAAGGAAGAAGGAAGCAAGCATTTATTAAGCACTTACTGTATAACAGTGCTAAGTTGTGCTAAGCATGTTATAAATAGTATCTCATTTCATCCTCACAATAACCCTGGGAGGTAGGTGCTATTATGATCCCTACTTGACAGTTGAGGAAACTGAAGTACATAGAGGTTAAGTGACTTGCCCAGGGTCACACCAACAGTATATGTCAGAGGTTAGACTTGAACCCAAATCCACAGCCAGCTCTCCATTCATTGCGCCAGGTTACCTCTCAACTTCTGCCTTTGCTTCAGTCAAATTGTACTATTGTGTACCCCCTGGCCCCAGCTCCCTAAGTTTGCACTGCCCTCTCCCACCTTTCCATGACTTTACCCATTCTGTTCCCTGAACCTGGAACAGCCTCCCTTGCCCTCTATATCTGCTGGATTCCAATCCATTCTTTCAAACACAGCTTAAAAATCACCTCCTCCATGGAGACCTCCCAATTTCTCCCACTCCCCACAATGACCTTCCTCTCTAGATCCCAAACAGGGCTTGATTGGCACCTCTATAAAGCACTCATCATGCATCATTTAGATCATAGTTATTCCTTTGGGTCTTATCCCCCTACTAGAGTGAAAGCTTTTTGAGGGGAGGAACCACCTTTTCTTATCTATTCTTTTACCCATATTGTGCACAGTAAGTCACATTGTAAGCAAACATTGGTTGAATCAATGTCAGTCAGTCAAACACTGAGATGACCTTTCTCCATCCTTACAGTTGTAACCTGCAGGTCCTAACAGGCAGCAGGCCAGAGTCAGGAGACCAGGGATCTTGTCCCAGTTCTCCCATTAACTGGATGCATGACTTTGGGCAAATCCCTTCCCCTCCTTGAACCAATTTCCCATCTATTGAATGAGGCTGGAGGCAGGAGGACTAGACAATCTCTAGGATCCTTCTAAGTCTGTTATTCTGTGGTTGTACCTGGGCTATAAAATCCTACTGGCCCCACCCTATTTCTCAGGGCTCAGTCTCCTCAAACTGGCTATGTTCCCAGAGCATCAGTAACTCCCAAGGTAAATAAAAGAGAAACATCCCCCATGCACAGATCAAAAGATTTGGGTCCTAACATCATCCTACCAATGGGCCCAAAGTTGGCAAGGAGGGCAGTTCTAAGTAATTAATGGAGTGGAGCCAGAGACAGAGAGGAAACATGTAGGACCCTTAATAAATCATCTCCTCTTTCTGGGCCTCAGTTCCCGCATATGTAAAATGATGATAATGGCACTGACACCACTTATCGCAAAGGGTGAGATAAAATTAATGTAAGCTTCTGAAGGGCAGTGACAGGGCCATTTTTAATCCTTATAACCCCAGCACCCAGTAAAGGGCCTTGCATGTAATAAGCAAGGAATGTTTGTTGAATGAATATTTGTACTGAGGAAAGTAATTTGGAACTTGTCCAGCACAATAGAGGTGGGAGAAGTTATTATTATCACATGTAAAATAAAGAGGTTTAAGCCAGATTGAAGATTCTTAACCCAAGGTCTGTGGACTTGATTTTTAAAGATGTTTTGATAATTATTTCCAATATAACTGGTTTCCTTTGTAATCTTACTCATTTGATTGTAATCTTATTCGTTTAAAAACATGACTCTGAGAAGGGCTCCATAAGCTTTCCCAGACTACCCAAGGGACCCATGGCACAGAAGAGGTTAAGAGCCCCTGGGCCAGATGGGGCAGAGCAGGGATGAGAAGCCTGCTGCCTTTTGACCAGGGCCACACTTGAGGACCTAGAGGGCCACATGTGGGCCCAAGGCCACAGAGTTCCCCACCCCTGGTAGACAATCTTCCAAGGTCTTTTCTATCTCTAAATCCAATGCTTCCACTACCTGTTTAGACTGCTAGAGACTGACTGCCCATCAACCAGCCTGAACACTAATAACAGAATTTAACAGTTCAGAGTACACTTTACTTTCAGTATCTTATTGGCCCACACAATAGGCCTTTAGGAGTAGGCAGAAGTATTGTTCGTTTATCCATTTTATAGATGATAAAACTGAGAAAAGTGACTTGTACCAGGAACAAATCTGACAAGTGGCAGAGTCAGGATTTGAAACCAGGTCTCACCCTCTATTCATAGGCTAATGGAATCTAAAGCTGTAAGAGATCTTAGGGGTCATCGAGTCTAACCCTTTCTTGAAGCAAAAATCCTTCTATCAACCCCAATGAACATTTATTAAGCACTTAGTATATGCCAAGCCAAAGGCATTCACAGATAGAAGAGGAGGAGGAGAAGAAGGAGGAAAAGGAGGAGGGGGAGAAGGTGAAGGAAGAGAAGGAGGAGGAAGAGGAGGAGAAGGAGGAGAAGAAGGAGAAGAAGAAGGAGGAGGAGGAAGAGGAGGAGGATAGAGGAGGAGGAGGAAGAGGAGGAGGAGGAAGAGGAGGAGGAAGAGGATGAGGAAAAGGAGAAGGAGAAGGAGGAGAAGAAGAAGAAGAAGAAGAAGAAGAAGAAGAAGAAGAAGAAGAAGAAGAAAAATTAGGTGCTAGAAACATAATATACATCTCTGGGCAGCTAGGTGTCACAGTGGATAGAGTGATGGACCTGGAGTCAGGAAGACCTGAGCTCAAATCTAGCCTCAGAATGTGTGACTCTGGGCAAATTACTTAACCTTGTTTGTCTCAGTTTTCTCATCTATAAAATGAGCTGGATAAAGAAATGGCAAACCACTCCAGTATCTTTGCCAAGAAAACCCCAAATGGGGTCATAAAGTCAGACACTACTGAAATGACTGGACAACAAAGGAACTAAGCTAGGGACAGAAGATACAAAGACAAAAAGAAAACAGTCTCTGACCTCAAGAAGCTTACATTCTATTAAGGGAGATAATGTGTGTGTCCCAAAAGTCTTAGTGCGGTCTAAGCTTTACTTTACATGCATATGTATCTCCATATGTGTATGTATTCGTGTACACATGTACACATACGTACATTAAAAATGAAATGGGGGAAAGATAATTAGGATTTATATTGCACCTGTATGTGCCAGGCACTGGTACTTTACAAATAGTATCTCATTTGATTCTCACAACTCCACTGTTCTCCAATGTGAAGGAGGTACAGTTATTATCCCTATTTTACAGCTGAGGAAACTGAGGTTAAGTGGCCCAGGGTCACACAGGTAGACTGAGTTTGAACCCAGGTCTTCTTGACTCTAGGCCAGGCCCTCTATCTACTGCAGCACCAGCTGCTGGAATTTATTTCAAGAGAGGTACTAGCAGCTAAGTGAGTATGGAAAGGCCTCATAGAATATGGCACATGAGCCAAGCTTTGAAGGAAACAAGAGATTGCACAAGGTGAAGGCCAGGACAGAGCACATTCTAAGCAGGTGGCACAGTTTACTATGGTAGAGAGACAGGTGTTAGCATTGTGTAAGAAACAGCAAAACCAGTTTGGCTAAACCATATGGTGCATGAAGAGGAGTAATGTATAATAAATCTGGAAAGGTAGGTTGGGGCCAGGTCATAATGGGCTACAAATGCCAAGCAGAAGAATTTGCATTTGATCCTAGAAGTAGAAGGGAGCCACTGGAATTTCTTGAGAAGAGGAATGACATGATCATGGTTCTGTAGCATCTCTGATCAGTGGACATTCAACCTCTGCTTGAACGCCTCTAGTGACAGTAAGTTCACTCTGTCTCAAGGCAGCCCATGGCATTGTTAGGCCTAATTCTTAGGAAGGTCTTCTTTTGGCCTCATAGTTCCCATAACTTCCCCCTTTTGCTACTAGTTCTGACCTACAGGGCCAAGCACAAGCCTTTTTCATTCAGGGATCATGGATTTTCTCATATATGTGGGGTATTTTCCATACCTCTAGAGCTCTGCCCTCAAAGAAGAGTAACCCAAAGGTAAACCCCCATCTTATAAAGCTTAACTTGTTGGATGAATTCAGAGACTGCCCAAGACAATGACCTCTCCTCTGCCAATCAAGACACTGGAGTACAACGATTTCAGTTGGGTTTTGTTGCCTGGCATTATGGTGTATTGCATGTTTTTGTGTTGTCATGGGATGGGAGTATTGGGGGAGGGGTGGCTTCTTCTTCTGTAGGCTGTTAAGGGGACCAGCTAAGCAATCAGTAGGTATCATGAATCAGGCAGGATGGGAAAACTGGGAGCTCTGGATGTGTCTAGATGCCTTTCCATTAAGGAAATAATACCTGAAAAATGGACCCACATCACATAACTTACCTTCCCTAACAAGACCAGGTAAGAACATGATGTTGAGGAAATAAGGCAAATGGGACCATTTGTTGGAGGTGCCTTTGGCTCTGATTTGTCAAACTAGTGAGTCCCCTGCTAGTCCCCAACAGGGGCAGGGGGATCTCAATCCCCACTCCCCAGTCAAAGAGTCATAGCATCTCATAGGGAAATGAGTCTTTTGAAGGAGAGGAGGAGTTGAAACTGGTCTTCTAGTGGAGGGGTCAGAGGGTGATGGGAGTAGGATGTCCTCTAGGAAAGCAGAGGGTGATCTCTATAGAGGTAGGGGAGGGGAGAGAGTGAGTAACAGAACATATGAGTCTAATGAAAGAGGCATTTCAACATTCACAGTCATAGACTTATAGTCCCCTCCTGTAATACAAGCAGTTGGTATGAGGGAACGAAGTAAGGGAATGAGATTCTAGCCCTTCTCTGCCTCTAACCTCCTCTGTGACCATGGGCAAGCCCCTTCCCCTCCCTGGGTGGCCTCAGTTTCTCACCTGTCAAGTATGAGTTCAGCAGAATGAGCACTAGATTTGGAATCTGCCTCTTACCTCCATGTGATGTTGAGCAAGAATCCTTCTCGGGGCTTTGGTTCCCTCCTCTATCAAATGAAGGGATTGAACTCCATGACATCTGAGCTCCCTTCCAGCCAAATCTATGATCTGTGAATATTTCTTTCTCCTGTTCTTAGATATATCTCTAGTCATCTATCCATGGACCTTGGGGAAAGGAACCACTTCTCTTAAAAACCTGGATCTCCCAAGCAGTTGCTAGGAAGCCTGCCTAGCTCTACCAAGTAATGGTATTTGGCATTATAATACAGTAGAAAACATGCAGGACTTAGGGTCCATGGATCTGGGCTCAAATCCCAGCTCTGCTACTTAGTACCCATTCAACATTGGGTGCACTTAACACTAAGGATCACAGTGAGAGGGGAAGCTGGTGAGCATGCACAGTATATTCAGTAGATGCAAGCCTACTTAACATTGGGTCTTTTTAACACTAAGTATCACAGTGGAGGAGGGAGCTGATGAACATACATCATGTACTCAGTAGATGCAAGCCCTATGTGGAAAGGCTGGGGATCCTGCTTCCAGATAGGTATAATGACATTTAATGGAAGGGTCTGGCTCCCTGATTTGGAGCATGGACAGAGATTCCAACATTGGACAACAACAATGGACTGGAATCAGTCCATTAAGCATGTGGTGAAGAGGGGCCTTTTTGACTGAACAGAATGGAGGTGCATTCAAAATGTACTTTCTGGTCAAAGCAGGCCTCTTGGTTTGGCTCTTTCCTTGCCTGGCTGGCATCACATGAGGAGCACAATGTTCTCTGGGACTCTGAGTGAGGAAGGAGCCTCAAACCCTCTCTCACCTGGAGCCAACACAAAATCATAAGCACATCGCCCTGTATTGGCTACAGATATGACCTTGTGAACTTGGAAAGGTCATAATAGCAAGATATCAGAAGGACACTGGGGAGCTGGAGTTCTGTGCTGAGCTAAGCCAGAAGCCAGATATGTGAGGAATAAAGTCCCAAGTGACATGTTTGACCCAGGGCAGACTGAAGGCAGCCAAGAAGGAGCTACACTGATTTATATTCGGAAGTAGACTTGACAAAACAAATGCTAGGCAGAAACTAAGTTTGAGCCCATTCTTCCCAGGGACTGAAGTGAAAAAGGGAATATTGGGCCCACAGGTGTTGGAGGATAGAGGAAATAGTTGTACTTCTGTTCTTCCTATATCTCAATAATAATAATAACAACTAGAACTTATATAGTGCCTTAAGATACTCGAGGTTATAAAACACTTCACAGATATTATCTAATTTCATTCTCACAGCTATCCTGGAAAGTAGGTGCTATTATTATCCCCAGTTTACAGTTGGGGAAACTGAGGCAAATAGAACCAGATTAGTGCTCATATGAGTGGAAAGATAGGACATATGTGAACAATATTGTAAAGGTAGAAATGACAGGATTTGGCAAGTGATTGAATATATGGAAGAAATCAAAGATGACACCAAGGTTGTAAAACTGGGTGACTAGATGGATGGCAGTACCTTGGACAGTAACAGGTGAGTTCAGAAGAGAGGAAGGGTTGGAAGGAAAAATGAATTGTACTCTAGACATATTGAGTTTGAGATGACTATGTTCTTTCCATTTTGAAATATCTAACAGGCAGTTGGTGATGCAAACACTGGCACTCAAGAGAAAGACTAGGCATTAATATATAGATGCGAGAATCGTCTACATAGATATGACACTGTACCCATGGGACCTAATCTGATCACCAAACAAGATGGTTTAGAGCCTTAGGACAAAGAAGTACTTCATTTTTTTGTGCATCATGGACCCCTTAGGCAGTTGGGGAAAGTCTGTGGAGTCCTCAGAATAATGTTTTTAAATGCATAAAATAAAATACATAGGATCACAGAGCAAATCAATTTTATTGAAATGCAGTTATCAATTTTTTTTAAATACAAGTTCACAAATCACATTCCTGCTATAGTGGGGCCAAGATGGAGCTTTGGGGACATCCACAGTTACCGTAATGTAGTTTCCTCATTTGTAACATGAAGGAGTTAAATTGGATGACTTCTGAGGTCTCTTCCACCTCTAAATATATGACCTTTCACTCCTCTCTGGAATCTCTTGGGGAATGCCCTAAGCCAAGCCCCAGGCCTGGGGCAGGAAAAGATGGAGGAACCCAGCCATGCTCACAGAGGGCAGGGACTCCAAAGAGCTTGGGAAATCCCCTCCCCTAGATGGAGGGGAGGTGCTGGCCCCTGGTGTCTTGCCTTGCCAACCTAGAAAAAAAGAAACAAGACCATGACTAAGGTGATCCCGAGAGATTCCTTTCAGTTTTGGAATCAATGATTCCTGAATCATCACTGCCACAGGCCCAGGTCATTTGGGGGCTCCATTTCTCTCCCCACCTCACCCCATAACAGGTTGCTGGGGCATGGCCAATGAGGCTCACTGATGGCAGAAGGTCTGATCTCAGGCAGGAGGGAGGGAGATGTCTTTCCTCAGGGTGAATATCTTCCCCACAATGCCCCCTCTGCAAAGGTTCAATAAACAAATGTGAGGTTTGTTGCAAATTATTCCAGGCATCTCATGCAATGGAAGTTAACAGCCGGCTGAACCACAATATATCAATTGTATAAATTCATAGGGCATTTTCATGTTTCAATCTCGTTATGTATTTCTAGTTGACCAAACTTGTTCAAATTACCATTAACTGCAATCCTATCACCTGGTTCACTGGGCAGAAAGGCAGCAGCTTTGTTTTAACTCCTCAAAGGCTACATAGTGCTTAGGGAAAAAAGGCCCAGGGAGCAAAAGGGAGGTCTCAAGGGAACCTAGTGAGCTTGGTAGGTAGGAGGAGGGAGAGGGAGAGAGAAGAGAAGAGGCAGAGGGAAAGGAAGAGGGAGAGGGAGATGGAGAGAGAGGAAGAAACAGGGAGGGGAGAAGAGGAGATGGGGAGGATGAAAGAGGAGACAGAGTAGAGAGAAGATGGAGATGGAAGAAGGGAAGGAACAGGAGGGGGAGAGGAGAGAGGAGACAAGAATAAGGTAAGAGAAGACAGGGTAGATGGAAGATGGAAGACAGAGATGGAGAAGAGAAAAGAGCAAGAGAAGAAGAGGGGACAGGGACAAGGGAAGGGAAAGGTGACAGGGAAGAGCAGACAAGGAGAAAGGAAAAGGGGAAGGGAGAAGGAAAAGAAGAAGGGAGGGGAAAGGGGATGGGGGTGAGGGAAACAGAATGGAGGAAGGAAAAGAGAGTAGAGGAGGGGACATAAGGAGAAGAAAGAAGTGACAAGGAGTAGGGGAGAGGGAACAGAGAAAGAGATTAAGGGAGAATGGAAGAAATAACAGGGAGGAGAGTGAAAAGGAAGAGGGGAAAGAAGGGAACAAAGAAGGAGAAGCAGTCATGTGGAAGAAGGAAAAACAGTTCTAGGGACAAGGAACCTTTGAGGGGTGGAGGCAAAAAATCAAGTCCAGGAATCTAGGAGAATGGGTATAAAACTGGGAAGACTGAGAGAGAGGGCAATTTAGTGAGCAGAAAAAACCTGGGAGAACAGAGATGCTAGAATTGGTGCCAGCAGGGTTGACAGAGAGGTCCCAGGTAAGGGGAGTCTGGGGAGGATGGAGGGAGAATTCCCTGGGAATAATGAGGAATATAGATGCATAAATGACTCTGGATAGACAGCTACATTTATCCCAAAAACTTGGCTTCTTCCAATAGAGCCTCTTTTTGGCTACTGCTGCCTTCACTTTGAATTCAAACAGACCCTCTTTCCAAGACAAGCTATCCACCAGAATCTGTCCAGTTCCATTCTCACCCCCATCTACCTCCTTGGATATCTCCAATCCCCACGACTTGTGCCAGACTTCCTATCCTTAGGACAGTCAGAGTCCTTTGGATGGGACTCCCCATAGACATTTCTTACTCTTCAGACTCAACTTAATGCTAGTGCCTTTACCTCTGAAATTATTTCCAATTTATGCGGCATTATCTTGTTTGTACAGAGTCGTTTGCATGTTGTCTCCTTCAATAGATTATGAGCTCCTTGAGGGCAGGGACTGTCTTTTGCCTTTCTTCATATTCCTAGCACTTAGCATACTGCCTGGCACAGAATAGGTGTTTAATAAATGCTTGTTGGCTTGACTTGACTGATTCAAAGGGCCCAGTAGAACCTCTCATTAGAGCCTTCTCCCTGGGGCACTAGGATTCAATGACCAAACTGCCGGCTGTTTGACTAATAAGACAAGAAGGCCATCAGGATTAGACCTGACAGAGTAGAAGATATCCCAGGTCAGGAAGCACTATCTGCTCTGTTACTCTTATAAGATCTTGGGATTTAAATTTAGAAAGGATTTTAAGCAGCCCCCCTTATCCACTCCCCTCAATTTATAGATAAAGAATTTGAGATCTAGGGAGGTTGTCAGTTCCCCAAGGTCACCCAAGGGCTGGTCCTAGAGCTAGGTCTGAAACCTATGCCCTATGATCTCAAATAACAATTCCCATTTTCTAAAGCTTTTAGGTCTTTGAGGAAAAGGGACAATGAGGGAAAGGAGATGGGTTGGTCATATGCTGAGGGCTCTAAGAAATGAGTTGCTAGATGTCTCCACTGGTGATGTCAACAGAAAGAGAGTGAGGCCTCCAGCCCCTGTGGTGGGGAGTCATGGACCAAAGTCTCACAGGATGGGCAGTCATGGAAAGGCTTCGATCCATGTTACTGAAGGGAATCACACATATATTGGCGTATTTAAGTTTATTTCATGTTTACAAAGTGCTTGCTTCACATTAGCCCTGTGAGATCAGCATTATAGGTATTAGATTCATTTTGTAATAAGAAAACTGAAGGCCTGGGGAGGCAACAATAATACCCCCAAGGTCAAACAGCTAGTTGACTGTTGCAGCAGGGATGCCAGCCTGGCCATGACTCCAAATCTAGCCCTCAATGTCCTTAATCCAGTACATCAGACTAAGCTAACCTGGGTGGCTCACAGGCCCACTGAGGACCTCAGATTCCCCTCCAAGCCCTGCACACACACCTGATTCCCCCTTCCCACTCTCTGGCACTGGGAGAAGGCTCCACTCTTATCTGCTCAACAACTTCCTCTTTATTGAATCTCCCCTTGACTGGCTTCCACAGCATCTTTCCCTCTGGCTCCCACCTTCTTGCTATATTTTCACGGATTTTGTTTTATTGGATTTTTAAGCTTCAGTCACTTAATCAATGAGTCCAAGCTGAGCCACCTCAGGTTTTTATAGCACTCATTGTTTCCTGAGAAGCTCAAGTAGGTTTATTTTCTCCAGTCCCACTCAGTACCAAGCTCCCTCCCTCCACCCTCCATCCTCAGCCTTTCAAATGCTAGTTTATAGCCCTGTTTGGGGCACCTTCTATAGAGAAGGTTCTGCTCTTTTTTCTTCCTTTTTTGGAAAGCATTCCCCAAATTACCCCCTTGTACCCTCATTCCTAAGGGGGTACCCTTGTTTCTCCATAGAGTGATGGAGAAATCCAAGATGGCCAAATATTGGTAACCAAGTTTGTAATTAGCACACTGATAGTGTTAATAAGAGCCTATCAATCAATGTATACTTATTAATATATGCAAACCTACCATGTGCCTGACCCTTGGCTAGGAGAGGCATACAAAGACAAAAAAAGAAACAGTCCCTGCCCTCGAAGAGCTTATAGTCAATGGAGGAGACAATCTGTAAATAGATATGAATAGGAGCTCTAGGAACCCCAAAGGCTTCATGTAGAAAAGTGATTGATCTGAGCTTAGAAGGATGCTAGAGATTCTAAAAGGGAGAGGTGAGGAAGGATTGCATTATAGGCATTGTAACAAAGGGCATAGAGTACTAGGCATAGAGAGGTGCTGGATTCAAATTCTACCTCTGACACATCCTAGCTGTATGTCCCTGAGCAAGTCACTCAATCTCTAGGACCTGCTGTCTACTAAGTAATAGATGGGTTGTGATTATCTGTGGAGGGAGTTCCCACACCAAGAGTTCTCTCCACTGGTGAAATCACAGATCCTTCGAAGTATCTGGGTGATGATGATAATAATGGTGATGGTGACGATGATGATGATGATGATGATGGTGATGATGGTGATGGTGGCTTCTATAGCCCCTTGAAGCTTACCCAGTGTTTCCCTGACTGTAGCCCTGTGAAAAAGTTAGTATGAGAATTATTTCCACTTTATAGAGAAAACTTAGAACAGTTAAGGGACTTCCCTAAGCTCACACAACTGGTGAAATGAGAAGAGGACAGATGTAAATTGCTTTTCTCACCCAACTAGCACTTTAAATAAACCCAGAATTAAGACTGGCAAAAACCTGGAACTTAGTAGGATGAGGGTAAGGATGATTCAGACACCAGAATTTAATTAGATTTGACCAATATTTATTATGGCAGCTAGGTGGCACAGTATATAGAGCCCCAGGCCTGGAGTCAGGAAAAGTCATCTTCCTGAGTTCAAATCTAGCCTCAGACACTAGCTGGGTGACCCTGGGCAAGTCACTTGACCCTGTTTGCCTCAGTTTCCCCACCTGTAAAATGAGCTGGAGAAGGAAATAGCAAACCACACCAGTATTTTCAACAAGAAAACCCCAAATGGGGACATGAAGAGTCAGATGCAAATGAACAACAGCAATATTTATGAAGTGACCATTCTGTAGTAGGTATTAGAGATACAAAAACCAAAAAAATGCAAAAGGAACAGTCCTAATCCTCATGGAGTTTTACTTTCTGCTGGGGTTATAGGGGTAGATCAGTGGAAGAGATATGACTCATCCAGAGAGAGTGAAATACAAGGTAATCTGAGAACTAGGAGAAAACTAACTCCTTGGGTGGCTAGGGAAGACTTCACCAAGATGGTCATCCACTGAGCTCTGCTTTGAAAGAAGATAAAGATTTTGAAAGGCAGAGATGAAGAGTGAGTGCATTTCCAACCTGGAGATGGAAGCTAGCGGTTCAACGTCAAGATTGATCCCATGACTGATTTGAGATTTGAGGATCTTGACTACATAGTCCTCCAGTCTGTCTGAAACCCAAGGTCTTGGCTACTTACTACCTGTGTGATCTTGGGCAAGTCATTTAACCTATATGGGGATGAGTTTCACCATCTACAAAATCAAATGAGTTAACATACTTTGCCAACCTTAAAGCAATATATAAATGCTAACTATTGAACATTATCATCATTATTAAAATGAGAGGTTGAATTAAAGGTACTTTCTTGTCCTTTCCAGTTCTAAATGTCTTATCCTATGAAACAAGGCTAGAAAGGTCAGTTGAACCCAGATTGAAGAGTCTTGAAATACAGAGTATTTAATCTTGGAGGAAATGGGGAGCTACTGAAATATTTCAAGCAAGACAGTGACATAGTTAAGATATATGCATTTGGAAGATTATTTTGGCATCTATGTCAAGAGCAAATTGAAGAGACCAGAAGCAAGGAAATGAATGAGAGGAATTTCCTGATACTTATAACAGTTAATAGCAGTAATAATAACAACAAAGACATTTATATATTGCTTGAAGCTTTGCAAAGCACTTTGTGTTGATGCCATTTAGTTCATTAGTCGTGTCTCACTCTTTGTGAGTTTTCTTGGCAAAGATACCAGAGTAGTTTGCCATTTCCTTCTCCAGCTTATTTTACAGATGAGGAAACTGAGGCAAACAGGGTCAAGTGACTCACCCAGGCAATTAGTAAGCACCTGAGGCTACATTTGAACTCAGGTCCCTGACCTCTGACTGCAGGTCCATATCACTGCAAGGCACTTTACAAATTATTATCTCATTTGATCCTCACTACAACCCTGGGAGGTAGGCACAACTATTATCCACATATTACAGATGAAGAAATTGAGGCAGACGGCAGGTAAATGACTCGCCAGGGTCACAGAACCAGTGTCTGAGGCTGGATTTGAACTCAGGTCTTTCTGACTGCAGACCCAGAGCTTCTTCCACTATGCCAACTAGCAGCCTCCAGTTGATAAGACAGGCTTGTAGTGAAGAGGGTCTGGAAGAACAGCTCCAGTTTCTATAGCTTCTTTCACTCACTTTCTGTCCAACCATCTTGCAAACATATCATTCTTATTTTACAAATGTGGAAATTTAATCAGACAGGAGAAAGAGCTGGCTCAAGGCCACGTAGTGAGTGGAGAGAATTATCTTAGCCCAAGGATCATAGATTTAGAGCTGGGAAGTCTCTCAGAGACTACTCTGAACCAGTTTCTTTATTTTACAGATGAGGAAACCGAGATTCAGTGAAGGTAATTTGACTTGCTAAAAATCACATTGGCAGTAAGTAGCAGCCCAAAGTCTTCTCTCTCCAAAAACTATACTTTTTTTCAACCACAGCCCAATGCAGTGAGGGAAGACTTCTTCGGCTGCTTCTTTTGGGGAGTCATTTGCCCGTTCCAGGCCTGTTTCTTTATCCGTCAGATGAATGGGTCAGACGAGATCAAAGATCAGAAACGTAGATGTGGAAGGGACTTTACAAGTCTTCTTACTAGAAGCCTCTCCTAAATACCAGAGACATAGAAAGACAGAGAGACCATTTTTTATGTGCAAAACAAAACAGAAAAAGAGAATCGTGTGTGAAACTATGAATCTCTATTATATACAGCCTTCCTTTTAAAAAAGAGTGCATGATAAACTGAACGTGTTACTTTCAAAACTGTCCTGCCTGTCAATTTTGCTCTGAATTTCCTTCTGTTCCTTTCTGTGCGTTAAGATGCTTTAATGAGCTTCATTTCTTTCTTTTTTATTTTCTTTCTTTTTGGAAAAAATATTAGAAGTCCTTACCCCACAGGCAAAATTATAAAAGGGAAAAACATAGTCCTTATAACAAATAAGCATAGTTAGACAAAATAAATCCACACATTTGCTGTGTGCAAAACTATATGGCTCATTCCGCACCTTGGATCTGTCTCCCTCTGCCAGGAGGTGAGTAAGCAGGCTTCATAATCAAGGCTCTTGAGTCCTACTGATCCCATCATTTTACTGGTGAATCTGAGGCCCAGAAAGGGTAAAGTGACTTGACCAAAGTAACACAGGTAGTTAAGTGTCTGAGGCAGGATTTGAACCTTCATCTTCTAACTCCAAACGCATTCCTCTCTCATTCACTCAAATAAGAGGATTTTAGATTTGGAGCTGAATGAGACCTCATCTCTATGTCTATGATCCTATGATCTTTGACTCCAAGCCCAGTATTCATCTCACTAGTCCACACTAACTACTACTCTTCCTTGTCCCCATCTCTCTGCTCCCACATCCCATACCTCAGCAAACCCTTTCTTCATAGATAATGAAAAGGTAAGCTTCAACCTTGTTGTTGTTGTTCAGTTGTTTCAGATTCTTCATGATCCCATTTGGGGTTTTCTTGCCAGATTTACTGGAGTGGTTTGCCATTTCCTTCTCCAGCTCATTTTACAGATGAGGAAACTGAGGCAAGCAGGGTGAAGTGATTTGCCCAGGGTACACAGTTAGTAAATGTCTGAGTCCAGATTTAAACTCAGGAAGATGAGATTTCCTGATTCTAGGCCTGGTATTCTGTGCACTATAGTGCCACCCAGCTACCCCAAACTTCAATCCTATGCCACCCCTAACTCTCAGAAGCCTGGGCTAAAAAGTCTCAACTCACATATCCCACCTTTGTGACATCCGACTTCACCTATGGGATGTCTCTGGGCCCCAATATCCTTCTCTATCACTTTACAACTCAGAGCAGCCCATGACTCTCCAAACCACTTCTCCACTCCTTCCCTAGTGACCTTGTGTTGGCAATGGTTCCACCAATATGGCTTCAATAACTCTAACACTTTGGTCTCTTCCTCCATTGGGAGAATTCTTCTCCCAGTCTCCATTGGAAGAAGCACCTGTGCCAACTACACTCTCTTCATGTCAAGACTGGCCCATGACTCCATGGCCTACTTTTCCACCTTGCCCACATTTGAATATTTTATCTTCCCATCTTTTCAGCTCCATTTTTGTGTTCTCATTCTCCATTATAATGTAGGCTCTTTGAGGACACGGACTCTTTTTCTTTTATATTTTTATGTTGTTTATTCAGTCATTTCAGCCATCTGACTCTTTGTGACTTCATTTAGGGTTTTCTTGGCAAACGTATGTGCCTAGCATATAGTAAGTGCTTAATAAATTATTTATCTATGAAGGCATTGTCCTAGATCAGAAGTGTTAAACACCTGACACATAGCACCAATGTAGCCAAACCAGATTAAAGTGCAATAGGGAAGTATTTAACAAAATAAAAATAGAACAGAACATAGATAATGTTATTATATGGTTTTCTAAGTCAATATGCTGCTTTTAGGAATCTTTATGTATGGTTCAATGGCCCCTATTTCTGTTTGAGCTTCCTACCACTAATCTAGATTAGTGCTTCTTAAACTTCAGGTTAAGTCAGACCCTATATGGAGGTCTCAATAGTAAAACAAAATGACCAAAAATTAATTAAAATCAAATGCATAATGAATCCAATGTGTTTCTGGCAATGCTTGCTGGTGTTGCATCAAGCAACTTCACTGCAGCCTTGATTCTGAACATAAAGCATGCACATTTCGCATCACACACACCCTCAGGCCACTCAGTGCCAACAAATGCTGCAGAAACATAAAAGGGGTCAAAGTGGAAAAAGTTTAAGAAGCCCTGATCTAGATGATCTCTCTCTCTCTCTCTCTCTCTCTCTCTCTCTCTTTCTCTCTCCCTCTCTCTCTCGCCTTTCTATCCTTAGATAATTGTTTAAGTTTTGGAGATTCAGAGTTCCCACAGTAGTAGAACCAATAGCAATGGTTTCTGGAGTGGTCATGATGGGGTGCTTGTGCTTGGACCCTAATTCTAACATCACATTTCTCCTTAGCCTCTGCTTGGGTGTCTGTGCCTGGACCCCAGCTCTAAAATCACATCTCTCCCTAGCTTCAAAGCATTGGCCCTAGCAGTCCTTCTCTGGTTCAAGGTCAGCATGCCTTAGGAAAACACTTATACCTCCTCTTGATACCGCAGCCAGCTGTACATATAGAATTTATTAGTTTGGACTCCTTGTGTACAAGCTAATTGGCTGTGTACTGGGACATAACAATACTTACTATTTACTGACCTTCCTGATATGTATCCTAGACATAGTCAAATGTATACTCCTTTACATTCATCTTGTCTAACAAGACATTTGATGGAAGCAACCTGGATATCTTCAGCCAGTCCTGACCTTTGGTTGACTTAGTGACATTTCACAGTCAAAACCACACCCCCAAGTAGTCCCCTCCTTGGGCTGTTTCCCGGTGAATTCTGGGTAAGATACCTACACAGTAGATGCAAAAAGTGCAAGTTCCTTTAAGAACTGACCACCCCTTAACCACTCCCTAATCCCACCCCAAAACACGTAATTGACAGGTTTCACCCCCAAATCTTGTACTTAAACTTTCCCTGTAGCCCCGTAAGGTTGCAGGTTCCCTAAGAACTCTTGCCCACTGCAAAGTGTAATAAATCTTTGCCACCTTGACTTAAAGAATGTTTGAGATTGTGAGTTCATTCCAGATGGCCCCAACCCTCTCCAGTACTCAGGTCTTTGATGGGCAGTGCCTCTCAATGACCCTATCTGGGAGCTCCAGTCCTGGGGTTCCTGGACCTCATCTCCCTCAACCTTCAACAGTCACAGCAAATAACAGAAGAAGCACCTACACATAGACATAGCATAAGGATGGCAATATCTTCAGAGAATATGACCCTTGAAGAGAAAAGTGCCAGCCACGTGTAGTAGGAAGGCCGAATTTATAATCTCAAATATAATCATGTATATGTTTGAATGGTTCGAAATCGCAAGGTATGAGGGATTCTCTAAGTAGAAACCAACAAAACATTTATTTAGGCCCCACAGCAGCAGATCCATGAACCAGCCTCCCCATTCTGACATCTTGACCAAAAAACCCCAGGCCCAGTAGGCCTGCCTTACAAGAGTAACCAGGAGGCCACAGAAAAATAAGATAGTATTTAGCCAAATCATATTTACCGGCCTCAAGTCCTTGCTCGGGCTCCTGGGTCTACACACAGGTCAGCTCTGGTTCGGCGGCTCCTGCTTCGGCTTTTTTCAGCTTCAGCTGTAGTTGTCTCTTAGCTCACCCCTCCTTGCAGCTAAGCCTCTGGCGTTCTCAAGCCCTGCCTCAACAACCAGAGACCATTGGTTGCCGAGTTGGCCCCTCTTAAGTCATCAATCGACACCCACACAGGTTTCACACCTGATAGGGCTTTGGGCCTGGGGCTTAGCACTTAACTGCTGAAAGTATTTTCACTCAAAGTAAACAAAAGCCAAACTCCTGAAGTGCCTTTCACTCAAAGTAAACAAAAGCCAAACTCCTGAAGTGCTAAGGAGCCCATTTTGCCTTACCAACACACCACGGACAATGAAAAAGGCACCATCCTCCAAAGCCCAGCAGAGAGCTATCCCTAAGGAGAATTTCATGAGGACTCTGTGAAGGAAGAAAAATACTTGCAGTATCTAGAAATTGTAAGTTTTCCCTTTTGCCATATGTGTTCTCTACTTATATGGCTCACCACCATTGTACTCTAAGTTTGTACCTGCTCTCCCCATGGTCTTTGTTTGTGTAAGGGAAGAATGTGCCCCTGGTTTGAGGGATTGTTTTTATAACTACTACTCTTGCTATAACTTGGTAAATGTCATTTTCTAAAGTTAACTGAGACTGCTAGCTGATGATCAATGGGAAGCACACTAGTGGGGGTTCATGAGCAACAGTAATTAAAAATTCAGCATTCGAGGATACCCTTAGAACCTTGAGGACAATACTCAGCTGACCTTCTGGGCCTCTAGCCCACCAATAGAAGAATCGCAGGAAATTGCCCCAAAGGGGGTGCTACACTAGGGAGGGTAATATATTTGGGGAAGGGAGAAACTCCAGTCACCTAGTTTGCTCCTTCCTTGCCTCACTTCATAACATGAGCCAACTCTCTGCTGGACAGCAACTTGAAATGTTGGAGGGGAGGAGGCATTGGTTGGGGGAAGGAGTGGTGGTGGAGAGGGGAAGGAACATCACTTATCATCCAGAATCACTAACTGCAGCTCCCAGGATTCTACATCTTGTCTCCCCTGAATAGGCCTAGGAGAACACACTTCATCACTCAGGGCCATCCTTCCAGGGAGACTTGAGGTTTGTTATTTCCGCATCCTAACTGTATGCTAATCAGGCCCTAATTGTATGCTAATCAGGCCCCGTGGGCTCCCTCCAGCTGCGGTGCATTAGCATTCTCAAAACTCCTCTTGACTCAGGCCAGGCGGATTTAAATATTTATTTCTGCTGCATTTGAAATTCCAGTATTTGCAGAGGTAAAAGCTACTCTGAGACTGGAGGCAGAAGCAGGAGCCTATTTGTAAATGGGAGTTCTGAACCAGGAGGGTTTGAACAGTGTTTCAGACTTCCTCCCACTTCCTTGAGGTGTGCTGAGGCCATGGCCAACTCCCTTTTGCGGTGACTGATGGCTGCCTCTTGGGCCTCAGTCCAGCTTGGCTCGCCTTCCCCAGACTTCTCTCCCATCTACAACTTTAGCTATTTGCAAATTGCCTTTCCTATTTGTGATCTAAGGATACTTTTCAGCTTGTCCTCAGGCTCCTGCTCTCTGTCCCTTTAAATGTCAAACAGAGAAACAAACCCACCCCACCGCCTCAGAATCCCAGGGAAGCTGGGGAGCATCCTGGTACCTCGGTCCAACCCTTCCCCCACTTCCCCTCCCTTCTCCCAGGACTAACGCATTGGCCTCCATGAATCCATCAGCACACATAGAAACGAAAGCACAAAGGCATCTTAGAGACCATTCGAATCCAACCTCCAACACTTTTCTGAGGGGTTTTCTGAAGGTAGAAATGACAGTAAACACAATCATACAGACATTGATTTCAGAACCCATACAATCCATCCCCTTCATTTTATAGATGAGGAAACTGAGGCACAGAGGAGTGATGTCCCCAGGGTCACACACATAGGAGGTGTCTGAGGCAAAACTTGAACCTAGGCCTTCCTCATTACAAGTCCAGTGCTCTAGCCGCTGTACCATGAGGTAAGAAGTTGGGATTCTACTCTTTGCTGGTACAATAGAGAGTACGCTAGATCTGGGTTCAGAGGTCCTCCATTCAAACCCTGATTTTATCTACCTTTGTGACCTCAACAGGCCTCAGTTTTCTTATTTGTAAAATGAGGAGCCAGGTAACTCCAGAGACCCTTTCAAGTTCAAAATTCTGTGTCTTTATGACTCCAAAGTCAGGACTTCTCCCACAAATAATAACTGATAATTTTATAATTTCATGCGATGTTCTTTCTGGTAGCTATCATCCCCATTTTACAGATGAGAAAG
Organism: Phalanger gymnotis; assembly: GCA_028646595.1. Classification (NCBI taxonomy): domain Eukaryota; kingdom Metazoa; phylum Chordata; class Mammalia; order Diprotodontia; family Phalangeridae; genus Phalanger; species Phalanger gymnotis. The sequence goes on from CM053622.1 coordinate 754,146,902, forward strand.
CCAAGGTTCAAAGAGGGTAAGTGATTTGTCCATGATCACACAGTCAATAAGGAAAAAAATCAGGATTTAACCCTGACTCTTCCTGTCTGCAACTTTGGTGCTCTATCCAAAAGGTCTTTAACTGTTTATGTGTTCTGGACTCCTTTGGCAGTCTGGTGAAGCCTATGGACCCATTCTCAGAATTACATGTTACAAATAATTCTGAGAAGGGGAGATTATATATGCATATAAAATTCCTCAAAGGGGTTTATAGGTACGTGTGTATGTTTGCATATATATAATATAACATTATGTAATATTTTATATAATTTACTATATTATTTCTATAAATATATATTTCTATATTTGTAAATTTCAATATAATAATAGTTATATATACTATATATTAATCTATAAAATACACAGGATTTTATGTATACAAAATATATATTTTTACATGTAAAATACACAGGATTTTATATATACATATATATGTACAATACATATGTTACACATAAAATACACAAGATTACAAGGGAAATCCATTATATTGAATTTTCTTAACAAACAAGTTCTTGGACCCCAGGTTAAGAATTCCTCAGTTACACATACCATACTGCCTGGTGAAGATTTCACTGATTCCTCCCCAGCCACAAATGAGCTCTGTACTTTCTAAACCAACGGTTCTCAAACTTTTTGGTCTCATTACCCTGCTATGTTTGAAAATGAATATTTGACGTCCCCAAAGAGCTCTTGTTTGTGTGGTTAGATCCTTTTAAAAATGAAAACTGTTACATTTTTAAATATTTATCCATTTATCTTAAAATAACAATAATAAACTAGTTACATGCTAACATAAATAATATATTTTTATGAGATACAACTATATTTTTCAAAACAAAGTTTAGTGAGGAGTAGCACTGTTTTACGTATTTTTACAAGTCTCTTTAATGTCTGGCTTAACAGAAGACAGCTCACTTCTCCTATCTGCTTCAGCACTCAATCTGTTCTACTGTGTGCTTTTGGTTGAAGTAAATGAAGAAAATCCAGGCTCACACAGATACATAGTTGGAAAAGGGTAAAGCATTTTAACAGGTAAATACTATTTTAATATTGAAAATTATTTTGACCTTGAAGATGGCCTTGAAGGTTGTCAGAGACCCCCCAAGAGTATCAATACCACACTTAGAGAACAGCTTCTCTAAACTAATATACCATTTGATAACCCTCCTGTGGAATTTATCAAATATGGTCTTGTGTAACTCAACCGTGTGTGTGTGTGTGTGTGTGTGGTTTATCCCTCTTCTAGACTGTAAATTGACCGGAAGAAAGCATCAGCATACCATCTAAAAGGTGCCCAGGAGAAGTTTGCTCAGTGAATAACCATGAGTTATTCTGTATGTATATGTACATGTATATGCCTATGTCCCAAGTTGGTAAGGAACTGCAGGACAGTGTAAGAAACAGAGGGCTCTCCAAGCCAATTGTTAAACTTTCAGTATACCCTGGAAATCAGGAAACACCACAAATCAGAGCTTGATTATTTTGTGAATTATTGAGACTTTAAAAGGTGATAGAAGAAATTTAATAAAGAATATTAAACTTAAGGGTGCACCCAGTTATTATTTTTATTTACCAGCACACTGGCTCCCAGGTTAGAAATGGAGTTAGGCCCTTCTAGCTGCCCAGAGCTCAGAAGCTGGTAGATTGAAGCCGGGCCTGCCTCCAAGACAGACTGAATTCTCCCTACTGACTTCCCCTTAAAGTCTCTGCACTCTTAGCCTTCCTTCCACCCTGACCTGGAGAAGAGGATATCCATTGCTGATATCCACTCAGCAATGGATATCAGCAGCAGAGGCTGCTGAACATTGCATTTGGAATTATAGAACATGGCTTCAAATCCTGTTCCTGAGGCATGAGTCAGCAGAAAGAGCACTGATCCTGGAGACAGAAAACCTGGGTTCATATTCCACCCCTGATGCCTGTTACCTGTGTGACCTCGGCCAGGTCATTGACTCCCTTGTATTTAATTTTCCTTATCTCTAAAATGACTGGGTTGGTCTAGATGGTTTCTGAGGTTCCTTCCAGCTCTAGATTCAGGATTTGTATCTAATGGGGAAGAAGGAGTGGGTTAGATCATCTCTCAGGTGCTTTCCAGCTCTCAATCCACTGATCCTGACAGAAGCTGGTTCCGTGGGGTTTTATGGAATCACAGGGATTCCTCTTTCTCTTTCTTTAGCCTCCCAGCTGTGGGCACGTGAAGGAGGGAAATGGTTGGGTGAGTGGAGGTGGGGGTAGCATTTGTTACTGGGTACCAAAGACAAGGTGAAATAACAGAAAGCTTCCACCTCATTCCCCTGGGGTCAGGGGAGGACAGGATGAGGAGGGGAGCTGAGCTATTTCCCTCCTGATTCAGATTCATGCCTTTCATTTAAAACAAGAAGCACTAAGCTGAGGAGTGGGCCAGGATCACCGTGGAGCTCTCCTCATTTGCAAAGAAAAGTAGCTCATCTGAAATTAGAAGCAGGAAGAGAGAGAGAGAGAGAGAGAGAGAGAGAGAGAGAGAGAGAGAGAGAGAGAGAGAGAGAGAGAGAGAGAGACAGGGAGAGAGAGACAGGGAGAGAGATATAGGGAGAGACAGAGACAGAAACAGAGATCCAGCCAGATGCTCAGAGTCACGTAGGGGTTACTGAGATGTGAGTGGGTAGAATCTATCTAAGGTGAAAGGAAAGATGTAGAGATGAAAGAAGGTGGTCCTGGAGGGACCCTCTGCTGTGGTCTCTAAAGCAACTAATCTCTCAGTGAGAAGCTAAGGGGCCTCAGGGGTGGGGGTGGAAGGGAAAAAGAGGGTCTTCAGGGAATCTTCTGCACCAGCTATCCAGAACAAGAACAAACCCAGAGATGGGTTTGGCCAAGACCCAATATGAGCATGCTTAAATATGCATAGACATACACACATACATATTATATATCTACAGGTTCATGAAGGGATGTAGCTATTTCGACACCCACCCTCATATTTTTTAAATTGGATAAGTTATCAAGCTTTTCTGAAGCCCGTTCTGCCTAGGGGATCCAAGAGAAGCCAGAAAGTATAGGCTGCCTGGGATTTGCTACCTAGCTCTCTGCTCCCCCACCCACTCCCTCAGATTATGGAGGGGGCAGGGCCTCATCATCTACACTCAGATCCTGCTGCCTCAGTAGACTTGCTATGCCACCACCTGGCTTGGTGTCCACAGTTCCCATCACAGGAAAGATATTGGAAAGGACTTCACAAATAGAGGAATGTGATACATTGGAATGGAGAGTAGGACTGGAGATCTTCCCTGGAGCTCTTTAGGAAAAATGAACCCACACACATACACAAGATGCTTGGGCCAAGTAGGTTCATCCTCTCTGACCCTGGGAAAGTTTTATCTTGGGCAGAAGTGGATTCCCCTTATCGGGATTTCTCAGCCAGTGGCTAGATAAGACACTGAGGATGCTACTGAAGGAATTCCTACTTAGATACAGGTTGGACTGTGTAACTTCTGAAGTGAGATCCCCACCGGCTCTGGGATTCTGTGACATGGCAACAGATATCATATAGTCACACAGAGTGCAAGGGTCCAAACTGTTTAGAAGCTAGACAACCTCAAGTCTAGCCAACTCTAACATAGATATCTTATCCAGATGTCTGGATAAGAACATGTACCCAAGGCCCTAAGTCTAGCTCATTCTCTGTCTTAGGTCACTTGGGTTGAACTAATGAAGGAAGGAAGGAAGGAAGGAAGGAAGGAAGGAAGGAAGGAAGGAAGGAAGGACCTAAGTACAAGACAGGGGAGGTGTGCATAGCTAAACATTTAGTGGTTCATCTGAAAACAACCAAGACTTTATAGAACTAGAAGAACCATATAAGTCAACAGTATGATTTTGCTATTGTTCAGTCATCTTTCAGTTATGTCCAAGTCTTCGTGACCCCATTTGAGATTTTCTTAGCAAAGCTTCTGGAGTGGTTTGCCATTTCCTTCTCTGGTTCGTTTTACAGAGGAAGAAACTGAGGCAAGCAGGGATAAGTGACTTGCCCAGGGTCACACAGCTAGGAAGTCTGAGGCCAGATTTGAACTCAGGAAGATGAGTCTTCCTGACTAGGGGCTTGGCACTCTATCTACTGTACCACCCAGCTGTCCTCAACCACAGTGTGATTAAGTAGTCCAAAAAAAAAAGCTAATTTGATTTTAAGCCACATCGAGGAGTATAGTACTAGGAATTGGGAGGTGAAACATTCCCCCTATGCTTTGCTTTGGACACAGCATATCTGCAACTGAGCACAGTATTCAATTCTGGGTCCTATATTTTAGGAATTGCAATGATATACTGGAGAGCCTTCAGAAGGGCTTTGAGATTGTGCCATACTATTGTTTAATGGCAAGCAAAATGGGACTTTTTGTTGCTTTTGTTTTGAAGTGATTCTCAGCACTAAGGCAATCAAATGCCTTTGATTGAATCTCGCCTTTTTTTGTAGGAAGGCCCACACCCTTTTGCTAGTTAGGTCAGGAGAAATGTGAAGCCCTCCGAGAGGTGTGAAACCCTCAAGAGGTGTGAAGCCTCTGACCCTGAAGAAGTGTATATATACTCTGAGATTAGCATTTTGGGGGGGCTCACTCAGTGGAAGAGTGTTGGTGTGGAGACTCTGGGTAACAAATAAGGAGCCCCCCGGCTTTGAAAAACCCAGATGTTGGTGCTTCTCTCTCTGGTAACTATGTATGTAATGTCTTGATCAGACAGTTAGAAGCCCCACCTATTGATTTGTGTTTATTTTTTCTGTTAGTAATTTCTGTTTGTATTTGCTCTGAAGTTCAGGGTGCTAGTTTCCCCCCCCCCAACTAAGTGAATTATATACACACACATACACACACATATATATATGTATATGTATATATATGTATATGTATATATATATACACACACACATATATATGTATATATATGTTCGATTAAAGTGAGATTGTAAATCCCTTAAAGTTCCCTTCCTTTAGAAAAGCAGATCAAAAATGTGTGCCGGCAGCCCTCCTGTGTGCTGGTGTTATTGGCCTTACACCTCCACAGTAGCTGCTAGTACCATTGTTCCTATACATTGATTGACAAAAACTACTAATTTAATCCAATGGGGCTCAAAGTGTGGTCTGAGGACCCCTAAGGGTCTCTGAGACCCTTTCATGGGTTCCTGAGGTACTTTCAGAATCCAAGATGTCAAAACTACTTTCATAATACGGTAATACTAACACATTATTTGCCTATTAAAATATTCCTCCCTTTTCCATCTACAAATCTGAGTGAGGCCAGGTTTTCTTCAAATACTTCAACCAAAGTAATATGCAACGTGTTGAATGCAGAAGCAGATAGGAGAATCCAGCTGTCTTCCATTAAGATAGGCATTCAAGAGATTTGCAAAAATATGTAAAACAATGCCATTCTTCTTACTTTTTTGTTTTGAAAAACATAGTTATTTTTCATTAAAATGTTATTTGTGTTAACATACCACAAGTTTATTATCATGATTTTAAATGAATTAATACTTTAAAATTGTTCGTTTTAATTTCTAATATTAGGCAAATATAAATAAATATAGGGGCAGCCAGGTTGCACAGTAGATAGAGTGCAGGGCCTCACGTCGGGAAGACTTGAGTTCAAATCCAGCCTCAAATATTGACTAGCTGTGTGATCCTGGGCAAGTCATTTAACCCTGTTTGCTTTGGTTTCCTCATCTGTAAAATGAGCTGGAGAAGGAAATGGCAAACCATTCCAGTATCTTTCCGAAGGAAACCCCAAATGGAGTCATGAAGAGTAAGATAAAACTGAAATGACTGAACAACAACAACCGGAAAAGCTTCCTAACAATTAGAGTTAGCCAAAAGTGAGATGGGAGGGGCAACACTGAACCTGGACTCAGGAGGACTATTCTTCAGAAGTTCAAATCTGGCCTCAAATATTAGCTGTGTGACCTTGGGCAAGTCATTTAACCCTGATTGCCTCCGTTTCCTTATCCGCAAAATGAGCTGGAGAAGAAAATGGCAAATCATTCCAGTATCTTAGCCAAGAAAACTCCAAAAATGGTCACAAAGAGTAGGAAACAACTAAAAAAATGACCATATTATTTAATGGACTGTCTTCAAACACAAGCTGCTAACTACAGTCAAAGGCTGACTGCCACTTGTCTGGTATATTACAGAGATTTTGTTTGGGTACAGCTTGGAGTAGGTGGTCCCTGAGATAATTAATAAAATTTTTTCTTTATTGAATTGATTTCTGTCCTTTAGCCTGTGTCTCAAAATGTACACATCCCTATCCTCTCAGTCCTAACTGAACTCATTTCCTTGGTTCCCTAAGAAATTTGTTATGAGAGTCACAGATCTTGGACCTCCAAGGGACTCAGCCCTTCCCAATCACTTCCCAAAGAAATATTTTTTTTTTCTTTCCACAACTGGGAGATACTGTGAAGAAGTGGAAAGAACAGTGGACTAATAGACAGGACCCTGGGTTTCAATGTGCTGTGTGACCTTAGGTAAGTCACTTCTCTGGATTTCATTTTCCTCATCTGTAAAAGGAGTGGGTTAGAATAGAAGGTTTCTGAACTCCTTTCTAGCTCTAACATCCCACAATCTTATGATAATCTGTTTTCAAGCACTTTTGACAACCCCATTTGCACACCAACAAGCAACATGCTAATTACAAACACTTGGCTACCAGTTGATTGGAGATAGATTAGGTATTTGAAAGGATTAAAACTGTCTCCTTAAGAATGTTGCCTAGATAATGATGGTGTACTCCCACAATGCTGGCTGCTGGGGATGCCAAGGCAGATGGATCGCTTGAACTCCATGATTCTGAGAAGCAGAGAGGCTCAGGATGATCCAATGCCCAAACTAAATCCAGTGCCAACATGGGGAGCCCTAGAGGGTGAGGAGCAACCAGGGTGCCTCCTGAGGGGGAAAATCAGCCCAGGTCAGAAACAGAGCAGGGCAAAGCTTCCACACTAAACAACATCGAGATGTGGCCATGCGTGATTGCTGTACTTCCAGGGAAACTAAGTGTTAAAAAAAAAGTTCCCCTTAATCCAGGCTGATCATTTACTCAGGTATCTTATCCCGATGCCAGAAACTGAGGTCTTCTCTCAAACTAAACTGCCAAGCATTCATTCTCTACTGCAGAGAACAGAACTCTAATGGCCTGGTGACGTTCAAATGCCAAACCTATGCTTGTCTAAAAGACTGTTTTATAGAGAACTCACACAGGGAGAGCACTCACATGGTGGTCAGAAGAAGAGATGCAAGGACACTGTGAAGGTCTCTCTTAAGAACTTTGGAATTGATTGTGTGATATGCAAAACACTGGCCAAGCAGCATTGAAGTAGCTTAAAAAAAAAAAACAGAGATGCGAAAATTTAGAGAAACCACCCCAAATGTTCAAGTGGACTATTTGTGCCCAACCTGTGGTAGAGCTTTCTCAGATTGTACTGATCTGATCTGCCAGAGCTGGATGAATTTTAACTTGACTCTAACATAGAGATATCATTTTGGTCCTCTTCAAGAATGAAGGACAACAACCAACCAACCAACCATTTACTCAGGTAGAGGTATTATAGGAATTTAAAGTTGGAGGACCTGGATACCATATGCATATGTGTGTGTGTGTGTACATATATATATATATATATATATATGTATATATATACACATATACATACATACATATATACATATATACACATATGCATATATATGTAAAATACATAATATATACATATATGTATATAAGTATGCAACACGTATGACCACAGATAAGACATTTCATTTCTCTCCTCTGTTTCACCATTTATAGAGAGGACTGTACTAGGTGATTTTTCTAAGGCCCTTCCCTTAGTTCTAGGCCCATGCCTTTAAAGTCTATGATGCTACCATCAGAATAGAGTTTCTTAAGGTTTGCCCATCCTGAACTGTCTAAGCTGCCTTGGTTCTATCTCCCCCAGGGCCGTACACTTTCCTACAAGCCAGCTGAATCTGTCTCCAAGAGCTTAGTCCACTAAGCAGATAAAAGGTCAGAAGGCTCAGATCCTTCCTTCCTCCACCAATGACAGAGCAGTAGCCTTCCAACACAGGCCCCTCTGGGTGGTCAGACCATGGCAGAAGGGCAGTTTCTCTGGTCACTCTAGGCTGGAGATGGATGAATGAAGCTTCCAACTGAAGATGCCTTTCTCCCAAAGCAGGAAGAAAGTGGAGAATATGTTCCAGGGGTTCCAAAACGTGCAGTAGCAGAGGTGGATGGGCTTCCTTTCATGGGCTTTTTCAATTGAGTCGTTGTCCATTTTTGAGATGAAGAGGAAAAATAATTGGTAGCAGATGGAGTGTTGGACTTAAGAGTCAGGTAGACATGGGCTTCAATCCTGTCTCAGATACCTACTGCGGAAAGGGAGGGGATAAGCATTTATATGGTGTTTACTACATGCCAGGCAGTATGTGGGGCTCTTTACCATTTAATCCTCACAACACCCCCATTGGGGTAAATGCTATTATTATCCCTCTTTTTCAGATGAAGAAAATGAGACAGAAGCTAAGTGACTCATCCAGGGTCACACAGCTAATAAGTGTGGATGTGGACTTTTATTTGGGACTCCAGACTGGGCAGTCTAACCATTCTACCACCCGGCTGCCTAGCTATGTGATCCTGAGCAAGCTACTTAAACTCTCTGAGCCTCAGTTTCCTCATCTGTTAAATGTGAGGGTTAGTCTCCAATGACCTCTAAACCTCCTTCCAGCTCTAAATCTAGGCTCCCTAGGCTTGGACCTCATCCTCCCCTTAGGTACCCTCTCTGACATGGTGGAGTGGGGTCAGCCCTTGATGGAGGAAGCAGGGAGCTAGGGCAGGGTATAAGAGGAGCTGAACACAGAATACAGAGCTGTGGTCATTTTAGGGAAGCCTCAGGTTGGTGGAGGGGTGGACATCTTAGAAATGGCCTGGTGAGGCTAGGAGACCCTTGAGCAAATAGAAGTCCCAAGAGCCTCTGGGTCCTAGGATCAATCTGTGAATCAGCAAACATTCATTAAGCACCTGCTGTATGCCAGGCACTGTTCTAGGCACAACTGGGGAGAATAAAACAAAAATAAAAAGAGCTCACATTCTATCAGATCAGAGGATTTAGAACTGGTAATAATCTTAGCAACCACTTGGTTGGATGCCTTCATTTAATCAACGAGGAAACTAAACCCAGAGAGGCTATTTCCCCAGCAGTTTGAACACTATCTGACCTATAGCTGGTGCTTAATAAATGTTTGCTGGTTGGTTAACTCACTTTCCCAAGATGACAGAGATGAGCAGGAGAGCCAGAATTTGAATCCAGCTCCTACTATGCTCAATCCAGCACCTTTCCTTTTCATTCTTAGCGGGGAGAGGAAGAAATATAGGCAGCATTTTGTGGGGCTCTAGGCTGTCTTCTTGTAGTGCCAACAGCTCAATTCTACTCATGCTAATGGACTCAGCAATTGGCCAAATTACTGCTGTGTCTGAGCAGAAAATATGCTCCGTGGGCAGCCAGGCGCTACCCAGGGCCCGGCCGAGCCACTCAGCCTTTCTCTCCCTCCTGCCCCTGGGCCTCTGACCAGCCCCTCTCGAGAGGTGGGACTTGGCTCCACCAAAATTCACAGGCTGTGGAGAGAGCTGGCCTCTTCTTCTTCTCCTGGCCCTCCCGAGCTCTTACCTGGTCACTCAGGCAGTGGTCTTGTGCCTGGTATTTCTCCAAGCCAGCTTCTCCCTCTGCAAGCCCTGCTTCAGCTCCTACCAAAAGCCATGTTTTTAATAACGTGTTCAGTTGTGCCTAGGCCCAAGTGGAAAGACAAGGCAAGATGGAGGGGGACAGGAACATAAGGAAGGGCACAGGTGGTGAGGAAGAGCTACAAACACCAGCCTTGTCCTCTTATTTACTGAAAGCCTTGGTAGTATTTGATATGAATGACACTCTCACACCTTCATTTACAATCACAGAGACACTAGCACATTCACTAGCACATGTAGCATCTCTCTCTGTCTCGCTGTCTCTGTCTTTGTCTCTCTCTGTCTTTCTCTTTTCTCTGTCTCTGTCTCTCTCTTTGTCTCTATCTCTCTCTGTCTCTGTCTCTCTCTCTTTTTTCTCTATCTCTTTCTCCATCTTTGTCTCTCTTTCTGTCTGTCTCTCTCTCCTTTTCCCTCTCTTCTTTTTCTCTTTCTCCTCTCTCATCTCTTTTCTCCTCTCTCCTTCTTTCTCTCTCCTCTCTCTTCTTTCTTCTTCTCCCCCTTTTTCTTTTCCTTCTTTCTTCTCTCTTTTTCTCATTTCTCTCTTTTTCTCCTCTCTCCCCTCTTCTCCATTTTCCCTCTCTTTCTCTCTCTCTCTCTCTCTCTCTCTCTCTCTCTCTCTCTCACACACACACACACACACACACACACACACACACACACACACACACAAACAAACAAACAAATAGAGGAGTATATTCTCCTTGTTGAAGGTGGTGGATATATGCGAATATTTGCAACATACACACTAGGAGATTGGTTGCAAATTCACAAAAGGGTCGGTACACAAAGTGAATAAAATAGAGAAATAGGGGAGGAAAACACGTACTCTCTATATTCTCTCTTCTTCCATCCTTCCTCCACACAATAATGATCTTCCTAAAGTCCAAGTCTGTCCATGCCATATCTCTGCTAAAGAACCTTCTGTGGTTCCCTATTGCCTCTAGGATGAATTGTAAAATCCCCAATCTGGCATTTAAAGCCCTTCCCAATTTACCTTGAACTTACCCATCCAAGTTTATTACACATGACTCTGCTTGATACACTCTCCTTTTCCATCAAACTGGCCCAAGCTTGTACAGGTTATGCTCCAAACCAGGAAGTCATACGCTCTTCACCTCCACCTCTTAAAATCTCTAACTTCGTTCAAAACTCAGCTTGCATATCATCTCCTTCAGAAAGACTTTTTTCATCTTTCTTAATATCAGTATTCAAGTTAAATTAACAAATTGCCTTCTCAAATGACCATCACCTTCCTGATGTCAAGGACAAACATCATGTATATGATTATGCATGAGGCAGCTAGGTGGTACAATGGATAGAGCAACAATCCTAGAGTCAGGAAGACTTAAGTTCAAATCTACCCTCAGATACTTACTAACTGTGTGACCCTGGACAAGTCACTTAACATCATTTGCTCCAGTTTCCTCATCTGTAAAATGAGCTGAAGAAGGAAATGGCAAACCACTCCAGTATCTTTGCCAAGAAAACCCCATGGAGGGGCAGAGCCAAGATGGCAGCTGGAAAGCAGGGACTTGCCTAAAGCTCTCCCCCAGGACCATCCAAACACCTATAAAAATGTCTCTGAACAAATTCTAGAACTGCAGAACCCACAAAATAGCAGAGGGAAGCAGGGCTCCAGCCCAGGACAGCCTGGATGGTTGCTGGGTAAGGTGTATCGCACCATGCTGGGAGCAGAGCAGAGACCAGTGTAGGCTGCACCCATACCAACCAGACTGGAAGCTGGGCGAAACAGGCCATAGAACCCTGAATCAGTGAGCTGTGGCAGTTACCAGACTTCTCAACCCACAAACACCAAAGACGACACAGAAGGTTAGTGGGAAAAACTGCAGGGACAGAGTGAAAGGAGTTTGCAGTCAGCTGACCCAGGGGCGGTGGAGGTGGTGCATCTCTGACATTGCTTACAGAGCTATAGCTGCAGTTGCTTCTGGCCCCAGGCCCACCTGGTAGGAGGAATTAAGTGGTGGGTCAGAGCAGAAATGAAGAGCTTGCTTAGATCTGAGTCACGGTCCAGGTTCACAATTCTTGGGGGAGGAGGAGCGCTGGTGGGGCAGAGCTTGCTGTGTAGAAATAACTCTGAAAACAACAGTACAGCCCCTCAAGCTTGGGACAAAGTACTCTCTACTCTACAAGCAGTCATACCCCAATGAAAAACTCAAGGGTCAAGTAGTTGGCTGGGAACATGAACAGGTGGCAAAAATGGACTCAAATTCAGACTCAGACTTTGTAATCTTTCTTTGGTGACAAAGAAGACCAAAACATACAGCAAGAAGAAGTCAACACAGTCAAAGAGCCCACATCATAAGCCTTCAAGAAAAGCATGAACTGGTCTCAGGCCATGGAAGAGCTCAAAAAGGATTTGGAAAAGCAAGTAAGAGAAGTAGAGGAAAAACTGGGAAGAGAAATGAGAGTGATATGAGAAAAATATGAAAAACAAGTCAATGACTTGCTAAAGGAGACCCAAAAAATACTGAAGAAAATAAC
>CM053622.1:754159689-754192640 GCA_028646595.1 Phalanger gymnotis
AATGGGGCACAGAGATTTATCTTGCCCTACAAGAAAGGAAGGGAAAGGGGGATGGGAGGGGAATGGGGTGACGGAGGGGAGGGCAGACTGGGGAACAGGGCAACCAGAGTGTACGCCATCTTGGAGTGGGGGGGGGAGGAAATGGGGAGAAAATTTGTAATTCAAACGCCTGTGAAAATCAATACTGAAAACCAAACATGTCAAAAATAAATTTAAAAAAAAAAAAGATCCCAAAAAGAAAACTCCTAGGAATATTGTTGCCAAGTTCCAGAGCTCCCATGTCAAGGAGAAAATACTGCAAGCAGCCAGAAAGAAACAATTTGAGTATTGTGGAAAAACAATCAGGATAACACAGGATCTAGCAGCTTCCACATTAAGGTACCGAAGGGCTTGGAATATGATATTCCAAAGCTCAATGGAGCTAGGATTAAAACCAAGAATCACCTGTCCAGCAAAACTGAGTATCATTGTCCAAGGCAAAATATGGATTTTCAACAAAATAGAGGACTTTCGAGCTTTCTCAGTGAAAAGACCAGAGCTGAACAGAAAATTTGACTTTCAAACACAAGAATCAAGAGAAGCATGAAAAGGTAAACAAGAAAGAGAAATCATAAGGGACTTACTAAAGTTGAACTGTTTTGTTTACATTCCCATATGGAAAGATGATGTGTATGATTCATGAGACCTCAGTATCATAGTAGCTGAAAGGAATATGCATATATATATATATATGTGTGTGTGTGTGTGTATGTATATATATACACGTATGTGTGTGTCAATGTATGTACATATGTAGGCATTTATATATACACATACAGAGGGCACAGGGTGAGTTGAATATGAAGGGATGATATCTAAAAAAAATAAAATCAAATTAAGGGATAAGGGATAAGAGAGGAACATATTGAGAGATGGAGAAAGGGAGAGATAGAATGGGGTAAATTACCTCGCATAAAAGTGGCAAGAAAAAGCTGTTCTCTAGGAAGGGAAGAGGGGGCAGGTGAGGAGGAATGAGTAAATCTTGCTCTCATCTGATTTGATCTAAGGAGGGAATACCATATACACTCAATTGGGTATCTTACCCCACAAGAGAGAAGGAGGAAGAAGATAAAAAAAAGGGGAGACGATAGAAGGGAGGGTACACAGGGGGAGGAGGTAATCCAAAACAAACACTTTTGAAAAGGGACAGGGTCAAGGGAGAAAATTCAATAAAGGGGGATAGGTTAGGAAGGAGCAAAACATAGTTAATCTTTCACAACATGAGTATTGTGGAAGAGTTTTACATAATGATATGCATGTGGCCTATGTTGAATTGATTGCCTTCTTAGGGAGGGTGGGTGGGGAGGGAAGAGGGAAGAGAATTTGGAACTCAAAGTTTTAGAAACAGACATTCAAAAACACACAAAAAAAGTTTTTGCACATATCTAGGAAATAAGATACACAGGTAATGGGGCATAGAAATTTATCTTGACCTGTAAGAGAAGAAGGGAAAGGGAGATGGGAGGGGAAGTAGGGTGACAGAAGGGAGGACTGACAGAGGAATGGGGCAACCAGAATATACGCCATCTTGGAATGGGTGGGAGGGTAGAAACAGGGAGAAAATTCGTAATTCAAACTCTTGTGAAAATCAATGCTGAAAACTAAATAAATTAAATTAAAAAATTAAAAAAAAACATGGGCTGCCTCAAAAGGTAGTGAGTTCCTCATCTCTAACATTATTTAAACCAAAAGCTGGATGGCCACTTTCAGGGAGGGCTATGTTGTTACATGAGGCTCCTACATGTACCAACTAGATAAGACAAAGACAGTCTGTGAGGTCTCTACCAGTTCTGAAATTGAGTCTATCTGGATATTCCTTGAGAACAGAGGCTGTGTTTTATTGATATTTGTGACACAATATGATTCAATAAATCTTTGTTGAGGCAGCTAGGTGGTGCAATGGATAGAACTTGGGACTTGGAATTAGCAAGACCTGGGTTTGAATCCTATCTCAGAAACTGAATAGCAGTGTCACGTAATCCTTCTGGGCCTCAGTTTCCTATAACAACAGCACCTACCTCCTAGGGTTGTTGTGACGATCAGATGGGTTAACACATGTGTAAAGCCCTTTGAAAACCTTAAAGTGCTACATAAAGACAAGTGATTATTGAATGAACAAATAAATGAATGATTTTTCGTTAAGCAAATAGAAAAGAGTAAGTTATATATAAAGGCTTTTTAGGAGGGGATGAAAGGAGCCTTGAAAAAGCCTCATCTGCTCCTCTCCACCCCCAGGAGGATTTCTTTAAAAAATTTAAAAAAAAAAACAGGTCTCTCTAAAAGGGAAGCTTCAGCCTCTGCCATAGGGAAATAAACTTCCAATGGACTGTGCTTTCTGCTAGAAAAGATGCTATTGCCCCCTAGAGGCGAGTCCTGAGAGAGGTCCCCTCCCCTCAACCTCCTCCCCTTCACAGCCTCCTCTCCTATTGGGAGGCTGGGGGAGGGGGGGGCCTAGGAAAGGGTGGTGGAGGGAGACTCAGAGGAATCAGAGAGGGTGAAAGTGAGGGAGGGACTCCTTTGGACGTGGCTACCCAGAGGCAGCAGCTCTGGGCCTTCATATGGGAATGACTGAACAGAATTTGTTAGAGGCAAATTTTTTCCCTGTATGGGGTTCATAATAAACTCTGCCACTCATTGAAAGGACCGGAAATAGTCATGATAATAACAATGGCAACATCATTTGCTGCTATTCTCCACAGTTTTCAAGATGTTTCCAAGTGGAGAGAGAGCAGGGACGATTATGCCCATTTTACAGATGGGGAACCAAAATCCACATAAGTCATAGGAAGCTGCTTGCCCACGGTCGCACAGAGAATTGATGCCAGAGGCGATATTAGAGCTCAAATTTGCCAGCTCCTAGTCCTGTGCTCCCTTCACCATCACAATCAAAATTTCAGACCCATCCTGAAATCATTCTAGTGTTAAGCAGCTACCCACTCTGACTAAAAGTAAGGCAGTCCTGTTGTGATTCCATGGAGCAGGATGATGAAGCCCGCCCACTCAGTTCCACTCCAGAGTCATTCTCTTCTTTCCATTTAGTGTTAATAAGCTCTTCCAGAAAAAAAAAAGATAACCCCTCCTCTGCCTCTTTATGGGGAAAGCCATAAGAAAGCCTAAGAAGTAGGGGGCCTGAGAGTCAGTATTATGGGGTAAAGGACCCCAGGAAGGTCCCTGGTCTAAATATATTCTGAAGTAGGTTCACTGCAAGGAGTAGAATTATTTTTCTGTTTTTTTCTTTTCTCCTATATCTTGCCTTAAAACTGATGCTGCCTGGAAATTCAATGCATTTTAGAAAAAAAAAGAAAGAAAAACTCAAGAACCTCAAATTATCACTCTGGTTCCTCTGAAGGAGATAACAGTTTCCTGAACTGCCTTTTCTTTCCATTTCTACTCCACCCCCTACCCTCCACCCAGTGTGAGCCCAGAGACCCTGGAGTTACACAACCCAAAGATACCTTTCTCCATCAGTCACGCAAAATCTCAGAGCCAAAAGAGACCTTGGTATATCCATCCCCACCCCCACCCAAGAACACAGGCATCAGTCCCCTCTATCGGCCTCCGTGAAGATGCTTGAATACTTCAAATGACAAAGAACTCACTAGCTTCTAAGAAAGGCTATTTCATTTGGGGATGGTGCTGATTGTTGAGCATCCCCTCTGCAACTTCTCCCTGGGATTCCTAGTTCTACATTCTGGAGCCAAACCTGCTTATTTTAGCCCCTCTTCCACATCATTAACTTTCTGAAACTTGAAGACATCATTTCTCTCCAAATACCAGCCCTGCCCACCTTCAACTCTCCTACTGGCTGAACATCTTCCAGTGCATCCTGCTTAGTGCACTGACAATGTGGTTTCTAGCCCCTCTCCCCAGCCAGATCACCCTTCTCTGGATATTCTTCTCCTTGCCAAGGTCCTTCCTTGGTGGCCAGAATTGCACCTGTTACTCCGGATGGGATCTGACCTGGAAAGAGGCTAGAGGGGCCATCTCCTATTCCCTCACTTATCCTGGATATTCTGCCTCTTTCAATGCAGCCTCTATTTGCGTTAGATGATTTGGCTGCCTCTTCAAATTGTTGGTTTCCAGTGCCCTTTCAATCCACTAAAACCTCCAGTTCCTTTTCATCCCAATTGATCCCAAGCTATTACTCTCAGCAGGCTGGGAAATGCTTAGTTATTGGTGGGGGGGGGGGGCTCTGATGGGGAAGAGCTTTGCCGGGCTAAGGCTAGTCAATGCCCCACCCACTCCTTGCCATCTCCTCTCCCTCTATCAGAGTTCCACCGAGTAGAAAATTCCCAGGATTGGAAATTAAGAGCCCTGGGTTCTGGCTCCAATAGTAGCTGTTTCTCCAGCAATCAGCTATTGTATACCACCTCCCAAGTCCCTTCCTGGGGGTGTCTCAACTTTCTCCATGTGGAAAGAAAAAGGGAGCGTTAATCTATAAGGGCATTCTAGTTCTGGAATTCTATATTCCAATATTTTTTGCCTAAGAGATAGCTGGGTGGTGCACTAAGTGGAGTCCTGCACCTGGAGTCAGGAAAATCTTCATTCAAATACAAACTCAGATATTTGACAGCTGTGTGACCCTAGACAAGTCATTTAATGACTGCCTGCCTTGGTTTCCTCAACTGCAAAATGTATGTAATAAGAGCACCTATCCCAACAGGATTGTTTGAAGAACAAAAGAGATTATATGTGTGTGTGTATACACACAATATACACTATATATATGTGTGTATATATGTACATATATACATACATACATACACACAATTCAACACAATGTCTGACACATAGTAGGCATTTAATAAATTATTGTTTCCTCCCTCTCTAATGGTTCTGCCAGTTCTGGTATCCTATTATTCTAGGGACTAACATTAATTGATATTTCTACAATCGTAGGATAACCAGCCTTCATTTTCCCCCAGCAAGATAATAGTAATAGCTCACCTTTACATAGTTCTTTAAGAATTGGAAAGCACTCTGCATTCATTAACTCATCTGATCCTCACAATAACCCTACTGGGATAAGTGCCCTTACAAATCTCATTTTTACAGATGGGGAAACTGAGGCAGAGAGCTAGGCTTAGCCTAGTGCCTAGCACACAGCAGGTGCTCGATAAAACGCTTGTTTACTTGACTTTTAAGTGACTTGCCGAGGATCAGACCTCTGTTAAGTCTCTAAAGTGAAATTTGAACCCAAGTATTCCTGATTTTATATCTAGGACAGGCTTACTCTCAATTAGATTGGAGGTGATACTGAGGCTAAATTCTGTGGAGGTGAATAGAGGCACTTGGCTTCAGTTTTGCTGAAACGTGAGCTCCAAGGTTACATGTCCTGAGCATTCTAGGGTAAGAATCTTGGCAACCTGCTCAAAGAGGGGGAAACCTGTCACTCAGAGTCTGACAGAAGGCTCCCTCCCCCCGCCCTACCACCACCCCCTTCAGTTCAGAGAATCGCAGAATCTCAGAATTTTAGCAATTGAAGAGTCCTCAAGGGGCATCTAGTCCAACTCATTCTTGAAGAGGAATCTCTTCTCTAGCCTCCCCAACAGGTAAATATCCAGCCCCTGTATGGATGACCCAAGTGACATCAAGATGTGGCTTCTTCCCTCCCCATCTCTCCTTCCCTAGAGTGAGGTCAGGATACCAGACCCTAGAAAGCACCAGCTAGGGAAGGGTCATAGAGTCCTGGAAGGGACTTCGCAAATCATCTCTCTCAGCCCTTTCATCTTATTTTACAGATGGGTAAACTGAGGCCCAGAGAGGTTAAACTCACAAAAGCTGAGAGTAGAACAGAGGTCTCCCTGACTCTTAAGCACCAGGACTCTTTCTGCCTCCGTAGAGGCCAAACTTCTCCCGAAACATCCCCTACTCCCCAGGAAGCAGCCTGGAGCACAACCCCAGAACACCAGCCTCCACCGTGGGACAAGGGCACTGTGCCGATGCAGCTGTGGAAGTACGGCTTCGCTCACTCCCACCCTAGCGAAGCTGCTGCTGCTGCGTTGGCTCCCCTGATTGCTAATTTAGATTTTCCTGACATCCCACACGGTGGAATCAGGGGAAATAAAATTACCAAGTTATTCACTCCTTTTGTACAGCTGAGGGGCTGATTACCTGTCAGTCAGGCCCACATTAACATCTGACACTGTGTGCATAACAATTACCCCCATCAGATTAAGGAAACCTTTTCCTTTCTCCAAAGGGAGTCCTGGCAGCAGCTAGGGGAGGGGAGCGGTGGGGTGGGGGGCGGGAAGGAGCTGCAGAAGGGAGAGGGAGGAAATTCAATCAGCATAATTAGCTCAATCAGAAAGAACTTCTCTTCATCAGGAAGATGGGGGGAGGCGGGTGTCGGGGAACTTGAACCAGCCTGCTTGCCTATGTCACTAGGGCCAGAAAGAGGCCAGGCCACCCTCCAGCTGTGCCCACCTCCTCCCCGCCACCACTCTTTCCCCTCCTTCCCACCTCCCACAACAACAACCACCTCTTATCAAAAGAGCTGAGGGAAGATTCGCCTCTGCTTTAGCTGGAGTGAGATGCACCCAGTTTGTCACATGGAATCTCAGTGTTGAAAGAGACCTGAGAGGCCTCCCATTCCAGCACACTCATGAACTAGCATTGCCTTCTGTAACATACCTAGCAAGGAGTCCTCCAGCCTCTGCTAGGGGATGCACTGCCTGCCAAGGCAGCCAGTCGATCTCAGGCCTCAGAATTGGGGAGGGGCTTTTTTGTTTGTTTGTTTTCTGGCTTCAAGCTTAAATCTATCTCTTCGCAACTTGTCCATTGCTCTTGATTCTATTCTCTGGGGCATCATCTCTCATTCCCAAGGCTATCACATTCCCCAATTCCCCGGTCCAGAGTCTTCTCTTCTCCTGGCTGAGCACCTGCCCTTGGGAGAGGGCTGTGGATTTAGTGCTCAAGGAAATCTCCATCTAGTCCAGGGGTTTTTAATCTGAGATGCACACAAGATGGTACACACACACACACACACACACACACACACACACTCACACACACCCCTTCCCTGATTTTACTTGCCCCTTCTGCACTCACAGCAACTTGCTGCTCATGGGCCAGCATGGCCAGATGCCTACCTAAAACAGCCCCCAACAAGAAAAAAGTCCAAAAAAAAATAATCTGTGTCCTGCACCCCAGTCTAGCCCAGGCTGACCTCATTCATACTCCACATTTAGTCACATCTGTAGGCAGTCCCAATATAATGGAGTGGGCACTAATGTTGGATAGGAACCTGAGAGACCACCTAGTCCAATCATCTCAACTTAAGATGAGAAAACTAAGGCCCCCAGCTGGGGAGTGACTTGCCAAATATTACACACGGAACCTATTACTCATGCACCAGACACTCCATCTCTTAGCTCCAGGCATTCCACTGTGCCTGGAACAATCTCCCTGATCTGCTCTGACTACTGACCTCCCTGGCTTCCTTTAACTTTCAATTAAATCCCATCTTCTACAGGAAACCATCCCTAACTCCTCTTAATTCCAATACCTTCCCTCTGTTAATTGTCTCCTATTTATCCTACACATAGATTGCTTTGCATGTGTTTGCCTGTTGTCTCCTTTATTAGAACATAAGTTCTTTGAGGATAAGGCCTGTCTTTTGTCTTTTTTTGTGCCCTCAGCTTAATAAATGTTGATTGATTGAACCCACCTTTTGGGCCTTCTCATAGAGTCAATGTCTTAGAAACATCAGGGAAGGGGAGCTACCTGCTGGGCAGGCAGTTTGCCAGCATTCCCCAAGTTTCTGGGGTCTTGCCCCTGACCTACCACTTGACCAGGCTTCTGGGAAGAAGAGAAAACCACAGAGGCCCTATGTGGGCAAATGAGAAGCTCAGGACCAGTCCAAGAAGAGGAGATGGTTAGCCTGAGGAAAGTAAGACTTAGGAGGGAACACAACAGATATCTTTCAAGTCTTTGAAGATCTTTGAAAAGGGATTAGATTTATTCTCTTTGGCTCCAAGAGCAGGACTAAAAGTGAAATGAGAAAGGTGAACAGGTCTGATAAAAGAAAAGAAAAAAATCTCTTAGAGACTAATGTGAGACAAAAGTGGAATGGGCAGCCTCAGGAGACAGTGAGCTTCCCTTCGATGGAGGTCTTCAAGTAACCTCTGAACAAACATTCATTAGGACTTTTATAGGAGAATTATTGTTTGGATTTGTGATGGACAATAGTCTCTGAAGTCAACTTCCAACTCAGACATTCTGTGATTCTGTGTGCCAGAAGGAAGCAATCTTGGTCATAGTCTTGGTGTCTCCTTCATGACCATTAGAAAGTACTCCCTAGTGTCCAGCCTAAATCTCTCTAAATGGCCTACTGTTGTCCTGACCTCAGTGGAATCAGATAGCAGACACACACATTAAGAACATTTCCTTCCTTATAATTCCTGCTTACTTACCTACCTGCCCATCCCTCAGACAGGAAAGATTTGTTTCCAGGGACTATGTGGAAATATTCCTTCCTTGTTAGGGACAGAGGCTACTCTGGAAGTTTCAACAACTAGTGAAAAGTCTCCTTCATGACACTTCCAGTATCTCCTTCTATCAGGTTGTCAAGGAGACCCATTTTCCCAAACAGGTCTCAACATGGAAAAGAATTGTAGTCCAGTGCTGGGAATGGACCCCTAGGACCCAGGATCAAATCTCGACTCAGCCATTCAACAGTCATGTGACTTTGAGCAAAGCCCTTATAGGATGGCTTGACTCTGCTAATAGCATCTGACAAAAAGCAGTTCAATGATAAGGGAAGAGACTGGACTGGAGAATCTGAGTTCATGAGTCCCAGAAGGTCAAAAAATATTTGGACAGTGCCCCAGGGTTCAAGTTTTGGGTTGGTTCAGCATCAATGCTCCAAGGAGAAAGAGACTTAACCTAGCAGTAGCTGAGACAAATATTCACCTGGCTGCATTTGGATGTGAACTCCGTGGGACTGTTTGTGTTAAGTTTATGCCCACTCTCCTGGGAAAAAACAAAGTAGAATAGAGGAGAATATGCCCCTAAGATGTATCGTGGCAAAATGTTTATGCCTTTGTTCTTACTATCTCTTCAAAGTAAACATCCCTTTGCAAAAACTGATGTTAAGTGGTTAAATAGAAATGAGGAGCTAGTCACTGGCACCAAACATTGAGCAAAACACACCTAGTGGGGGTTCAAACTGATGGCAAGAGGGAAGGGACATTGCAAAACCCTTAGTGTGCCTTAGAACCCTGAGGGAAAATGTAGCTGGCTATGGGACAGTACAGCAGATCATATTCAATGCACAATATAGTACAATACATTTTAATTAGGTGCACCAGCACCATATGCAAGGCACCACCCTAGATGCTAGGGAAACAACGAAAAAATGAAAAATGGTCTCTGTCCTCAAGAAGCTCCATCATGGTCCCTCATGTCAGTTGTTTCTTCCCCTCCCTCCACCAAAATGGATTCTGCCACATTTCTTGAGTCCCACAGCTGCGTCCCTGGTTTCCATTCTTCTAAAAGGCAGATATTTGCCCCTTTTGTTCCTGATTATTTGTCAGCCTGATAGAAGCTCCCAGCAATAATAATAACAATAAGAGGGCTGGGGAGGTTTTTCAGTCATAGCACAAGCAACTTGCCATTATTTCTGCCAACAAATTAGTCTTAATTGCACAGTTGCATCATTAGGTGGCATTTAGGAAAATGCAGAAGGTCCCTAAGTGTCAAGGAAATAATTTGGGAAATGAAACATCTAAAATTTAAAAAGAAAAAAAAGATCTTAAATACTTAAAAAGAAATCATGGATTGAATTTTCTAATTTGTCCTTCTAATGTCTCATTTGGTAAAAGGTGGATGACTCCAAGGTGTGTTTCTCTGCTCTGTCTTTTGGAATAGCTGCTTCTATGCTTATGCTATTTTCACCAAAATTTTCCCCACTGCCATGACCTAAAATAACAAGGATTGCTTATCTCAGGGAAGAGAAGCCTGAAGCAAGACCTGTGTGATTCCTTTAATTGAATAGCTGTTATACAAAAGATGTAACTAGTCGTCCTTTGTTACCTTCTGAGGATCAAACAAGACAAAATGTGCTTAAAATGCAACCAGAGGGAATGGAGATAGACCTAAGGGAGCCCTTTCTGACAGTGACATAGCCACTGGACTAGAGAAAGGAGCCAGCTTGTAAGAGCCACCCTTTGGGGGGGGCAGTGTGGAGAGAGTGTGCTTTAGAGTCAGAAAGCATATTCCTTGTCTACAAGTCAAGGCTGCAGAAGACAGGAGCAGAAGAGGGTGGGGAGCCTGCATTTTACCCAGGGCCTGAGATCTTGGACACCTGGATATAAGATCACCTCTGCATCATTTTCTTTCACACGCTGATTGCAACCAGTCTACATCAGTTCGGCATGAAATGTACCACAGATGGAGAGCTGGAATATTCACGAGATTTGGAGGAGGGGGGAGGGAGTGAATTTCTTTTCTCCTAATCTCACAAAGTTACAGAAGAAATCTTGAGCTGTGAATCATCCCTCTTTACAATCAAGCAGTTATTTAAAATGGAAAGAGAGCAAGAGAGAAAGAAAGAAAGATTATCACCCAACAGCTCTATCCCAAATTTTCCAGCAATCAGCCTCAGAGATGTATCTAATCTCACAGTGAGCAGTTTTCCTGATTGAGGGAGCTAATTGCAGGGCTGACATAGCTTCCCAGGAAAATACTCATGGACCAAACTGCAAGACACTGCCACCAAGCACAAAAAAAAGACATGTATGTTGTGGCCCATAGTGTGTATGTGGAAATTATCCTGTATGCCGACAGACCTGCCACACTGCAAATGGTCAGATTGGCCCTTCCCTAACAGAGCCCCTTAGAGCTATTCAAAACCATTAGGATTATTAGTGCTGATTTTAATTAAGCCTTATAAATAGACCCTTACCCAAGATAAGACTCTCTATATCAAGTAAAGCTCTCAAAGCCTAAATACACAAAGCCAAAAATCACTGCTTTCTACTAGGGTCATTGTTTGAGAGGTAACTTGGCACTTAACAATATTTCTGACCTTTTCTCGATGTATGTTGATATGCCCAGCAAAACATATATGTTTACCAAATGCCCTACTTTTTAAAAAATCTGATTCAACAACTAGTTATTACAAGCTTAATCAGAGAGTAGCATTTATATACCCAAATAACTGTTGTCTTCATTCAAAGCAGTCCCCTTAAGATGATTCCCTTCCGAGCAGGCCCTTCTCAAATGGGATTTGGGTTCTTTTTTAGGAAGTGTCATGAGAGGGAGACCTTGAAGACTTTTAGCACACTCCTTTGGATCTCCTCTGTGTAAGTAAATCTTCATCCTTCTTCGTCCTTCAAGTCATTCCTAGGATTGTCAAGTCAATCAAGGATTCCTAGTACTGTCATTCACAGGCCTCCACCAATATGTTTCCCACTAACTGCCAGTCAAGAATAGTTATAAAATAGTTATAAAAATATTCCCCCCAAAAGTTTGAGATGCACTCTCCCGCAAATACACACATGGTCCTTGGGGAGATTGGGCTTTAACTTAAAGTGTTAAAGGAAGACCCCAGGTCCCCAAAAGGGACCCTAAATGAAACAGAGTCAGGTCACAGATTATAAAAGTGTTTATTGTCTGAGAAGAATTTGCAAGTGAGAGAAGAGTTTGCAAGGGAGTAGGGAGGAAGAGAGAAAGTTCTGAGCTGCTCAAAGTGGGGTGGAAAAGGGTAAGATATGAATAGTTTCTAGCGGCTTTCAAACTGGGGGTGGGGCTTAAGGGAGAAGACATTTGTAAATATACTAAGCCAGGGAGCAGGATGTTTAGGAAGTCCTGAGCAAGGTTGAGTCTGCTGTCAATGATCAAGGTTGCCCTTGAGCTGGTCAAGGCTGGTTCTGTGGTTTCTGGCAGCTACAAGCATCTCCTAATTCATCTGGAATTCACTTAGAAAGGATCATTGGTACATCAAGCAGCCTTGAGCCTCAAAAATCCTTCTAACTGGCTGATTGTTGTCTAAGTCTATTGTCCTACTCCTCTGTGCAGAAGGTAAGTTCTAATATATGGTATAGTCATTACAGAGCCCATGTTCACATGAGGCATGCATGTAGAGAACATGAATGGCAAAGGGGTAAGTCACGAGTCCTACTTACTGGTAGTCCTCTTCTCTTTTCATGGAATCCTTATGAAATCCCCTTTAGGTATAATTCTCTGATGGTTTCAAGGGTCGATGCCCTTTTGAGTCCATATAACTGTCACTTGTCTTCACCGCAAAGGTCACAATCACTGAAGCTACCTTCATTTAGGTGTCATCTTCTACTGGTCCAGTCTCTCTAGTCCCATCTGGATGTACTCACTGTCTGCTACTAATCCAGTCTCTATGATGACATGGTCAAGGAGGTAGGAGGAAGAGAAGAGAGAGTGGTAGTTAGCTTGCTTGGTTAACCAATTAGCTATTCCCTTCTTAGAAGAATTATAAACCTCATAAAGTAATCATAAGGTGTAGACCATGTTGTTTCCATATTTAAAATGCCACCATGTCCTTATACTTATTAGGTTAATTGAAATGGAAAGTATGGAACTTCCTTCCATGGGTTAATTAGATTAATTGAGATAGGAGGCTGTAGGAGAAGACCCTCCCTTACACTTTCATAATGTTACTCCCTTGCTCAAAAACCTTCAGTAGCTCCCCATGGATGGTCAAAGAGTCCTTAGCACTCCACAATCTAAATCCAACCTGTGCTTCAGTCCTTCAGCTGGTAAGTCAATAAATTATATGTATATATATATATACATATATATATACATATATATATATATATATCATCTCCTATATGGCAAGCATTGTGCTAAGAGATGGGATTACAGAGTTACAGAGACAGGCAAATAACAGACCCATTTTCAAGGAGCTCAAGATCTAATAGGGGAAGCAACATGAAAACAATTGTATACAACAAGCTGTAGAAGAGATATATCAGAGACAGTAAACAGAAGAAAAGCATTAGAATTAAGGGGGGTTGTAAAGGCTTCCTGTGAAAGTAGAATTTAGCTTTGGACTTGAAGGAAGCTAAGGAAGCCAGGAGGCAGAGATGAGGAGGGAGGACATTCCAAGCATGGGAGACTGCCAAAGAAAATGTCTGGAGTTGGGAAATGGAGGGTCTTGTTCAAGAAACAGCAGGGAGATCATTGTCACTGGATGGCAGAGTGAATAGTGGTGTGTAAGGTTTAAGCGAATGTAAAGGGACAGGTTGTGAAGGGTTCTGAACATCAAAACACAGGGTTTTATATATGATCCTGAAAGTGATAGGGAGCCACTGGAATTTACTAAGCAGGGGAGTGATATGGTCAGACCTACACTTTAGAAACAGAAAGAAGTTGGGAGTTGGGAGTTGGGAGAGACTTGTGGCAGGCAGACCAACCAGCAGGCTATTGTAATAATGCCTGAACCATTGCCTGTAGAGTGGTGGAAGTGTCGGTGGGGGGTGGGGGTGCAGTACAAAGATAAAACTGACACAACTTGGCAACAAATTGGATGTGGGAGAAAAGTGAAAAAGAATGAGGAGTTGGAGATGACCTTCAGGCTGTGAGTCTCAGTGGCCGGGAGTTTGGGGGGACCCTCAACAGCAATAAGGAAGCTAAGAAGAGGGGAAGTGTGGGTGGGGAGGGCAAATAATTCACATGTTGAGTTTAAGATGTCTACAGGACATCCAGTTCAAGATGTCCAGTAGGCAGCTAGAGATGTGAGACTAGAGGTCAGAAGAAGAGTTAGGGCTGGTTAAGTCGATTTGAAAATCATCAGCATAGAAATGATAATTGAATCCATAGGAGCTGAACACCAAGTGAAATAATACAGAGTGAAAAGGATCCAGGACCGAGCCTTGTAGGTTCTTGTATAGTTAGTGGATGTGACCTGGAGGAAGATTCAGCAAAGGAGACTGAGGAAGAGCAGATGACTAGGTGGAGAAAGAGGACAGAGTAATGTCAAAAAACCTAGAGAGAAGAGTATCAGAGGGAAGAGGGTGATCATTAGTGTCAAAGGTTGCAAAAAAAAAAAAGATGAGGACTGAGAAAAAGCCATTAGATTTGGCCATGAAGAGATCGTTGATAAATTTGGAGAGAACAGTTTCAACTGAATAATGAGGTTGGAAGCCAGACATCAGAAAGTTAAGAAGAGAGTGAAAGTAAAGGAAGGGGAAGTAACTATTGTTTCCAATCTTGAAGCCTTGAAGAAAGAAAAAGCCAAGCCAACTGAGCCACCTGTCTCTGTGCCTCCGCTCAAAGCAATCCCTCCATATTTTGTAGTAAAAATAGCTTACAGATGTATAGTGCTTTAAGGCTTACAAAGCAGTTTCCTTGCAGCATTTCTCTGAGGCAGGTAGCACAAGTATCATTGCCTATTTGAAGGCACATAGAAGTGGTTTGCCTTCTAATCAAACAACTAATCAGCCTCCCAGTCAGGCTTTGAACCCTGGTCTTCTGATTCTAATCTCAGTGCTCTTTCTGGCACTGTACTTTCTGAAGCTCAGAAAAGTTCCACAATCTACCCACAGAAACAGCTAGGAAGAAATGGAGCTACCACTCAAGCCCAGGTTGACAGAATGGAAGTTTCTTGTGGGCAGGAATCGGTTTTTGTTTTTTGTTTATTTGTATCCCTAGATACCTAGCTGGCACCTATTAAGCACTAGATAAATGTTTGTTGGCATTGATTGATCATCCAAGCCCAAGGTTTTCTTCACTCAGGTAGACTGATCTCTTTCACCTCCTTAAAGGCCAACCTTTGTGTCACCTCCTTCATGAAGCCTTCTCTGATTAGATTTGTCAAGAGTGCTTTCTCCCTTCCCTTAATTCCCCAGGTATTCTGCTTGCATCCATCTTGTGAACTTATCATGGCCTGCCTTATATTGCAGATACATGTGTCCATTTCAGTACCCTCTCCTAGACCCCACTACTATTCATTCCAGCCTTCTCTCCTAGCCCCAGTGGCTCCAACCCTCCTCTCTCTTACGGGATTCTTCTTTCCCCGACCTCTGCCTAAGCTTATTTGCCTACCTATAATTTTCAAGGTCCCCGGAAGGTGTGCAAAATATCTGCCTAACCCTTCAAAGCCTCCTCCTGTCTGGCCTTCCCTCCCTGAAGTGGTCCCTCCCTTCTCAAGCAACAACAGCACCAGCCAGCCAGCCTCATGAAATACTAATGTGCTTTGAGCTGGCCTTCAATGGGGCCAAGTTCAGGGCCTCTGAGAGAAAATCAAACTTTAAAGCCAACTTTCTGTTTCTTCTCTTAATGCTAAACTGTGGCCCAGGGGTAGAAAATAAGGTGGGGGGAATCTTGCCAAGCTCTAGTATGCAGAGCATAGGCCAATGAGGGCCAGAAAGAACCTTTGACTCTATTGTTGATTCGATCACTCATTTCTTCTAATAAATATTCATGGAGGGTCTACTCTGCTGGCCTCAGTGCTGAAACCTGGGGACAGAATTAGATAAGAGAAAGTCCAGGCCCTGACAGCAGTCTAATAAGAGAGGGAGAAAGGGACAAGACTCAAAGGCAGAGAACTAGAAATCTCAGTAAGAGAAGGACAAATTACTGGGGCACAATGGGGTTCTGAGAAAGGAGAAAGCACTCTGACTGGGGGACAGGGTGGGGATCAGGGGAGGCTCCCTGGAGGAGGTGACATTTGACCAGGCCTTGAAGGGCAGATAGGAATTCGTCCAATCTGGACTAGGAAAGATATTCTAGGTAAAGGAGGGACATTGTTAATAAATGCAAAGAGGCCAGAGAACAGAATGATAAATAGCCTCGTTTGGGCAAGGCTTTAGAGTGGCTGAAATAAAAGGTGAATCAAGAAAGGTAGGCTCTGTCCAAAGGATAGAAGGCCTTGAGGGTCAGACTAAGGACTTTATTCTGTAGACAGGAGGAGGATTTGAATGAGGAAGAGGGCTGGGGGCTGAGAATGCTGTGTGTCAGAGGGTCAGAGGATATGATCAGAGCTGTGTTCTTCAGGATGGATTGTTGAAAGTGGAAACACTGGTTAGAAGGCTATGGTAATAGTCTGGTATTTCAAGGTCTGTCATGTGGCAGAGAGACTTGATTTAGGAACGTGTATTAGAGGCAAAAGGGATCTTGGAGGTGGGAGGGACCTGAACTCATTTGGTTCGACATTTTCCCTTTACAGATGAGGAAATCATGGCACAGAGAAATTAAGTGACTTGCCCAAGGTCACAGAGTTTGGAAGGCCCCAAGTAGGAATTTTATGATTCCCTCTCGGGAGCCCTCTGATTCCAAATCCAACATTCTTCTGGCACACTCTTCCTTACTCTCTGGATTTCATGTCCCCAACAGTAGCATTCTCACCCTAGAGATGTCAGTACCCTGCCTCCAGGGTGGTCACAGAGCTCAAAAACATGAAGTGATGTAAAGCGCTTGGCAAATCTTAAAACATTTTCTAATGCCAACTCCTATTATGGGGTTGATGATAAGGGGAGAGTCAAAAATGTCTGAATCTTGAGCCTAGGTGACTGGAGGGATGACAACCCCACCAATGAAAAAACAAGGAAACCAGAAGTAGGGAGTGGGAAGAAGATGAATTTAATTTTGGACAAAGGTTCATAGGTTCACAGGTTTAATTTTTGAAGGTCATTTAACACAAGCCCTTCATTTTACAGATGAGGAAATTGAGACTCAAAGGGATTTAAGTAACATGCCCATAGTCACACAACTATTAAGTGGAAGAGCTGGGATATGAGTCTGGGTCCTCTGCAAATGCTGGAGGAACATCCAAGTGGAGGTATTCAGCAGCCAGTAGAATATGGAAGACTAGAGCTCTGAAAGGAGAAAGGGGCTGGACACATAGATTAGAGAGAGGGCCACCCACATAACAGTAAGAGTTTAACTCATGGGAGTAAATGAGTTTGCCGAAACAGAGTGAAGAGAGGCAGACGAAGACAGAGAGAGAAAAGAGAGACCAACAGACAGAGACAGAGGAGGACAGGGGCCAGAGCCTTGGGGGAAGACATTAAAGGCTTAGAAAGAGTAAAAGGAGCCAATGAAGATGAGGCAAAGGTATTATCCAGAAGATAAGGTGAGCTATTCTATACATAGGTAAGTGGAAGGAGGAAGAGGAGGTTGAGAAGGAGGGAGAGATGGGGACTGGCTACTAACAAGGGTCATCAGCAGAGTCAGAGCAGTGGGTTGCCAGTTGCCAAAATCCCATGGAGAGATACTGAATCATGAAATGAGTGGCCTGGAGCAAGGAATCTCTTTTCTTCAAGATAGCCCCATCCCACCAGAAGGAAGTTCTGACAAGAGACAGAGGGAGACAGGCATTTTACTTTCCAGGCTGGGCCAAATGAACCCCTTCCCATGAAGCACTAGGTCCAGTCCTGTCAGTAATGTGCTTTGTGATCTTTGCCTCTTTGGACCTCAGTTTCTCTTTGTAAAAATAATAGAGTTGGACTAGGCAGTCTCTAAAGTCCCTTGCAGCCCTAACATTCTGTATTCCGTATTCTAAGGTTCCTGCCTACCTCTGGTATTGTGTGTTCTAAGGTCCTTTTCAGCCCTAATATTTTGGTTTTTTAATGTTCTGAAGTCCTACCTAGCTTTGATGTTCTTATGCTCTAAGACCCCTTCCAACTCTAAAATTCTGTGTTTTATATTCCAAGGTCACTTTGACCATTAAAGGTCTTCTTTCTGTGTTCTAAGATCCCTCCCAAATCTGTCTTCTTCTTTCTGTGTTCCCTCCCAGTTCTGACACCATGGGTACTATATTCTAAGGCCCTTCCCAACTCTAACAGGCTGTATTCTGACAGTTCAGAAGCTCTGAACCACGAAGGGACACACCAGTCAAGCTCATAACCCCCTGCAAGCATCAGTACTTTGGACAGCAGCCACAGACAGTCTCAAAACTTCAGCCCCTGCCTGGTTGAGGGATGGCTAGACAAGATGAGGAAGGCTGCCTGTCAGCCACCAGCTGGGAGATGTTTTGAATGACACAGCAGATTCTGGGCTTCATGTGTAATGTTAAAATAATAACAATATTTGCATTTAATCTAGCCCCATTCAAACAGGCCCAGCAGGCTTTAGTGGAACCAAACCAAAGCAGAACTAGGGAAAAGATGGAGACAGAATCTGCTTTAATCTCTGGTAGGTTCTGTAATTTCAAAAGCATAAGAGACCTGGCCTCCTCAGAGACTCTACAGACACCCCAGAGGAAAAGTAATAACTGACAAATGTACAGAGAGACCTGCTGTTTATAAACTGGAAGTCAGTGTAGTGGAAAGAGCACTGGTTTGGGGGTCAAAGAGCTTAGACTCTGCCTCTGATGCCAACTAGCTATGTGACCTTGGGCAAGTACTTTAACTTCCTTTTGCTTCATTTTCCTCATCTGAAAAATGACAGGGCTTAGACCAGATGGCCTCTGAGGACCTTTCTGGCCCTTGATCCTGTGATCTTAGGCTTTCACATACACATTCCTTCGTTTGAGCCTCATAACAGCCCTGTGAGGGAAGCAGGTAAGGATTACTATAATTTCCATTTTGCAGAATCTAAATTAGAGACCCAGGGAGGAGAAGCTTGGTTATGACATTCTTACGAACAAAAAGCAGAGATAAGAGGCTAGGTGACAGGCTACTTGGTTAGATTTGGAACTGGTTGAGGGAACACATCCAAATAATGGCTCTATTTTAACCTGAAGGAAGGTCTTTAGCAGAGTTCATCTTGGCCCTGGGCTCTTCCACATCTTTATCACTAAGTTTCATTAAGGTATGGGATGACACAGAGTTTCAGACTTTACTCCCAGAATCAGAAGGGACCCTTTATAAACATCTTGCCCAACCATATATGAACAAGAATTCCCTCTGCCAACATAACTGACAAGCTTTTACTTGAAGATCTCCAGGGACAGCAAGGTGGCCCAGTGAGTAGAGCACTGGTCTTGGAGTCAGGAGGAATTGAGTTCAAATCTGGCCTCAGGCACTTCACACACTTACTAGCTGTGTGACCTTGGGCAAGTCACTTAACCCCAATAACCCTGCCTTCTCCCCTCCAAAAAAATAATAAGAAAACTTCCAGTGAAGGGGAGGCCACTCCCTCCTAAAGTGGTCCATTCCTCTTTAGGACGGATCTAGTTATTAAGATGTTTCTTCTGACTTCAAGCTTAGATTACTTTCTTTGCCACTTCTCCCCATTGTTCATTCATCCCTTTAAGGCCAAAAAGAACAGGTTTAACCCCTTTTCCATTGGACAGCCTTTCAGATGCACGATAAAAACTGCCAGTCCCACCCACTGCCAAGCCTTTTCTTCTCCAAGGAAAACATTCTCAGACCCTTCAACTGGTCCTCAGATATCAGAGACCTAAGGTCTTTCACCATGCTGATTGCCCTCCTCTGGACACTCCCAGCTTGTCAACATCCTTTCTAAACCTGCTGCCAAGAACAAAGTCCAATACTGCAGATGCATGACCCGATCCTGGTGGAATGCAGAAGGGGTCTCCCCTTCCTGGATATGGACACCGTGCTGTCCTTCATGTGATTTGGGATCATATTAGCTTGCTCATTTGCTATACCCCACTGCTGACATAAATTGAGATTCCTACTCACCAAAGCTTTTCAGAAAAACCACCTGGCCATGCTTTCCCCATCTCACGTTTGTCTGTTTTTTTAAACGAAGCATAAGATCTTAGATAGATGGATGAGGGTGAGAGAGAGTAGATAATAGAGAGAAATAGATAGACAGATAGATAAAGAGATAAATAAATGGGTAGATGATAGAAGATAAATGAAAGATATATAGTAGATTGATGATAGAGAGAAAAATATACAGATAAATGGATAGATGATAGAGAGAAGAAACACAGAGAAACAGATGAACAGAAAAATAAATGGATAGATGATAGAGAGATAGATGATAGAGAGAGATGGATAGAGTGATATAAAAAGATAATAAATGAATAGATGATAGAGAGATAAAAGAAAGAGAAATATATGGACAGAGATAAATAAGTCAGCAGATATATGGACAGAGATAAGTGATAGAGAAGACAAATGATAGAGACAGATATACAGATAGATAGGTAAATAGACACACAGGCAGATAAAGAAAGCATTTGCTTTGTGCTTTCTATGTGCCAGATGCTGTGCTAACTAGTAGAGATACAAATACAAGTAGGCAAAAGTATCCCTGCCCACAAGAAGTTCATATTCTAATGAAGGGAGAGGAAGACAACAGGTAAAGGAGCATTTAGAGGGAGAAGACTGAGAAGGTAGGAGGCAAGATAGTATGAAATTGATGCCTAAACCTTCTTAAGGCAAAAGATATCAGCTGCTAGTGGCGAGGGACCCACTCAAGTTACCCATAGAGAGAAGGTAATGGTTTTGGTCTGAGTAAAGGTGGCATGGTATAGAGTGGGTCAGGAAGTACAAGAGATCTCAAAAGCCTTAATAACTTCAACTAAAACTTTTGGGACACCCTATATGGTCTCACTACATGCCATCTAGCTCATCAAGGTTTGGTTTGAATTCTGGCTCTGTTATCCAGTATATTAGCTCCCCATGCCTTCTTTGCCTTCTCTGCAATGCAAACATACTTTTTAGGCCTTTATCCAAGTCATTGGATTCTTATAAGAATGTTATATTATAAGAATATATTCTTATAAAAATGTTAAACAGTACAAGGCGAAGCACAAATCCCTGCGGCACTCCACTAGAAACCCAAATGCAAGTTGACATCAAACCTTGGGTCAGGTCATTCAATCGCTTAGGGTTGGGTGAATCCACCTAGCTATTCTATCATCTAATCTGCATTTCTTCGCTTCTTCCAAAAAAAATAACCTGAAATATTTTATGAAATACTTCGCTAAAGCCTAGGTAACCCACACCTCCAACATCCCCCTAATCTACCAGTTGAGTAATTCTGTCAAGAAAGAAATTGGGTTTGCACAGCCTGATGTGCTTCATGCAGCTCTTTCTGATAACTCTCCTGTTCCAGATGTTTGCTCACCCTCCCCGAGTTCTAGAATTTTGCCAGGAATGAACGACAAGCCCAGCGATTTGAATGCCCCATTCTGTTCCCTTTTGTAAACCCCAGGATGACGTTTGTTCTCCTCCCCTCCTGCAGAGTCCTTCTCCTAAGAGACCCACAGTTTGTGAAGCCCAATATGGTGGCACGAACCTTGCAGGATGTCTCCAGCTGGGGTAGGGAAAGCTGGATTCACTCACATATTCACCAGTCAAGGCTGCTGAGCCCCAGGGCCGCAGTTCCAGAACTAAGGGAATGAATTTCCCCAGAGACCAGGAACGTGGTTACTGGAGGTCCAGACTCCAATCCAGTGAGTCAGGGCAGATATGATCTTGCAAGCATCCAGAGGTCAGCTCTAGAAAGAGAGCTTGTTCATGTGGATTGGCAGAGGCAATATGGAAAGGGAATAACCACTTATTAAGCACTTACTGTATACTGGGCTATGTGCTAAGTGCAAATATTATCTCATTTAATCCTCACAACCACCCAAGGAGGTGGTGTAGTTATTATTCCCATTTAAGAGTTGAGGAAACTGAGGTAGACATAGGCTAAGTGACTTGTCTAAGGTCACACAGCTGGTATATGTCTGAAGCTGGATTTGAACTCAGGTCTTCCTGCCTCTGGGGCCCAATGTTTTATCCACTCTGCCACCTAGTTGCTGCTAACAGGTTTACAAGATACAAATCAAATAACTAAACAGGGATTCTATACCTGGATAAGAGGTGTGGGCAGAGTAAGCCTCTGAGAGCTCATAAGACAGGGTTCACCATTACTGTGTGACTAAGAGTGTATGACTGGGTGTGACTGTGTTTGAGAGCACATATGTATTTGTACAAAAGACAGATGTCAGTGAAATAATTAAAGGATCTGAGAGGGAGGAAGAGGGGGATGAGGGGCTGGTCTGTTCATGTAAAAGAAGCACTGGCTCTTCCCCTCCTCCTTTTTCTTCTCCTCCCTTTCTTCTAATCATTCCCAGCTCCTCCTTTTCTCCCTCCCCTCTGTCACTTTGCTGCCTGCTTCTCCCTCCCCCCCCTTCTCTGTCTCTCTCTCCCTCTTCCTCTTCTCTCTGTCTGTCTGTCTCTCTCTCTCTCACACACACACACACCCCAGTGCCTCTCTGAACTCTTTTCTTCTCTAAATCCAGCTAAAATGACAAATGCATCTGACCCAGCAGCTAAAGCCCTTTCCAAGGTTGGGTTCACAAGAAATTGTATTGGGAGCTTATGCCTGGACACCATGAAAACAACTTGAGTTCTCTTTTGAAAGAAAGAGGGTAAGAAAACAAAAACCCTTGTAAGAAATATACGTAGTCAAGCAAAACAAATTCCCATATTGGTCCATTCCCATATGTCAAAAACCATAAGTTTCATGGGGAGAAGGGAGAGAAAATAAATGCTTGTTAATTGAAAAAATAATATAACTTAATTTTTAAAAATGAAGGAGAAAGGGGGAGAAGGAAGAAAGGAAAGAAGGAAGGAAAAAAGAGAGGGAGGGAAGAAAGAAGTGAGAGAGGGCAGAAGGAAAGGAAGGATGGAGAGGAGGAGGGAGGGGAGAAGGGAGGGAGGGAAGAAAGGAGGAAGGGAAGGAGAGAGTAAAGACCCTGTAATCCTTTGTTGCTCTTTTTTCTGCTGTTGCTTCTCCTCCTCTGAAAAAGAATGGAAGAAGAAAAAAGACACTGAAATAGGGAAAAGAGCATTCTTGGTTTATAAATATTAATTACAGGCACCTAGTAATGAGAGACAGCGGAAGCTGTTGGCTGTGATCTCTGATTGTTTGACTAATCCTACAGACAGTTTAAACAAGACAGTTATTGCTTGATGGGACACTAAATTAGAAAGCTCTACTCCTTCTCAGAGATTAGTTGGTGAAGTTGGTGGGAGACAAGGACAATGTATTCATCCCTAGCAGCTCAAGCTCCTGGACTTAGCCAGAGAATTGCTTGCACTGGGGGTTGGGTAGAGAAATGGGACAAGGAAACAGACACTTGTCTAGGGTCTCTACTTTGTGGGAAAGACATCCCTCCCTTCTAGAAGCTCTTAGTCCAATGCAGAGACAGTTTTTGCCCTCAGGAAGCTCCTAGTTTGATAGGAAAGAACAGCCAATCAATCAACGGGCATTTATTAAGTGTCTACTACGTGGCAAGCACTATGCTAACCAGCTGGAGATTCAAAGGCACAAGGGAAACAGCCCCTACCATCGGGGTGCTGGCAGAAGTGGATCTGGGGAGGAGGATAATGCAACCATAGATAAGTAAAGTAGGATATATACAAAATGAACATACTGGGATTTGATGGGAGTGGGGCAGTGCACTCACTGTGTAAATAGGAAAAACCTCTGGAAGCAGGTGGCACTTGAACCTGAAACTGAGAGAAGATCCAAAGATTTCAAGAGGCAGAGATGAAGAAGGCTGGCATTCTAGGCAAGGGAGAATATCTGTGTGGAGGTGAAAGACAGAACATTGAGTCCAGGGAACTAATAAGTAGACCAAGCTTGCTGGAACATAGAGTACACAACAAGTGGTATGAAATCAGTCTTTAAAGATGGGTTGAAGTCAGGCTAGGAAATGCTTTAAATACCAAAGGGAGTTTGTACTTTCTCTTAAGGACAGTGGGAGCCACAAGAGCTTCTTGAGCAGGGGACTCGCACTTTAGAAATATCAATTTGGTGTCTGTGAGGAGGATGGATTGGAAAGAGGAGAGCCTGAATGGAGAGAGACCAATTAGAAGGCTATTTGAGTAGTCCAGGCAAGAGGTAATGAGGGCGTAGGCTGAGTGGCTGTGGTATAATTAGAGAAAAGGAGTCTAATGAGACTCTTCCTAGTCTAGAAGGTCTCGTTTGGTTGCCTCTTCCAGATTTTTTTTAACGTAGTGTGAAAGGGGTTGTGCAGTTAATATCTCCAAAGGGCCTATTAGCTTTAAATAGAATGTGTGTGTGAGTGTGTGTGTATGTGTGTGTGTATGTATGTGCATACATAGTGGTTAGCTGGTTAGCACAGTGCTTGCCATGTGGTAGACGCTTAATAAATGTTTGTTGACTGATTTGCTGATCTTTCCTATCAAACTAGGAGCTTCCTGAGGACAGGGACTGTCACCACATTGGACTAAGAGCTTCTAGAAGGAAGGGATGTCTTTCCCACAAAGTAGAGACCCTAGACAAGTGTCTGTCTCCTTGTCTTGTCCTGTCTCTCTACCCAACCCCCAGTGCAAGCAATTCTCTGACTAAACTCAGGAGCCTGAGCTGCTAGGGATGAATACATTATCCTTGTCTCCCACCATATATACATATATATATGTATATATATATATATATATATATATATATTCTAATCAAGCATTTTAATTACTTATCTCACAGACATTAACCCTTGATCATAAGTAAGAATGAGGGAGAGAATGAGGATGACTTCATGTAGCTCATCCCCACTGCCAACAAAAATAGACCCAATTCAAAGCCCATGACCTACTTAACTACATGTGGGGAGCATTCATGAAAGGGGCTCACAGAATCTCACAGTTAGAAGAGACTTAGAGGAGCCCCTCAAAAGCGTTCTGACAACTGGTCTGTCAGCCTC
Source organism: Phalanger gymnotis (assembly GCA_028646595.1). NCBI lineage: Eukaryota > Metazoa > Chordata > Mammalia > Diprotodontia > Phalangeridae > Phalanger > Phalanger gymnotis. Next base: position 754,184,285 of record CM053622.1, read on the forward strand.
AGAACAGGGAGTTTGCTATTTCCCATGGCGGTCTGTGGGATCTATGGACTTCAATAGTCCATTCTATTATAGGTGCAGGGATGGGGGCTGGATCTATTATTTCTTTGATACAGTGAACTCTAGGATAAGGAGACTCTCTCTGCCAATGTAGACTGGCACCTTCTCTGCAACTTGGAGAGTTTCTTGAAGAACTGAGAGGTTAAAAGGACCTGCCCAAAGATTCACGTTGTTTCTTGAGAACTTCCTACTTCACGAAGTTTCCCATTCTAGGACTAGGGCCACAAATTGAAATCAGCGAAATTGGTTGGAAGTCACCAATATCCCCATTTTATCAATGAGAAAACTGAAAATCACTGTTTGATCACTCTAAGATAGGAAGTTCTTTCTTACATGGAGCCCAAATGGGTAATTTCTACCCCATGTCTTTGTCTCTAAAATTACTTTTCATTTATTCTGTATTTATCTTGAATATAACCATTTACATACAAGGGCTATTGTACTGATCCATTAGAATGTAAGCCCATTCTAGGCAGGGACTGTTTTGATCTTTGTATCTCCGGAGAAATGGCATATATATATGTATATATATATATGTACATATATATATATGTACGTAGGCATATATACACACATATGTGTGTGTATATATATATATATACATTTATTTTTAAATTAGATTTCTGCAATTAAAAAGTCTTTCATGTTAATTTTGTATAGACAAGCTAGAGATATGTGAGTTAGATGTTAGTATAGTAAGGTGAATCCAGAGTGGGTTGAATGATCAATATAAGAGTAGTCATTAACAATTCAAAGTCAACTTCAAATGATGAGGTCTCTAGTAGAGTGCCCTAGGGATATGTCTTTGTCCCAGTGATGTTAACATTTTATCAATGTCCCAAAGGAAGGTATTAGTGGCTTACTTATTTTGTAGAGGACACAAAGCTAAGGGAGATAACTTCAAACAGGCCAGAACATTGGACCAAATCAAATGAGATAAAACATCATTGGGACAAATGTAAAATCCTATACTTGGATTCTAAAACATCAATTTTGTAAGTTCAATATGGGAGAGCCATAGTTAAGTAGTGATTCATTTGAAAAAGATCTGGGAGACTTGGTGAACCACAAGCTCGGTACACATTAAACAGTGCAACATAACAGCTGAAAAAATAAAAATAAGTAAATAAAACAAAAACCCGATGTGATCTTGGCTGCATCACAGAGAGCATCGCACCCAAGAGGGACCATACCTAAAATATTGTGTTTAGAGCTGTTCGCCCCATTCTAAGAATGACATTGGTAGGGTGGTAACCATGCAGAGAAGGGTAACCAGGATGATGAAAGGCTTCAAGATTTTAAACAAGCTAAGGTGAAGGAACTGGGGATGTTTAGCCTGGAGAATGGGAGACTTGAGGTCATGATCATTGTCTTCCATACATTTTCAGACATAGTCAGTGTGGGCTTGACTATGCATGTCTGTCACAAGGGTGTAATTTTTCTTACAGGTGGAGTGCCAAAAAAAGCATAGAAAAGAGGACCATTGAGGCATCTTTTTTTTCCTTAATGCATCAAAGAGAACAGAAGGCCAAAAAGAGTAGGCAAGGAGGACAGCTGTGAAAACTATGGGTTGAACTAATTACTTTAAAAGAAAAGCAATCTATGCCTAATGGAGACTTGTGGTTTCATGTGTGATCCTCTTACGGAAATACTTGTTTTACTTGGTGCTTGTTAAGTTGTGAATAAAAATAAGTTCTGAAAAAGAATAGCTCTCTTCAGGTAGATAAAGGGCTGTTGTACAAAGAGAACTGGATTGGTTCCACTTGACCCCAGAGAGATGGAGATGACAATACCACCAACAATAATAATGACAGTAGCAACAATAGTATGTCTATGGCATTCTAATGTCTGCAGAGGGCTTTAGAAATCTGGTCTTATTTCATCATTCATGTCACAGAGAGGGAAATTTTGGTTTGATGGAGAGGAGATGTTACCAAACATTAGAGCTCTCCAAAGACAGAATGGGTGACCTCAGGGCCAGTAGGTTCCCCTTCACCAGAGGCCTTCAAGCAAAAGTTGGGGAACCATCTGTTTGGAATATCCAAAGGCATACTCTTCTCAATTCAGTGACAGTTGGACAAAAGGGAATCTGGGGTCCCTTCCAACTTGGAGCTTCTGTAAGTCTTTTCTTCTCCTGGATAAAAAGCTCCGGTTCCTTTAAGTGGTCTTTATAGGACAACATCCAATCCCTTCTCCTTCATGAACACCCTCCTCTCTGAACAGCAGCTTGTCAGTGTCTTTTCTAAAATGTGGCCCTCAGAATGAACACAATACTCTAGATCTGCTTGATTCAGACAAAGGACAGTAAGATCATCACCTCCTTTTCCTGGATATTTTTTCTATTTATGCAACATAGGATTGGATGAGTTTTGGGGTTTTTTTTTGCTTTCTGTGTCCCACTGTTCACATCTATCAGGCTCACAGTCCTCTAAAGCCAAATAGGATATTTTTTATGGTGTCTCCTAATCACCACCGGGATCAAAAATAAAGTCCTGGCATTCAAAGCCCCTCTGAATTAGCCCCCTAATGCTTTTCCAGTCTCTTTAGCCTTATTCCACAGCCCACCAGAATTCTGACATCCAATGACATGGCCTCCTTATCATCTCTCACTCAAGACATCGCATATCCTGACTCTGAGCATTTGCTTTGCTTCTCTCCCATGCCTGGAATGCTCTGCCTCCCCATCTCTGCCTCCTAGCTTCCTTGGCTTCCTTCAAGGCCCAGCTATAATCCTACCTTCTACAAGAAGCCTTTTCTGATCTCCCTTAAAATGTTAGTGCATAGTAGGTAGAGCTCTGGGCCTAGAGTCAGGAAGATCTGAGTTCAACTCCAGTCTCATCCATTTGCTAACTGTGTGACCCTAAGAGAGTCATCTAACCTCTGTTTACCTTAGTGTCTTCATCTGTACAATGAGAATGATAATAGTCCCTCCCTCCCTCCCTCCCATGGTTGTTGTGAGATGATATTTGCAAATTGCCTGGTACATAGTAAGTGCTACATAAATGTTAGTTATTATCACCATCATTAGTAGTAGTAGTGCCTCCATTCTGTGATTACCTCTCATTTATCCTGCTTTTATCTTGTTTTCCTCTTATTCAGAAAAGGCATGATTGTACTTGATTATTATGTGAGAGGCAGCTAGGTGGTGCAGTGGATAGAGTGCTGGACCTAAAGTCAGCAAGACTCACTTTCATGAGTTCAAATCTGCCCTCAGACATTTATTAGCTGTGTGACCCTAGGCAAGTCACTTAACCCCATTTGCCTCAGTTTCCTCACCTGTAAAAATGAGCTGGAAAAGGAAATGGCAAAGCACTCCAGTATCTCTGCCAAGAAAACCCCAAATTGGGTCATGAAGAGTCTGAAATGACTCAACAACAATAACACGTCTCTCCCATTAAACTGTGAGCTTCTTGAGAACAAGGACTGCCTTTTACCTTTCTTTGTATCCCCAGAGTGCCTAGCACATAGTAGGTGCTTAATAAATGCTTATTGACCAACTAAGTGAAGGGTCCTCTGGGCCCGGCACTCTATCTATGGCACCACCTAGCTGCCTCTCACATAATAAAATACAATTATGCCTTTTCTGAGTATAAGGAAAAAGAGATTAAGAAGTGACACAATTGGTCCAAGAACATACAATTAACAATACAATACAATTAGCATACAATTAATAAGTATCTGAGGTAGAACTAAGCACTCAATGGAACTGGGACCCAGATCCTCCGATTCAATGAAGAGCCTTCATAGTCTGCTTCCTCTCTAAGCCTGAGCCTTGCCTGGTTCCACATCTACCACTAACATCTAGTCTTGGGAGAGTCCCTTGACCAATCTAGCCCTCAGTTTATTCCTCTTCACATGAAGGTCTGACAGTGTCTGAGGCTCCTTCCAACCCTGACATTCTCTGATTCTTAGATCTTGCCTTTCTGTGGGAAGATATCATCATGGCTCGGTGACGCGTTAGAGCCTACTAGAACAAAAACCTCAGCCACAGCCTGGGCTAAGTCCTAAGGGAGGTAGGGCTAGAGGTCTACAGTAACCAGAGGCCAGACCCATCTCCTGCTCATCCCAGGAAAAAAAAAAAAGAAAAGGTGCTTTCTTCTCTCCTCCACCCTTTCTTCTCTGTTCCTTTCAAGTGCAGCTTTGAGATTCCTTGACTTTTAATAAATTCCTCATTGTCCCAGGGAGAGCCTGAAAAATTTCTCCCTAAGATCAGAACTTCGGTAAACTGTCTCCTGAGATGGAGATAGGGGCAGGGGTGAGTCACGCAGTCAGCCAGCAGCGTCTGTGAAGAGTGACACAGGCAGCCCAGTTGGGGGAAATCTGAGCACTTTTCTCCCCAGCGTTTATGAGTGTCTTCTTTGGCCTTGTAGACAGGACCCCCAAACAATGGCATATCTCCAAAATGCTAAGGATCATATAGGATTTGGGGTCAGAAACCCTGGCTCTGCCACTTACTCTTTATGTAAGTCTTCCAGCTCAAAAAAAAAAAATCTGTAATTCCAGGCTTTCCCCCTACCTCTTCTTTCAGGAGGGTAGAAAGAATAATAAACTAATACCCAGGAGACTTCAGTTCAAGACCCAGCTCTGCTACAAACTTGTTTTATGACCATAAGCAACTGATTTCAATTCTCTGAGTCTTCAAATGAGAGGAGTGGGAACGGGAAGGGATGTGGGACACCATCTAACCCACACCCTTCATTTTGCAGATGAGGAAAATGAGGCCCAAAAATGGGAAATCGATTACTCAAGGACACACGTCTCAGAGCTGAAATGTGAATCCAGGTCCTCTGGCTCCAAACCTACCACAATTTCTCTTCCACTATAAAATGAAAGGTTTGGACTAATGCCTAAGATTCCTTCCAGCTTTAGCATTCTGTGAACTCTAGGAAGTAACTCTCTCTGTTCCCCTTATCCTCTTTCATTCCTCTTCTCTTCCTTTTTTTTCTCTCTCTCTCCTTCCCTCTTCTTCCTCCTCTCACCCAGTCTCCCTAGGCATTGAATATCACTCTGATTCCAGCAGTAGAAAACCATTGATGATTCCAGGAGCCACTGAGGTCTACAGAGGTAAGTTACTAAGGGCATGCTGTTCTACTAGGTGGTAGCAAGCCCCAGGGGCAGTCTCTACACAGCTATGCAAATGCTATGCTTACTGTGTTGGGATTCCTAGGTGTTTATCACTGTGTAAATTCCTATGACTCTCTGGGGTCTGAATCTAGAAAATTCTGCAGGCTTTATCTATCTGGGATCAGGAACGGGGAGGCAGTGCTACAGGAATGACTGTGTTAAATATTCGGGAAATCTCTGATGAGAAGATAAAATAACTAGGTTGGACTAAATAATCTGTAAAGTCTTTAACATTTCTAGGTGCCTAAAGGAAACTTTTAGGGGTATTCCCCTCTTTCCCTGGCAAGGGTACCATCATAGAAGGGGCTAGTCCTTCATCACCTGGGCTCTCTCAAGCTAAAAGCTCATGCTAGCTCATACAGTTGATATATTGTCCTACACCCCGCCCCCAAATCCCCATTGCTTCTCAGGCATTTATCCAGCCCAGAAATTCCAGACCTAGCACTTTCCCTTATTTCTATTCAACCTGAAAGCATCAGCCCAATCCCGTCTGGATCTGAATTGAAATGCAGGTGGCATGTGCAACCGGGTTTCTAAAATTACCAAAATTCACCACAATCGGAGAAGGGTCATTATCGGAAACAGATTTCATTTCCATGGAAACAGAAAGATAATGCCAAGTCTGGTCATTTTTATTCTCTAAAAAGAGAGAGACAAAGAGACAGAGACAGAGATATGGAAAAAAGACAGACAGGAAGGGGTGGGTGGGGGAGCCAGAGACTAGGGAAAAGTCAAAAAGGAAAAGAAAGCTAAGTACACAGAGAGACGGGAAGAGAAATGAGGGTGAACTTTAGGGACTGTGCTGAACCAGAGAAAAGCAAAGCTGGAAGAGGGCTGGGACATCAGCTGTAAGGTCTGAGCACCTCGTTTTACAGAAAAGGAAACCGAGACCCAGAGAAGCTGAGAGACTTGCCATTTACTATGTGACCACAAGTAAGTCGTTTGGCTTCTGGAATAGTGGCTAGAGAACTGGACATGGAGTTTGGAAGCCCCATCCCACCTCAGACATTTACTAGTTGTGTGTTTCTGTGGGCAAGTCACTTTAAAAAAAACCCTCTCTGTGCCTTAGTTTCCTCACCTGTAAAATGAAGGGATTGGACTTGATGACTTCTGATGTCTCTCCTAGTTCCAGATTTTTGTACTTCCTTCATTATAGAGATAAGGAAAGGGATATGAAGTGAGATCCACTATTATTTCCTAAGAACATATGGCCATCCTGGGTGTGGAACTAGAACCCTGACTTTCCGACTTGTTGGCTAGCAATCATGTGATATATGCCTGACTCCCCCAAATTAACCCTCCCGCTCCACCCAGATACAGCCAGAAGCATGAATCTTATATTTTTGGAGGGTAACAAATCTATGCTTTCATTTCTCTCAGTATAGACACTCCCTCTACAATGCATCTCAGTGTTTGCAGAGCTGCCTGGTATACTGAGAGGATTAGTAGCTCATCCAGGTTTGGGAAGATTCAAACCTTTGTCTTTCCAAGGCTGAGGCCAGTCCTCTGGCCCTTCTAGCCCTTCTGTCCATGCTGCCCCTTTTACTTTCAATAAATGGTCATGATTATGGATGAAAAGTTGGAAGTCTAATGGTCTTGACCAGAAATCACCCACAAATGTGCCTTGCTGGCTCTACTCTCTCATCCTTTCTGCCGAGTGCATAGCATTCTTCCCACCAGCACCCACGAAGATGGCCATCGACCCCAACTAGCCTATCAAGCCCAAATTCTATGATAGAGGCTTAGTATCAGAGCAGCCAGCTGACCTCCCCTCTTAAGGAAAACACGGGGGAATGAGGAATGTTCAGTTCCAAGAAGGTGTCCAAGGTAGGATTCAACTCAGAACCTCATAGCTCTAAGTCAAGGGCTCTGTCTATTATGACACACCACCTCTCAGATCTGGATCTAGATTTCAAGGGGATAGGGGGTGGACTTGGTCTCCTCTAAGGCTCTAAGGTGCTTCACTTCCCTTTTGACTCTTCTTCAGATTTTCCAGACTTCAACCCCAGGGCTCCGTTGCCTCCTCATAGCTTCAGACACCTACTAACTGCATGACCCTGGGCAAGTCACTTACTTGCAGCTTGCCCTGGCTTCTTCAATTGTAAAATTGGGATAATCATAGCACCTATCTCTCAGGGCTGTTGTGAGGATCAAATGAGATTGTATTTATAAAGTGGTTGACAGAGTGCCTGACACATAGTGGGTGCTTAATAAATATTTGTTTCCTTGCTTTTCACCCTGGAACTTCCCTTAGAACCTGGGGCTTCCTCATCTGTCCCTTCGAACTTCTTATCCCAGAATATCCCTCCACCATGATGGCCTTCTTTTTCCCATTGGGAAGTTCCTCTGGCTGACCTTCATTCTCCTTCTGGCTCTGCATCTAACTTCCTAAACTTCAATATCATGCCCCACTCCCCATCCAGGCATATTCCCAACCCTCCATTTCCTTCCTTTTTAGTTCCTTTTTGTGTTTTGTTCCCCCACTTCTTGAGGGTGGGGACTCTTTCTTTTTGTTTGATTTGTATCCCCAGCCTTAGTACAGTCTTGGCATACAGTAAGTGCTTCATAAATGTGGGTTACTTTGCTTCTAAAGTGTCACCAAGCTTTCAGATTCTCTCTTGATAAATGACATTGGCAAGCTGGATCCTATCCATAGAGGGGAGACCAAAAAGTGAGAGAGGGGTCTAGAAGACATGTTATGTGAAGAATTCTTCAGGCAACTCAGAGTAATGGGAGGGGACAGGGGGCGTAAGATACCAGGTATCTTCAAAATGTTAAGAGGGCACAGGGAGAGTTGGAGGGGAGTCAGCCCAGTCTGACAACTGACTGTTTGGGCTAATAACCTCAAGCAGAGGAGTGGAATCACGCCAAAAGCAAAGACAGAACAGGAGCCATCTCTCCCCCTCGACCTACCATTCTCTTAACTTACCCATTTCTGTCAAGATCACAACTATCCTTCCAGCTGCCCAAGCTGATCACTAGAAGCAGCAGCCCTGGAGTATTCACTCTCCCTCCATGGTCAAGTGCTTGCCAAGTCTAGTTTATTCTATTCACACACTATCTCTGGAATCGATCAGCTTTGATCTCCTTAGGGCACACTCACCCTAATTCAAGCATCCAACCCCGCCTGTCTGGATTATTCCAATAACCCTCTTTTTTGGGTTCCCAGTCTCTC
>CM053622.1:754192740-754202868 GCA_028646595.1 Phalanger gymnotis
CTCTCTCTCTCTCTCTCTCTCTCTCTCTCTCTCTCTCTCTCTCTCTCTGTCTCTCTCTCCTCTACATAGCTGCTAAATGGGAATCTCTAACACAGGTCTGACCGACCATGTCCTGCCTCTGCTCTAGTAACCGGTTCCGGCCCCTTTAAAAAATCCCTGTTTAGAATTTAAAGCACTTCACAATCTGGTACCAGGATAACTTTCCAGGCTGATCATACAATATACCCCCTCACACAGAATGCTTTCCAGCCAAATTGGCTTTCTTACTGCTCCTCAGTTATTCCATTTCCGATCCCTGTACCTTTAAGAAGAAGAAAGCTCACATCTAAAGTGCCTACTATGTGCCAGGTGCTTTACAAATGTTATCTCATTTGATCTCCCCAACAGCCCTGGGAGGCAGGTGCTGTTATTATCCTCATGTTACGGATGAGGGAACTGAGGCGGGGCAAAGGTAAAGTGACCCACCCAGGGTCACGCAGCCCAATGAGTGTCTGAGGCCAAATCTAAACCTAGATCTTCCTGACTCCAGGCCCAGCCCTCTATCTGGCACGTCAGCTAGCCACCACACAGTCTTTCCCCAAGCCCTGAATGACTCCTCTTTCTTCTTAACTCTACCTAGGTGATCTAATGCAGAGAGAGCATGAGATCTGGAGTCAGAAAAACTTGAGCTCAAATCCAGCCTTAGCTACTTAGCGACTGTGTGATCTTGGCCAAGTCACTTAATCTCTGTCTGCCTCAGTTTCTTCATCAGTAAAATGGGGTTAGTGATAGCATCTATCTCACAGGCTTGTTGTGAGGCTCCGTGTGATAACAGGTATAAAGTACTTCGAAAGTCTTAAACGACTACATAAATGCTAGCCATTCTTATTATTCAAGTACCACTCCCCACACAGAACTTTCTTGATTCCCCCAGGTATCACCCACCTCCACCAAAAATATTCTCCACCTATTTTGCATACATTTGTATTGTAGTTAGGTGGCCCAGTGAACTGAGAGTTGGTCCTGGAGTCAGGAAAACCTAAGTTCAAATGTGGCCTCAGATACTTATTGGGCTGTGTGACCCTGGGCAAGTCACTTAACCTGTTTTTTCATCTTGGTAAATGGAAATAATAATAATACCTACTTCTCTGTGTTGTTGTGAAGATAAAATGAGAGAGACAGAGAGACACAGAGAGACAGACAGAAAGACAGAGAGACAGAGACAGACAGAGAGACAGACAGAAGGACAGAGAGACAGACAGACAGAGACCTAGAGACAGAGAGAGAGAGGGAGGAAGAAAGAGAGAGAAAGAGATAAAGATAGAGACAGAGACAGAGAGACAGAGGGAGGGAGGAAAGGGGAGAGGGAGAAAGAGAGAGAGAGAGAGAGAGAGAGAGAGAGAGAGAGAGAGAGAGAGAGAGAGAGAGAGAGGGTTTCATAAATCTTAAGGCATTACATAAATGCTAGTTATTGCCATTACTTTTATGGTTTTCTTCTTTGTGTACATGTGGTTTCCTCCAGGAAAGTGTCAGCTCCTTGAGGACAAGGATTGTTCCATTACTGTCTTTTTATCACCAGTCAGTCCACCAGTGAAATCCAGTTTGATTGCCATGATCCCAACCTCTTAAGATACAATTATGCCAATAAACCCAGAGACTGATGTTAACTTTTTTCAGCCTCTTGAAAGAATGGCACATTTAGGGTTAATTTCCCTACTTCCCATTCTCATTCCTCACTCCCTATGAGCTAATTTAGAAAGTATCCTCAGATAACAAAGGGGGGCTTCCATTGTTAATATATTGGCTCTGACTCAAATGATACACAAACTTGAGCCCTGAGGGGCTCTGGACCTTGGATATCTACACACCCTTGTTCGCTATCCACCAAGGACATAGACTACTGCAAGGATGAGGAACCTGCAACCTCAAGGCCACATGTGGCCTTCTAGGTCCTTGGGCATGGCCTTTCTACTCAGTCTAAGCTTTACAGAACAAATCCTTTCATTAAGGGGATTTGTTCTGTGAAATTTGGATTCAGTCAAAGGGCTACACTCAAGGACCTAGAAGGCCACATATGGCCTTGAGGCTGCAGGTTCTCCACCCCTGGAGAGAGGCAGCACAGTGAGATGGTCCCTGCTAACAGTTGTTCTCCTCCTCCGCTTGTGAGGAGCAATAAAGTTTGTTAATGGCTGTCTTTGCAGCAGGAAGGGCACATCACTCCATGTAAATTCTCCTACACCACAATGGCCCCTACCAAAATGCCTGAGCCACAGACATTAAATAAGTATGTATTGAATTAAATTGAAACCACGGGGTAAGGTCTAGCTGTGATGAGGGTGTGTGGCAGTCAAAGGGTCAAGTACATCCTGCCAAGTTAAGTGGGAGGGCATCATTTCAGTCCTGACCCTGCCACTGTGACCTTGGTGAAGTCCCTCTCACGGCTGCCCAGCTTTCTAATCTCTAGGGATTACCTAGTCTTTCTGAGAACCTCCTCAGCACTGAAAAGCCCCACAGGGCACCTCGTCCCTCCTCTTCAAATAGCATCTCAGGCACATCCCCCTCCTAGATCTCAGTTTTCTCATCTATGAAAAGAAGATAATCATACCTTCTCTGCCAGCATCACAGGACTAAAAATGGATTCAAGAAGTGAATGGCACTGTATGAATGTATCTAATAAATAACTCACCTTTCCATCCTGTGCCATGGCTCACAAAGCACATTCCTCACCATAATCCTGTTCAAGAAAGAGTACAGGCGTCAGAATCCCCATCTTACAGATGAGGAAACTGAAGCCCAGAGAAGAGGAATAACTTGTCCCTGGTCATACAGCTACACAGTGGCAGAGCTGGGACTGAAACCCAGGGACTCTGACTGGAAATTCAGGGCACTCCAAAACTGCCTCTCCTGTACTCCTAATAATAATAACTAACACATATAGAAATATAGCACTTTAAAGTTTGCAAAGTGTTTTACACACATTATCACATTTGAGTCTGGCAACGACCCTCTGGCATAGATACTAGAGGTATTGTCTCCATTTTATAGATGAGGAGACTGGAGCTCAAAGAGGACCAGTAGATTCCCTAGAATTGTACAGGGCACACTTGGTGGCACGGTGGATAGAGCACTGGATCTGGAGTCAGGAAGATCTGAGTTCAAGTCCAACATCAGACGCTTAGTAGCTGTGTGATCCTGGGCAAGTCACTTAACCTCTGTTTGCCTCAGTTTCCTCATCTGTAAAATGATATTGGAAAAGGAAATGGCAAACCACTCTTGCATCTTTGCTGAGAAAACCCCCAATGGGGTCAGGAAGAGTTAGACAAAACTGAATAACAGCTAGTGTTGTACAGCTACTGTCTGACACCGGATTTGAACTCAGGTCTTCCTGACTCCAGGTCCAACGTTCTTCATTCACTTATTAGGTGTTCACTGTGTATACCAAGCACAACGCTGCATTCTGCAGAGACAAAGACAGGAACAAAATCTTTGCCCTGGAAGAGTTTACGTTCTAATGGGGGAAACAATAAGTACACAGCAAATTCAATTGTAATAGTAGCCAGCATTTTTATATCTCGTATTTTATCTTTCAGGTTTGTAAGTACTTTAAATGTGTTTTCTTATTTGATCCTCATAACAACCTGAGGATGGAAGTGCTATCATTATCCCTATTTTGCAGATAAGGAAATCAAGATTGAGAAACACCGAGTGACCTGCCTGGGGTCACATAGCTAATAAGTGTGAGAGGCAGGATTCAAACTCAGGTCTTCCTGACTCCAAGTCCAGAACTCAGTGCTATGCCTCGCCTAGCAGAGAATACAGTGTAATTTGTGGAGGAAGGGTATTAGCAACTGGGGGAAGAGGGATTAGTAGGGACTTTGTCTAGGAGCCAGCACAGGGGTGGAGCTTTGAAGGAAATTGGGGATTTCCTGTAAAGAGAGAAGGGAAGCATTTCAGGCATGGTTTGGAGAGCCTGTAGAAAGGCAAAGCAATATAAGATGGAATGAACATGACCCACGAAGGAGCGCCACATGTGATAGCCTTGGGAAGGAAGTCTAAAGCAAGACCATGAAGAGCTTCAAAAACCCAACCAAGAAGCTTACATTTTAGTCCAGAGGCAAGAGGAAGTCAGTAGAACTCCTGTGATTGTGTTTTAGGAATATCACTTTGGCAGTTATGCGAAGGATGGATTGGGGAGGGGACAGATGAGACAGCTAAACCAATTAGAAGGGAATTGCGACAGGACCAGCAAGGATCTGAACGAGGGTGGGAGAAAAAAATTAGATGGCTGCACAGTATATGAAATAGATATATGAACATGCAACTGATTGAATGGGAAGGATGAGGGAGAGGAGAGAGTGGATAATGCGAACAAGGTTGTGATTCTGGGTGATCGGAAGGAAGGTAGCACCCTCTACAGAAATAGCAAAGCCAGGAAGAGTCTGTGGGAAAGATGACAAGTTCTGTTTTAGATGCTTATATGACATCCAGTTGGATATATTCAAAAATCAGGTGAGTCTTCAGGAACGGTTCAAGGAACAGATATGGGGCTAGATAGGTATAGATTAGATTTGGTAGCCATCTACATGGAACTGATAGCAAGGGAGATCCCCAAAAGAGTGTAAGAATTTGAACCCGAGAGTCCTGCTATATACCTAGGCATGAGTAGGCATGGGGGGAGGCATGAGACAAGGGTAATGATCAAGCCAGAGACTGAGATGTAGTGGTCAGAGAAGTAGGAGGCACACCAACAGGGCTCTGGGTCATGAAAACCCTTGGAGGAGAACGTTTAGGAGGCGAGGGCGGTCAGCAGTGTCAAATGCTGGAGAGAGATCAAGGAGGCTGAGGAACCCACTATGCCTCTATTGTTATTAGAGAAGAGATCCTGAAGTCACACACACAAAAAACAAAAACCCACAAAAAGCCAAAGCATCTTAATCATTAGACTGACTTGATATGAATAGCGAAAAAAAAAACCTTGCTGCAGCTAATGCTTTCACATCAATGCGTCTCCTCTTGCTGCTAGATATTAAATCTTCATTTCATCAACACTTGACTGAATTTGTAGAAACAAAATGGAAGAAGGAAGCAGGGCATGAATTAGCAGTTTAAGGCAGGGGTAAGATTACGATAAAAATCCCTGCTCTCTCCATCCATCAAAATGTAATAAGAATGGAAAGCTGCTGTGAAAATATCAACATGACCTATGGCTGGGGGCCCGTTACCACCATCCTTCACCATCCATCGGGGTCGGCTTCATGCATCTCATTTAACTTTCAGCCATACCGCTTCCCAGGAAGGCAGAAAGTTTGCCCAGGACCAGGATGCTAACTCCCTCAAAACTCTCCTGAGAAACCAAAAATAAGCCAAAGGCTTCCCAAGTCCTGGAAGGGAGGAAGCAAAGAACCAGAGAGGTCAGTATATCTGTTAACCTATGCTTACCAATCTTGATTAGGTCACTTCCCTTCTCTGGGATTGCTCCTTTTTCTACAAAATGGGAGTCACAAGATGATATGTTTAAAGCAGGGAAGGACCTTAGAGGTTATGTGGTCCAACCGCCTTATTTTCCAGATGGGGAAACTGAGGCACAAAGAATTGAAGTGACTTGTCCTGTTTCCCATAAGTTGTTAAGAGACTGAAAGGGAATTCAAACCCAGGTCCTGAGACTCCAAATCCAGCGCTCTTTCCACTGCAGATGAGAATTGATGACCTGCCTGCTTCACGGGGAGGTCATTAGGATCAAACATTATGATGGATAGGAAAGATCTTTGTAAACCATAAAGTTCGGTGCCTGTGTGATAAATTATTATTTGTAATAAATGTTTGCCGATGATGAAATATAAAGGCCGATAGAAATTAAAAAGTATGAGGATCCTGTCCTCAGAAAGCCCTTTAAGAAAAAAGGAGAGGGGAGACAGGACAAGAGAACAAGACAATTCATAAATTTGCTTTCTCCCTCACTGCGGTACTTGCTAATTCTTGTGCAGAGGAATTGGAAGATGAGTACTGTAGCCCATCTCACTGCAGTGAGGGCCTCTGCCCAGCGCAGAGACCAAAGTCCAACTCAGTGTCTATAACCTAGTCCAGACCAATCAACCCAAAAGCTCCCCAAGAGGCTGGAGCCCAATTCAGAATCCGAAGGCCAGCCCAGAACCTCGTCCAGCCTGGAGCATCCCAGCCAGCCCTTTCCCTATGCCTGGAGGAGGACAGACCACAGATTCCATCCATCATTTGCAACTTGCTTCACAAAGTCAGTAATAGACCTAATTGATAGAATGGAAGGTTCATGAGGCCAGGCACTGTCTCATTTTTGTCGTTGTATCCCTAGTACCTAACATACCACTTGGCACACAGTAGGTACTTGGCACATAGCAGGTCTTTCAGAAATGTTTCTTGATCAATTGATTGCTTGGCTGAGCTTTCTCCTTTCCTGGCTCTCAAGCCCACCAACCTCAACCCCCCTCCACCAACACATACCCAGCACACTCATGCATGCAAGTTCAACGTGCATACGCTTTCTTTGCTTGTTTAGAACGTTCTCGTAGGGAATAGGGAGGAATGAGAATCCTATGTGCATTTGTGTACTTTGAATAAAATCAGAGCTATGGTACACAGTGTCATGGGAACAAATCATACATAATTATTAGGACACATCAAAGGGAATAATGAGTTATAATAGGAGTTGTGTCTATATTAGGGTACTTGGAGTAATATCCATATTTACTATACACTAAATAATGAGGAATGTTAAAATTCCCCGGGTGTTGCAAGCCATGTCTGTGTTAGTTTACACTGAGCATCATAAGTCGTGCCCATGTTGGGGTGCATTGAGTATTGTCACTATTATGTAACTATGAGTAGCATCTGTAAAGGCACATGCAACAATGACAGTAAGAGCTGTGTCAGGGTCCACAGAGTACTATGAATAACATCATAAGATCCTAGATTTAGAGCTAGGAGGCACTTCAAAGTCACCAAGTCCAAACTCCTCATTTTATGGATGAAGAAACTGAGGCCCAGAAAGGTGAGGCTGTTTGCCCAGGGTCACACAGATAGTAAGTAGCAGAGGCTGGATTCGAACCCAGGTCCTCTGACTCCAAATCCAGCACACTTTGCACTGTGCCACCCTCCCTCCTGAGGAACATCTGTATTTGGATGTGATAAATATTGTGAATAACACTCATGCCAAGGCACTGTCCTTTGTCTGTCTCTCTCTGTCTCTCTGTCTCTGTCCCTCTCTCTGGCTCTCTCTCTCTCTCTCTCTCTCTCTCTCTCTCTCTCTCTCTCTCTCTTTCTGTTTCTCTCTTTCCCTCTCTCTCTGTCCATCTCTGTCTCTCTGCTTCTCTCTGTATCTCTGTGTATCTGTCTGTCTCTGTGTCTCTGTATCTTTCTGTGTTTCTCTTGCTCCCTTGCTCTCTGTCCATCTCTCCCTTCTCTCTTCTTGTTCTTTGTCTCTGTCTCTGTCTCTCTGCTCTCTCTCTCTCTGTCTCTCTGTCTGTCTCTCCCTCTGTCTTTCTCCTTTTCCCTTCCTCTATTTTCTTCTATCTTTCTCTGATTCTCTTCTCCTCCCTCCTTTCCTCTCCTCTCTCTTGGGGCATGTGGCCTCTTTGGTCTTGTAGTTTGAGACTGACCAGGAGGAGGTGGGACCCTCTTGACCCTTAACCTTGTCCTCTGCCTCCAACCATCACCTGTCTTTCCAACCTCACTGTACATCACTCCTCCTCCTACGTTCTTTAGTCAAGCCAAACTGACTTTCTCTTTGTTCCTCACAGCAATTTATCTCCTGCACGGACCACTCCTACTCCTTCCCCAACTCCCCCCCTCTCCAAACCTGAAATGTATTCATATTTCACCTCCATTTCAAAGAATCCCTCTCTTCCTTCAAGATGCAGCTTAGCCATGACCAAGTTAAAACATTATCCAACTGATTTGGATGCTTCCAGTGACAGGGAGCTCACTATCTTGTGAGGCAAACCCTTCTACCTCTGGACAGCTCTGATCGGCAGGAAATTCTTTCTTATGCTGCTCTGAAGTCTTCCTCTTTTAACTTCAGTCTCATTAGTCCTAGGTCTGCCCTCTGAAGCCAAGTAGAAGCAGTCCCCAGGGTAGTTAGGGTCTACTCTGCTTTACTCTTATATTGGATAACATCTTTTGGCACAGTGGATAGAGCACTAGACCTGGAGTCAGGAAGATCTGAGTTCAGATCTGACCTCAGACACTTACTAGCTAGCTGTATGATCCTTGACAAGTCACCTCACCCTGTTTGCCTCAGTTTCCTCATCTGTAAAAAGAGCTGGAGAAGGAAATGGCAAATCACTCCAGTATCTTTGCCAAGAAAACCCCAAATGAGGTCATGCAACTAAAAAAGGACTGAACAAAAACATTCCAAGTTTTAATAGAAGGGATATCTGCCCCACTGGACTAGATAGATCCCTTTCGCAGTCCCTCCTGACTCTGCCATGATAGGATTCCAGAAAGAGCCAGCAAGCTTCCACCCCAGCACTTCAGCTAGTCCCTTGCTAACTCTCCATTCAGGTAGGAGGGTGTTCTTGCAGAATTAAGTAGAAGGATTGGTAGCAGATGCTAGGGTGCTGTGCTTGAGTCTGGGAAGATGAACGGCATCTCCTTGATCTTCTTCTGCTCCTCTGACCCAGCCCTGGCCTCCCTCACTCTAGGAACCTCAACCCCCCGAGGAACCAACTAGGACGGTCCCTTCTTCTCCCCTAGCCTCTACTTTCTCCAGCCCCTACCCCCTCTTATCTCTGATAGTTCTTCAATTTGGCTGGATCATAAACTACGTGAAAGGAAATGATGTAAAATCAGTCTTGGAATTACAGATGCTTCGTTATATTGTTCAGAAAACTTATTAACAATTATACTGTTTAAATCTAAGGAAACAGTCCAATAGAGTCCAGGAGCCACAGAATGTCAGGACTCCTAAAACAAAGAATTCTGGAGCCGGAAGGTCCATTGGAACACAGAACATCAGGGTCTGGAGGAGCCTTAGAACACAAACTGTTAGTGCCGGGAGAGACCTTTTGAGATCAAGTTAAACAACTCTGTCCTTTTACAGATGGGCAGGAGAAGGACTTGCCCAAGGTCAGAGTCAAGACTAGAGACCCAGTCGTCTGAGTGTCCCCCCAGGGCTCGAAGCACTTCGCCACACTACCTTCAGGAAATTCTACCCCCCTAAAACCAGGGAAAGGCTGAACACTCCCCCTTCCCCTGTACACACCATTTCAGCTACTTTATCTGCAGCTGCAGAAAATCAAAGGAAGAGCCCTGCTAATTATTTTCTGGACCAAATCACAAGGCAGCAATTAGCAAACCGCCCTTTGGAACAGTGTGTGACAGTGGAGGGGTGGAGGGTGGGGGTGGGGAGAAGGGGATTTCTCCCCATCCCACCCCTCCAACCCCATTGCAGGAATATCTTTGCGTTCTCATTAGGGAATGATCTGTTGAACTGAATCCTGACATTCCCCAGTATCAAGGAGCCACACATGGCCCATTCATCGCCTTTGTGGGGCCTCATTACCCAGGGGTGTAGAAATGATGGAATGTTATTTTGCTTTGCCAGGTGGGTGGTCCTGGGAAATTGGAAAATGCCAAGAGCTTTCAAAGCCACTGGGAAAGGAGACCGGCCAGCTTCTGCAGAGCAGCCAGGGCTGAGGAAGGTTGAGGAAAGCAAGGATCCTCCCCCTGGACTCACTCACAGCAGCCTTGCCAAGAGGGAAAATGGCAGGTTTGGTTTGGGAAGGCCTGCCCACCTGCTCTCCAAAGATCTTATTTTGTTCTCTCAGCTGTGTGTGCTGGGGGAGGGAAGGCAATGCTAGATGCAGAGAGCAGGAGTTCACTGCTTTCTAAAAAGAGCCCTCTTCTCTCCTTCCTCCATCCCTTCTGGTTAGGGCCAAGCTCCCTAGACGTAGGAGGGATGAACAGTGTGATCTCCCCAGGGGCCCCCGAGGACCTTTGGATGTGATGATTCTAAGATTCTACAGATGATACGATGCCTTGGCCCAGGCAGTCCCAATGCTCAGAATAGACTGGCCTGATCATCTCCACAGTGAGAGGCAGCCTGATATAATAGTAATGATAACAATGTTATATAGCTATAGATAGATATAGAGATAGAGACAGAGACAGAGATAGAGA
>CM053622.1:754210225-754262400 GCA_028646595.1 Phalanger gymnotis
GGAAATATAGTTAGTCTTTCACAACATGACTATTTATGGGAGTGTTTTGCATGATGATATATGTGTGGCCTATGTTCAATTGCTTGCCTTGTTAGGGAGGGTTGGTGGGGAGGTAAGAGGGGAGAGAATTTGGAACTCAAAGTTTTAAAAACAGATGTTCAAAAAAAGTTGTTTTTGCATGCAACTAGTAAATACAGGCAATTGGGGCATAGAAATTTGTCTTGCCCTACAATAAAGTAAGGAGAGAAGGAATTGGGGTGGGGGGGTGGGATGACAGAAGGAAGGGCTGACTGGGGAATGGAGCAATCAGAATATATGCCACCTTGGAGTGGGGGAGGGTAGAAATGGGGAGAAAATTTATAACTCAAAATCTTATGGAAATCAATGCTGAAAACTAAAAAATATTAAATAATAAAGTATGGAATTAAAAAATTTTTCTCTTTGTGAATTGTCTTCCTTTTCCAGATGATACAGAGCAGCAGATGTATATAAGTTTGCAGATAGTCACCAATATCCCCCATCACCGCTACCAAAAAAAGGCCCCATCAGAGCCCTTACCAGTTGATCAGATTTTTCTGAGAGTGTCTATCCACCAATGAGCTCACACGTAATGACAGATACATTGGTAGAGACACACACTCATAGGTCACATAGAATTCCAAGGAGTAAAGCAGGACCTGAGATGGCTACCTGCTAGGGATGGGCAGGTCCAACTCTACACAGATTGGGACAGTCAGAGGTTGGAGGCAAAGGTACCTTTAACAAAATAACAAGAAGAAGAAGATATTTCTCTGAAGATTTACAGCTCACAGCATCTTCCTCAGGTCTTCCTCCCCAGTGAGCTGGGCAACACGAGCATATAATCCTTATTTTACAGATGAAGAAACTAAAGCTCAGAAAAGATTAAGTGACTTGTCCAAGATTCAGAGCAAGCAATTGATTTCATATCTCCAGTCCCAACTCCAGGACTCTCTCCTCCCCTCTGCCATGTTCATATTTATCTACAGTTCACATCCACTATCTCATTTGATTCTTATGTCAGCCCTATATAGTAGGTAATACAAACATTATCGACTCCATTTTTCAGATGAAGATACTGAAGCCCAAAGCAAGGGAGTGATTTTAAGTTCCCTTATTGTAGCTCTAACATTTGATGATTCTAAGATTCCCTGGGGATAGTTCAGTGGCCCAAGCAGGGTTCTTTTATACTTCCCATTTGGATGTGGTAGAGTACTAGAACTGGAGTCAGGAAGACCTGAGTTCCAATCCAGCCTCAGACACTAGCTGTGTGACCCTGGGCAAGAAACTAACCTTTCTAGGTCTCAGTTTCTTCAGATATGAAATGAAGATTGGATGCACTCCAAGATCCCTTCCAGCTCCAGACCTATGCTCCTATTACCCCTCTCTATGCTGACTGCAAAGCTCTGCTTTTGTTAGAGGTTCCTGCTCCCTACCTCCAGACTCAGTTCTTCCTCAAGAATATGGGCTGGTCTAGGTGAACATCACAACTTATTGTCCTTAGAAGATTTCTCCACCTCATCAGCCACCTTCCCACCACTCCATTCCCTAGCCCAGACCACGATTTTTGGAGGGGCCTCAATCATTCTTGATGTATTTACTCCCATCTCTGCTCACTCTGGTCCTCTCCACATCCTCCGAAGCCACCTCATCCCAGCCCAATTATACTGGCCCCCTCTCAAAAAACAGAAGCTCCCTGAGAGCAGAGATTGGCTTGTTTGCTTATATTTGGGACCTCAGAACTGAGCACAGTGCCTGGCACATACAAAATGATTAATAAATGTTGTATGTATCTGTTAGTCTATCTCAGGGGGTCTTAACCTTGGATCCATGAACTTTTGAAATATGTTTTGGTAGCTATTTTTCAATGTTGTTGGTTTCCTTTATAATCTGATTATATTTTATTTTATACATTTACAAGCATCATTCTGAGAAGGATCCATAGACTTTCCCATACTAACAATGGGTTCCTAGATATACTAAAAAGATTAAGAAATCCTTATCTGGGAAGGACCTAAGAACATAGAATGTCAAAACTGAGAAGGTCCTTAGGACACAGAATGTCAGAACTGGGAGGAGCCTTAGAACAGAATGTCAGAGGTGGGAGGAGCCTTAAGACACAAAAAGTCAGAGCTGAGAGGGGCCTTAGAGTAGAGAATGTCAGAGCTGGAAGGACTCTTAGAACAGAGAAGGTCAGAACTGGGAGGAGCCTTAAAACAGAGAATATCAGAGCTGGGAGGGGCCGTAGAACAGAGAAAGTCAAAGCTGAGAGGGGCCTTAGAACAGAGAATGTCAGAGCTGGGAAGGACCCTAGGACATACAACATCAGATATGAAAAAATAAAAACCTTAGCACCTAGAACATCAGAATGAGGGAAAAAAAGTCCTTAAAACCTAGGCCATAGAATTTCAGACCTGAGAATCCCCAAAGCTACAACAATTGATTAGGAAGAAACTTTAGAGAATTTCTAGTCCAATGGCATTCTTTTACAGATCAGAAAAATAAAGCTTCTGAGAGTTTTGCTTTGCTTTGTTTTAACTACATAGAACAAATAGCTGGACAGCCTTTAGGTAATGAGGGTAAGTGACTCAGTCCCTTAAAATCTGATGACCAGGCTCCAGCATGTAGATGAGCACCATGGGACCAATTTGGGAAATAAGCCCCTCTCTAGTCACCTTCTTCTACAGGTTGTTTTGGGGAGGTAACAACACCAGCTTCCCACCAATGGACCACTACCTGCTGGTTTTTGTTCTCTTGATGTGTTTGCTCACCAGGAGTATGAGTAGCAGAAGGCCCCGGGCTCACCTTCAATCAGCTGCCTGGATGGGGTGGCCTTTGCACCTGCCCAGACCCTCCCCTAACCAGTCAGGATCAGGCAGGTGTGTTTGGGAAAGTAAGCTGAGAATCTTGCCCTGTACATGTTCCCAGGCTCAATTACAGGCTCAATTTTCTTTTCTGTTTAATCCCCAAATCAATATGTGTTCATACATATTTAATTGGGAGGCTGTTTTTATTAGAGCATGGATTAGTTTTACATCTCTCTCCCACTGCTTGGAATGCATTAGCCATTCACGAAGAAGACAAGCAGAGTGACTGAGGAGGGGGACAGGCTCAAGTCCACAGCCTCAGCCAGGCAGAGTTCTTTCCTCCATGAGAGGCAGTACAAACTGCCCCCCCCAGCTATTTCCATTGCTCAGGAGAGATGACAAGAGCCCCAGCTGCCTCCCACCTCTCTCTCTCCCTCTTCAAGGCAGAGCCTGCACAACCCTCTCATTCACAGACATGCAGAAGCTCAAAAATGGAAGAACTAGTACGGCAAAGCAAGTGTCTTGACTCTATGCCACATGAGCATCAAGTGAGGAAAGGGAAAATGTTTAACCTAGAGAAGAAAAGGTGGGGGAGAAGGGGAAGGGAATGATAGACATGATAGCTGAAATCAAGAACAAGAAGAAGGTTTAGATTTGTTTTCTTTGGTTTCAAAGGGCAGAACCAGAAGAAACTGACAGAAATTACAAAACAGCAAATTCAGACTTGACGTCATGAGCAAAACTTCCTAACAATTAGAGCTGTCCAAATGTGCAATGGGCTGCCTTGGGATCCTAGGACTATAAACCAGAGAGCTAAATCCCAACTTTAGAGATCATCTGGACCAAACCTCTTGTTAAAGATGAGTATCTGAAGTCCAGAGTAGGTCAAATCATTTGCCCAAGGTCACACAAGTAGTAAGTAGCAGAATCCCCACAAATCAAGGCTCACTAACAGACTACCAGGGCTCTACCACCTGCGCCTCAGAATTCTGCACACAGATATATCATCGCTCTCTCCCATTCATTCCCTCACTTACTCTCTGCTATCATTCTATCACCCTCCGACGCACATCTAAGGGTGTGTTATTAAGTGTTTAACAACCAGCTCTGGAAGGGGCAGGAAATATATGCATGACACACTTTTAAGTTTAATCCGTATATTTAACATTTTCTCCACGTGTAGACAATCTACAAAACATGAAATAAAGCCCTTATTTGTAATGCTTGCTGATTTCCAACATGTAAATGCTACTCTGTGTATTTAACAATCAGCTCTCCCAAGCCAGTTCCAGCTGGCTCCAGCACACTCCTCTAAAATGATACCGTTTATTCATGATTCCAACCACAACACTACCATTCTGTCCACACTCCATTCTCCAAAATCTGTACTCAACACCCAAGAGCAAGATCCCACATGGCAAAGCAAAGCAATAATCAACAAGGTTATCTCTTTGGTAACCTGGGAAACATTTACCAATCACAGCCAGCCACAAGTTCCATTCACCTTCCATGAAAATCTGCCTGGATATCAAGTAGGTCATCCCAGAACCTACTATCCTGCACATAGAAGCAATTTAATAAATGCTTGCTGAATTATTTAAGTGAATTAAAACTAAATACCATAGATCGATACAGGGGTGACCAAGTTCAGAGAAGACAAGGAGAAACAGAAGCATCATATCTGAGGAGACAGCCAATGAAGATATCATAAAGTCTGAGGCTATTCAATTCAGCATGGTCCCTAGAGGAGACACTGAGGCAAGCACGAAGATCAAAGCAAAGCCAGAGTCAAAGGCAGCTGGGGTCAGAATCACAGAGAAAGCTGAACAGAAATGGGGAGAGAGGCTCACTGCTGAGAGAGCCCTTGCGGTGACAGCGGAACACTCTGGATGTGTTTTGAATGTGTTCTGCCAGTTACTTAGCACCAATACCAGTCTGACATCCTTGATGTTGGAATGCTCATACGCAAGCCTACCAAGCCCATAGCTCACTGGTGAGGTAACCTTGAGGGGAGTCTCTTCCTCTCTCTTTGGACCTCAGCTTCCTCCTTGACAAAATGAGGAGGTTGAAGTGGGTGATATCTAAGGTCTCTTCCAGCTCTGAGATGCTGGGTCCTAAGGTGCCTTCCTGCTTTGTCCTTCTCTGTTCTTTGTTACAAAGTCTTTTCCAGTTCAAACATCTTATGTTCTAACATTCTTTCTGGATCTGAAATTTTACAATCCCTTATAGTTTGGATTTTCCATGTTCTAAGGGTCCTTCCAGTACTTAATATTCTATCATTTTTCTATGATTTTTTGTATTCTAAGTATCATTATACCCATTTTATAGATGAGGAAAGGTGAAGTTCAAAGAAATGAATAAAAGTTCCTAATATCACCAACTAATAATTCCCAATCCAATCCTGGTCACTCACTTTGGGGGGGGGGAGACAGAGGTAGTGGTGGCACCCAATGACTTACCTTTGTGAGGTTTCTGAAGCAGCCACATAGTTTGTTTTCTAACTAAGAGCCAGTGCCAATCAGAATAAATTATCACCCTTCCCCAGCATGACAACCATCATGTTCAGCCCTTGCTGGTGGCCCAGATGCTGTCTGCATCCTCACTAGGAAGCTCACGTGGCCACATCAGTCTCAGCTAACCATCAAGGACAGAGAGGAGGATGAGGACAAGAAATGGGAAAGAATAGTGGTTAGGGCCTTGGAGCAAAAGAAAATAGACCCAGACTCGCTTCTCACTTCTTTCAACTACATAAGCTTCAGAACCATATTTTGCCTAAATTTTCCCTTTCTGAAATGGCTCAGTGATTCCTTCTCTCTCTCTCTCTCTCTCTCTCTCTCTCTCTCTCTCTCTCTCTCTCTCTCTCTCTCTCTCTCTCTCTCTCTCTCTCTCTCTCTCTCTCTCTCTCACACACACACACACACACACACACCCCTATACCTTGTCTCTTTCCCCACAAAAATTGGGTTAAGGTGATGGGAGTAGCCAATATGAGTCACAGAGGGAGTGCTAGGGCTAGCCACTGTCCCTGGGAAGCCTCTGCCTCTTTCCATTGCCTCTCAGCTATCTTGAAGGTGTAGCACTTTGGATCGATCTCACAGATTCAAAATCACCTAGGCTTCACACTGAGGATGGAGTTTTCACCTCTGCTTCCCAAAGCCCTTGTCTGGTGAAGTAAATAGAGCACTTGAGCAGGAATCAGAAAGACCTGAGCTCAAATTTGACCCCAGACACTAACTCTGTGGCCCTAGGCAAGTCATTTGGCTTCTGCCTCAGTTTCCTCATCTGTAAAATAAGGCATCTATCTCCCAGGGTTGTTGTGAGGATAAAAATAGATATTTGCAAAGTTGTGTTGGGTTTTTCTTTTTGCAAACCCTAAAACAATATATAAATGCTAGCTGTCATAGAAATAGACAAACAGCAGTTTGAAGGAATTAGTCATTATTCTTATTAATAGTTTACGACTAGAGAACTTTATGAGTCCAAAGACATTTATATCCATCACCTTATTTGATCTTCACATCTCGGCATGCAAAGCTTCAATTATCATTCCTATGTTGAGAGACTGGGAAACTGAGCCCAGAGGGGAGTCGTGACTTGTCCACAGGCACACCTGGCCAGCACGTGGTGTGTCTGGATTCCAACCCAGCAGCAAGACAAGTATCTTTCTCCCCTTCGCAGTACTTCATGTTCATAGACCCTGGCTCAGTGGGTTCTGTTTCCTAGGAGTGATCAGGAAGGATCTATCAAGGATCAATTTCTTGCTGAAAGGCAGAGGGAGAGGCAGAATGACCTCTGGCCTGTGAGGCTGAAGCTGACAAATAGTAGTTCTGCAGCTCCAGAGAATGATGCAGGAATTCAATTCTTCTCACATCACGTTTTGTCTCTTAGAGAAGGGAGGGAGAGGAGGAGGGAAGGATAGTGAGTAGCTTCCGCAGATTCCATTCTATTCAGGAGGATAGAAAGGGGGTGTCAGGGGCTTTCGATCTCACCGAGGAGGCGACTGAAATCATTGGACCGGCAGGTCACCCTTCACCCCACCCCACACCCACACAGTGCCTGAGCCCTGCCGCCCGCCAGTCCCCGCTGGCTCTAACCACTTGGCAGTGTTTCGCGACAGAATTAATTTCAGAACAAAATAGAGAACGTAGGCTGGGTGATTCCTCATTTAGCTGTCAGCTTGGGATAAGAAATGTCTGAGAGAGAAGACCCAGGGGAAAGAAAAAAATTGGATAATGATAAATTGTGAGCGAAACACGGCAGAGAAACTGGGCGCCGCCGCAGCTCCCCTTCCGCAGACGGATGGGTTACGAGCCGTTGACGTTCTAAGTTCGAGGAGACTTCTCCTTGGCCGCCCCTCTGCTCTTCGTGAGCCCCCTTGGTCATGGCGCACCAAACCCGGGCTCTACTCTTGGGCCCTGGAGCCAGCCAAGACCGCTATCCCCCTCCCCATCTTTTCCTTTCCTCTCCTTCTCTGCCCTTCCTTTCCCGCTTCCCCAACCAATTCTTCTCCCCTCCTACGCCCCTTCCCTTTTCTTCTCCCGCTCTTCTCCTTCCCTTCCCTCTTTCCCCTTTTCTATTTCAATCCGTCTCCCCCTTTCTCTTTCCCTTTTTCGCTCTCCCTCTCTCCCTTCCCTCCCTCTTCTACCCTTTCGTCTTCCCTTCTTTTCTCTCTCCTCTCCCTCCCCTTCCCTCCTCTTCTTCTCTCCTTCTTCCCTTCCCCCTTCTCCTTTTTTCTCCCCTTCTCCTTCCCTTTTTCACAATAGGATCCCCAGTATGCAGCGCGCCCCTCAGCTTCTCCCCTCCTACTGTCCCCAGAGGAGAGTCCTCTTTATCGCAGACTCAAAAAAATAAATAAAAATTTTAACTCCACAATCTGGAGGGGGATGGGGAGAAAATATCGCGTTCTCCCAGTGACAAGTATCAACTCTGGCTGCATCTTAAAAGGATGTTTTGCAAAACGAGACTTCGTCCAAGTGTATGTATAGTAGCGGCAAATGGAAGGAAGGACGGCTTTCAAGATTAGAAGTTGTTTGGCCGCCCCGGGAAGAA
This sequence comes from Phalanger gymnotis, assembly GCA_028646595.1. Taxonomy (NCBI): domain Eukaryota; kingdom Metazoa; phylum Chordata; class Mammalia; order Diprotodontia; family Phalangeridae; genus Phalanger; species Phalanger gymnotis. Next base: position 754,218,100 of record CM053622.1, read on the forward strand.
TTAAGAGTAAACACTCGCTTTTGGAAAGCTTAGTCATTCCCAGCGTTATGGCAGTTAAATAATTAGGGGGCTTTGACTAGGATGAAAAGAGCCCCAACGCCCTCTCTCCCAGTTGCATCTGGAGAGAAGGGAGAACTGTCCGCCTCAGCTCAACTATCGCGCCCTCTTGTTCAGCGAGGCAGCGGGCTGGAGAGGATAGGGAGTGGTCTCTGAGTCAGGATGGAGCTGGCTTCTGCTGCTGCTGCCTCCTCTGCTTTCTACCCCCTGAAAGTCATTTAGCCTCTCTCAGCCTCAGCTTTCTTATCTGCAAAATGGGGGTTACAAGAGCACCTATCTCAGAGGGTCATTGTGATGATCAAAGTGAGAGAATGTGTAAAGTGTTTTGTAAACCTTCAAGAGCCGTGATATAAATGCTATTTATTATTATCTTAGGGAACTGGGAGGTCCCCTATGGCTCTGAAGTCATTTAGATCAGGGCTCCTTAACCTGGAGTCCTACCAAGGGTCCATGGATAGATTTCAGGGGCCCCATGAACTTGGATGAAGAAAAAATACACATATCTTTATTTCAATATAATTGGTTTCCTTTGTAATCCATTTTATTTTATGCATTTAAAAACATGATAGGCTTCTTCAGACTGCCAAAGGGGTCCATGACACACACTCAAGAAAGGTTGAAAACCCCTGATTTATATCAAGCCTGTGTGAAGGCAGGAGGGTGGACATAATGACCTCCCGGTGTCTATCCTCCCTGGACAATGTAATATGAAGTTCAGTGGGGAAAGCATTGAACTGGAATCAAAAAACCAGGGTGTCAGTTTTAGCTCTGGAAATGACTTGTTGTGTGGCCACAGCCAAGTCTGCTCCCCTCTGGACCTCAGTTTCCTCATCAACAAAATATTTGCATTGCCTTTGCAGCACACCTGTAAAGCACTCTACAAATGGGTGCTTTCTTACGATTCCCCCTAGGTCCTGAACCTGCTGGCTGGCATGGTTTCCATGAGAAAGGAGGAGTTGGGCAGACGTAGTATTCAACATGCAGGCACAGGAGACCGGAGCCAGGCAGTCCCAATCATCTAAGGGAAGAGGAGGATGCCCGGAATACCTTCTTTACCTCTACCTCTTAGAATCCTTAGCTTCCATTCATGGTCAACTCCAGACACCAACTCCTATGGGGATCTTTTCCTAATTCCCCTAATTGTTAGGTGATTATCTTATATTCACTTATCTGTGCAAATGTTCGATCAGCCTAATAAAATGTTGAGGCAGTTTGGTACAGTAGACGTGCCATTGGACCTGGAATCAGAAATATCTTGGCCCAAATCCTAACTCAGCCACTTACTAGCTGAGTGACCCTGAGGAAGTCACTTAACCTCTATGGGCCTTCCTCATCTATAAAATGAAGACCTTGGAATCAGTGTCCTCCACAGTAGCTTCTAGCTCTAAATATATGATCCTAGCATTCTAAGTTCTTCGAAGGCAGAGAGCGTTTCCCACTTCGTCATCATATCCCCAGTGCCTAGCACAGTGCTTTGTTTATAGGAAGTTGCACTTCATGGAGAAGAACTGAATTAAATTGAGGTGAGATTAGTAGCCTGGAAGAAAGAGAACCTTGGGAAATGGAAAGTTCAGCAGGAGGGAACCTGGCCAGCCTTCTGAATGATTGGCAGCCAGGGAAGGAGAGCCAAGCAATTTGCCTTGGATGCCCCTAAAGAAAAATATATATGCGACGTATATACAAATATATAAAAAACGCCAGGCAAGTTCATCAATAAAGAATGCAGCTCATTACTCTAAGCCTGTCCTTGGCTAGGAGTTGGAGGCGATGGATTTTCAGAGGTGATGCATGGGAATGTGAGTGGAGCGGACTGGACGCATGGAAGAATAGAATATAGATTTCTATAGATTAATCATTTGTCATTTCTGCCACACTGCATGCACACACTCCCTTCCCTACATAATACCCACCCCCAAAGGGGCACAACCCCATTGGCCTTGCATCAACAACTTAGGCACATACGCACACACATGCACATAGGAATACATGCTTACATAGGCACCTATACACACATGTTATTTCATACGCAACCTGACACACAAACACAGGCACTCTCATCTAGATATATGCTCATTCACATAGACAGATGTATACACTCATACATGGGTGCACACATATATACATAGAAAGTTCATTTCTCTGCATTCCTTCCAGTTTGCTTCTCCCCCCTCCCCAGTTTTCCCTCCTCCCATCCTCTTTGATAAACCTAGGGAGAGGCATCCAGAATCTTATTTTCTCAAGTCTTCAGAGACCCCCAGCAAGGCAGGGCCAGAAGGCAGCTAATGCAGTACCATCTCTTTGTTGCAATCCCTCCCAAGCTGGCACTGAATGCCATGTGTGCTAGTCCTATTTCTGTGTCCTTGGGAGATTCAATATCACTTTCTTAAAATTGGTTCCTGAGCTCTAGCAACTAACTCCCTGAAGACGGAATAGACCCAAAGAATGTCAGAGCTAGAAGGGATCTCAGAGGTCATCCAGTCCAGCTTCCATCCTAATTCAGGAAGCCCTTCCTCGACACTTCGATAGCTGCTGCTTGAACACTTCTAGTAACAGGAAGATCGCTACCTCATTAAGTGGTCACACCCGCATTCAGAAAGCTCAAACAGTACTGGAATTGTTGGAGAAGAAGCCAAACACTTGTCAGAGATGCTATTGAGAGAATTCCTATGCTGGTGGGTGGGAGTTGCTTTGGTCCTCCTTCTATGTTAATCAATGAAATTAAAGCCAAATAGAGGCTGGGAAGGGACCATCCTGTACCTCCTCCTTCCCTATCCTTCATCACCAGAACCCCGAGTGGCACAGTTGGATGTCTTCCTGCCTGGATTCCACCCAATTGCCCAGGGTACCTCTGACTCCTTCTCTTTCTGGGCAGATTTAAGTTAGACATGAAGGGGAGATGTTCATGAGTAATTCCACCAACTTGGAAAACTAACTTTGGAACCACCAGGCCAGAGGGTACATGTTCTGAGAAGAGGGTCTGAAGCCTGCCAATTTAATGGTCTGGCACAGTCCCTGACAAATTAGTTATTTCCTGGTCCCAGAAGATTATTCTCCACCCCCCAGTATTACTGTCTTGGCCTCAATTCATAAATTTCTGGTTCTCTCAGCCAAGCAAAGTCAGACAAACATTGGCCTTGAAGCCAGAAGTGGGATCAAACTCCTGTGACGCTCAATACCCCTCTAACCTAAGGCAACAGATCTGGGGCTTGGTTTAGTCATCTAGAAAAAGGAAGTCATAGTACTTCTACTGTTGACTTTATTTTGTTGGTTGTGAGGAGCATAGGACCATAGATTCAGAGCTGGAAGGTACCTTAGAGGTCATACAGGCCAATTGCCTAATTTTATTGATGAGGAAACTGAGACCCAGGAAACTTGTGTGATTTGCCCAGGGTCAGGTATTAATGAAGTAATAGAGTTGGAATGTGAACCCAGATCCTGTAACTCCCAATCTGTCAGTCTTGCCACTGTTCGCATGCTGCATATTCCAGATGAGGTGATATATCAAAGGTCTCTGTAATTGCAAAGTGCTTATTAATGTTTATTATTAGGATTGTTATTGCTATCCATCTGACTATTTCCTAGAGAGGTTTTTTACTTCTTTGAGTCACACACACACACACACACACACACACACACACACACACACACACACACACACACACACACACCCCTCAGCCAAGTTTCACACCTTCCTCTTGGAAGCCAGAGCTCAGATCTTGGGATAGGAGAAAGACAGGAGGAAGATGTGTTCATGTCCCCTATATCCCGGCCCATTTCCCTTTGATCTTGGTAATTCTCCTGGGTTCTTGATGAGAGCCATTCCCTGCCTGCCTCCTCCTCCTTTCTTCCCATCTTTCTTTGAAGTCGTTAAGCAAAGATGGTTGCAAATTACACCCATTTCAGTCACACCAGGAGATCCAAGGCTCTACGATTGCTCTTTCTTCTTGTCATTTAGGCTGCTTTCTGCATGGGGGGGGTGCATGATTCCCTGACATCCACAGCCCCCATCAGCAAGTGAAGCTGGGGCAGCAGGCCCAAGAGCCAGAGAAGAGATGCCCAAGGGTCTCGGGGCATCAAGGTGGAAAAAAACTAACACAACTTTATTTTTTCCATGGACAGCTTGGGAAATGGCCTTGTGTTAGCAAACCATCACCAGTCTCTGATGAAATGAGTTTACAACAACTTTAAATTTGCTTCCAAGGATTTCGATAGTTCTTGAGGGCTGGGGCAGCTCACAACTTTAATTGTGAACTTGCATTTCATGTAGACTTCTTTTAACTTTCCATTTTGTTCTTTTATTTTTCCATTCTTATTTAACTGTTGAATCTAAAACATTTGGAAGTCTATACCAGACTCCAGCTGTCAGAAGCAGAGAATAGGCCATGCTCACCACAACCGGAATAACCACCAGCACTGTGGCTTGGGTCTGCTGATCATGATTCTGCATGTCCATTATAACCATTGGCCATGGTATGGGGGGAAGGCAGTAGTCATGGAGCTGAATGAATACCACTTGCAATCCACAGTTCGGAATAATGTACCCCCACGTTTAGTGTTGACCTTGAGCAAGAAACATTCCAGGAATGATGATGTGGGCTACTGACCATGGTGCTGAATCATCCCAGTGCTATGATTTCATTCAACAATTTGCATCTACTACATTCCATGAACCATGTTCTTGATACTAAAACAATTGATTTCATCTTTCTCCCTCTCTGCCCACCCTGCACCCTATATTTTGAGAACTGTGATCCACCTTCATACAGCAGATGTTGTGTGGGCAGGCCCAGGGTTCCACCTAGAGTAACAATACAAGCCAGCACATATTATAAGACCTAGCAGTCAACCTCCCCCCAGATAATTACCAATGACTAGTCCCTTCCACAGGCTGAGCAGTGTTTTCAGTAGGGGAGCTCTGGGGACTGTAATCACAAGAGCACCTTTACAGAAGTCATTCTGCCAAGGACTGTGTTCCTCCTCCTGCCAATAAAGCATACGAGGAGAGGGTAAGTCCAAAATATCTAATTCTGTTATATGTGTATGCGTGTGTGTGTGTGTGTGAGAGACAGAGAGAGAGAGAGGGTGTGTGTATATATGTGCTCATGTGTATATGTACACATATGTACATGTGTACATATGTGTATATGTATACATATATGTATACATATATGTAAACATATATGTATATTCTGCTCCTTCCCAGGGCTGTGGCTTCAGGCCCAGAGTAGGTATCCCTTGCCCTCTCTATTCCTGAGAGGGCTAAGCTTATCTGTGTGCATATGAAGGTATGTGGGCAAGGAGGGTATAAGAAACTGGGGACTATTTCTTGTTGATGGAATTGATGGTGGACCATTTTTCCCTGTACAGTATTACCCCCAAAAAAGTATGTTAAAATCCAGAAAATGGAAGATCTTATCCACCAGTCTTTAGAACCTGCTCACTTTAAATATAACTGCAGCAAAAATTGATGTGATACAAATAGAGGCCCAATTCTCATACTGGGGCTTTGTCCAGAGGGAATAACATTTTCTTAGGCCAACCTCAGGCCAAGGTGTTGCCAATAAACATATGCACTGAGGTATACACATCCCTGGACCTTTAGATGACATTGGAAGCAACATAGATGATAGATAGATAGATAGATAGATAATTTTGTCCCCACAATAGCCCAAGGAGGTACAAATATCAATAACCTCATTTTATGGAAGAAGAAACAGGTCCAAAGAGATTAAGTTACTTTCCCAAGGTCATATAGGTAGTAATTGACAGAGATGGGACTAGAATTCAGATCCTCCGACTCCAAACATAGTACACACTGCAAAGTACAATGAATGAGGCAAATGCCTAAATAGCTCTGTACTGCTTTTGCAAACCCTCACCTGGAAATATAGTGGATAGAGTGCTGAAAGACTTAAGTTCAAATCCTACCTCTGATACTTACTAGGTGTGTAATCCTGGTCAATTTTCTTCCAGGGGTGGGGAACCTGCAGTCTCAAGGCCACATATGGCCTTCTAAGTCCTTAGGTGCTGCCTTTTGACTAAGGCCAAGTTTTACAGAACAAATCCTCTTTTTAAAGGGATTTGCTCTATGAAGTTTGAATTCATTCAAAGGGTCACACTTGAGGACCTATAAGGCCACATGTGACCTCAAGACTGAAGGTTCCCCACCTCTGTTTAACTCTCCAAGGCTCAGTTTCATCATAAGTGGATTCCAATAGATGGCCTCTGAGGTCTTTTCTAGCTCTCAACATATGACTCAACATATGATAGAAGAAAAGATTTCCTGAGGCCAAGGGATACTATACCCACAGACGCCCCCTTCCCCTTCTCTTTTGTAGAGTTAAAAAAACTAGCTGTTCCAAAGTATAAAGTCTACTAATTTTCTCATTGACTAAGCTGGGATGTCTGATGAGAGGAAATGGAATAGGTTTCTGTTCTTAGACACCAAGCAAGACTTGGTGGAAGAAAGATCCATGTACAAGCCAGCCAGAAATCACTTCTGTTAATTTATGATTATTCTAAATCTAAGCATTTTTGTGCTTAGAGAAATGTCCAAGCTGACAGTCTTCTCATGTTCTCAGACATCCCTCTAACATGAGTCATTTTGAAGTCAAGTCACAATTTATAACATTATTGAAAAAAGACTACTGTTGAGATTGAACAAGGGCCCGAAATCTAAGTTATAGTTTAGTTAACAGTTCTCTGTATCACACAGAGTTGTTTAGCTTTTGGCATTCCTTTAGAAAATCATGTTCCTGAAACCATCTGATCCCTCCTTGACCACTCCCTTCAAAGATTGCCCTTTCCCACTGGGCAAAGATGAACTCAAGAGGCACTTCCACTAATTGAAGTAATCAGACTTCTTCTTTCTCTTAGGTGAATCATTACCCTAATCCTTCCAGCTCATGGAGAGAGAGTTCAGGAAATCAATCTCCACCCCTGGCCCTTGTCAGTTTCCTGCCCTAACTACTTCAGGGAGGGATCTTTCCTGGGCTGATCTGGAGAAAGGGAAGCAGGATAATGTTTTGGAGTTAATGGTTAAAGAAAGATTGATAAGGATTGGTTTTTTTTTCAGATTAAAGTTCAAAGTTCAAAACCTTTGATTCAAAGACTTAAAACTATGAGAACTATAAAATGTCATCTTAATATTTCTAAAAGAGGAAAGGGGGCTTTGTTTGCTTCCACACTATGCAGAGAGGTCCTGTTGTAGCTTTCTGCATACTCAAGTGCGCGCGCACACACACACACACACACACCCTCTTTTGTCTCATCTAGCACCATGGGCCCCTGACACTCACAAGCAGTTACGGTAATAGAACATTCATAACAGATAGGGGAGGGAATAATAATCATAGTCACATAGTTGCAGAGTTTCAGAGTTAAGATTCATCTTCTCCCAGAGCTCCCACCCTCAAGCAGGGAAGACCTTTTGGTCAAGAGCTTCCTTCAAATACTCTCCTGATTAAAGGAAAAGTGGAAGGATACCTGGGTGGAGAGTCAAGATGCCCAAGCTCTAGACTTCATTTTGCCACTGATTCCACAAAGGAACTTCAGAAAAATTTTCTCCCAGTTTCTCCATGTGTAGGATGAGGGGCTGGGTCTCTATGGCCCCTTCCAGTTTTGATAGTCTATGACTCTTGACAAGAGATTTGGACTCAGAAGACCTGTATTCGAATCCTAGCCCTGAAACCTTAGCAGGAGCCCTGGGCTGGAAGTCAAGATACCCAATTCTAGGTTCTGTTTTGCTATGGAGTCACTGTGCAACCTTGTCTAAATACTTTAACCTGCACAGCTCTCATTTTCCTCCTATTACACGAGAGAGTTGTTTCCAACTCTAAATATCTGATCCCATAGCGGCAGTTATTACAATTACCTGGGTGACCTTCAGCAAGCCACTTATTAGACCTCAGTAGCCACATTTGTAAAAACATTGGGATTGAACTAAATCATCCCTGTAGCATTTTCCAACTCGAAATCTTCGATTCTTTCAAATATATGGCCTGCCTTGTCTCGTCATTGTGAGAAAAGTAAAGTACTATAGAAATTATTATCATGAGCAGAGCTTCTATATTCCCAAAGTCCTGTCTGTGGAGAGAAATGAGGCTCACAGAAACAATTAAATAACTATCTTAAATACCAGGTAATATTTATATAGTATTTTCGGTTAAACAAAGTGACAGACGTGTGCTTCTACCTGATCCTCACAATAACTCTGTAAGAGAAGCAGGGCAACTATATTATGTCCATTTTATAGGTGAAGAAACTGAGACTGAAAGAAAGGTTGTAACTTAGGAATCATTGAATTTTGGAGCTAGAAGTGAACCTAAGGACCATCTTTTCCAACTTTCTCATTTTACATATGACAAAACTGTGACTCTAGGAGGGGGATCAATCAATCCATCGAAGGCATTTATTAAGTATCTATTATGTGCCAGTCGACCCTGATTTCTGGAATTCTATTCTATTTTCTTTGTCTCGTGTTCTCATAATTGGCATTATGCCATAGCATTCCATTACTCACAATGCCATCATTTATGCAGCCATCTCCTGATGAGTAGATACATAGGTTATTCCCACTGTCTTTTTGATATTACAAACAATGCAGCTCTAAATAGCTCTTATGTAGATAGGTCCTTTCTTTTTTAAAAGTGATTTTTTAAAAACCCTCTTCTTGTTTATTGCCAGATCGTGCTCTCAAAAGACTATAGCACGGAAACACAAAACCTCCAAGCTGGAAGCTATCTCGGGGTCATCTCGTGCGATCCCACACCTAAAGGGGAACAAATCCCCTCTGTGACATTCCTGACAGGTTATTCAGCCTGGTTCTAAACCTCCAGTGAGACAGACCATTCCCATTTTGGGACAGCTCAGATTGTTTTCTTTTATCAAGCCCAAATCTGCCTCTCAACTTCCAGCCCCTGCCCCTTCCCCTGTCCTCTGAGCCAAGCTGATCAAGCGAATCCCTCTTCCCCACAACAGCCCTTCAAATACTCGAGGACAGCTTTGTGTCCTTCTCAGGTCTTCTCCTTTCCAGGCTAAATACACTCAGCTTCTTTCAACAGAGTCTTGCAGTTCTGTCTAGAGATTGAAGAATCTGTAATGCATTCCATATTAATATTTTTGAATTCTAATTTTAAATGGTAAGTTCTAGGAAGTCAGTAACCCTGACATCCTTGAGGTTCATTCATTGAGAAGGTGATGAATACTCAAAAAGCCATAAAACTTCCCGCTTGGAAAGGAAGTTGGTGGCAGAGGAGCTGGACAGCTGCCGTGGACATTTTGCATCTAGTACTGGAGGCTAAAATCCAAACTTAACCTTAAAAAAGCCCATAATGGGATTTTCTCAGTCAATGGACACCAAAACCTCTAGGGCAAGGACCAAATCAGTACACAGCTCTGAAGAAATGATTCTGCAATACCACCAGCAATGTAAGAGTATCTGTTTGCATACAGTCATGAGGTCCTTTGTATAAACAGAAATATCTTCTCCCCCACCTTCAGAGGCTTAATGCCCTCTGTCCACAGAGAGCACAACCTTCCTGGAGTTGCTGTAAGTCATGCACAGTTGGCATACTCCCACTAATGCTCCCGCTCACTCACCCACCCTCTGTGTGTGCTCAGGGAATACAAACATTTGAACAGAAGTCTAGGCTGAGCATAATTAGGGAGGAAAATCTGCTGTTGCAACAGAAACTCAGAACATGCCAGTATTTCTTCTTTCCAAAGCCTAACATAAATCAGGTTTGTATAATTTGGGATTGGGGATGATCTGTACACTAGGTTTCCTTCTTGAGCCAGATAACAGAGAGGAGACTGGATTGGATTTTATCAAGATCATTCCTGTGCTCTCCTTTCTCTTTCCTCTCTCTCTCTCTCTCTCTCTCTCTCTCTCTCTCTCTCTCTCTCTCTCTCTCTCCTCTACTCTCTCTTCTCTTTCTGTCTCTTTCTGTGTCTCTGTCTCTCTCCAAGTCTGTCTTTCTGTCTGTCTCTGTCTCTGCCTCTGTCTCTCTCCACCTCTCTGTCTGTCTGTCTCTGTCTCTCTCTCTCTGTTTCTCTGTCTTTCTCCTCTCTCCTTTCTCCTCTCTCTCTTTCTCTCCTCTACTCTCTCTTCTCTCTCTGTCTCTATCTTTCTGTCTCTCTCTGTCTCAGTCTCTGTCTCTTTCTCTGTCTTTCTATGTGTCTGCCTCTGCCTCTGTCTCTGTCTTTCTATCTGTCTGTCTGTCTTTCTGTCTGTCTCTGTCTCTATCTCTGTTTCTGTATTTGTCCCTGTCCCTTTCTTTCTCTCCCTGTCTCTGTCCGTCTTTGTCTCTCTCTCTCTCTCTCTCTCTCTCTCTCTCTCTCTCTCTCTCTCTCTCTCTCTCTCTTTCTGTGTGTGTGTGTGTGTTTGTCTTGTTTTTGAGTTGCCTCCATTTCTCCTAATAGTAACCCCCACACACATGGAATGCTAGATCTGGAAAGCATTTTAAAACAACATAAAATGTCATCTGGTAGCTTTGAGCATGGAATTCCAGAGGTAAAGTGCAAACCTGACCATGCCACTCTCCTGCTCAGTAAACACCAGTAGCTCCCTATTACTTCAAGGAACAAGTATTCATTCCTCTGTTTGGTCTTTAAAGAACTTTGCAACCTGGGCTCAATTTACCTGTCCAGCCATTTTATGCAGTTTTCTCCCTCACATTCACTGAAACTGGTTCAGTCAAACTGGTTTTGTCTTTATATTCCTCAAGCCCAGTGCAGTACCTGGCTCATAGCAGGCATTTAATAAATGCTTTTGTGTTAATTGAGAGATCTGAGAGAGGCCTGAGAAGAGAGAAAGACGGATCTGGATGGGACTTTAGTACAGAGAATCTCCAAGCTGGTGAAGTTGGAAGTCAGAACACAGAATTTCAGGGATGAGAGGCATTTTAGAACATAGAATGACAGAACTGGAAGAGACTTTAGAACATGAAATGGTAACACCAGGGAGTACTGGTAAATATTTAATAATCAGATCTCATTGGGTTGGGAGGGGTAACACATATCATTTAATCTGTTTTATTGATTTCCTCCATCACTTTCTTAACTCTAGACAGCCAACAAAACAACAAATCAGGCCCCAATTTGTAGCATTTGCCAATTTCCAAGGTATAAATAGATGCTCACATTGAAAATGTAACAATTGCCTCTCAAAGGCCAGTACAAGTTGCCTCCAAGATATCCCTGGTTAGCACATAGAACTAGAGATCATTCAGACCAACTCCGTTGTTATAGAAATGAGAAAACTGAAGCCCAAGATGAGGAAATGACTTAGTCATTCCAAAAAAAAAAAAACCCCGCCACGAGCTTAGATCTTTCATTCCCGGCGCAGGGGTCCCTCCCACTGTCCCAGAATGCTCTGCAGTGAATTTAGGAGCAATTAATGGAATCAGAAACTGGGCTTCCAGCAACGTCAGTTAAACAGTTCCGCGGGGTCCCAGCACGGGTCGGGTGCTGGAAAACACCTTGGAACGGGAAATAGAAAACTGAGATTCTAGCCCAGCCTCCCCCACTTGATACCTGGGTGACCTTGGGCTCATTAATTAATCTCTGGGCCTCGGTTTGCTCAGCCGTGAAATGGGAATAGCAACATTTGCATTCCCTACCTTACAGAGCTGTAAGTGAAACATTTAGTCAATTTCCAAGCGCTATAGCAGCACACGTCATTATTATTCACGAGCTCATAGATGAAAGCCGGCGATCCCCACCTGTGTGCCTCAGTCACCTGCAGGGCTGCGGTGTGATCGCAAAGAGCCTCTGAACCCACAAATAAGCAAATTCAGGTTGCATACATAATGTATATTGAGCATATGGCTAAACAAAGCAAGACTGAATAGAAGATTGCTCGTATTCGAATGCATGGAGAGGCTGTCATGATTAAAGAAGCACAAATTCATTTGAAAACATTATCGAATGGATGGTAGTTTTCGGTCGTTGTCTGTTTTCTCAATAGTGGTGCAATGGGTAGAGTACCAGACCTGGAGGCAGGAAGACTCCTGTTTCTGAGTTCAAATCTGGCCTAAGACTCCTACTAGCTGTGTGACCCTGGGCAAGTCACTTCACCCTGTCTGTCTCAGTTTCCTCATCTGTAAAATGGGCTGGAGAAGGAAAAGGCAGACCTCTCCAGTATCTTTGCCAAGAAAATCCTAAATGGGATCATGTAGAGTTGGGCATGGCTGAAACAACTAAGTAATAGCAGCTAATCCAATTGCTATCAGTTGGGGTCCACCGAGATGCTTTTATGGTGGGCACCTTAGAGATGGAGTCAGTCTACCGAAGGGGCCTCTGGCTATGGGATGGAGAATAAGACAAGAGGTGTCAGCAGCTCAAGGTTTTCCTCCATGCCGTTTCCCTCCGATAGGAAGGCCTGCCTGAGAGTTCTGCCTCCTTTCCTACCTCCCCATCAGCGCAGGTAAACGCATCCCATCAAGATTAATTCTTTTACTCAGAGGAACTCGAAGAATCTGAGGCAGCTTGATTCAAACAGCAGCCAGATTGGGAATCCCAATTCTAGTCCCAGGGGTTTAACGTATGACCTTGGCTAAGTCCTTTCATATCACCGGGCCTCAGTTTCCTTATCTGTAGTGTGAGTGATTATAGGATGAAGAGCTAGTAGACTCTACTGAGATCATCCAATCCAGACGGTGCAAGATGGGGAAACTGAGGACTTCCACATCTCTCGAAGCTGCTACTTTCTCATCAATCCCATGACTACCACCCCAGCTTAAGTCTTCATCACCTCTTACATGAAATAGACTCTCAGTTGGTCTCCCTGGCTCCAGTCTCTCCCTTCTCCAACCTATCCTCCCCACAGCTATCAAAGCGACATTCTTAAAGCAGTACAAGCTTTGACCGTGTTACTCCCTTCCTCGAGAACCTCCAATGGCTCCCTTCTACTTCTAGGATCAATATCAAACTCCTCTGGACTCCGGAGGAGAGAGTGAGGCTGACAGCTTTGCATAGTTCTACCTCAATTAAATCCAATTCACGTGCCAAGTCAAGACATCGCCCTTGTGCTGTCATTGGTCCTCTTGAAGAATGAAGGATCTTCATCACCATCATCATCAACAGCAACAACCATCTCTATCTGAGATTTAAAGTCCTTCGCTGTCTGACTCCATTCCACTTTTCCAGGTTGATTTCCCATTATTCCCCTTCATGAATAATACACTCTGGCCAAACTAGCCCGCTTACCGTTCTTCATACATGATGTTCTATTTCCTGCCTTCATGCCTAGAATGATCCCCTTCATCTCTTTGGACTCCCAGGATTCCGAGCTTCCTTCCAAGCTAAGCCCACCTCCTATAAGAGGCCTTTCCTGACCCTCCTGCTGTCAAAGTTCTTCTTAACGTGCTCAGTTGAAATCATTTTCTGTTTGTTTTGTATAGATTTTGAATTTAGTTTGGTCATAGATTTAGAAGTCATCTAGTCCAAAACCCTCATTTTCCAAATAAGGAGACCAAGGCCCAATAAGCTGTAACTTGTTCAAATTCATACAGGGAGTAAATGGCAGCACAAGAATTAGAGCTGAAGTCTTCAGATTCCAAATCCAGAACCTTCTGATGTACTATTTGCCCATACTCCTTGAGGAGGGGACCGTTTTCATTTTTGTCATTGTATCCTCAGCACCTAATACAGAATGCCTAGCAAATGGTCACTTAATAAATGGGCAGATGGATGGATGGATGATGGATGAATAGGTGGTTGGATGGATGGATGGATGGATGGATGGATGGATGGATGGATGGATGGATGGATGGATGAATGGGTGGATGGATGGATGGATGGATGGATGGATGGATGGATGGATGGATGGATGGATGGATGGATGGATAAATGGATGGATGATACAACCTGCCCAAGGTCCCGCAGATAATAAGTAGCAGAGCCTGATTTTAACCAGGTTTTCTGGATCAAGGGCTAGCTTTCTCCACTCCGAGGCAGTAAACCATAGTATGGGTTGGAGCAAATGACCTCTAAGGGCCCTTCCAATTGGAAGAGCCTACCTTAGGCTAGAATGAAGATGTATTTTATCAATTAGTCACCTGGGTGTCATCAAATCCTAGAGAAAATGTCCTGTCACTTGTGTTCCTGCCCCTCCTCCTAATGCCTTTTCAAACAAAAAATTTATTTCCCTCTTCTCTCCTCGAGGCAGTTTAATGAATTCAAGCCTTCGGGGAGAAACAACAACGTGTTCCCGCTGCCAGAGAAAAATGAGAGGAGGAATAGTAAAGCGAATTTCTTTTTATTGACTTTTAGTGAGCTATTTAATCCAAACATCTCATTATCGGCAATATAAATATACTATATAATGGATTTTGCAATAAGAACAATTAGCTTTTGCAATTAGCATGAGAATAAACTTCCCCCAATTGCATGAAGAAGGCGAGGCCGCTATAAAATGTGCTTGCTATTTAAAAAAAAAAAAGACTCTGAAATAAATAATTAAATCATTTCAGATGGAGAGGGAAGGGAACCCAGTGCCTAGAGGCAGGATAATATAGATCCTCGGGAAAAACCCCACCAAGATCCTGGAGAGCAACCCCCCTGCTCACCTTCCAAGTGGGTGAGGCTTTCATTTTCCGTGGCAGCTTCCTAATTAATTTGATTTGTTGCTACCCCTGCAGTAATTAGCAAAGCTTTTAATCAGTCTGTATATAGTCTAGTACAGTAGAAAGAGACCTGGACTGGAGGGAAGAAGACTAGGTCCTAATTCTAGGTCTTCCACTAAGTCACTTGAGTAATACCCTCTCCACTCAGGGACTCAGTTTCCCCATTTGTCAAATGAGGGGATTGAACACCATGATGTCTCGAGTCCCTTCCAATGCTAATGTACTATGATTCTGTGATACTATAAGTAAGTTCTAAATCAGCAACTATTTGAAATACGTCTTCTGTCTATGAAATCCCCAAATTAGACATCGATCCTCTCCTTTCTGTTTTCCAACCTTTCTATTTTCCACAGAAGCAATGTGGTGCTGCAGAAAGAGCATTGGATATAGAATGAGAGGACCTGGGTTCAAATCCCAGCCCTGTCACTTGCTAGATATGTGATCTTGGGCAAATCACTTCACCTTTCTCAGACTTAATTTACTCGTCTTTATAATGATTAGAGAACTAGATGTTCTCTGTTCTCTAAAACTGTCTCTTTCCTCTGTAACCCTGCGTTCTTATAGGCAAGTTTTCCCTTAGCTTGGCTGGAACCAGGCCACCCTAGCACTTCCCAACCATTTCTAAACCATGCTGAAGCACAGCTACCCCCAACTCTGTCTACTTCCCCATTATGTGTTGCCTTCCTCCATTAAAACTGCAAGCTATCGTTTGAGACTGCTTTGGTTGCTTGTAGGGGAAAGAGGAAGAGAACAAGCATTTATTAAGTGCCTACTATATGCCAAGCACTGTGCTAAGCCCTTTATAGATATTATCTCATTTGATCCTTGTATGTGTAGCCCTAGCATTTGACACAGTGCCTGGCACATAGTAGGTGCTTAATAAATATGTTTTCATTTCTTTTCATCCCTTCGTTCTATGATGATGTGAACTCCAATGATGGGACACTCATTTAATTGTTGAACAGTTTCAGTCGTTAGGCAATTCTTTCTAATATTGAGCTGGAATAATGATCTTTATAAATAATAACGACAACAGCTAACATTTATATAGTGTTGACTATGTGCCAGGCACTGTGTCAAGTGCTTTACAATTATTATCTAATTTGATCCTCAAAACAACCCTTCGAGATAGGTGCTATTATTATCCCATTTTATAGGTAAAGAAATTGAGGGAAACAGAGGTAAAGTGATGTGCCCCGGGTCACACAGCTGCTAAGTGTCTGAAGCCAGATGTGAACTGAGATCTTCCTGACTCCAGACCCAGCACTCCGTCCACAGTCCTACCTAGCAGCCCCTTAATTACTTGCCTACCTCACCACTGTAACACTTTGTTCCCAATGAGATTAATTCTAAGCTTATACCACATGAAGGAAGATTTGCAGACGTTTGGAAACAGTAATAACATTCCCTCACCCTATCCACCAGGCTTCATTTCTCCAGGGTACCTACTGCAGATGCTCCTGTAGCAGCCTTCCCAGTATCCCCTCCATACCCATTGCCTTCCTCTGGACATGGTCCAGTTTCTAAAAGTCCTCTTAAAATTTTTTTCCAGAATGTCCAGAACTGAACATCATTACTTCAGATGAGACCTGTTTGGAGCAGAGGACAGTGATGAAATAAGCTACCATCCCTTCCCTCAGGGGGCTTAAACTCATGCAGGGAAGAAAAGGTGAAAATGTATCAAACTAAGAATTTCCATTTCTAGGCAAAAGGCCTTCACAGAGAGGGATGGGGGGGAGGGGGCAGTGAGCATCTAGAAGGACAGTCATGAAAGGAAAGGAAGAGGTCTATTTATTTTGAAATTCTTCCAAGGCTTGGCTGAGCCAAATTATTTTCTATCAGTGCAATTCAGCACATAATAGCCACCTGCCTAAGTGCCAGATTTCTGATTTTTGTTTTCGATGGTAACAGCTCAGGAACCTAAAGCAAAGAGAGATGATATCACAGACTGGTGAATAAAAAGTAACCCCAGACTATTGCATCCCTGAAATTGTGTTTCTGTCTCTCAGCAGACAGCTCAGGCTTGGAGCTAACCTGGAAAGGAGCTTCTCCCCCATGGAGCTGAACCTGGAGTGCTCAGTCTGGAATCTGTGATAACTGTGTGGCTTCTCATTGATCTGGCTGCATAATCACAACCAAAGCTGAGGGAACATATGAAAAGAGCTTTGGAAAAATAGCTAGCAATTATTTAGCTCTTTAAGGTTTGCAAAACACTATATATATATATAATTTCATTCAATCCTCACAACAACCCTATGAGCTAGGGGCTATCATTATCCCCATTTTACAGATGAGGGAACTAAGGCTGAGAAAGGTTAAGTGATTTGCCATGGGTTACACAGCTAGTAAGTGTCTGAGGCAGCATTCAAGCCTAGGTCTTTCAGACCCCAGGTTTAGCCCTCTGTGGCCTATACCAAACAACTGCTTAAGCATGTTTAAATACTAGTTGTGACTAGTGTTATTTTATTCTATTATAAGTTGAAGGGAGAAAGCTTCTTTTCTTGGCTTTTCCCCCACCTGTTGACATAATTTCTTATTGTTTGGAGACATGTGACCAAAGACCTAGAGCTAAGGGGTCATCTACTCCAACCCCCACCCCTTTTACAGATGAAGATACCAAAGCCCAAAAATGACTTGTCCAAGGTCAGACAGGTAGTGAATGGCAAATATGGAAATCAAATCTCATTCCTCTGGTGTGAAAACCACCATTTTTTTCACCACCTCCTCAGCCAAAAATAAATCTTTGTCCTGCCTGAGAATGCTGAGAATGCCTGATCTGGCAAGCTCCTCAGAAGTCACCAACTCATTCAGTGCAGAAATTGCCTCATTAGCATAACTGATGGGGCAAGAGGAATAGGGGACAGTCAGGGAAGGCCATCCAGGTTCTCATAGAAGGGAGAGTCCTGGATTTGGGTTCAGAAGACACTAGCTCTGCTACTTCCTAACTGTATGGCCTTGAGGAAGTCACTTCCCTTCCTCAGGTGTCAGTTTCTTCAAATGTAAAATAAGGGATTTTAGACTCAGCGATGTCTAAAGTCCCTTCTGGCTCTAAATGTCATCACTATCATTTCCGGTAATGAGGAACTCATTACCTCCCAAGACAACCCATTCTAACACCTTGGACAGCTCTACTCACTAGATAAGTCTTCCTTACATCCAACTCACAATTGCCCCTGCAATTTCATCCTAGTGCTGGTCCTAATTCAACCTTCCAGGGCCACACCCAACAAGTCTAGTCCCTTTTCCCCAAAACAATCTTCTAAATGCTCAGACAGTCATTATTTCTACACTTGCCCCTTTTCCTACTCCATTCCCCTACAAGTTTTCTCTGTCAGGCTATTTCACCGAATGTGAGTCCCACAGCTCATTTTAGGGGACAGAGCGAAAAGTACTTATTCCATGCACCCCAGATTCTTATGCTTAAAATGAGATCTGCCTGCCAATGCCCCACCTCCAATTCTGACTCATCCTTCACTCCGAATCCCTGCCCTACACTCCACCCTCGCATTCCCTCTGTTCTGTTTGTACATTAACATTCTGGCATTTGGGAGGGTCTCCAAGGTTCCTCCTGTACCTACAATTCATCTCCCTACTCCCCTTGGTCCTTAGCACTTATTTCAACTGCCAATGACTTCATCAACATGGGTTCTCTATCCATTGAGACAGATAGTAACAACCCCCTCCCTCCCACAATGACTTAGTAGTCTATTTCTTAGAGTTTTAGTCTTTTGAGATTTGCCTGATGGCCAATTCATTTATTATCCTATGGATAATCTAGAGATGAGAGACTCTTGATTTATCAAGGCTGGCCCTTGAACAACAGGTGCATAATACATCATTGACCTTGTCCTCAAAACCTTTCCAATTTGCCAAAGGTTGTATGTACTCTGTTAGCAGAGCCTTCAAGAACATATGGTCAGATCTCCATTGAGCCAAGCCACCAAAAACACCCAGCACATGTTTGTTCAATGAACGGAATGAATGAATGAATTTCCTCACCTCTAAAATGAGGAGTTTGGGAAAAATGTTTTCTGATCACTTCTAACTGCATGACTTCTTGAGACATGGCCCCTAAATGTGTTATAGCATAAATGAATGAATGATGAATGGACAATGAGCTCATTACACATAGCGAGCTCCCTATTATAAACTAGCTCCCACATTGTCTTGGGATTACTCTCCAACCAATTTGTGTATATATGTCTTGTCTCCTTAGTTACAAGTAAAATCCATCTTAACAAGTTTGTTGGCACATCAAAATTTCTAAACCAGACTCAAACCCAATTCAAATGGGAACCTTTGGCTACATGTTGTCTCTATTGGTGCTTTACATAAAGTGTGGCATTTGTAAACCCTGACCAATCAGAGGTAGGGAAAGAATGCAGAAAGAGCAACTACATCAAATCCTATATTCATCCTGTCTGTTGTAACCATATTTGAATCCACTATGGTATACTTAATATAATAAAATTTGAAGTGGTTCCCAAATAGTACTGACTCTATAAATTGAGTATCCCAAGAGTAGGAAATGGGAAAATTCTGGACACTAATGGATGTGAGGGGTGAGGAAGAGGAAGAACTAGTGGGGGTAGAATGGGAAAGGCAAAGATAAAAGAAGCTAGCACCCAATAGGGTGCTGTGTCAGCAAAAGGCACTGGTTGTATACGTGTATAGATCTAGATAGATAGAGATCTAGAAATGAGAAGAGAGAGACAGATTCTCCCTAAATCCACCAACACATTGTGATAAGTATGTCAAATCTGAAACAGAAAATTTGATGTTTTATAAGGATGCAACATGGCACGGCAGAAAGAGCACCAGGCTTGAAGTAAAAAACCTGGGTTTAAGTCTTAGCCTTTCTATTAACTCCCTATGTGACTTTAGGAAAATCACTTAATCTCTGTGAGTGTCAGTTTCTTCATCTGTCAAATGGAGATAATTACATCTTGAGAAGCAAAGAATATAATGTAAGAGAACAGATTTGGGAACTGTAGAGATAGAGCCACATCTGGAATTTCATTCCTGTTGAGAGAAGACTCTCTACCACTGCAAGTTGACACCTTCTCAGCAACTTAGAGTCTTAGAGAGTTACCTGGGGCACTGAGAGGTTAAGTTACTCTCCCAGGGTCACACAGCCAGTATGAAGCAGAAGCAAGGTTTAACCTTAAGCCTTTATCCAGTACACCATGCCACCTCTCTAGTGGGAACCATAATGATCTCGAAATGTGAGTCATCATTATTATTCAAATCCAGCAACTGTGCATAAGCACCTATGAGCAGCATAGTACAGTGGGAAGGATGCAGGAGTTGGAGTCAAAGGACATGAATTTGAATGGGAACTCCACAACCTACCTGCACAACCTGGGGCAAGTCACTTCTCTGTTGTCCTAATCTGTAAAATTAGGGGGATTGGACCATATGATCTCTGAGGTCCCTTCCAGCTCTAGATACGAAACTATGAGCCTTCTCTAAAGGACGATGTCCTCTGAATAGTTTGTTGGTCAAATATATGGAGACCTGCAAACCCCTTCTGTCAAAAACAGAATGTATTGTGTCCATACCAACCAAGGATAAATCAATTCATAGAATCTTTGCTAGAAAAAATACTGCAGTGCAATCCCCTTCGTGGTCTCCCTAAAAACTGGTAATTCAACAACTGGATAAGCACTCCTATTGATGGGAAACTCACTACCTCAAAAGGCAGCCCATTCTATTTTGAACAGCCCTAACTATAAGGAAGATTTCTTGATGTTTTTCCTGTCAGAGCCGTATGGTGAATAGAATACTGGACTCAAGTTCAAGAAGATGTGGGTTTGAATTCCACCCTTGGACACCTAATAGTCGTGTGACATTGAACAAGATGTTTAATCCTTCCAAGCCTCAGTCTCCTCATTTGTAAAATGGGGTCACATAATAGCACATATCTCACAAGGATGCTATGCAGCTCAAATGAGATTATGTAAGGAAAATGTTTTACAAATTTGAAAACATCGTCTCAATGTTAGTTATCAGGATATCATTCAATCAACTGCATATTGTTATATATCATCTGATACCTGTAATTTTAGCCCATTGTTCTTGGTTTTGCCCTCTAGAGTGCAGAAGAGTGGGTCCAAAACCACCTACACCTCTAAGTATGCCATTTTGGTGTCCTCTTCACTGGCTCCTCACCCTCTTCCCCACCCATTAATGGAAGAGGGGTGCATCTCCCAAAGGGTGCGCCTTCAGCCCTCTTCTGTCTATGTACATTCTCCATGCACAATTTCTTTGATTCTCACAGTTAGTTATCACTTCTATGCATATGACTCCCAGATTTATACATCCAATCCTGACCTCTGTTCTAAGCTCCAGAGAAAGCCACACAAATATCTCCACCTGCAAAAAGGGCATCCCTATTCAAATGTCCCTCTAGCTCCTCAAACTCAAGATGTCCATTCTCTCCCTCTAAACATGCCCCTCTTGATTTCATTATTTCTGTCTACAGGACCACAATTCACCCTATCTTCAGGTGTCTTCATCCTGGGGGCAACTTGACTCATTTTCTCTCTCCCTCATCTCTCACATCATTCATTTGCTAAGTCTCGCTGATTGTACTTCAACAGTATTTTTTCTCCACTCCCAGAGTCACCACTCTAATTCAAGCCCTCACACCAAAAGTTGTCAGTTCTCCTTCCACACTATGTCACCTCCATGCTTTGGTGGTCTCTCACACAGCCTCACTTCTAGCTGCACTACTGTGATAGGCTCCTAACTGATCACCTGCTTCCAGTCTCTCCCCTCCCCAATCTATCCTCAACATAGCTCCTATACCAACATTTCTAGAATACACTTCTAAGTATGCCACTCCACTGTTGACAAAGCCACAGTGGCTTCCCATCGCCTCCAGGATAAAACACAAACTTCTCTGCTTGGCCTTGAGAGCCCTTAAGAATCCGTCTCCATAGTACTTTGTGGAGCTTACTTCTTATCACTTCGACTCATTCTACATTCCACCGTTGGCCTAATTACTGCTCCATGGACAAAGGCGTTTCATATTTCTTACATATAAGGCATCAGCTAGAGATCCTAAAAAGAAAGGAGATATTATGGAGACAGAGTTGACAGGGGTCTTTGACTGACTGAACGTGAGGGGCAGAGAGGGAGACAAAAGGCAAAGACAGCACTGAGATTTATACTGGAAGTAAGAAGGGGCCATTGACTGAAATTAAAATGTCAGATATAAGGACCAAGTGTAGTCAGATGATCAGAGAATCCAAGCTGAGGCAGCTGTAGCATGATTCCAAGAGGATATGCCAAAGAGGCAGGATGCAGTTCACAGAGAAGAAGAGAAGGCTGATCACTACCAAGACAAGTTGTCTAGGGAAAGGCTGGATGGAGCATGTTGTCAATTCCTTTTAATAATGCTCCTGGGTGTCTGATACATGTCCTGAGATGTTTTAGTGGGACTGCAGCTCAGCCTCCTAAGACCTTGATACCCTAGAGCTGATCATACTGTAGGCTAAATGAAGAAATCCTCCCCCACCCCTTTTTCCTACTAGAACAGGCTTTTTGTCCTATGGAAGTTTCTAGATTTGGGGATCTTCTTCCTACAGCTGATTGATGTTGCATTGTCAGCAATGGGCTGCCAAAATTCATAGAGTTTCAGAACGTTAAGGAACCTCATGGACTGCTTCACTCAATCTATAGTTGAAAAAAGAATTCCCACTCTAGCACATCTGACAAATGGGTCACATAAAACAGAGCAGACCTCTCACCTCCTCCTTGCCCTACATACTTGACTATTGTGTTGCCCACAGGCAGAGAGAGGGGAAGACAGCGAAGCCTCTGGAGGGTTAAACAACTCTAACAATGAGCTCTAAGCTCCCTACATGCTCCAATATCTTATAGTAAAAGGCATCCTCCTCTGCCCTTCTCCTAGAAGTCCAAATAGATCCCCCCTTGTTGAGTTCCCCCATTTTGTATGTTGCTCTTGAAGAGAGAGGGATAGAGCGCTGTTAGTCAAGGCACTGTGAGGTGTCATCGATCCACGAGGGTAGGCCAGCGGGGGATGCAGGGAGGTCACCTCTGTTACAAAGTGGCTGCAACTAAGCTATTACTTACTGTAATGTGCTCCTTTCCGGGCAAGAGCCACCTGCCACCTCCGATAACAGCGCTGGGCCAGCCAGCAGCACTGCAGCAATCACAAAGCCTGCTCAGCGCCGGGCCTCTCCCCTTTATGGCAGGTTCAAGCTCCCACACTCATCCCAAAGCCCATTTCCAGCATGACTAGGTACACTTTTCTCTGACAAATGCCTATTGGCCTCCAATCTGTTACCAACCGAAGAGGCTTTTAAAGGAAACATCCAGTCAAGGGAGGAAAGAAGCTCTGTCAGTCTCTGAGAGGAAGGGGGAGGTTTTGTCAATATAAATCCATGTGACTGTGCGTGAGTGTGAGGAAGGGCTTTGTGTGGGTATCAGAGTGACTCTGGGCGCTGTTGTGTATCTATGGGGATCAGTGCGTCTCTGGCACTGTTTATATCAGGGTGTATGCAATGTGTATGCATGTGTAACGGTGTCTCTATGTGGAGATCAGGGTGATGCTGTATATTACTTCGTGTCTCAGTGAACCAGTCAGCCCGTGTCTATATCAGTGTGTGTATCCATGTATCTCTGTGTATGTGTGGGTGTGTTCATGCACACTATGTCTATCAATGCGCCAGGGTGTCTACATGTGGGTACCTTATATGTCAATGTATAGCGCACATCTCTGTGCACTGGTGTGTTTGTTTGGAGTTTTTATATACTGATGTGTTTATGTGTCACTGTGTCTATATATATTTGTGTAACAATATATCAATGTGTATTGATTGTGTGTCAACATGTCAGTGTGCCTCTGGTTATGAGTATATGTGCCTGTATCTGCATGTGTCATTGTGTAACAATGTACATGTCATTGTTTGTGTGTGTCAATGTGCATCTGTGTGTAAGAGGGCACCTTTGGGTGGCATGTGTATCTGTGTATGTCACCATATACGACTGTTTTTTATGTGTGAATACACACACAACAACAACAACACATCAGCGGATATGTGCATGTTTTCCTATCTGTATATGTGTGTGTATGTATATATATATATATATATATGCAACTCTGTGAATATGTTTGCATGATTGGCACATACATATGTGTCTCTGTGCATCAGTACACATACATGTACATCTGTGTTTGTGTGTCTGTTTAATTCCTGTTTGACTTAAAACAAGATAACTTTTCCAGGAAACCTTTTCTAGCTCCAAAGCCCTCACCATCAGCTCTGCCATGTCCTGGGAGCAGAGGCCGAGGCTGCCTTGGTTTGAACATGCTCAGACTCCTGCTTGCCACTCCATGTTCCAGTCCTCCAGCCACTAGGATAGGATAGCATAGGAACCTCGAACTCTGCATTTCTCTATGGTTTCTAATCAGGTCAACCAGCATTTAAGCACAAGGCTGGCACTGTAAGCCCTGAGATACAAAGAAAGACAAAAACAGGCCCTGCCCTCAAGGAGCTCACAGTCTAATGGGGGAGACAACATGCAAACAACTATGTACAAACAAGCTATCTAGAAGATGATCAATAGAGAGAAGGCATTAACATTAAGGGGAATCAAGAATGGCTTTTTGCAGAAGATGGGATTTTTACTGAGACTTGAAGGAAGCCAATAGGTGGAGATGATGCGGGAGAGTATTCCAGGCTTGGGGGACAACTAGTGGGAAATGCATGGAGTAGGGAGATGGGTTGTCTTTGATGAGGGACAGTGAGGAGTCCAGTGTCACTGGAGGAGAGTATTTGAAGGGCAGGGGAAGGGAGTAAAGTGTAAGAAGACGTAGATCCAGATCCTGGCTCCATCACTCACTACCTGTGTGACACTGAGCAAGTCATTTAGCCACTTCAGGCTTCAGTTTCCTCTGTAATAATAATTAGCATTTATATGGCATATGTTATCTCATTTAAGTCTTACAAGAATCCTTGAGGCAGGTGCTATTATCATGCCCATTTCATAAATGAGGAGACTGAGGTTGAGAGGTAAGATGACTTGCCTGAGGTCACAAAGTTCCTAAGTCTCTCTGCTCTCTCCCTTCTTCTCTCTCAGATCTTCTTGCCTCCAAGTACATCTTTCTATTCCCTGTACCACCTCACTATCCCAGAATGATGGGGGATGAACCAAAGGATCTCTGAGGTCTCTTCTACCTTTAAAACTGTGATCCTATGATACTCTGCTTGAGGGTCAAAAGAAAAGCTATCTGGGGAGAGGCAGCACTACTAGCAAAAGAGAGTTCCATCTTTCCTATACTTTCCCTTCTGAAGTAAAACATTTAATATCGTTCAGTCATGTGGTCATTTTTCAGTTATGCCTGACTCTTCATGATTCTACCGGGGTTTTCTTGGCAAAGATACTGGAGTGGTTCACCATTTCCTTTTCCAGCTCATTTTACAGATGAGAAACTGAGACAAAAAGGATTAAGGGACTTGCCCAAGGTCACATAGCTAGTAAGCATCTGAGGCTGGATTTGAACTCAGGAAGACGAGTCTTCCTGACTCCAGCCCCAGCACTCTACCCACTCAAATGCCCACAAATAGGCCATCTGGACAAACAGACCAGAGACAAATTGCTGAAGGTCTAAAATGCCCATTAGAGGAATATGTATTTTATCCCAGAGGCAAAAGGGAGGCCCGAGATTTGGGAGCAGGAAAATGACAACGGCCAGATTTGTGCTATAAGAATGTTACTTTGGCAGCTGAGTGAAGGCGGGATTCAAGCAGGGAGAGGCTGGAGGCAGGAAAATTAATTAGGAGGCTATTGCATTAGTCCAGGGGAAAGATCACTTAGCTTACCTAGCATGGTGACGGTTTGAATAGCAATTAGGCATAGGTATGAGATAGTGTGGAAGCAAATTCAAAAGACTCGAGAACAGATTCGTTATGGAGAGTAAGGGGGAAAGGAGTCCAAGATGACTCCAAGATTGTAAACATGAGAAGGACAGCTGTGCCCTCAACAAGAAATAGAAGTTCAGAAGGGAGGTAGGTGTGGAGGTCAAAAATAATAAATTTTGTTTTGGATTTTTTGGGTTTGAGGTTCCTATAGAATGTTGCCATTTGAAAATGTTCAATGGGCAGTTAGTGATATAAACTTGAGCAGCTAGGTTGCGTAGTGGATAGAATACTGGGCCTGGAGTCAGGAAGGCTCATCTTCCTGAGTTCAAATCCAGCTTCAGACACTTTCTAGCTATGTGACTCTGGGCAAGTCACTTAACCCTGTTTGCCTCAGTTCCCTCACCTGTAAAATGAACTGGAGAAGGAAATGACAAACCACTCTAGTATCTTTGCCAATAAAACCCCAAAAGGGGTCATGAAGAGTCAGACATGACTGAAAATGACTAAAAAACAGCAACAGATATAAAGTTGGATATCTTAGAAGAGAGACGAAGGCTAAATTCAAGATCTAGGACTCATCTGCATAGAAATGATAATTGAATCCGTGAGAGTTGATACAATCACCAAGAAGGAATAGAATCCATAACACCACCTTGGGGTCCATTTGGGGTTGGAGCATGGATAGGGATGCATCCAAGGAGATTAAAAAGAAGTCCCCAGACAGGTAGAAGGCAAATGAGAGCAGTATAAGGAAAATCCAGAGATGAGAATTTCCAGGAGAGAACTATCAACAATGCCAAACACTGCAGAGAGTTCAAGAAGGATAAGGACCTAGAAACAGCTGCTGGGTTTGGCAATTTAAAGATCTTCAGGAACTTTGGGGAGGGCAGTTTTAGCTGAGTAATGGCACTGGAAGCCAGATTACAAGAGGTTAAGGAGTGAGAGAGAGAAGGGGAAGCAGAGAAAAGTGCAAACATTTTTTTCTAGAAGTTTGCCTTTGAAAGGGAGGAAAAGATATATGACCATAGCTTGAGGGAATGGCAGGCTTGAGTAAAGGTTTCTTTAAGGATAGGGACACTTGAGCATGTTTGTATCAAACAGGGAAGGAAACAGTAGATAGGAAGAGATTTAAGATTAGAAAAAGAAGGATGATTGCAGTAGCAACCGGCTAGAGGAGACAGGAGGCGATGAAATCAACAATATAAGTTGGCCTTGAGGAGGAGAAGGGCCACCTGTACATCAGAGGCTGAAGTGAAGGAGAAAATGAGAGATAAGGTCAAGAGGCTTGGAGATATAGAGGAGGGGGAAAGAAAGAGCTCCTGGCTGATGGTCTCTATTTTCTCAATAAAACATGATTCAAAGTCCTCTGCTGAGGGAAAATGGGAAAGGGTGATATTAGAAGTTTGAGGAGAAAAGAAATCTGGAAGTCAGTGGAATTTAACAGACAGAGCCAATTGGGGAAGAGTAAAGGGGTGGCCTTACGATAGTGAGGGTCTAGTTCAGTTAAATAACAGAATTTGTAATGGACCCAGTCAGCAGAGTTGCATGACTTCCTCCAATGCCATTCAGCAGCCTGTGAATAAGAACAAAGGAAGTGGATGGCAGGAGCAATCCCCTTTGGCAAGGTATGAGGTAAAATAGGCCAAAAAGGACAAAGAATTCAACAATGGAGGCCACAGTAACTTTGAACTGGCCAGATAAGGGAGCCGAGATTAGGAAGAGAACGTGAAACAAGAACGGCAGTGATGGTCTCAGATTTAAGAGAGCAGAATAAGGAAAATCCAGACACAAGAATTTCCCGGAGAGAACTGTCAACAACACCAAATACTGCAGAGAGTTCAAGAAGGATAACAGATATCTGCTGAGAGATGGAGCAACTAGAAGTCACTGGGGATGAAAAGTAGGCTCAAGAGGACTGAGGCCTAGATGGAACGATAGGAGGCTAGGGTCAAATAGAAGAATTGTAGAATTCTTGAACACAGAAGTGGAACATTTGTGGGTGGTAGGAAGATCAAGGGTGTAACCATCCCTATTTGTGGCCGAGGTGATAGAAAGAAGGACATGGGAATTGAAGAGGCTGATGAATTGGGAAGCCAGGAAATTTGAGGAAAGAACCTAAAGTGCACATTGAAGTTCCTTGATATAAGGTAGAGAAAAAAATAAAACAATGATCTTCCTCCAGGCCAAATTTACTTCCTCCAGCCTCATCCTCGATCGCCTTGTTATTTATTTTGCCTAAACTTGTAGGCAAAGAAACAAGCATTTATTAAGAGTTTGTTACATACCAGGCCCTATGCTAAGTGATGGAGATACAAATATAAGCAAAGAGAGAGACAGAGACAGAGAGACAGACAGACAGAGAGAAACAGACAGAGAGACAGAGAGACAGAGAAAGACAGAGAGACAGACAGAGAGAAAGAGAGAGAGAGAGAGAGAGAGAGAGAGAGAGAGAGAGAGAGAGAGCCCTTGTCCTCAAGAAGTTTACATTCTAATAGAAGACAACGCACAAAAGGAAACTGAAGAGTATGGACAATAGGAGAAACAGGAAAGGTACCTTAGCAGGGTCTTGGTATTGAAGTACTGAAAGTCAAAAGCAAAGCCAGAAGGGGAATAAAGGTTGGCCAGCCTGGGCCCCTTCTCAAAATGGCAGCCCCAAAGGAACTCACCAATACACACGTTATCTCCTCCAATAAGATGTAAATTCCTTTACACTCACTGACTGCTTTCTTTTCATTTCATCTATATATCTACTGTGCCCAGCACCTAGTGAGCACTAATAAAGGCTTGCTGCTTGACTGACTAATTGTGGATAACTCAGATGGGAGCTGGCAGATAACTAGGCCAGGATCTAATCAAGGAAAAGGTTATTTTGTGATACCTGCAGAAAAGCTGGGGCCAAATTTCATACTATGTGGTAACAAAACAAATATGGATAATTTGGAGCTGGAAAGGACCTTAGAGGTAGGGCATCTGGTCCAATCTAAATATTTTACAGATGAGGAAACTGAGACCTGAAGCTAAGTCCAAGGTTATATAGGAAATAATTGACAGATTCAGGACTTGAACCCCAGTTGTCTCACTCAGAACCATTCTTCTTTCCTCTGTGCTAAGCTGCCTTTCACTGCACTTATTTGATAACAAAATGCAAAAGTTCTTTGCAAAGAACTCTGGGAGTTCTTCTCTGGCCTATTGTGCAGAGAGGTTTGAGTCAGGGCTTGTCACCTTTGTGTATCCCAGTTCTACTTGGCAGTCATTCGCCAAGGATCTGACTCCATTTCTGTCTGATCCAAATAACATGTCCTCAAATCCCTGAAACATTGATTGGGAGAGGAGAAATTCATTATCTGCTTCAGGCAAGGAGTGACTGGAGGGGGTGGAGGTGTTTGCCCGCTGGCTCCCAGTGCTTTGGAAATATTTGCTCTCTGACATTTGATAACACTGTTAAATATGCATGTCTCCGCAGGAGAGACTTGGTCCTCCAATTGTCATGAAGAGAAGCAGAAAAGTGACCAAATTAAGGTCAATGAGCTGGCCTGGCCTGTCTTCATCCAAGTCATTGATGAAAACATCCTGTTCAACATTTCTATCAACAACGTTCCTGAAGGCAAGGAAGGCGTGCTGAGCAAACCTGTGGACAACGTGAAACAAGGAAAGCCAGGTAGGAAAAGTGAGCGACGTGGCAGAGTCAGGAGGAGAGCGAGGCAGTTAGAAGGAGACAGCTTTGGACTTAGAATCAGGAAGGCCTGAGTTTAAAGCCTTCCTCAGACACTTATTCACTAGGGGGCTTTGGGCAAGTCACTTAAACCCCTCTCAACCTCAGTTTCTTCATCTGTAAAATGATGACTAATAATAGTCCCTTACCTCCCAGGACTATTGTGAGAATCAAACGAGCTGTCATGTATAAAGCACTTTGTAGACCTTAAAGCACCATGTTACTACTACTACCACCACCACTACCACTACCACTACCACCACCCCTGCTACCACTACTACTACTACTAGGTCCAGTAGTGCTATTGCTGGGTACTACTACTACTACTGCCACCACTGCCAGTACCACTACCATTACCACTACAACTACCACCACCACTACTGTCATTACTACTACTATTACCACTACAACTACTACCATTACTACCACCACTACCACTACTACTACAACTACCACCACTACCACTACTACTGCCACTGCTACTACTATCACGGCTACTACTACTACTATTCATCCAAGACTCTTTACCCTACACATAACTGGTCTGACAGATGCCATTTTGCTAAGTGTTCTTGCTTGAGTCTGATATTCACAGTGGGTTCTCCTTCAACACCTCCTACCCAAGTGTCCAGGAGCAAGACTGACCTGAAGAATACAAAAGTGATCACTCTAATAGCTGATAGCCCCTCATAGTCAACAGAGCTTTTTCCTCACAATAGAGAGGTGACGGGCATTGTTATCCCCATTTTACAGATGAAGACACAGAAGCTGAGACAGATTAAGTTATTTGCCTTGGGTCATACAGAGAGTAAGGGTCTCTTCCCTGTCTAATCCATCTGCCACATAACTGACGGTGATCTTCCTAAGGCACAGGTACGGCCATGTCACCCTCCTACTCAGTAAACTCCAGTGACTCCCTATTACTCCTAGGATCAAATACAAACCCCTCCAATTAGTATTTAAAACATTTCACCCCCTGGCTCCAGCCTACCTTTCTGGAATTATTAGGTACTATTCTCGTTGCATATTGCTCAATCTAGCCAAAAAGACTTGGCCGTTCCCCATCCACAACATTGCATCTCCAGCCTCCATGCCTCTGCACAGGCTGTCCTGGACTGCCTGCATTCCCTCCTTTCTCCCCTCAAGCTCAAAGAATCTTTAGTTTCTGACAAAGCTCAGCTTAACATGAAGATTTTGCTGATTAGTCCAGCTACTAAGGTCCCCTCAACAATATCACTCCATTTCATATAGATCATATATATATATATATATATATATATATATATATATATATATAGTAACATGTATACATGTTCCTTCCTTCAATAGAATCTAAGCTCCATATATATGTATATATACATATAGTAACATGTATACATGTTCCTTCCTTCAATAGAATCTAAGCTCCATATATATGTATATATACATATAGTTACATGTATACATGTTCCTTCCTTCAATAGAATCTAAGCTCCATATATATGTATATATACATATAGTTACATGTATATGTATATGTTATATATATGTTCCTTCCTTCAATAGAATCTAAGTTCCATGAAGACAGACTCTTGTCATTTTTATCATTTATTCCTAATTCCTAGCACAGTGCCCGGCACATAATAGGTGTTCAAAACTGTTTAATGATTTTGGCACCATGCCCCAAATTTACTAAACTGCACACTCTTCTACCCAGCAATAGCACTATTGGACCTATGTCCCAAAGAGATCAAAGAAAGAAGAGATCCACAGGTACAACAATTTTTATTGCAGCTGTTTTTATAGTGGTAAAGACCTGGAAATTAAGAGGGTGCCACACAATTAGGGAACAACAGAACAAATTATGAGCCGGAGATGGAAATGGCAAACCACTCCAATGTCTTTGCAAAGAAAACCCCAAACAGGGCAATGAAGACTTAGACACAACTGAAATGACTCAACCAAAAAAAATATGCATATATATGTGCATATATATTTATATATATACATATATATATGCTGTAAGAATTGAAGAAAGAGGCAGTTTTAGAGAAACCTGGGAAGATTTGTGTGTAC
Organism: Phalanger gymnotis; assembly: GCA_028646595.1. Classification (NCBI taxonomy): domain Eukaryota; kingdom Metazoa; phylum Chordata; class Mammalia; order Diprotodontia; family Phalangeridae; genus Phalanger; species Phalanger gymnotis. The sequence continues at coordinate 754,249,443 of CM053622.1, forward strand.
TAATGGAAAGTGAAGTGAGGAGAACCAGGAGAACTATTTATACAATTAACAACATTGCAAAGATAAAAAACTTTGACAGTCTTAAGAACACGACAATGACCAACCATGATTCTAGAAGACTGATGGTGAATCCTGGTGCCCTGTCTCCTAACAGAATGGGGATGGACTCAGGGTGCTGATTGGGGAGGACGTGGGAAGGAGAGAGAAGAATTTTTGTTCACTGAAAAACAAAATTGTTTAAAAAAATAAATGCTAAATGATTGATGTCTCCTTCCTCCAAATAATAACAGCCATGTTTCTAGGGCTCTTTAAAGTATATAAAGTGCTGTGAGGAAGGTGGGGCAGAGGAAATTAAACCCACTTTACAACCAAGGAAAAGTGAGGCTCAGAGCTGTCAAATGTCTTGGCTACAGTCCCAGGGCTGGGAGGAGACAGAGGCAACTCTCCTGCCTCCACGCCCAAAGATCTGGCCTGTCTAGCATATGTCCTCACTTAGTGGGTGAGAGGAGGTCCTGAGGACCTCTGGAATCCTTTGGGTGCAAGCTACGGAAGGACAAACTGGAGAAAGATGCCCAAAAAGCCCCTCAAACCTCCAAGGCCCCAGTTCGGGGATTTAGTCAGATCCTGAGGAATGAGAGAGCTCCTTGAAAGGGTTTTTTTGCTGGAGAACATTCTGTTCTCTGCTGTGTCCCCTTTTAACTTCTCTCACTTTCATTTCTCAGCTCACTTCAAAACAAGCATGTGGTTCCTGTCACTAAGAGCTGTACAACAAACACAATTATTCACTCTTTGGACACCTTCGTGATGTGCTGCTTTTTTTTTTAATTCAAGCTTTGCTTGGTCATGATGAAAATTTTGATTTATCAAGCAATGGCCTCAGTGGCTGCAGGCCTCTCTGTCTCTTCACTGGGAAATGCTAGGCATCAAAAGAATGTAGCATATCCTGGAAGTCACAACAAGCTAGGAGTCAAGAGACCTGGGTTCTAGCAGAAGCTGGCTTTGTGACCTTGGCCAAGCCAATACTTTCCTTCTCTGGCCCTCAGAATTGGTTTTAAATGATGTTTCTAGGTCCCACTCATCTCTGACAATTCTCTATATATATTCCCCTCTGGCTCTGATATCTTCTATTCTAAAGTTCCTTCTTTCTCTGACATTCTCTGTTCTAAGGTCTCTTCTATTCTGAGGTTCTATAGTCTAAGATCCCTTTTAGTTCTGACATTCTGTGCTCCATGCTCATTTTCACAGCCTTTGCTTAGAGACTCACAACCTCATATAACATTAAAGACAGAAGAGCTTTCTAATCTTGGGCATTTCACTTTCTCATTTTAGGGGGCAGAGTGATAGTGGAGGTGCTACGTCCATGACTTCATATATATGGGGAACTCCAAACATGGAAATCCTATCCATGAGGCCGACTAGAAATTCTAGGCAGTTATGGTTTAGTCAATAGAGTGCCCAATGGAACTGGGAGTCAGGAATACCTGGGTTCAAATGCCACTTCAGACATTTACTGTGGGACCCTAGACAAGTCACTTCATAGGATCATAGATTTAGAGCTAGAAAGGACCTTAGAGGCCATCAGTTCCAACTCCCTCCTTTTACAATTAAGGAGACTGAGGCACAAAGAATTAAAGTGACTTGCCTCAGGGTCATACATCTAATAAGTTTCTGATATAGGATTTAAACTCATGTCTTCTTAATTACAAATGCAACTGGTGGCTCAGTGGAGAGAGCACTGGGCCTGGAGTCAGGAAGACCTGAGTTCAAATCTAGCCTCAGACACTTCCTAGCTATGTAGCCCTGGGCAAGTCACTTACTTCTGATTGCCTGACAAAATGGATCCACTGGAGAAAGAAAAGGCAAAACGATCCAGTATCTTTGCAAAAATAAAACCCAAAATCAAATGGGGTTGAACATGATGGAAAAATGACTCCATAACAACTTCTTGATAACAAACCCTAGCATTCTGTTCGTTGTGCGAGCTATCTGCCTCCTAACCTCTCTGAGTCTGAGGCATTGAGAAACTAAGTGCCTTGTCCAGGATCATGTAGCCAGTGTGAGTCAGAGATAGGACTTGAACCCACATCTTGCTGTTGAAGACACAAGCCTTCTAACCATTATGCCATCCTTCCTCCCAAAATGAATGTAAACTCTTAGTTTGGGAAGGGTTAAAGAGAGATAGACCAGAAAGACTGGGTAAGACAGAGACAACCAGATAGCAACAGAAAGAGAGACTAATTGAACTCACTTTGTCAAATAAACAGAAAAATAAGCCTATTAAATGTAAAGCATACAAAAGTATATTCCAGTTTTGTTTTATCGAGAGTAAAGGGGAAGGAAAAAAGAAAGAATGGCATAAAGAAAAAGAAGAGGAGAAGATATGGAAGAAGGAATACACACTAGGTCAGCAGTTAGGAAATGTGGGTTCCAATCCTGGCTCAGTCCCTAAACTCACTGTGACCTTGGGTAAGTTATGTCCTTACCCTGGGCCTCTGGTTCATCACCTTTAAGGTCTCTTCCAACTCCAAATTTTTAAGAAGAGAAGGAAGGAAGGAAGGAAGGAAGGAAGGAAGGAAGGAAGGAAGGAAGGAAGGAAGGAAGGAAGGAAGGAAGGAAGGAAGGAAAGAAGGAGAAACAGTGTGGGATTAAGGTGGGAGGAATGACAGAGACCTTTTTTTTTATCAGAAAGTGACTCGTCTTTTCCTTCCTCCTCTAGCCACAGATCTCCTACCAGAGGACAATGACTGAGGATCTACAAAGGCTTTAGATGTTCCTGGACACCATAAAGAGGGTCTCATGCTTCCTGAAATTGAGGCCCTTCATCTAATTCATATTAACACATCACTGTGAAACCTCAAGAAGGTATCCCACCTTATCACTCCCAACCCCCTACCTCAAGAAACCAGTTAACTAGTGACTGTCTGTCGAAAATCACTAGATAGAGGTCATCTCAAGTCAAGGAACATTGCTTCAAAACTACCAAGTCTTGGTGCAGCAAGGTGGCGCAGTAGATAGAGCACCAGCCCTGGAGTCAGGAGGACCTGAATTCAAACCCAGCCTCAGACATTGACACTTATTAGCTGTGTAACCCTAGGTAAGGCACTAAACCCTGATTGACTTGCCAAAATAAAAAAGTACTGGGTCTGGAGCCAGACAGCACTGAACTGGGTATCAGGAATACCTGGGTTCAAATCCTGTCTCAGACATTTACTGTAGGACTATAAATAAGTTATTTCATAGGTCCATAGATTTAGAACTGTAAAATTCACTCCTATGGGAGAAATACTCCCAGTCCTTCCCATAGGGGAGTGAACCATTTTATATTCTCCTTGCTATTGACTTCAATTAAGTTGTTCTGCTTTAAGGAGGAAATGGGAGCACATTGCTTTCTGGTTTCTTGATCAAAATTACCATTAGATTCGCAAGATGAGATTAACAGAAACTTAAAAACAGAGAAATCAGAGCTGGGAAGAATCTTAGAATATAAAGTTTCAAAGATAGGAGGAGCCTTAGAATCCAGAATGTTGAAGCCAAGAAGGATCTCAGAAGAAAGAATGTCAAAGCCTAAAGGCATCTTGGAATATGGAAAGACAGCAAGGAAACTTAGAACATAAAATGTCAGAGTTTAAAGGCTTCTTGGCTGGAGCATCACCTACTTTGTACAAGCTAACTATGAGCGTCCCCTAAGTCTCCGTCCTGGGCCCTCTTCTCTTCTCCCTCTATACTATTTGGCTTGGTGATTTCATCAGCTCCCATGGTTTCGACTATCATCCCTGCAATGATTCTCAAATTTGCTTACCCAGCCCAAACTTCCTTCCTGATCTCCAGTCTTGAATCTCTAACTACCCATTAGGCATCTCAAAATGGATGTCTCATAGGTGTCTTAAACTCAGCACATCCAATACTGAAGTCATTATCTTTCTTCCAAAACCTGGAAGAGGACTGAGACCTTCCCCTGACCTCAGGGCCTTTCATCTCCAAGTCCCCCGAGGGCAAGGTGACAAGGAGCCTGGCCCATTTTAACTTCTCCCTGCTTTCAATTTCTACCTTCTGTTTTGACCATCGGTCTAACCTCGGGTGAGAAGAGGAGGGCGACCTTCCTCTGATCTTCTCCTTCCATCACCTCCTTCCATCTCCTGTGGCCTATGTCCCCTAAGGGAAGTCTCCTGGAGGCCGTGACATCCATCTTGACAAGGGCACATCTCCTTCTACCTTCTGCCGCCTCCTGATCTCCCACCAGAGAGGTGGAAAGGCTCTGGTGCAAAGAGAAGCAACCTTTTCTTTGACCTTAGACCTTGCATCTTCTGCTGCACCTGTCCCTTGAGGGAAGAGGAAAGTGGGTAGAGAGGGAGAACGTCCATCTCCCGCTGGGCAGGCTTGACTTGCATCTCCTTCTGCACTATGTAGTAGCAATTTTAGATTTGAAGAGCTTTCCCACCCATTAATAGGCCATGTGACCTGCTTACATCACAGGAAGCCTAAGTCACGTGTGGTGGGAGGAGCTTCCTGACAGGCAAAGGAAGTTATGTCACAGGAAATACTGAGAGAGTGAGAGAGAGAGCGCGAGAGAGCAGTTATGGCTGTTATGGCTGCTAATAGCTGTCGTAACAGAGCTAAACAGACTGACTTAACTGCACTGTGAGTTTGTTTTTGAGAAGACCCCAGCAGGGGATTGGAGAGGTTTTGAGTTGGTAAGGCTCCATGTAGTGATATTATGTACTGAATGCTTTGCTGCTGTGATGAATTGAGTAGATGGCTTGTGGGATATGGTTCTCTGGTGTCTGAATGAATGGTTTACTTCTTCTACCTTCTATGTGGAGAGTCTCATACACTTTGCGATACAGAGCTACATAAGGCATTTTGACAATTATCCTCTATGTTGTTATTATTGCCTCATGGGTACACACTGTCAGTCTAGTCTTTTTTCATCTTACACCTTGTTCAATTTTGATCCAGTGACACTGGCCTCCTGGATGTTCCACATACAAGACACTCCATCTTTTGGTTCTGGGCATTTTCTCTGCCTGTCCCCCATTCCAGGAATATTCTCACTCCTCATGTCTTTCTGCCTTCCTCGGCTTCCTTCAAGTCCCAGCTATAATCCCACCTTCTAGAAAAAGCTTTTCCCAATCTCCTTTCATACCGGAGCCTTTGTTCTATTGATTAACTCCAAGTTATCTTGTCTATCTTATTTGTACTTTTCACATTGTTTCCCTCACTAGTCCTTGAGAGCAAGGACTGTCTTTTGCTTTTCTTTGTAGCCCCAGTTTTTAGCACAGTGTGTGGCCCATAATAGATGCTGGTAAATGTTTATTGACTAACTGACCTTGGGCAGCTAGGCGGTGCAGTGGTCTGAAATCAGGAAGACTCATCTTCCTGAGTTCAAATCCAGCCTCAGACACTAGCTGTGTGATTCTGGGCAAGTCACTTAACTGTGTTTGCCTCAGTTTCCTCACCTGTAAAATGAGATGGAGAAGGAAATGGCAAACTTCTCCAGAATCTTTGCCAAGAAAATCCCAAATAAGGTTACAAAAAGTCAGACACAACTGAACAACAACCTTGGAACATAGGAAGGCAAAGTTGGAAAGGACCTGTTAGGCTCTTAGAACATAGAATCTTAAAGCTATAAAGAACCTTAGAACACCATCATTAACATCACCATCATCATCATGACAACAACAACAACCATAGCAATAGCACTCTTATAGTGCTTTAAAGTTTACAATGCATTTTACATATATCATCTCGTTTGGTCGGAATAGAGAGTGTCAGCGCCAGAAGGAAATCCTAGAAATCAGTTAATCAAACCTCTCATTTTACAGGACAGGAAACTGAGGGACCAGAGTCCCTCAGAGAGATCAAAATGATTTGCTCACTGTTGTACTGATCCAGTCAGTGATGAGATGAAGTTTTCTATTCTTGTTTATCAAAATGTAAAAACCCCTTACAAACTATGCCAGTGACTACTGATATTTAGACTCAGCCACCATGGTTATTATTTTCCATTTTTCTCACTGAGCATGTTCCCCACCTCCCAGAGTCGCTATAAAGAGAGCCTTTTGTAAGCTGTAGAGCGCCATGGAAATGAGAGCTGTGCCATTATCATTACCAACCCATCATCACCACCAAACAAAGGTGGAGGGGCAGCTTGGGTGGGGGCCTACTTCGAGTTTCCCATCAGGATCTTGAGAGACACAAAGCAGAGAGATGGAAGAATGAGAGGATAACCCCTCCCCTATCAGCTTGAGAATGGGTCTATCCTGTTCAATGGCACTTTGAAATGCTCCCAAGAAAAGAAAGCAGTGTGTGACAAAAGCCTGCCTTTAGCAAGATGCAGAATATCAGAAAACCCACAGAGTCTAGTCAAGAAACGGGCTCAATCATTCACCTAACAAGAATCGTTCACCTCCTACAGCATGTCGCCATTTACAAAGCTCTTCCTTCGTGACACTGGGAAGCAAGTAATGCAAATATTATTATTGTCATAATGCTTGCATTACAACCTGTAAAGGAAGAAAACAAAGGTCAGAGGGGGTGAGCAATTCTCCCAGGGTCACACAACTAGTAAGTCCAAGCATTTAGCACAGTGCCTGACACATAGTAGGCACTTAATAAATGCAAGCTGAGTGATTGCGGCACCTAGGTGACACAGTGTGGACAGAGCACCAGGCTTGGAGTGAAAAAGATTTGAGCTCAAATCTGGTCTCAGACACTTACCAGCTGTGCGATTCTAGGAAAGTCACTTTACCCTGTTTGCCTCAGTTGCCTCCTCTGTAAAATGAGCTGGAGAAAGAAATGGCAAACCACTCCAGTATCTTTGCCAAGAAAACCCCAAATGGGGTCACAGAGAGTTGGAGACAACTGAAACAACTAAACAGCAACAACGACAATGTATAGAATCCTCTGCACAGTGCTGAGGAAGATACAAAGACAAAGACGTTATAGAAGCTGCCCTCAAAAAGAGTGTAGTCCAGTAGAAGAGACCTATACACAGTGGTTGGTTGGTTTTTTAATTGAACCTACGAGTTCATGTATGTAGGGAACAACTAGTGAGGAACTTCTTTTTATAGTCGAGGAAACTGAGGCCCAGAAGGTTAAGTGACTTACCCAAGGTCACATAAATAGTAATTAGCAGTCAGGATTTGAACACAGGTTCTCTGACTCTAAAGCCAGCACTTTTCCCACTGTACCATGTTGCTCTAGCTAAGTAACAAGAATACTATTTGATCTCATGATTGAATGAGGGAGAAATTTCAACCTGCCTATCAATCCTTATATCACAATATTGCCCCTCACATATATATAAAGCCAATATAAAGCCTCTTTTCACTCAAAAATGTGCTTCCATCCTTTCTGTTGTTGAAATCCTACCATCCTTCAAGGCCTGACTAAAATGCCATCTCCTTCATTTTCCTTGATGCTTCAAACCAATATGAATGAATGTGTGTGTAATGGATGTCTAATGTGTCACAGAATGCCTATAATAGTTCCTCCCCATGTGGAGCCACTGGAGAGTCTGCTTCCTGCTTCCAGGGGAGTTGTGATGCTATGGAATGGAAGTGCCATGGAGAGACTAACGAGCACGTGTGGATGTTCTGTAGCTGGTTCTGGTGGTTTAACTATATGGTAAAGAAGTGCTTTGACTGGCTGGGAAGACCTGTTAGCTTCAGCCACTGACCTCGGCACTCTTAAAAGATCTTAACGATTCCTTTGGTCATAGTGACAAGTAAGGGAATGGAGCCTACAACCCTGTGAGTTGGAAAGATCCAGAAGACTCCATGGCATTGCAGTGTTCCAGAGTTTGGGTTTGTGGTCATCACAGCATTAATGTATGAAGAGAGTGGAACCTCTCTCTCTGCAGTCAACATAGAATCAATGCCTTCAAGAGCAGCAATAGCTGAGCCAAGGACTCATCTAGCATTCGTGATGCATGTAGATAAGAACCTGGTGGGACTAAGACTATGGAGGAACCAGCCAAGTTGAGTCTACTTTTCACAGAGTAGGGGAGAGTGTGCTCCTGAGGCGTTATGGAAAGACATTTGTACTTTTATGCTTGCTATATCTTTGAAGTAAATATCCCTTTGAAAAGGCTAATTAATGTAAGTGGTTAAATGGAACTGGAGATTAGCAATTGGCACCTAACAATGAGGAGAAACATAATTGGTTGGGTTTCGAACAGATAGCATTAAAGAAGGTGCCCCAATCCCTCAGGGCTATCCTCCTTGGAACATCGAGGAGCAGAGTAGGGAAAACCAGAACATACACATTTTGTATGAATGAATAAACAAACGAATGAATGAAAAAAGCATTTGCTATATGCCAAGCATAGTGTTGTGCTTCAAAGATAAAACATGAAAGCAAAAATCATTCCTGCCCTCAAGGAGCTTACATTGTGATGAGGAAAACAACATGTAATCAGGAGTAGATGGCCATAGAGGAGTGCTTTTGGTCTAAACTGTTATGGAAAGGGTAAAAGGGACCCCATAGGGGAGTAAAATGTCACATCCCATTCAGGAACAGTAGCAGAGATGATTTGATCATGCATGGTTCAGGGTTCCAGACATGGTGAAGAGGGGAAGAGTGTACTCTTTGCTAAGCATGAGGGAGTTGGCAAAGAGGCTATGGAGAAAGTATGAAATGAGGAATGACTGGAGCTTTCCAGAAGTAATGTTCCATAAAAGGCTGTCATCAACTGAAAGAACAGAGCCCCAAGGTATCTGCTGAGGACATGGTGAAGGAGGTGGCCAGAAAGCAGAAAGTAACCATTTTGCCCTTATATAAACTGAATTTATATTTTTCTTGTGTGTTTATCATATTCTAGAATTTTCACCTGGGCCTATAACCTCCCCTACTCCAAGAGGACAGGGACCCATTCTTTGTGTTTGTACCTTCCCCATCTTTGAGCACAGACCTTTGCACAGGCAAGGGAAGGATTGGGAGTAGGGGAAGAGAGAGAGAAGCAGAAAACAGGACTAGTTCACATGCTCCTTCCCATCATCCTCCTTTTCCTAACATTCTTAATAGCCTCCTGCTCAGGGCTGTGCTGGAGCCAGCTCAAACTGGCTACAGAAAGCCAATTGTTAAATATTCAATGTAAGCATTTACACCTCACACACATGGCAAACACCACAAATATGGGTTTGATTTACTATTTTGTTAATTGTCTAGACCGGGGTGGGGAACCTTCATGCTAGGGCCTTCCTTCTGTTGGTGATCCCCAATTTATCCTGCCTATATTTTGTTTGCTTATTGTCTCCTCCATTAGACTGTAAGCTCCTTAAGTGCAGGAATTGTCTTTTGCCTTTTTTTGTAACCCCAGAGTTTAGCACAATTCTTGACACATAGTAGGTGCCTAATAAATGCTTGTTGATTCAACTGACTTTGAAATGGAGGTAATGATACTTGTACTACCTATCTCACAGTGTGGAGGGAAGGAAAGCACTTGGTAAGGCTTAAACCAACATTACAATGGACACAATCACTATTGTGAATATCCCTGGGTCTGCTATTAACTACTACTGTGCCTGTGTGACCTTGAGCAATTTTCTCAACTTCTTGGAATCTCAGCTTCCTCATTTACAGCTTCCTCATTTACAAAATCATAGGATTGATGATGCTCCCTAAGGGCCCTTCTAGCTCTAAATCCTATGACTGCATGGTCTTAACAATTTCCTACCAGTTATGGTTATCTGAGCATCACCTAGCTTAAAGAACAGAGAGACAGGCAAAGGGTCAGGAGGCCTGGGGTTAAATCCTGCCTCCCACACTTAAGAGTGTGTGGTCCTGTGAAAATCACTTAATCACTCAAAGCTTCATGGATGGTTGTAAAGAAATCACTTTGCAGAATTTAAAGTGTTATATAAATATGTTTGTTATTAGCTTAGGTTCTAAGTCCTAAGACCCTTTCCAGCTACATACCTCTATGCTCTGCTGTAACATGCACAGTGGCCTCACCCCAGTAAAATTGTCTCAGCAGATGGGCCAAAGCAGGTCAAGGGTAACCGGCAGTCCTCAAACACATTGGCCAAGGGGGTGTCTACCCCAAGCAAGTGAAGACTTCCCAGATGGGAAGAGGTGGATGAGAACAGTTTGCTGAAGCAGGTGCTATGGAGCGCTTAGAGCTTGGTCAGACATAAAAGACACCAAGGTCATCCACTGCATCCCAGGCCATTGACAGTCATCTTGACTTTTGTTCTGCCACTGGACTTTGATGACTCTGGAAAAGAGCAGGAGGCTGATGACTTCACACAACCCTTGTTATTGTTCAGTCAATTTGTCATCTCTGACTCTTCGTGACCCCATTTGGGGTTTTCATGATAAAGATTCTGGAATGGTTCTTCACTTAAATCCAATTTATGTGCAAGTCAAGATATCACCCGTGATGTCATTGTTCCTCTTTGGAAACAAAGGACAAACAATACCTCCATGCTCTAAGGTCCCTCCCAGTTCTGATATTCTATGATCTAAGGTCTTAGGGTTTCTAAGTCCCTAACCTTGACTGACCTCCAGGAGGTCAGGAGGCGGGGGAGTCCAGTTTCCATTCTTAAAAGCCTTTATGAAGTTTTTTTCTTAAATTTATCAAATTTTAAACCAAAGGATCTCCCCCAGAAGTCATTCTAAAGGAAGAGACTTGGGAGATGCTCAAGAAATTTTTAATGAGGATTTTTTTTCTCCTTCATTAGAAAAAGCCCTGAGTCTAATACCTGGAACCCCACACACAACCTGTCTCATTGCCAAGGGATTCCTCATATGGTCATGAAAAGACATGTCCCCTCTCCATGCAAGCCTTCTGAGGGGTTAAAATCCATTTTTTAAAATAGATTTTAATCAGCTGTTTGCTGATTCTGCTAAAAGAGAAGGGAAAAACACACCAGAGATTGGTTTAGCCTATTTATTGTGGTTTCACTACATTATGAAAAATTATTAAAACAGTAAAATAGTCACCAGAGGAAGAAAACCTTTTGATGAGAAAGGGGAGCAGAAGAGAAGGGAAAGCAAGCAGAACTTTAAACAAAGTTTGCCCCAGAGCTCTTCAACTGATCAAATGAGCTAACACCTATAAAATGCTTTGCAAACTTTAAAGTGCTACATACATGCTAGCTATTAGCAAGAGGAATGTTATTAAATATAAACTATCAGCCCAGAAGCTAGAATCGGAAGGCTTAGGTTTGAGTCCCTGAATCAAATGAAATATCATACAATATTATCATAACTACAAACTGATATATAAATATCAGCTCTTAATAATCACAATAATTTTTAAATATGAGTCTAGTTCAAAAAGAATATATTCTATAAGCTAAATACTATAATGATTCCATTCATTTTGGCTAAAGTATGAGAGAAAAGAGAAAGAAACTTTTTTCTTTTTGAATAATATGGCTTCCTCTTGGTCTGGGGATATCATAAGTGTCAAATAGTCATTTATTGATTCAGCTTTAAAAAACAAAAAGGCAATAAGTGATATGAAGAGCTGCTTTGGGGGAAAAATCATAGAATGGCTGAGATAGGAAGAGACTTAGAACACTGAGTGTCAGAGCTGGGACGTGGATTAGAATAGAGAATGTCAGAGCTAGGAAAGAGGTAATAGAACATGAAATAGAAGAGCTGGAAGAGACATTAGAATGTAGAATGTCAGAACTGGGGGAGAGCTATCAGAATATGGAATATAAGAGCTGGAAGAGACATTAGAACATAGAATGTCAGAGCTGGGGGAGGGCTATCAGAACATGGAATAGAAGAGCTGGAAGAGACATTAGAACATAGAATGTCAGAACTGGAGGAGGGCTATCAGAACATGGAATATAAGAGCTGGAAGAGACATTAGAACATAGAATATAAGAGCTGAGAGGGAGCTTAGCACACAGAATGTCAACGCTAGAAGGGGTCTTAGAATCCAGATTGTCATCTATCACACAGAGCTGGGAGCAGAGCCCAGCATGGGCTGCACCCGGACCAACCAGACTGGTAGCCAGGCAGAACAGGCCCTAGCACCCTGAATCAGTGAGCTGTGGCAGTTACCAGACTTCTCAACCCACAAACACCAAAGACAACAGAAAAAGTTAGTGGGAAAAAACTGCAGGGACAGCGCAAAAGGAGTTCACAGTTGGGCCACCGCCTTGGGGGCAGCAGAGGTGGTACAGCTACAGAACTACAACTGCAGTTGCTTCTGGCCCCAGGCCCAACTGGTGCAAGGAAATAAGTGGCAGATCCCAGTGGGAGTGCAGAGCCTGCTCAGATCTGAGTTACGGTCGGGTTGGCGGTTCTTGGGGACGAAGGAGCACTGGTGGGGCAGAGCTTGCTGTGTAGAAATAGCTCTGAAAACAACAGCACAGCCCCTCAAGCTTGGGACAAAGTCCTCCCTACTCTACAAGCAGTCATACCCCGATGAAAAACTCAAGGATCAAGTAGTTGGCTGGGAACATGAACAGGCAGTGAAAACAGACTCAGATTCAGACTCAGACACTGGAATCTTTCTTTGGTGGCAAAGAAGACCAAAATATACAGCCAAAAGAAGTCAACAAAGTCAAAGAGACTACATCAAAAGCCTCCAGGAAAAAACATGAACTGGTCTCAGGCCATGGAAGAGCTCAAAAAGGATTTGGAAAAGCAAGTTAGAGAAGTAGAGGAAAAATTGGGAAGAGAAATGAGAGTGATTCAGGAAAACCATGAAAAACAACTCAATGACTTGCTAAAGGAGACCCAAAAAATACTGAAGAAAATAACACCTTAAAAATAGACTAATTCAAATGGCAAAAGAGCTCCAAAAAGCTAATGAAGAGAAGAATGCCTTGAAAGGCAGAATTAGCCAAATGGAAAAGGAGGTACAAAAGTCCACTGAAGCAAATACTACCTTAAAAATTAGATTGGAGCAAGTGGAAGCTAGTGACTTGATGAGAAATCAAGATATTATCAAACAGAACCAAAGGAATGAAAAATGGAAGACAATGTGAAATAT
>CM053622.1:754262900-754314402 GCA_028646595.1 Phalanger gymnotis
AGGAGAACTGCCCTGATATTCTAGAGCCACAGGGCAAAACAGAAATTGAAAGAATCCACCGATCGCCTCCTCAAATAGATCCCAAAAAGAAATCTCCTAGGAATATTGTCACCAAATTCCAGAGTTTCCAGGTCAAGGAGAAAATACTGCAAGCAGCCAGAAAGAAACAATTTGAGTATTGCGGAAACACAATCAGAATAACCCAAGATCTAGCAGCTTCTACATTACAAGATCAAAGGGCTTGGAATATGATATTCTAGAGGTCAATGGAGCTAGGATTAAAACCAAGAATCAGCCACCCAGCAAAACTGAGTATCATACTCCAAGGCAAAATATGGCTTTTCAATAAAATAGAGGACTTTCAAGCTTTCTTAGTGAAAAGACCAGAGCTGAATAGAAAATTTGACTTTCAGACACAAGAATCAAGAGAAGCATGAAAAGGTAATCAAGAAAAAGAACAAGAAAAAAAAATTGCAAGGGACTTACTAAAGTTGAACTGTTTTGTTTACATTCCTACATGGAAAGATGATGTGTATGGTTCATGAGACCTCGATATTAGGGTAGCTGAAGGGAATATGCATGTATGTATATGTATACATATATATATGTTTATGTATATATATGTATACGTGAGTGTGTACATATGTATATATGTATGTGTGTATATATACATATATGTGTGTATATATACATATATGTGTGTGTATATATATATATATATAGAGAGAGAGAGAGAGAGAGAGAGAGAGAGAGTGGGCACAAGGTGAGTTGAAGATGAATAAGGGATGAGAGAGGAATATATTGAGAGAGGGAGATAGGGAGAGATAGAATGGGGTACATTATCTCGCATATAAGTGGCAAGAAAAAGCAGTTCTGTAGGAAGAGAAGAGAAGGCAGGTGAGGGGGAATGAGTGAATCTTGCCCTCATCAGATTTGACCTGAAGAGGGAATACCATACATACTCAATTGGGTATCTTACCCCACAGGAAAGGAGGAAGAAGATAAAAAAAGGGGAGATGATAGAAGGGAGGGCAGATGGAGGGTGGAGGTAATCAAAAACAAACATTTTCGAAAAGGGACAGGGTCAAGTGAGAAAATTCAATAAAGGGGGATAGGTTAGGAAGAAGCAAAATATAGTTAGTCTTTTACAACATGAGTGTTGTAGAAGGGTTATACATAACGATACGCATGTGGCCCATGTTGAATTGCTTGACTTCTCAGGGAAGGTGGGTGGGAAGGGAAGAGGGGAGAGAGTTTGGAACTCAAAGTTTTAAAAGATAGATGTTCAAAAACAAAAACAAAAAAGTTTTGCATGCAACTAGAAAATAATATACACAGGCAATGGGGCATAGAAATTTATCTTGCCCTACAAGAAAGAAAAGGAAAAGGGGATGGGAGGGGAGTGGGGTGACAGAAGGGAGGGCTGACTGCGGAACAGGACAACCAGAATATACTCCATCTTGGAGTGGAGGGGGAGGGTAGAAATGGGGAGAAAATTTGTAATTCAAACTCCTGTGAAAATCAACGCTAAAAACTAAATATATTAAATAATAAAAAAATTAAAATTAAAATAAAAAAATGAAGACTGGACCTGTGATTTTATTTGTGTGGGAAGGAAAGAAAGGAACAACCATTTATTAGGCACCCATAGTGTTCCAGGCACTATGCTAAGAGCTTTACGAATATTGTCTCATTTGATCTTCACAACTCTGGGAAGTAGGAGGAAAATGAGGAGGAGTCAGAGCTTAAGTGACTTGCCCAGGGTCACACAGCTAGTAACTGAGGCAGGATTTAAACTCAGGCCTTTTCACATGTATAATCACTATCACTTTTCTTGCCTTCACAACAGGTAGGGAGGGGAGGGAATTTGGAACACCAAGATAATTTTTAAATGAATGTTAAAAATAAATTGGGAGATAAATAAATAAACTCAGGTCTTCCTGAGCCCAGGCCCAGTGCCCTATCCACTGTACCACCTAGCTGCCTATGGACCTCCTAAAGGGATAACTCCCAGATTTCTGCAATTTAAAGCCATAAAGAATGCTGGGGGTGGGGGGAGTAAGGGGAGGGGGCAGGGAGGCTGCTGATCCCAAAACCAAAGTGAGAAGTGGTTAAACCAGGATCACACAGCAGATATGAGTCTGAAGCAGGACTTGAACCCAGACCTTCCTGACCTCAAAGTAGGTTCCCTATCTACTATGGCATACTGCTTGTCATATTTACATATAATATGTATATATACATATATATACACAAAATAATTTTCAGGAAGAAGGCACTAGCAGCTGGGAGGATCAGGAAAAGGCTAATGCAGAAGGCAACAGTTGAAGTAAGCTCTGAAGGAAATTCTTAAGTTCTGAAGGGATTCGAAGATTCAGAGGTGAGGAAGAAGACATTTGTGTGAAGGGCAGCAAGCCGGACAATCTGGCCGGACCCAAAAGAGCATGAAGGGGAGTGAGGCAGATCAGAGCCAGGGTAGAAAGGGCTTTAAACACCCAAGAGTTGGAATTCAAACCCAGAGGTTGACTTTTAGAACAAAAGAACCCTGAAAGATTATCTAATCTAACTCAGCCATTTGACAGATGAGGAAACTGAGGCTCAGAGAAAGGAAGGGATTTACTCCCAAGGTCACATAGTGAATGCTCCTAAAGCACAGGTCTGACCACATCATCCCCTTACTCAACAAACTCCCTATCACCTCCAGGATCAAATACAAAATCTTCTGTTTGAGATTCAAAGCCCTTCATAACCCAGTATCCCTCCCTACCTTCCAGTCTTCTTACACCCTCCACCCCCACCTAGATACTTTCTGATCTGGTGACAGTGGCCTCCTTTTGGTTCCACAAACAAGATACTTATTTCTTTGCTCCCAGCATTTGTCTGACCATTCCCCA
Organism: Phalanger gymnotis; assembly: GCA_028646595.1. Classification (NCBI taxonomy): domain Eukaryota; kingdom Metazoa; phylum Chordata; class Mammalia; order Diprotodontia; family Phalangeridae; genus Phalanger; species Phalanger gymnotis. The sequence goes on from CM053622.1 coordinate 754,265,795, forward strand.
TGCCTGGAATGCTCCCCCTCCCCTTCTCAGCCTCCTGAGTTCGCTGACTTCCTTCAAAGCTAAAATCCTACCTTGTACAGGAAGCCTTTCTCAGTCTCTTTCAATTCTAGTGCCTCCCCTCTGCGGATTATTTATCCTGTCTATAACTTGTTTGTACACAGCTATTTGCCTGTCGTCTCCCCATGATATGATAAGCGCCTTGAGGGCAGGGACTGTCTGTCTTTTGCCTTTCTTTGTATCCAGTGCTTAGCACGGTGCCATCACATAGCACTTAATAAATGCGGATTGACTGACTGACAGAGCCAGTGTTGTTGCTGTTCAGTCTTTTCAGTTGAATCTGACTCTGCCCCTCTTTTTGGGTTTTCTTGGCAAAGACATTGTAATGGTTTGCCATTTCCTTCCCCAGCTCATTTTACAGATGAGGAAACTGAGGTGAACAGGGTGAAATAACTTGCCCATGGTCACACGGCTAGTAAGTGGCTGAAGCTGGATTTGAACTCAGGTCTTCCTACCTCCAGGCCTGGCACTCTATCTACTGCGCCACATAGATTATAATTATTCTGACCCAACTAGTGCAGTGAAAAAAATACACTATTTGAAGCCATAAGAACAAATCCTGACTCTGCCACCTTACCTGTGTGAATTTGAAGAAATCACTTAACCTGTCTGGGGCTTGATTTCCTTATTTATAAGACCAAGGTGGGAGTAGGGTTACCTCCAAGGTTCCTGCCAGCTGTAAGTCTTCATGCCCACATCTCCACTACACCTTCCTATGATGCTTCTCCCTCCACACTTCCCCTGGCTGGTTGTAGGGCCCAATTAATTATGCCATGTAATTAGATAAAGAATATTCATTTTTCATTAATGACTGTAAACTCTCCCTCTGTTGTTGAGTTTCTTCTGTTTTAATTAAGCGGTGCTCCACAAAGCCGGGCGGCTCCTCTGCCGGCTCTCTCCCAGTGAACATTCAGTCACTCAGCATTTAAAGAAGTAAAGGATTCCTTCCCCGAGTTAATTACCTCCAAATTAGCTTAATCACAGCTCATTTAAACTTACCTAAACAGCAGCACATGGAGCTCCAGGAAACAGGTTTCAACTTTACTTGTAAAGAGACAAAGAAAGAAGCCCCGAAGGTGACCCCCATCCTCCCCAGCCCCTCCTCCATCTATGACAGTGTCCTTGAAAACTGCACAGGCTGGAACCCAGAGCTGGGAACAGATGGTCCTCGGCCAGCAACATACAACTCCAAAGTAGCAGCACCAGCAGCCGCCAAGGCTGCAACTGTCCGGACCCTGCCGGCCAAAGCTCGGGAGCAGAGCTGAGGACTTCTTTGCTGAGGCCTAAAGGATTCCAGAGCTAACCTTGCCCTCTCTCCCCTTCCCTCTCCCAGCCTAGGTCCTACCCAGTACGAACAAGTCCCAGATAGAGGGAAGTGGAGAAGGGGAGGGTTGAGTGGGACAGGAGAATGATTGTCAACCCAAGGAGTGATGGGGAAAGGGAAGGGTCAGTCATCGAACCATATCTGGGCTGATGTGGCCTATTCAGAGGCTACATTTTAGGAAAGACATTGACAAACTGCAGTGTGTCCAGAGGAGGGCAACCAGGAGAGTGAAGGGCCTTGAGTCCATGACATATGAAGATTAGTTGAAAGGACCCAGGATGTTTAGCCTGCAGCAGAGAGGAATCAAAAAGAACCTAATCGCTGTCTTCTAAGTATTTAAAAGGCCGTCATGGGGAAGAAGGATTAGGTTTGTTCTGCTTGGCCCCAGAGGAGAAAACTGGAACAATGTGTGGAAACGACAGGGAAGCAGTTTTCTGCCCCCTATAATGAAGAGCTGTCTAATAATTAGAGCTGCCTAGAAATGGAATGGACTGCCTTCCTAATGGAGGCAGGTTGACAAATATTGTAGAAGGGATTACAAGTCCACATAGCCATCACTAGAAGCCCTCCGTGGTCTCTTCAATCCTTGAGGGTCCAAAATTCTAAGAAAGAACTTAGAAAAAAATGAATTTTGAGATAAAGAAGCAGTCATAGTAACAATAATATTAACAACCGTTTCAAGCTTTTCACCATAGTTGAGCTTCACAATAACCCGGTGAGGGAGGTAGTGCAGGTATTATTATCCCTATTTAAGAGATGAGGAAACTGAGTCTCAGAGAGTTTAAGTGTCTTCTCCATGATCATACAATCATTGTAAGTTTGTGGGATACGAACTCTGAGAGACTGCCTCCAAGTCCTCCATCTGCTATACACACCACACTATCACGGCATCTTCAGTTTCTGACATCCCGAAGAGGATAAAGCCTGGCCCTCCTTGGGAAGGGCATTCTGGCATTCCCTGGATGTCAGAAAAATGCAACCGAAACTAGGCTTGTAGACAACCACTGGCCTAATGCTTCAGGCTGGTAACTGAAAACGTTCAGGGCAGGGGGTCAGTCAATGAAAATTTATTAAGTATCTATGATGTGCCAGAAACTAAGAAGATACAAAGAAAGGTAAAAATCAGTCCTGTGTTCTAATGGGGGAAACAACATGTCAATAACTAGGTCCATACAAGATGTAAACAGAGTAAATGGAAGGAAATCTCCAAGGGAAAGGCGTTAGCAGTAAGGATGACCAGAAAAATTCTCTTGCAGAATGTGGGGTTCAGTGGAGCTGAATCTCGAAGGGAGAAACCAGGAGTCAGAGATGAGAGGGCAGAGCACCAAAGACATGGGGCACAGCCAATGCAAAGACCTGGAGAGGGGAGATGGGCCACCGTGTGCAAGGAACAGCAAGGAGACCCATGGAACTGGATTTCAGAGTGTGTGAAGGACAGTGAAGTAAAAAAAAATAATAATAATAATAACAGAATGGAAGAAAGGAGTCAGGTTGTCAAAGACTTTCAATGTTCGCATCCTTTAAATGCTCGGATTGGAAAGTCTGAGATACAGAAGGAGGGGCCAACATTCCTATGGGGCTTTAGCCTTACAAAGCATGTGCACATCTGTTATCTCATTTGTTCTTCACAAAAGCTCCATATTAATAACAACTGCTCCCTTTCATGTGTCAAAATGATTTTCAAATCCAATATCCCATTTGATCCTCACAACTTCCCCACAGAGAGCACTTGATTTGGACTACAAGGACTGGGTCCATATCCCTGACTCTATTACTAACTACCGGTGAGATCTTGAGTGAATCACTAAGGCTCTTTAGCCTCAGTTTCCTCATCTGTAAAATGAGGGGGTTGAACCAGAAGATCTCCAGAGTTCCTTCTTGCTCTAAGTCTTTGATCCTAAGATGTTAAGTACTATTACCCACATACTATAGAAAAGAAAAGTGAGATCCACGGAAGAGAAGTGGCTTGTCCCAGGTCACACAGCTAGCAAGTACAGAAACACAGGTCTCCTAATTCACAATCCATCTGAATTAGGAGACTTAAGGTCAAATCCTGACTCTGGAAATTGCTATCCGTATGACCATGGGGAAGTCACCTTTCCTCTTAAAGTCTCCATTTCCTCATCTATAAAGGAGGAATCATGGCATACTAGATAATGAGCTAACCTTGGAATCACAAAGACTCTTGACCCATACTATGTGACCATGTGAGTCAACCAAATGACTCTTACTATCCCCACAGTCCATCTTCCCTGGTTCCCCAATGGGTGCTGCTGTGTCATCATCTCCATGATAGTGAAACAGTGAGTAAAAGTCTATTCCCTCTCCCTTTCTTTCTCAGTGAGTTCAAAGATAGGAGAGCCACCCTAGGGATGGGCCAGCAGTAGGTTCTCTCTCTCCCATTTAAATTATCATGTATGTACATGCTGTATCCCTCCCAGTGGGATAGAAATGCCTTGATGAAGGGAATACTTTCTCATTTTGTCTTTGTATCCTCAATGCCTAGCACCTAGGACACACTTGACAAAGCTTGTTGAATTACAATGTAATGAGTTGGATTGAATCGAATTGGATTGGACCAGATTGGATTGGACCATAAGCAAGCCATTTAACCTCTTCACACTCTGGACAATTAAGACTAGAAATTAGAGATCAATGGCTGACCCTCGTGAGTGGAGAGAATTCCCACACCAGGAGTTTCCTAGATGGATAAAATTCACAGATCCAGACTGAACCAAAAACATGCACAAAAAAAAAAAAGCCTCCATTCTTGCTCTTCCTGCTTCACAGGGTTATTAAGAGGAAGGCGCTTTGCAAACCTTAAAGCACCAGGAAATTGGGGGTGATCGCTTTTATTTCCAAATTGCTTGAGCTCATTTACTTCTAGACCCTTGCTCAGCCCTGTTTTGCCAGCCCATCCTCTCTCACTTGCCAACTCTTGGCAAGAGTGGCAAACGCATTCAAAGACTAGGGGAGGGAGGGAGGGAGCGAGGGAGGTGAAAGAAGAGTTTCCCAAAATACACAGCAGAGCCCCCCCCTTCTCCTGGTGGAGATGAATGACTCTGGCACATCCCACCCTGCCTGCCTCCCTCCCTCCCTCCTCTCCCACCCACCTACCCACCCGTGAGGTCGGCAAGGGGTCGGCAAGGACCCTGGTAGCTGCTGGCCACTTTCCAGCCCTTCAGAGTAATTATCAAAGAAGGAAAAGGTGGTCTCACCAATGAGACATCCTATAATTTAGGCTGTCACTACCTAATTGCACATGCCATACCTCCCTGCGGAGCCTCCCAGCCGCCCTCCCCTCCCTCTACAGGCCGGCCCTGCATAATATGCCAGCTCTGAAAGGCTGCTCCTCTCTGCTTCTGCCTCCTGATGCCTCCTGCTCACTCTGGCACAATGTACCTGATGACAGCAGGGCTGCCTCTCCCTTTCTCTCCCATCCTCCTGCCCGCTTTCACCTTCCTCCCCCTTCTCTTTCTCTCTTTTTTAAAATTTCATAATCATCATAATTGTCATAATCACCCCCAGAGTTAAGCAAAGGTGCCTGGAACATTTCAATCAATTGAGGCGTGACCTAATAAAAGGGCAAGAAGAGATGAAGAGGCCCTGGTGGGGAGAAGGCACAAACACAAACACTCCTGTTCACATGAGAGTACACACACACACACACACACACACACACACACACACACACACTCTCTCTCTCTCTCTCTCTCTCTCTCTCTCTCTCTCTCTCTCTCCTGAAAAGCCTCAAGTCTGACAATTAGGGAGTCAGAGAGGCAGGCAATTTTGTCTCCGCCCAGCAGAACAATAAGAGGAGACACATTCTATGGGAAGGACCCTGTTGATCACCTGAAACTGCCATGTAATTAGCACCAGCCCACGTGACCAGGGACCAAAGGACAATGGTGGCAGCCCTGAAATAACCACAGCTGTGGAATGTCAGTGATGGAAGGGGCCCTAGAACATAAAACAAAGAAGACGGGAGGGGAGTGGGCTTAGAATAGAGAATGTCAGAGCTGGGAAGATCCTTAGAACACAGAATATTAGAGCTGGAGGAATCTTAGAACACAGAATGTCATGGCTAGGAGGGGCCTTAGAATATGGGATGTCAGAAGTGGGAGGGGCCTTAGAACACAGAATGTGAGAGCTGGGAGGGCCCTCAGAACATGGAATTCAGGGGTGGGAGGGTCTTAGAACCCAGAATGTCAAAGGTGGGAGAACTTTATTCTCATCTAATCTAGCCTCTTCCTTTTACAATTGGGAAACTGAGCCCAGTGAATTCAGAAAGATGTGAATTCAGTGAATTCAGAAAGATAGTGAGTGACTGAGCTGAGATTGGGTCTCCTGAACCCTGGCCAAGTGTTCTTTATGTTCTGTCTCCTCCAGCATAAAAAAGGCAGCATGCTTCTCTTACATGTGTATACCTCTTCATAGCACCCCCATATTGATGCTCTCCCACAATGACCCCGTGGTACCTTGGATTAGTTTTTCCATTATACAAACAAGGAGACCAAAGCACAAGGAGGCCAAAGACCCGTCCAGAGGTCACAAAGCAGGCTAGCATCACAGCCAGATCTAGAAACCTTGCTAGGCCTCCTTGCCCAGGGAGGTTCCCAGCAAACCAAAGTCAAGGTGCCCTGAGCTAAGACAGGTAGGCAGCCTAAAAAATGTTTAATCAGCTCTCTGGGGTGGTGCTCTTTCTCTCTTGGCCATCATTAAAACCCAAAGAAAACTCTCCTTATCTGGGGTCTGAACATCCCTGGTGAGGGCTATAGTAGCTGTGCCTATCGGTCAGCTGTTACATGGCACAGAGTCCAACGAGGCAGGTGTGTGAGAGCAGAGAATGGAAAAGAGACATTCACAGCATTGGATTAGTTAAGGCTCTGCGCTCACTGCCAATGGAGGCTATGGAACAAAGCACAGGCCCTGCCCTCACACTGCTTACCACTGGCTGGTGATGGGCTGAGGCAGCTCCAATCACATGCCTACACCCACCTAGGGTTACTCTAATGGTCAGATGGGGCAATTTCGGTCATATGGGAGGTGGCACCAGAAACGGGAGCAGAGTTCCTAAGGCACTCCTAAGTTTTCAAGCAAGAGCGGTCAGCATCCTTGTAGTTTGTCTAAGCCATAGGGCTAAAATAAGCCCCAGAAACATACTGAAGAATAGAGAGGTAACAGGATCTGGGGCCTAGGGCAGAGGTGGGGGTGCAGAGTCAGTCTCTAGATACAATACATGGGTAGGATTTTGACAGTCAGAGATGGGATGTGGGTAAACTCCAGGCAGAGGAAAAGGTGAGAGCCAAGTTTTAGAGCTAGAAAACCTTGAAACATATTTAGAGAATAGCTAATATTCTAGTCTGACTAGAGCAAAGGGCAAAGAGGGCAGCAGTACTGGCAGATGAGGTTGTACAGGTAAGATGAAAGCAGATGGCAGTAGGCCTTGAATGTTGGTCTAAGATCTCTAGATTGGATTCTTTAGGAAATGGGGAAACAGTGAAGTCTTTTGAGCAAGAGAGGCATATGGTGGCAGACTTGAACTAGGAAGATTGCTCAGGCACTGGTGTGAAGAAAAGAGTAGAGAAGTGAGAGACAGGAAACAGGAACACTGGTTCAGGAAGAAGTAAAGAGAGCCTGATCTAGGGCAGTGAGAGTGAGAGTAGAAACGATGAGGGAAATGTGACCGACATTTAGGAGGTAGAATCCACAGTATATGTAATCTGACAAAAGCCAGAAGAAAAGGGTTACTCAAGAAGGAAGCATGGTCAGTAGTGTCTCTAGTCTCAGAGAAGTCAAGGAAGGTAAGGCCAAAGAACAAACCAGACAATTTCCAGGGAATAAAAAGCCACCTGAGAGGAGTAATCAAAGGATCTCATAGATAATGCCCCCTTCAGCAGTTTGCTGAACTTGTTTACTGTGAAGGCAATCACTGCTGGAAAACCAATCGCCATGAATGGGATGTGAGGAGCAGAGCACGAGGGCAAGTTTGTTTTCTCTGTTCAATCACTGAGGCCCAGAGAGATGAAATATCAGGCCCAAAGCCACACAGTAGGTCAGTAACAGAACCGGGACCGAGGCCCAGATGATCCGATTCCCGGGTCTGCCACAAGAAATAGAAGACATTGATTGAGCTGACTGTCAAAAGGATATATCTCACATCGTCCCTAGTTCTGCTGTTCATGAGCCTCATCGATAAGGCATGGAGGCAGGAAATGGAACTCAGCCCCTTAATCATCCTGATTTCTAAATACCATATCACTACCTCTGGGCTTCCTTCCTCTACAAAGCAGAGGGAGACAAAGGATACATGTTCTTTCTTACCCACCAAACGAAGAGCTAACTCCCCACACTGGCATTAAGGTCCTCCACCACCTACATCTTCCCAACTTTCCTGCCTTATTTCTCCTTCTCACCTCCTTTTCACAAAATCTATGTTCCAGACAAACTAAAATAGTCCTTGTCCTTTAAATGTGCCCCTTTGTTCATTCCCTTTCCTACATCTGGACTGCCCTCCTCCTAATCTCCAACAGTCAGAAACCATTGTTGTTGTAGTCATTGTCCCTCTTCTTCTCCTTCTTCTTCTTTTCCTTCCTCTTCTTCTTCTGCTTCTTCTTCTTCTCCTTCTCCTTCTTCTTCTTCCTCCCTCATTCTTGAAGAGGACCAATGACATCAATGGCCCAGCCCCAGCCTAAATGCCACTTCCTCCAGGCAGCCTCCTCTATTTTCTGAAGTCAGTAGTCATCTTCCAGGTATAGGATTACAGAGAGGGACTAGGCCTGTGGTTCACTGGCATAGGACGGCAGTTCCCAAACTTTTTTGATCCCAAGACTCCATTAAACTCTTAAAAATTATTAAGGATCCCAAAGAGCTTTTGTTTATACAGTTTATACCTGTCAATGTTCACCCTATTAGAAATCCAAACTGATCCTTTTAAAACTAGTTTTGCACGAATTACTTTTAAAATAACAATCATAAATGTTCACATAAATAACATTTTTATGAAAAAATAATTATATTTTCCAAAGCAAAAACAAAAGTTAGTCAAGAGAGTGGCATTGTTTTACTTTTTTTTTTGCAAATCTCATTAACTACTGGCTTAATGGAAAATGGCTGAATTCTCATATCTGCTTCAACACTCTTTCTGTTGCAATATGCTGCTTTTTTGAAGTATATGAAGAAAATCTGACCTCACACACAGATTTGTAGTTGGAAAAGGGAGGAGTTTTAATAGGCAAATGGCATCTTAGCATTAGTATGAAAATAGTTTTAACTTTAAGGACCTCTGAAAGGTTCTCAGGGATCTCCAAGGGTCTGAGGACCACATTTTGAGAAGTGCTATTAAAGGGAATTACCAGGTGAAGAGACTCCTTCTACTAAAGTGGGTTAGCACCTTTGCTGCAATTTTAGAGAGTTGCCTAGAGCCCCAAGAAGTTAAGTGACTTGCCCAGGGCCACACATTCATTATTTTTATCAAAGGCCAAGTCATCTGAGGTTTTTCTGATTCCAAGTGTAGCACTCTATTCTCTATACTGGAGTGAAGGAAAGAGAGAAGGAAGGAAGGAAGGAAGGAAGGAAGGAAGGAAGGAAGGAAGGAAGGAAGGAAGGAAGGAAGGAAGGAAGGAAGGAAGGAAGGAAGGAAGGAGGGAGGGAGGGAAGGAGAGAAGAACGGAGGGAGGGAAGGAGAGAAGAAGGAATAAAAGGAAAGAAGAAGGGAGGGAGAGAGGAAGAGAGGGAGAGAAAGGGAGGGAGGCAGGGAAGAAGGAAGGAAGGAAGGAAGGAAGGAAGGAAGGAAGGAAGGAAGGAAGGAAGGAAGGAAGGAAGGAAGGAAGGAAGGAAGGAAGGAAGGAAGCTAGGAAGGAAGGGTAATGGAGCTCAACTCAGTTAAAGGCTCAAGCTACTAGAATTATCGGATCATAAATTATGGCTGACTGATTCCCGTTCAACTTCATGCCTTCATCTCTCTCTCCAGCCTAGGGGGGCAAGCCACCCTTACTTGGGCTCTAGCCTGACCCCACATCCTCCCTGGTTCACCTGTTCATGAGCCTCACCAATGAGGCATGGAAGCAGGGGGTAGAACACAGCCCCTTAATGTTCCCAATTTCTAAATACCACATCACTAACTCCAGGCTTCCTCCCTCGACAAAACAAAAGGAGGCATAAAGCACTTGGGGAAGGCAGAATATTGTCCCTAATGGAGATGAGAGAGACACCACCCCCAGCTCTCGTCTCCCAGACCTGATTTGCTACCCAATTATCCAGGCACACAATCTTCCATGGTGCTGAGAGAGGAAGCCGCCTTAATGGCATCAACAGCTCTTCCCTGCAACAGAAAGCAGCAGAGCTTGCCCTTGACTGGAGGGAGCCTTTCCCTCCCTTTCATTTCCTGGGTCCATGGCTTCACTCTCAGCTGGAGTTAGATGGTCCTCCCAGTAAAAAAAAAAAAAGGAGGAGAAGCTGGAGCTTGACTGTCCCTGGAATGTAGCACAGATCTGGGGGGTTTAGGTGGGTGGCAGCTGTGTGAGAAGGAGGCAGCCCCAAAGCTGAAACCTCGGTAACATTGGAGCTATGAGAGTTCATGTCTGGGTGGAAGATTGAGCATTTCTGGATTGCAGAGAAATGCCAGCAGAACAGCTGGCCTTTTTGAAAGCATTTTTTCTTTTGCAGAGATGAGAATAGGCTCTGCATTCCTGGGGACAAAGAGAGGAAACTTGCCAGACCAGGAAGCACCTGCTATGTGCCAGGCACTGTATTCGGAGCTGGGGATATAAAAACAAAAAGGAATAGTTCTTGACCTCGGGGAGTTTAAAGTCTACAGGGAACAAACAGGATACACAGAGATCATAGGATCTCAGTCCAAAACAGCCAGTGCTGAATAAACACCTCCTCTGTGCAGAGCCCCAGCCCACATTTACCATTTCTAGAGATATAGAGATAAATAACACATGGTGCCTGCCTTCAAGGAACTTAGAGTCTAGTGGGGGCAACAGGGCTCCTGGCCCAGATAATGCTGCTCTGGAGATAAGGGACTCAAGCAGACATTATCCCAGAGGTCACCAGCTGTTGATGTCTTTTAAATGACTTCCTAGGACTGTGTTTTTGGAAAATTCTGGGAGAGAATCTCTTGTCTCCATAGCAATGCTGTCTAGGCTTGGAGCCTGGGAACTCAGGGCTACACAGATAACTATAACACAAAATCGAACTTGTTGTACGGAAGAAGTGCTAAGTGCCAGATTAGGCCCAAGGAGAGAGAAATCAACTCTTTCTGGGGTAGATGGGAAGGGAAAGGGAGGTGTACCAGGAATCTAGGAAGTCTTTATAGACAAGGTGGCATTTCAGGAAAGTGTGAGAGGAAACTGGTAACAAAGGTACATTGGCAGGAGAATACAGGATGAGAAGAGGAAATTGCAAGCCATCCAATGTGGCCAGGAAGTAGTGGAAGATAAAATCACCAGCTGAAGCAACATAGAGCCAGAATATGAAAGGCATATAAGCCAAGCTGTGGAAACAGGGAGGCATAAAGGCTTTTGAGCTGGGAAGTGGTATGGGTAAAGCTATGTGTTAGCGATATAGCACTGGTGGCATGTTCAGGGTAGATTAGAGGGAGAGAGTCTGGAGACCAGGAGACCAATAAAGAACTTATTGAGATGGTCCAGGCACGAATCTCTAAACTCAGATTTGGGATATAGGAGTAGAGAAGAAGAGACAGAAGCTAGAGGCAGTTCAGAGATAGATTCAACTGGATGCAGTAACTGATTGGAAGTGGACAGTGAAGGAGAGAGCTTCAGAGAATTGTGAGGACCAGGTGACGGGAAGCAGCGGTGGTACCTTGGACAGAGGGTGGGATGGTGGGATGATGTTGACTCAACAACTGTTGATAAAGCACTTGCTATGTACCAGGCACCGCCTTAAGAACTGGGGTGCAAAAACAAGAAAACAGTTCCTGACCTCAGGAAGTTTATAATCTGCAGGGCACAAGCAGAATACATGGAGATAATGGAATCAGATATTTACAGTTGAAAGGGACCCAAAAGCTAGCTAGTCCGAGCCTATCATAATCAAAAAACACAAAATATATACAAGCCAAAAAATACAAAAAAAATATATAAGGAAAATACCAAGTAATAAGGAGAGAAGGAAAATAGCAATTGAGGATAAGGGAAGGCTTCCAGCGGAAGGTGGCATTCGACCCATGCCTTTAAAGAGAATGAGAGATTACAAGAGGCTGAAATGAGGAGAGAGAAAATTCCAGGCATACAAAGATGGGTGGCCAGGAGATATGGTGTTGTATATGGGGAGCAACAAATAGGCCAGTTTGACCAGAATGCAGAGAAATATGAATTAGTCTAGAAAAATAGGCTGGAGCCAGGTTGAGAAGGGCTTTAAATTCCAAACAGAGAAGTATGTACTTTATCTTAGAAGCAATCAGGAGCCACAGAAGTTCCCTACTAAAGACAGGGAATTGACAGGTCAGACCTTTGCAAGGTAAGACATCCCCAACTTTTCAATCCAGAATCACAAAGATGAAGATAAAGTATTTGGAGTGATACAATGTTTAAAGGATATAACCTCCCAGAGACTTCCCTATAGATTCCCTTAACCAAGAACTCTCTCACCCTGGGGGGAAAAATTGCAATTTTCCCTAACAGAGAAATTCTCAAAAGTGAACACTCCCAGAAATAGGTCTTTTCTCTGCCAAACTAACAAATGAAAGTTCTATTCCCCTTATCAAAGTCAGGGCCAGCTTACTTGGGAGGGGCAGGTCTAGGATTCAAGCTGCTGAGAAGAAGCTGCTGAGGCTATTCAGTAGTAGCTTAAGGGGCTGACCAAGATAGAAGGCTTGGGCAGCTGGCTCAGAGGCCTCTTGCTCTGGCTAAGTTTAGCTTCAGACATGTTGAACTTGAGCAGCTCACTGCCGTATCCCTTCTGTAATATCCCTGACAAGCGATCGTCCAGACAGGTAGGTGGTACAGTGGCTAGAACACTGGTCTGGGAGTCAGAAATCAGCCTCAGAGCCTTACTAGCTGTGTGACCCTGGCAAGTCACTTAACCTCCGCTGCAAAATGGGGGTGATAATAGCACCTACCTCCCAGGGTCGCTGTGAGGATTAAACGAGGTAATATTTCTGAAGTGCTCAGCACATTGCCTGGCACATAGTAGGTGCTTCTTTCCTATTCTCTCCTCCTTTCCTCCGTCTTTAATTGCATCCATTAATAGGGAGCTCACTAGCTATTAAAGCAGCGCATTCCATGGTTTACATGGCTCTGATGGTCAGGGGTTCTTTGTATAGAGACAGAATCTGCCTCTCTGTAACTTCCCTCCACTGCTGCTGTCCTGTACAGTCAAACAGAATAAGTCTAATTTACTCTTTTCCATGAGACAGTTCTTCAAACACTTAGAGATAGACTTCTAAGCGTGGCTCTTTCTTAAGTCTTCTCTACCCCAAACTTCTCCAGTTCTTTTAACTCACATGGCACAGTTTCAAGTCCATTTCCCATCTTGGTCACTCTCCTCTGGACATTTTCCAGTGTGCCAAGGTCCTTCCTAAAACACAACATCTAGAATAAAGCATAAATCTCCAGGCGGTGCCTGACCAGGGCAAAGAGATCAGCACCTCCCTCACCCCAGAGAATTCTATATCTCAAAAGTTCCTTCCTGTAATATATTTATTGAGGAGGAAGAAGAAAAAGAGGAGATTTGCAAAGCATTTTATTTCTATTAATTCATTTGATCCTCACAAGACCTTGTGTGGTAGGTATTATTAGTATTAGTATTAGTATTAGTATTAATACCCCTATTTCACAAATGGGGAAATTGGGCCTGAGAAAGGTAAGAACTTGCACAGTCACATAGCTGGTAAGTTTCTGAGGTAGGGTTTGAACTCAGGTCTTCCTACCTCCTAGTCCATCCCTCTAGCCACTGTGCCAGCTATGAAACCAGCTTGGGAGTGTTGAATGTTCTCCCTTTGTGAGTCAGTGGAAAAAGCCTCATACTACCAGGAGTCTGGAGACTTGGATTCTAATTCCCATCCTCCCGTAGCTATTTCATTGGGTGATCCTGTGCTGCCCTCTTCCCTTCTTTAGGCCTCAGTGGCTGCAATCTGTACAATGAAAGAGGTTGCACAAAAAGTCTCTAAGGTCCCTTTCAGCTCTGACATTCTAAGATTCTATTAAGAGAGGGAGGGGCCATGCCTCTGGGAAAGGGTCCCCAGAGCCCAGCTTGCCGTTCCAGGCCCTGCTGATAAGTAGCAGTAAACGGAAACAAAAGATGAAATATAAAAGACATTGGCGGCCATAAAGAGAAAAAAATAGCTCAGCAGAAAGCGGTGAGCTGTTTATCACTAGGCTCCTTCCTTCTCGTGTCTGCAGAAGTGGCTTTTTAAATGCACTCAAATTCATTTGCATCCACACAGCCCTTCTTTTATGTTACTCGGGGTTGCCAAGAAGATCAGAGCTGGTTTTAAAGACATTGATAAACCATTTGTACCCAGGGAATAAAAGTTTTTTGGGGAATGGGGAAAAAAGTTTTTTTAGAAAATAATCCATTTCGTCTGCAGAGTGATGGGTAAGTGATTCTGCAGATGTATTGGATTCATAAAATGAAGTGAAGAGTTTGGTTTAAATGTGCTTCCTGCAGATGAGATGAGCAGTTCATTCATTTTGCAGCTGAGTGGAGACCTTAAAGTTTCCAGAGAGAGTGACTGGAGAAACTGCAAAGGCTGCCAGCCACTGTGTACGTGAGCAGAGGGGAGGGATGAGGGGCTCTGCCTCTTCTACCCAGCAGGTCTTCCTCAGTTAAGAAAGATGGTGCTGGGGAGAGTTTCAGAGCCCCACTTTCAAACCCAAGTCCAGCCAGACCAGTTTTTGTCAGTGATCCTTGCCCTTGGAAACTGAACGAGAGTAGTCTAGACTCTTGCCTATCAACCATGGACCATGCACAGATGAATGAGACTCTCACAAGAAATCTGTGCTCTCCCAAAGTAGTTAGGTGGCACTGGACCTGAAATCAGGAAGACTCAAGTTCAAATCCAGCTTCAGATATTTATGATCTGTGTGACCCTGAGTCAGGCATTTAACTTCTGTCTGCCTCAGTTTCCTCAACTGTTAACTTAGGATAATAATAGCACCTACCTCCCAAGGTTATTGTGAGGATCAAATGAGATAATATTTGTAAAGTATATGGTGCATGAAATATAATAAGTGCTTAATAAATGCTTATTTCTTTCCTCGCTTCCAGAGACATAAAGAAAAATACTCATTTCCCCTGAGGTGCTGACTCAAATGAAAACAAACACCAGGGTATGATGGGGTCAGCCAGTGGTTTCTGCGGGGTTTCAGTTCCTCAAGTGACCAGATCTTACTCAGCCTTCTTCATTCCCTCTATGCACAGATATACCATTCTGCCCTAACTCTCCAGCATGATTAGAAAGGGCCTGGTCAGAAATACTATCACCAAAGACTGTTGGGGTAACTCTACTTCAGACAGATCAAGCTAAAAGACAACAGCCCCACAATTAGGCATCCTAAATTAAAATTAAGGGACCCACTTCCACGGGCATGAAGTTTCACCTACCTGAACTGGCATCCAAAAGCTATAACTGACCCAGAACAAATCTGGTTTCTTCTCTAGAATGGGTCCTAGGTCCAAGTTCAAGGTCAGATGCACAGCAGAGAAGGAGGAGTAAAGGGCTCACTCCCTTGCGTGACACATCATCAGCCATCAAGTCTCGTGGATTTCACCTTCACAGTGTCTCTGATTTGCATCCACATAGACCATCTTTCATGGCGGCTCTTCTTCATCCCCACAGTCACCTTCCAAGACCAGGATTTCTTACCTGGACTATTATAATAGCTACCCACTGACGGCTTGTCTCCAGTCTCTCCTTTTCCTATCTACCCTGCACAAGCTACTAGGCTAATCTTTCTAACATTTGGCTCTAATTCTCCTGCTTAGAAACTTTCAGTGATACCCCCATTCCTTTCTAGATACAATACAAACTTCTTAACCTGTCACTCAAGTCCCTCCATGGTGTGGCTCCAAGGAACCTTGGCAACCTCACTTCACATATTGTACGGCTCAGCCAAAATAGACAAATGACTGACCCAAACTTGTCCTGAGCTTTCAGGTCTCCCAGGCTGCTCACATTGTTCCCTACAATTGGAATGCCCTCCCTTTCCCACTACAATAAATACCTGTTGAAATCTTATCCCCGCTCTGGGGTCCCACTCAAATGCTACCTCCTTTGTAAAGACCGCTCTGACTGCTATCACACCTCTAAACTTCAGTGGATGAGAAAAACTGGAGAAGACAAAGCCTTGTATGAGAGTTTGTGTATGTATGTGTGCCTGGGGGTAAAGGGGGAGGGCATGATAGAGGCCTGCAGTGAGAGTTCAGAGGAAGCTGATCACTTCTTACAGGGCAAAATCAGAGAAGACTTCCAGGAAGTGGCATTTGAGCCAGGTTTTGAAGAATAGATAGGCTAATAACATTTTGACAGGCATGGGAGAAGGGACCAAGCATGAGAAAGGCGGAAGGCAGGAAGGCAGGAATGTGCAGGGCATGGTTAGGGAACAGTGAGTCATTGGGTTAGGCTGCAGTGTAGAGTCTTGGTAAGGGAATTGTGTTAGAAGGAATCCCTTCAGGCTCCAACCCAGGAAAGGAAGCTCTTGGGCTGGGTGAGAAAATTATTCACACAGTACCACACTTTTAGAGGGGCAGGGGAATGTTGGTCTTCAAGATGCCCTCCTTTGGAGATACATGGAGAGGACAGTTCCTAGCTGTGGGTGGGTTTGAGTCTGTTTGGGCCTATTTTTAAGACATCCATCAGGTGAAAAAACATCAAGGGGAGTGAGTTTTGGTCAAGAGTCCAGATCTCAGGGGGAAAGCATAGAGACAAACCCGGTAAGACATCTGCACACCAATTCCACAAAAATACTTAGAAAAATCAGTTTTCTAAACACAAGCATTTAGCTGATACCATAGAACCATGAAAACCTTTCAGAGACACAAGGGGAGAGACTTGTCCCTAGGTCCCTCCAACACAGGGTACAGGAAAATGAGACACTCAGACTGGCCTGAGAGTGTGTCTCCCCCAGGATTACAGGAGCTGAAATTAAATTGGAAATAAAGTAGGTGCTGATGTCCACAGCCAGGCACGTGGGCTTTAGCACAATTCATCTTGTAGCTGTCAGAAATGCCCGGCAGCCCCACCCTGGTGCATTGGAGCGACAGGCTGAAAAATGGCCCTAGATTCTGCAAATGGAAGTAGCTGTTAGAAAATAAACCAGGGCCTCTGGTTTTACTTCCAAAGGTCCCCTCAAGTTGGACCCCTGGAGTTGTGCTATACCTAGAGCACATGTACATATACATATTGAGTACTTTATATTCAGGCATGTATACAAGGTGTATATGAAAGGGGAGGGACATTGTGTATGTCTATAGACACGTGTGTGATGCCTGAGCACATGTATCACTGGTGGGCGGGTAACATATACGTATCGAGGTATACATTTATGTATACTCAGATAACTGAAGTTATGTGCATACATGTCTGTAGGGTGACATATGCACATGCCTATGTACAATTGATTGGATATGAGGGGGAGAAGAAAGTACACAGTATGTGTATACTTGTGCATGAATGTGAGGAGGGGGAGCATGTGTAGGAACAAATCATAGACATGGAATGTTAGAGCTAGAAGGAGACTTAGAGATATCGAGTCCTCCCTTTTACCCACACTGCCTCCTGCCTCATTTTACAGCTGAGCTCCAAAGAGGGGTGCCCAAGGTCACCCAGAGACTTAGTGGCAGAGCTGGGAATCTAAATCCCAAGTTCTCTCCCATTTCAGTGGGAGATGGAGTGTGTGCATGTGTGTGGTTGGGTACCTAACCATAGAATCATATGATTACAGAATGTGAGGGTTGAGAGGTGCCATCTCATCTGCAGATACCAGATGCCATAATGAAGACTGAGTCAATGAGTTGAATTTTCCTTTGTCTGGGTTTCCAGTGCACACTCTTGAACTCCAGAGTCAATGGCACCCTCCTGATTTCTGAAAGATGGAGCTTTCAGAATTCATGGAATTCACCGAGTCAGTAGAATATGTCCAAGGTCCCTGGGAGAACTACCAGCAAGAAAGAAAGATGAAGTCTGGACCACAGACACTTCCTAAAGTATATCCACCAGCTTTCGTAGTTCCCCAAGATGCAATGAGTCTGAGCCTGGTGACTTGAACTCATTAGGGGAAGTTAGATATTCTCTTCCCATCAACTCCCTATCAGCCATTTTTGCTCTGACCTTTACAATGCAAAATTCACTCTCCTTAGCACAGAAGACAGAAGCTAATCAAGAGCTGAGTAGTTCTGCCTTCTCTACATAATCTGTTGTCACCATTCCATCCATTCCAAGCAGTGGTCTTATCCCTCCTTTGAGTCTTCTCTTTTCCCCAATATAGCTTTTTTAATGCCCTTTTATTGTGCCTGGGATTCCTTTTCAGTCTTATCTCAGGAGTGCTTTAGAACTAGTGACAATATGTTCATAAAAGTGTGCCATGCTTTCTTATATATCTTCTGTTACTTAACTTTGTTTTCATCCTCTGTACATGCGTTTTTAACATCTAAGTTGGTCATTGAGTTCTTTATAACATCCATATCAGTCTCTTTAGATACTTTACATTTTTCCTCCTCATGGGAAATGTTTCTTTTTGTATCTTCAGAATTTCATTGTTGAATGCTTCTCATTCCTCTTGAGATGAGAATCACACCATATGAGATTCAGCTGAAATAAATGGAGATGTTTAACCAACTAAACTAAAGAGACAACTCAGTTGGACATGAGAGCTATAGCTTTAAGTATGTGAAGAGCTGTCATATAGAATTAGACTTAGTCTGCTTGGCCCCAGAAAACAGAGCAAGGAGCTATGGGTGGAAGATGCATGAAGCTGAATTAGGCTTAATATATAGTGGTGGAAATCTTATAACAATGATGAATATTCAAAAGTGGGATGAGCTGTCTCAGGAAAAAGTAGGTTCCCCCTTACTAAAGGTCTTCAAGCCAAGACTACTTGTTGGCTATATTGTAAGTTGTGTGCTCGGGTTTTGGTCTAGATCGTCTTGGGTCCCTTCCAACTCTGATATTCTATGATTCTAAGAAAGCACTGCAGCCAACACTGCCCTTTTCAGGTGAAAGCCCAATCAACCTGGAGGAGGGAGAGGAGCGGGGGGAGGGAGGGAGAGAGAAGGAAGGAAGGAAGGAAGGAAGGAAGGAAGGAAGGAAGGAAGGAAGGAAGGAAGGAAGGAAGGAAGGAAGGAAGGAAGGAAGGAAACGAGAGGAGGGAGAGAGAGAAAAAGAGGAAATGAAGGTCGATGATGGTACAAAAATATATAAGATGAGAGTGGGATAAAGTTCCTTCATTTCTTGTGTTTCTTTACCCCACCTTCATCCTCCTACACAATTCTGCACCATTGTCAGTGGTCTCTTGTCTTGGAAAAATCCTGGTTCTCCTGCCTTTTTGCTTGCTTTTGTACCATGTCCTTCATGGTTCCTTCCTATCCCTGTGTTGTCTCACTGTTGGGGATTCTGTCTCCTCAGTTCTGTCTTAAAATTCCCTGCTGTTCAGCCTCTTCTAGAAAACTCATCCATACTCATACTTTCTACCATGAATCCTAAGCCACTGCACAACCATTCTCCTTTCCCATGGCCAGCCCAGGACTACACAGCGTCACAGGATAGTCACAGGATCATGTGAAGCAGAATTCTCCTAGTCCAAGTATTGAAAGTCTTCCCTTGACTGTCCACTTGTGTGAGTTAGTGCCACTCCCTCAAACTGAGGCCTAAAGAGGGTAAAGGACCTGCCCAACATCACACAGTTTTAATCAAGATGATTCCAGGTCCTTTCGCCTATCTGAAAGCAGATGTGATTCAGAATATCTTTCAAAAAATAACTGATTTGAATGTCTCAGTTTCAACTTGACATGAAAGTAGTGGAAAGAATACCAGACTTACAGATTAGTCCAAGGACCTGGGTTCAAATCCTAGCTCTGCCCCTGACACTAAGTCACCTGTGTGACCTCAGGCAAATCACTTCCCTTTCTTGGCTACAATTTCTTCATTGGCAAAATGAGGGCATTGGACTGGGTGGCCTCCAAAGTCCGTTCCAAGTCTGTGTTCCAGTTCTATGTTTTAAGAATCCATTCCCAGTCTTCTTACTCTGCTTTGATGTTTAGAAGTCTAAGACCGCTTCCATATCTAAACTTATGGTCCAAGGGGGCTGACTAGTGCCCAGCTCCCCCTACATCCTCCTCCTCACCCTGTTCCCCTCCCTCCAGCACCAACATCACAAATGTCAAGTTGAGGTAATAGGTTCCAGTTCCTGGCACCATAATGAGAAACGATTTCATTTTTGCTCAGGATCAAAAGACTGCTGGGAGCGGCTGGTTCGAGGAGAGGCCTGTTTTCTCCTTGAGCAGGAGGAAGGATGAATAGGAGGTGCGGTGAGTTCATGAATAAAATCACTTCTATTTTTGTGTATGTTTGGTATTGGCAGCTGTATAGCCACAAGATTTATGTCAAACACAGCCGGGGAAAGAGACGCCAGTTACTGATGAATCTCAATAAGATATTCTTCTTATGATGCAAGGGGCGGGGAGGAGGGGAAGCTGATGTTTAAATGCCTCATACAGCTCTCCCTAGAAAGGAGGGTATGGCAGCATGAGGTGGTGGAGAGAGCCTTGCCCTCAACAGAGAAGCAGAACTCATCTTGGCTCTAATTTCAACTTGCTACCCAGGCTCAAAAGATTTGGAGCTAGAAGTCATCCTAGCAATCATCTCCTCTCACTCATTCACTTTAGAGATGAAGAAACTAAGGCTAAAGATGGGAAAGGACTTACCCAAGGTCCAAGTGACCTAAAGAAGGTTAAGAAGTCATTTTCTAAGCGTGTAAATTGCAGAGAAGATACCAATTCTTTGGTTAGGAAGTTCCTTCCCTAGCTCCCTATATTGATGAAATCATAAGTCCAAGGGGAAAAAATTCTGGGTCGGAAGATTTAGAGCTGAAAGAAACCTTAGAGATCATTGAGTCTAGTCTCTTTGTTTTACAGATGAGGGGACAAGCCACTTGCCTAAAGTGCCATAGATAAATAGTTACCATGGAATCAGAGGGCCAAAGAATTTTATAGCTAGAAGGGACCTTAAATATCATCTAATTCAATTTTCTAAGACAGAGTATTTCAAATTTTTCCCACAAACAAGTCCTGGGCCTAGGTCATCCTGTCCTCTTCTCCTTCACCGCAAAATGCCAGCTACACTTACTCGCTCTCCCCTCATAACTATAGCTGGGGGTGGGGAAGAGGAGGGGAACAGTGCTATTATAAATAAGAGAATAGGACTAGGAAGGAGGAGGGGCAGGTGGGAGGCCCTCAGAGAGCTCATTAGAAGGAAACGTTCTTCAACTTGATACCTTCTGGTCTCCCAGCTCAGCTTCTCTCAAGTATTCAACCGCAGGGAGAGGAAAAAGGGGAGCCAGAGAGATGTATTTATTTAGATAAGGCATTCTGGACAGGAGAGAGTTAAGGAACCAAAAAAAGGCAGGACTGACAAGGTTGGGACAAATGATTGTCAGAACTAGATGGACAAAGCCTGCTTACATTTCCGGAGCTGAGGTACTGCTTGTTGTCTGCTAAGGTCTTAGCTTTGGGCTAGGCCCCTGACCACGGTACTAGAGGGATAGACTTTCCTCTCCCAAGGATCAACTAACTCAGAAAGGGGAAGAAAAGAAGCCCCATGATCAGCCTGATGGGCCCCCTACACACTAGTCAGGCCAGAGGATAAAATTTTCATTCTGTTGCAAAGCCCAGAGGGTCCTCCAGAAGGTAGAGTAGGGGTCCTAGATCCAGGAGGACTGTTTTATATCCAGTAAATGATATTCAATTCAACAAACATTTGTCAGGAGCTTACCTTGTTCCAGGAACAAAACTAGGAAGGAAAGGAGAAAGAGAAGGAGCAAGAATAAGTATCTACAGTGTGCCAGGCACTGTGCTTAGCACTTTACAAATATCTCATTTGACTGACACAATAACTCTGGGAGGTAGGTGCTATTACTATGCCTACTTTACAGTTGAGAAAACTAAGGCAGACGGAAATTAAATGACTTGCCCAGGGTCACACAGCTAGTAAGTGTCTGGGGCAGAATTTTAACTCAGGTATATGAAAACAAAAAAAAATCCTTGCCCTCACAGAGCTTATGTCTAATTAGGAGAGAGGGATAATACACACAGGCAACTATAATACAAGCTGAGGGTGGGGTGGAGTTTCCAGATCTGTGACTTCAACAGTTTGAGGAACTCCTGGTATGGAAATTCCTTCCATCACTGCTGATCAGCAATTCTTCTATTACTAGTAGTCTGGGCAGTTAAGTGATTTATCATGTCACAGCTAGTATGTTCCAGAGTTTGTGTGTGAACCCAGGTCTTCCTGATTCCAAAGCCAACTCTCTATTCACATTTTCTCTCATAATGTGTTAGAATGTCTACGATGTATAGAAGAGGGCAGAAAATGATGAGAGATCTGAAAAGGAAGAGCTCCCTTCTCTCTATTATGAGTAGGGTGAGATATCCATGAAGCAAGGATAGAGCCAGTTAAAAGGGGAGGGGGAGGAGGGGAAGTGAGCTCTCCAGGGTACTGGGCTTCATCTCTTGCTGGGACTCTATCTAACCCTCTAACGCAGAACCCTATTTCTATATGACCTACTTGCCATATACTTGTATATCTTGTGGTTTTAACTCCCCAATACCAGCTGCCTTCCCTGACTGTGCCCAGACCAATCTCAATCATATCTTATGACAGCCACAAGCAGAATCCTCACCCTACCATACCCTTACTTGAATATACTTTTACTAACACATTGCTTAGTTCTAGCTGGAGACCAGCATCCTGGTTCCCCAGTCAGGTTCCTGACAGCTTGGCTATAGATGGTGATGCAGCTACAGATGAGTCCTCCCTCAGAGTGACATAGATGTTGAAGGGAGTCAGACCATAATGGGACTGCTTTTCCAAATACAGATCAGGGATATATGCTGAGGCAAACCTATGAGGAAAAGGCATTCCAGGCAGAGAAGATGTCCTGGCCCAGGCACAGAAAGAATGTCCATATGGGGCAGGGGAAATCTGTTGAAGCCTGCCTAGGAAGCTTCCCTTCAAAATGAATCTTTGGATGCATAGCTTGGAGGTTGAGGTTGGCAATTTACCAAAAGTTCCTCCACTAAAGGATACTAGAAAACACAACAGGGATATTGAAGTTAGAGGTCCACCATATTGGAGGAGGATCTCAAAGCATTTAAGCCCAGATTAAACCAGGAAGGTGATTACTGGGCAGGAGTGGCCATGGTACAAGATTTATAGAAGAATAATAGGGAGAACAATGATTCTGGAATAAAATTCCTTGAAACTAAGGATCCAAATCATAAAGGAGTCAAGTAGGGTCTGGGGTAGCGGATTGAGCAATTGTCTCAACACTGGGAGATAAATATTTTATCTGTTCATCATTGCAATGGGTAGACACAACTTTAATGTGGCAGGTAGTTCCAATAGGGCTGGGCACATCCTTGCAGGGAAGGCTATTTGCAAAGCCAGTAGGACCATGGACAGGAGGCTGGGTTTCAGGGCACAGTGTCCAAGCACTCTTGTTCCTCTTGCTCCATCTACCCAATGGAATCAATAAAACTCAGACCCTTTGCTTCCTCATTCTCTATTTTTAAAATGACAGGGCAAGAGTCACCTCCCAGATAAGTTAGGAAGTGTCCAATCAGACCACCAATGTCTGAAGATCACTCAAGTGCTGACTTAGACTGAGCTAAACTCAAAAGGAGAGTCAGTCAGTCAATAAGCATTTTTAGCATATTAGCAATTAACACCTGTCTCAACTAATAAGCTGATTGCCTTTAGGGCTAGAGGAAGAAGGAGCTGAATAAGCCTTAATAAATGCTTGTGAAATGGTATGGAACAGAATCAAAGTGCTGGGCCTTACCTTCACCCACCAGCTCAAAATCTTATCTACAATATTTAAGGAGCTTAGAAAAATGGTGAAGCCAATAGCCAGGCAGTGGCTGAGCTAGAGGAGAGCAATTTTTCATTGAGTCCAGGTATAGACCTGTATGATGAAGATAATTGTGAAGCCTCCAGTTCTCTCTGAACCAAGCCAAAATGGACTCAAAAGTCAGAGTCAGGACTATAAATGAGGCTTGTTAGTAGAAATGGGTTTTCCCAAGGACAGTGAATGGGATATGTGCCAGGGAATGGGAGGCAAGGCCAGACTGTTCCTTTCCCTGGTGGGAGAGAGCAACAGGGGCTAGGATTGAAAGGTCATCTATCCTGTAGTCTAGCCTCCTAGAGACAGACCAGCCTAAAGGATATTGCAATACATTACTCCTTAGAAGAAAGTCTCTAACAGAGTGCCCCATGCATTTATTCTTGGGTTTGTTCTGTTCAATATTTTTATCAATGACTTGGGGGATGATATGTACAGCAAATTTGCAAATGATATGAAGCTGAGAGTAGGTATAGATAGCACACTAAATTACAATCAGGATCCAAAACAATCTCAACCATACTAGAACACTGGGGCAAATGTAATAGTATTAAATTAACTTGAGGGCAAATGTAAAATCCTACATTTGGGTTCAAAAAATCAATTATACGTGTACGAGGTAGAAGGGGAGCTAGACAACAATTCATGTTTTAAAAACTCAGGTTTTTAGTGGTCTACAAGATTAATATGAGTCAGCAGCATGACATAATGGCCAATTAAAAAGCTTATATAATCTTAGACTACAAAAATATAGTGTCCACGGTGAGGAAAGATATCGCTAGTATAGCAGATATTACTATTCTCCGCCCTTATCAGTTCTGGGCTCCACATTTTAGGAAAGACATTTACTGATTGAAACATGTTTGGGGGAGAAGGGGGACAGTCAAAATGGTAAGAGAACTCAAACTCATACTGTACAAGGGTTTGTTGAAACAACTGCAGATGCTCAATCTGCAGAAGAGAACACTGACAGGGCGCATGACAACTGCCTTCCCATTGGTGAAAATCTGCCAGGTGGAAAAGAGATTAGCTGTCTTCTGCTTGGCCCCAGAGGGCTGCACTAAGAGCAATAGGAAGAAGGTGCCAGGAGGCAGATTTTGGCACAGTATGAGAAAAACTTGCTTACCATAAGAGCTACCCAAAAGCAGAATGAGCTACCTCAGTAGGTAGAGAGTTCCCCATCATGGGCGTCTTCTGATAGAGGCTGAATAGCCACTCATCAAGGACGCTGTAGAGGAAATAGCTATTGTTACAGGGTAAACCAAATAGTCTCTGAATTCCCTGCCAGTTCTGAAATCCTATGATTCTGAAGCAACAAGCAAACAAATGTGACCTTGGCCAAGTCATTTTCTTCTCTGCACTTGTTTCTTCCTCTATAAAATGAGGGTATTGGAAATATAGTCTCTAAGGATCCTCCCGGCTCTAATATTCAGTGTTCTCCGGTTTTAAAGGCATTGGGTCACAGACAAGGCTGACCAGGATAGGGCCTGAGGGGGAAAGGATTCAAGGAGGTCATTTGTTTGGGGTATTTTTTTCCCAATCAGCTGGGGCAGAGAGCACTTTCAAGATGCTAGATAATGAGTTTCAATCCAGCTGGCCCAACTGGTGCACATTTTGCTGCTCCCTCCAGAGTATCCTGATAATGGGCGGAAGGCATCCATCTGCTGATCCCTTCATAGTGATCCCCTCCCAACAAATACACTCCCCCTCTTAATAACAACTCTGGCCATATGGTGCACCGGGCACAGGGACTCCCGGTTCAGGGGTTCCAGGTGCAGATGTGGCAGATGACAAGAGGTGGCAAAAAAATTTGTCTGTCACAACCAACAGAGCCATGTAATATATGCAGTGCCCCATAAATAATTAAACGGAGGATGGAAGCAGGCTTAGCCTCCCCTACCCCCTAAGCCCTGAGATCCTGGAAAATGTTTGTACCTCATAGAAACTCAGAAGAAATGGATTTTTATGTTAATTCCAAACCAAAGTTCCAGCCTGGTATGAAATAGTGTCATGTTGTTTTCAAGGGCCATCAGGAAGTTTATATGGCATCGCTGGGTATGTGGCCAAGCCTTAAACCCCCCTCACTCTGGAGCTCATGGATTGGACAATAAGTCCCTGACTCCTAGCACAGAGTGAATGTAAATACTAAATAGTAACTGTTTCTCTTTTGGCCAGGAGCTCTGAGGGTCTTCCCCTCCCAATTTGATTTTTTTTTCAGTTTTTTGATTAAAGGGGCCATCCCCTTTAATTAACTTCTTAAAGAGGCCTATTCACTGAATGGGCATTACCTCACTCAAAGTGAGAACCCAAAAAGGCTTTAGCCTAAAAGGGGCAGGCTCTCCCAATGCTCCTAGGCCATCTCCAGTCATCCCAGTGAATGTCAGGCCACTGGACTCAGATAGCTCTGGAGGAGAAAGTAAGGCTGGTGACCTTGCACAGCCCTCCTTCACTCAAATCAAGGTCAAGCGCAAGTCGTGTCATCATTTCCCTGATGTCACGGTCCTCTTCGAGAACAAAGGACAAACACACAACAACAATATGGCACCTGGCTCCGTACTATGGAAATCAAAAAAGAAGGAGATATTGGCTCTTGTCCTCAGGGTGCTAGCAGTCAGAGAAGGAAGGTATAGCCCCAACCTAGGAGGCCTAGATGAAATCACAGCAGTCATTGACATGTGTGCATTGTTTTGTTTCTGTCACCCAAGACCTTGGTACTCTCCCTTATGTCTACAATCTTAGGATGGTAGCTGTCTCTCTACTCCCCATTTTCTTTACACAAAACACTCCCAGGACAGCTTTCTTGAGGGCAGCAAAAGCCACTTGCCTAAAGGCATGAATAGAAGTGGAAAAACTCCATCCAGGGCAGTAATTACAGGTACAACAAATAGAATCATAGTCCATCCACCAGCTTAGAAAATGGATCTCGCTAAAGTCCTCAGACAGGATATGTCTATTCAGACTATTTTGTTTAACCCTGTTCAAGGAAGCTTCCCTAACTCTGGAAAAAATCCCACTCTTTCTGAGACTCAATGTCCTCAAGTACCAAATTAAAAAAAAAATTAGAGAAAAGTGACTAAACTATTCATGCCCTTTGACCCAGTGATAGTAACAGGCCTATAACCTTAGGGAGGTCAATGACGGTAAGTTCCTATATATAATAAAATATTGATGACAACACTTTTTGTGGTAGCAAGAAACTGAAAACAAAATTACTTTCCAGCAATTGAGAAATAACTGAAAAAATGATGCTGTTATTCAGTTATTTTCAGTCATGTTCAACTCTTCCTGATGCCTTTTGGGGTTTTCATGGCAAGAATGCTGGAGCGGTTTGCCATCTCCTTCTCCAGCTCATTTTACAGATGAGGAAACTGAGGCAAACAGGATTTAGTGACTTGCCCAGGATCACACAGCTAACAAGTGTCTGAGGCCAGATTTGAACTCAGGAATACTCCAGGCCTGGTGCTCTAATCACTATGCCACCTTGCTGTCCAATATTAGTATAGTAAAATATTATTCTACTGTAAGAAATTTTATATATAATATACATATATATGCATATACATATAAAGAATTCAGAGAAAACTTGGGAAGACATATGAACTGATGCAAAGCAAGGTAAACAGAACTAAAAGAGTATACACTACGATCACAATAACATCTGGGAAAACAACACGTATAAATATCAAAATTAACATCAATGCAAAGATTAATCTTTCTTCCAAAGGACTCCCTCCTTCCATTAGAGAGGTGGAGGACAATAGGCACTGTTTAAAAATTTTAAAAGCATCAATAAAGCATTGAATATAAAATGAGGGGGTTTGAACTAGATGTCTTCGGTCTCTTCTAGCTCTAAATCCAATGAGAACTATAGTTCTATGACATAATTCCAAGCTGCTACTTAAGTTAAATGAACCCCCAAATCAGATCTAGAACAGACCTCAGAAGCCATCCAACTCAACCTATATCTAAACAGGAATCCCTTCTACTCCATCCCTGGTAAGTGGTCTTCCAACCTCTGCTAGAATATCTACAGAGATGGAGAACTTGCTATCTCCAGAGATGGCCCATTCCACTTTTGGACAGCTCTAATCATGAGGAAGATTTCTCTTACCTTATGCCTAAATCATTAGGTCTAGAATTAGAGTCTGAACTCCACGTGGTGTCAGACCTGAGCTGAAGATAGCCAAACTATCTCTCCCCTCACTCTGCCACCCAAAATCACATTAGCTTTAAGTGTTGCTGTATCACCCAGTTGACTCACACTGAGCCTACTCCCTCCCCTTCCCTCCAACTAACTCTCTTCCAGCCAAGACCACTGGGTTTCCCTTCGATTTATTGTTTTGGTATTAGCAATATACCTATTCACATTCACTGAAAACACCAGCATTATTTCACTCAGAGATCAACAGTGCAGTGAGAACACAGTGCCTCTAAAACCCCTGAAGGGACACAGAACAAAGCAGTAGTCAGAGAATTTGTGGGTCAACCAGAGAAGGCTTCCTGGAGAAGGCTCCCTTCAGAAACTGGCTTTGAAGAAGGGGCAAGGGGAGGAAGTAGTGGAAGTGGGAGAGAAGATGTTTCTGAGGTAGGCTTTGAATCCAATACTGAAGTTACCAAGGTCTGAAGTTGGTCACCATGGAACATCTCTGTCCCTAATGTATGTCTATGCCATCTTTATAATAGAGAGGTTGGAATATTACCTGCAGCACATGGAAAGACTCCTCTGAAATTCCTGAGCCAGCTGGGAACAATCAAGGTTAAAAGAAACAGGTGGTGTAGACTTATCCCTTCTATTTAAGGACATTGCATTGAAGAAAGCGGACCAGTATAGATAGAGAACTCAGTAAAATGAGCACAATCTGAGTCAACAGCATGATATGGCCACCACAAAGGTTAAATGAAGTAAAGAAAAAGGAAGGAAACAAGAATTTATTAAATGCCTACTATGTGCCAGTGCTAAGTGCTTTACAAATTATTTCATTTGATCCTCACAATATTATAGGTACTATTATTCATTTTGCAGTTGAGGAAACTAAGGCAGAAGATAGCAGGTAAGTGATTTGCCCAAGCACCTAACTAGTAAGTGTCTGAGACTGGATTTGAACTCAGTCTTCCCGAGCCCAGGCCCAGCACACTATCCACTGTGTCACCTAGCTACCTCCTTTGAAACTGTAAACTGTGTTGGGATATGTGGCATCCAAAAATAAAGAGATGATTATTCTGCTACTGTCTGCCCTGGTCAGAGTGTTATGTTCAATTCTGGGGATCACATTTCAGGAAGGACATTGATAAAGAGAGTGTCCAGAGGAGGACAGACAGGATGGTGAAGACAATCAAGTCGATGCAGTATGAGGATTCACTAAAGGAACTGAGGATGAACTGAGGATGCTCCTGGTGATATAGAGGCCCTCAAAGCCAACGTGATCTTGGGCTACAGAATGAGGAGAAAGTTTGTTTTGCTGTCCTCAGCTCAGGTCACTGACCCAGCATTTTAGGAAGGACACTGACTGATGAGCAGAAGCTCATCCAGAGGAGGGGAAGCAGGACAGCGAGGAACCCGAGATTGTGCTGACCTGGAGAAGAGAAGGTTCAGAGGGAAACATGATAGCCATCTTCAAGTACTTGAAAGGATGATTAGACTTGATCTGGCTTGGCAGCAGAGGAAAAAAATGGGTGGATATTATAAAGAGGAAAGTGTAAGATTCAAGGAAGGAAAACTTCCTAACAGTGACAGCTATCCTAAAGTGGATTGAGCAGGCTCTGGGTCCCCCTCACTTGAGGTCTTCATGCAAAGGCTAGATGGCCATCTTTCAGAGCATAGGACTAGATGGCCTCTTACCCTTCCAACTCTGAAATTCTGATTCTGAGGGTTTCAGAGGGCAGTAATCCCTTGGAGGTATTTAGGATACGTTATTTGGGGATGTCAAGGAAGTCTGCCCAAAGCTATGAGACAAACACTCACCAGCATCTGAGGTCTACAGGGTGCTTGATATTCCCAAGAAATCAACCTTACTGACATCATCAGACCTAGCACCTACTTCTTACATTGGAATGGGGGTGGGGAACTGCTTGGAGGACTTGGGATATGGTGCTTTGTTGACCTAATTTTTCTGGCCAATGTCTAGTCATGGCAGCAACTATTGTACTGTATAGTGAAGGGAGCTAAACCTGTTGAGAGTTGATGTGTCATGGGAAAGTGAAGGACCTTTCATTCCTGACGTCCTCTCTGCAAAATGAAACTCCTTCCCCCATCTCAGACTAAGTTGTGGGTGTTCTGACTCCCTTCATGCAGATTTGCTGAGCTATTATTCTCGGGCCACGTAGCTAGGGCATGACAAATCATGAAAGCCACCATTGGCTAGCCCATGCCTAATTGACATTTCAACAAGCCCATGACAAAGGGGAAGAGTGTAGGGTCATAATGGATTCTGGGGCTGCATTAGCATAAAATTTCCATATGTGGCCTTGGGTGTCAGTGAATTTTAAGGAAAGTATCTTGATAAGCCATAGTTTATCCATTCATTCTACTTGGTTAGTCAAAATTGTATCTTGTACTTTCCTTCACATGGGACCAGGGAGCTCATGATGGACCTCTCATCATTCTGCTGCACAAGTAAAGATAAAGGACTGGCTCTTCTGCTGACCTTGGATAAGTGACCTTGGATAATTCATTTCACCTCTCTTCGTCTCAGTTTCCTTGTATGTAAAATTAGGGGGTTGGACAAGATGACCACCTAAGTCACTAAAACTATGAGTCTGATCTTTCCAGTTCCCTGAACCTGCCCCTCCTCCCCACTTCCACCCCAATTTCTGTTGGCAATGGCACCATCCCTTTAGCCACTCAGGTTCAAAATTTCAAAGATGACCTTTTCCTTCACTCTCTGCATAATAATAATAGCTGTCATTTACACAGCACTTTATATCCATGATCCCATCTGAGCCTCATAGCAACCCTATCAAATAGGAATCGTGACTATTTTGTTGTTGTCGTTCAGTCATGTCCAACTCCCTGGGACCCCATTTGGGGTTTTCTTGGCAAAGATACTGGAGTGGTTTGCCACTTCCTTCTCCAGCTCATTTTACAGATAAGGAAACTCAGGCAAACAGGGTGAAGTGACTTGCCTAGGGTCACACAGCTAGTAAGTGTCTAAGGCTGGATTTGAGCTCTGTTCTTCCTGACTCCAGGCCCAGCCCTCTATCCACTGTGCTACCTCACTGCCACTATTAGGATTAGTATTCGCATTTTACAGATGACAAAACTGAGGCTCCAAAAGGTCAAATGACTTGTGGTCATAACACTAGAAAGTATAAGAGGAAGAATCCATTCCAACCCATCTTCATAGCCCCAACTCCAGCACTCAGTTCACTATATTGCACCGTGCTCCCCTCAAGATCAATCAATTGCTAAGCTGCAATCCTAACTCCTCCCATACTTCTTATATCTTCTGCACTTCTTCATCACTCCCACTCCCACCACCCTCATTTGAGTCTGTATTACCTCTCACCCGGACTATCATAATCACTTTCTAACTGAGATCCTTGCCTTCACTCTCCCCATTCTAATCCATCTTTCACATAGCTGTCAAATTAATCTTCCCAATGCACCATTCTGACCATATCACTCAAGGATCTTCAGGGCTTCCCAGGTGCCTATTAAATAAAATATAAATTCCTGATGTTCAAACCCTCACAGCTTAGCTCCGATCTCTATATCCACCCTTATCTCACAACTCCCCCTCCTTCACACACATCATGTACTATCCAAATTGAATCACTTTCTGTTCACCAATCTCATCCTGCCCATTTCCTCTCCATCTCTACCTCCTAAAATTTAAAATTACAGAACTTAAAATTTGCCTTTTCCTTAAAGGCTCAGCTCAGGAGCCATAGCCTTCTGGAGCCCTCCTTCACAGCACCCCCAACTAGAAGCGATCTCTCTCCCTTCACATTTGCCTGGGCACGTACTCGGCTCCATCACATCCTGTCGATGCTGGCCAGAAAGGGAGGGGACCATCGAAGGTGAGAACAGTGGGTAAAAGGAGCAAGAGCAAGTAAGCAGTCCCATAAGGACAACCCAAGGGGCTGTGCCGGCATTCACCATCTCTGAGAAGAACCAAAGACAGTGTGTTACAGCGGGAAGGGAAGCATCCCGTATTTGAAGTTGGAAGATCTGAGTTCAAATCCCATCCCTGCTGTATGGAACCTGGGACAAGTGACTTTACATCTGTGGGCCTCAATTTCCTCATCTGTAAAATGAGTTGGTTAGACTAGATGGCCTCTGAGGTCCCTTGCAGCTCTCTGGTCTTATTCTCATAAGGGCTAAAGTGCATAGGAAGATGTGGAGAGGGAACAACCATTTATTAAATGCCTATCATGTGCCAGGCACTATGCCAAGTGCTTTATGAAGATCTCATTTAACCTTCACAATGACTCTGCAAGGTAGGTGCTATTATGGTCCCCTTTTACAGCTGAGGAAACTGAGGCAGAAAGACATTAGCAGTAAGTGTCTGAGGTCAGATTTGAACTCAGGTCCTCCTGACTTTAGGTCCACTGTGCCATCTAACTGCAACGCCCAGAATACATTGAATAAAAAGGCCCAGACAGGTTGCAATCTACACCAGCAGAAGGAGCACGTAATTTCATAAATAGCAAAGCCAGCACTTTGCCTGGACTTCTCCTATGTCATCATTACATTTTATGTTACCCCATATTTATTTGTGTGCATGGCCTTCACCCCTCTCAGACTGCAAACTCCAAGAGGCCAGGGCCTATGTTGAGCCAATCTTTGTTACCCTAGTTGGGAGCACAGAGCTTCATGCATCGTCACACTTAATAAATAAATGTCTGCTGAGTTGAATTGAAAATGTCCTTTCTTGCCTGGTTGTTTCCGTGCGCTCCAGGAGGCTGGAAGGACTGATCTTGCTAATTAGAAAAACGCATTAAGAGCATGACTTACAGATGGTTCCAGAGACTGCACGTCTCATTTGCATTGAGCTGTTATCTTATTGATTGTGTTAAATTAGGAGATCGTCCCACTGTCTGAGACGTTCCGCCATAACTATGAAATCAGTTATTATCTAGAGGCAGCATGGGCCCCAATCACTCTTGAATCACCCTTCTGAAGGCTGCCAGCCAACCCCTGACAGCTCGAGCTGAGTCTCTACTAAAACCACAGGCATCAGCAGAAACTGCCCGGGGACTCTCACTGGCACTGGGTCTGGTGAACTCGCTCTGCGTGGGAATGTTCACTTGAGTGCTCGCTCACAGGCGGGCAAGAGCTCTCTGTGCAGCTCAGGGACAAATCTTTCCGTGTGACCTTGGGCAAGTCACTTCTCCACTGGCTCATCTAGAAAATGAGAGAGGTAGACAAGATGGTCCTTTCCAGTTCTAAAATACTATGAACCACCAGGCAGAACAGGGACCGGGTCTCACAGCCCTGCCCCAGCCCCAGATCTTCCTGGCTATCTCATATCTTTGGGGTAAGGAAAGTTAGGTAGCACAGTGGATAGAGCTCTAGTCCTGGAGTCAGAAAGACTTCAATTCAGATCTGACCTTACTAGATGTATGACCCTGGGCAAGTCACTTAAACTCTGCCTTAGTTTTCTCAACTGTAAAGTGGGGGCACTAATAGCACCTCCCTCCCAAAGTTGTTGTGAGCATCAAATGAGGTGATCATTATAAAGCACTTGGCACAGTGGCCTAGCACACAACAGGTACCACATAGATGTTGGCTATTAGAAGTATTATGTATATCTCCAGCATTTAGCATAATGCCTGGCACATACAAAGCACCATGTAGATGTTAACTATTATTTATTATAATATAGAGAGCTAAAGGTGGGCTTATAAAATCAGTTACTCCACCCTCCTCCTTTTATAGTAAAAGAAATTGTCTAAGAGAGAAGTGACTTACCCAAGGTCATACAGGTAATAAAAGCAGGATTAGAACTCATTTCCTCTTACTCAAAATCCAGAATTCTTATCATTACATTGAACCAACAAGGTCAACTCCTCTTCCCTTTCCCCATCCATTCAGGAGTATAGGGGCCAGAGAACAGAGCATTATTTTATATAGAGCAAAAACAATTGAGGAAAGAGATAGAGGCAGAGTTGATTATTGGGCTATGGATGCATTCATGCCAGGAAAGACAGCAACCCATCCCCCCCAAATTCCTGAATGTCCCCCTACCGGTATGAGATAAAAGGTAGATCCCAGGACTGAGATACCGTGGGACCCTGGGGTAGTGGTTCAGGGCTGAGTGAAGGAACAAGATCATGGCATTGCAGTGGTACATGAGAGAAGGGATGAGGTACAAGGTACAGGAATGGTTGTCTCTAGACCAACACAGAGAACGAGTACATACCTGATGTGGATGTTAGCAGCCTGGGCAATATCCATGGTTGTCCCACCCTATTAAGCCTCGATGATGATGACAATTCAGAGGCCACTACAGTTAGCATATCTTGGTACAGGTGTGGAAGTAGGTTTTTGTCTTGCTCAAGGTTCCGGTTCCTCTGTAAACAGAAGAAGGAGGGGGAAGGAAAAAAAAGAAGGGAGAGAAGAAAGCTTAGGGGAAGGAAGGAAGAAAAAGGTGTGGAGAAAGTGAAAGGGAGGGGGGACAGGGAAGAATCATAGTTCTCCTTTAGGATGATTGCAAGGGTGAGCTGTGATGAATGGCTGTAACCTGGGAAGGAAGACAGCAGAGACCTCCAGGCAACTGGTCACCAGCAGAAGGAACCAGCAAATTCATCATTCAGTTGTCAGAAGGTGACCTCCAGCTGCCTTTGAGGCTAGTTTTTACTCCCAGCTCACATGGGAGTGGGCACTGCCAGCAGTGGGCATCATCGATGACAGGACCACCTCGGCCAGTCTTTCTACCTCCTACAGACAGGAAGAAAGTGATTAACTTAGTGTTGTGGACCATGGGCCCCACATCCCCTAGGAGAATGGCAGAGCCCTTGAGAGGTCCTGGAAAACTGCAATGTGTATCTCCCATCTTCCTCCTTCCCACCCCCACCGCCCCCGACAAAAGCCTAAATCCTGTGCTTTCAACACCAGGATCCCCAGCCTGGGATGGCAGGGCATCCTGACAGATGCAGCTTTAAAGCTCTTTCCCTCCACTGGGTTTAAGCAATGTTTCTGCTGCAAAAATTTTATGAGGATGAAAGAGTATAGAACAGTTGTGATTGACTGCATTGATGTAGGGAGTGAAAAAGCCCCCCGCTTATAGACTGCTATAGAAAGTGCTTTATACACATTATCTCAGTAAGTCCTCATTAACAGCTCTGCAAAGTAGACAATGTAAACGTTATGATGCCCATTTGACAGATGAGGAAACTGAGGCCTCCAGAGAAGAAGCAACTTGAAGAGGGAAGGTCATAATGATACTTGTGCTACCTATCTCAAGAAAAGCCCTGGAGAACTGTAGGAAATACCAGAGCCAGGACCCAAATCCTGGTCCTCTGACTACAAACCTTCCTATTGCACCGTTCAAGCCAGTGAAACCCCAAATCCAAAATGACAAAAGATAACAGGATTCAGGGAGGTGGATACTGGGCGGGGGAAGAGAAACCTCAAGATGTCATAGATCCTGAGTGGACCTCAGAAGCTAACTAGACCAACCTTCTCATTTTACAGATAAGAAAACT
This sequence comes from Phalanger gymnotis, assembly GCA_028646595.1. Taxonomy (NCBI): domain Eukaryota; kingdom Metazoa; phylum Chordata; class Mammalia; order Diprotodontia; family Phalangeridae; genus Phalanger; species Phalanger gymnotis. Next base: position 754,300,907 of record CM053622.1, read on the forward strand.
GAGGCCCAGGAAGGTTAAGCAACTTGTCCCAGGTCACACAGGTGGTGAGTGTCAGAGGCAGAATTTGAACCCCAATCTTCTTACTCTCAGTATTATTTCAATTGCATCACACTGCCTTCTTCTCAACAGAGAAAATCCATAAAGGCAGGTGGAGCTGTTCAGTTGATCTGAAACAATGTTAATTAGACATAGAGCTCTTAGCAGGTCAGTCATAGAAGCTGAGAACTAGAAGGAATTGGCCTCAGAGGGCATCTAGTCCCACTTGTCCCTGAAGAGAACTTCCCTCTACAATATTCCTAACTAGTGGCCAACCAGCCTTTGCTTGAAGACCTCTAGACTAGAGTAAAGGCAGGGTGGGGTGAGTAAATCAATAAGATCCACCCCCTACTCCTCACTCCCCTTCCCTCCCCCCACCTCTTGGCCTAAAATAAGTGACAAGAGTATGCCTCAACACATGGTGGGAGTGCATCTGGACTGAATCAAATCAAAGGAATCTCAACTAAGCATGAAAAGGTTTTGATCAATTTAGATGTCTCTGATGAGCCATTGGAAGAACTGGAGTGATGGTTTGGATAGGCTAAGGATACTTGGCCATATCCTAGTAGATTTTCAGGGGAAAATCTTTGCATCAAAAAATCAACCTATTTCAGAACCAAAATTATTTGAGAGATAAGTATGAGCACATTTTTCCAGCAAAATCAATGAGCATGAATGGGCAGCAATCTGGTTCAGTTGATAGAATGCTGGGCCTCGAATCAGGAAGACCAGAGTTCAAATCTGGCCTCAGACACTAACTAGCTTGTAACCCTGGGTGAGTCACTTAAGCTCTGTTTCTTTAATCTCCTAGAGAAGGAAATGGCAAACCACTCAAGTATCTTTGCCAAGAAAACCCCACAGACAGTATTGGTACTACGGCACACATGGGGTCAAGAACAGTCAGACATGATTGAACAGCAATAAAGGCAGGATTTGGGAGGAAGGAAGAATCCCTTGGTTTTGGCTTCAGCTGACAGTCAACAGAACTAGATTCAATGTGGGAAGGCAGATTCAGGGCTCCACAAGGAATCCAACAAAGAAATTATACCATGCCTAAGGGGAACTTCCTGAGTACCTCAGAAAGTGGAGAAAATGGCTTTATCAATCAGGCACTATAAGATAATCCAATGCTACATGTGCTCCCTAAGCTCAAGCACACTTTCTCCTGGACTCTGCATGCTTTTGTGGGAAAGTGTGTCACCGAAATGGGGGAGAGGTTAGGTTAGTCGTACCAACTACACTTATCATAAAAACTTAATGAATACCCCTTCCTAGAAGTTACTTAAGGCTGGCTGTCTAAAATGATTTTTGACTGATCATTTTGGGGGGAAACACACTGGTATGGATCCTTAAAATGGAACAAGCCTTTATATAGGGTCTACTACATGCCAGGCACTGTGTTATATGCTTTACAAATACTATCTCATTTGATCTCACAACAATCGTGCGAGGTAGGTGATATTATTGTCTCTGATTTTGGAGGCAAAGAGAGGTTAAACAACTTCTCCAAAGTCACAGAGCTAGTAAGAATCTAAAGCCAAATTTGAACTCAGGTCTTCTTGACTCCAGGACCATTGCTCTACCCACTGTACCACTTAGCTACTTCTATTATAGCTACATATAAGCTATTACAATACCAGGAGAAGACCCTCTAACTTCTCAGTGTTACCCCTAGAACCCTCATCCTATGGATCTGATGAGACACCTTTCCCCATCAACGTGAAGACAAGTCAGAAAGTTTGCTTTAAAAACACGTTCAGTCTCTCAATCCAAATATAGCTTTCTTTTTTTTCTTTTTGCTCTTGTTCAGCTCTGAGATGTCATTAGTTTGGGGAATGATCACTGTGGAAATTCCCCCCATTGATGAAGATCAACTCTTCTATAACTTAGAGTCATAGAGTGGTCTGGTACACTGAGAAGTTAGGTGACTTGTCCATGGCGACACAGCTAGCTTATGTCACAGAAAAAATTTGAAAATAGGTCTTCCTAACTACAAAGCTATCTCCCTATCCAACAGAAATGTCGAACATGAGGCCAAAGCCCTCCCAATACAATGGAACCACATTAAAATATAATTGGGAAATGTTTAACAAAACACATAGAAATATAGTAGAACATAGATGGTGTTAATATGTGATTTTCTAAGTCAATGTGCAGCCTGCAGGAATCCTTCTCTACAACTTAGTGGCCTCTTTTCAATTTGAGTTTGACACCACTGTCCTACATATGCATGACTTTTGCTTATTCATTCCTTCATCTATTCATAAATGAAGCTTAACTCTCTCATTTATTCCTGAAAGCAAAAGCCAGTGGTCTTTTAACCAGCAGTATGACAAGCAGCAGAAAAGTAGGAGATGGAAAAGTGCTAATTGGTAAATTTGAATGGACTAAGTTTAGATTTCGTGGGACCATGTTTCTCTAAATAAGCCGAGAGCTAGAAGTACTCTCAGATAGGGAATGAGGACTTAGGTGCCCCCTCCCAAAAAAAGAAAAGGAGATTCATCTTTGAAAGAAGAAGAGGGGTAGCTAGGTGGTGCAGTAAATAGAGTACTGGCCCTGGAGTCAGAAGGACCTGAGTTCAAATCTCGCCTCAGACACTTGACACATTTACTAGCTGTGTGACCATGGGCAAGTCATTTAACCCTAATTGCCCTGCCCCCCCAAAAAAAGAAACAAGTATTTGCTTTTCCCTATTGGGGGAAACTAATCGACTCCAAGGAAAAATGTCATCTGCTATTGAGATCACATGGCTTCTAGTGAAACTGGGCCCAGAATTAAGCTTAGAATGATAACAGTATAACTTTCAAACCAAAAAAAAAAAAGCCAATAAAATCTTAAGGTGCATTAATAATAACCACTGATTTTGCATGAACAAAATTAATGCAGCTAAGATAAGGAAGATTGTGGATTGGGAAGGAAAATCTTTGTTATCAAATATCTCTAATAATGGTCTGGCATCCTAAATATGTAGGGAATTAACACAAATATATGAGACCAGGAGTCATTGCCCAATGGATAAATGGTCAGAGGATGTGAACAAACAATTCTTAGATTTTCATACTACTAACAATCATATCTGTTGTTCCAATTCACTAATAGTAAGATAAACATGCATCAAAACAACACTGAGGTTTCATCACATACCCAGCAAATTAGTAAAGACAGAAATAGTGAATTTTGGAGGAGCCGATAAAGACAGATGCACACATACGCTCTTGATGGAGCTATGAATTTGGCTAATCCTTCTGGAAAGCAATCTAGAATTATGCTAAAAAATGACTAAAATGTCCACACCCATTGATTCAGAGATTCAATTATTAGGCAAATACCCCAATGAGGTTAAAAAAAAAACACACAGAAAGAAATGTTCACTATTCACCAAAATGTTCACAGCAACACATAGGGTGGTAACAAAGGACTAGAGACAAAGTAGGTGCCATCTGTTGAATTTAAGCTCCCTGAAGACAGTGCCATTGCATCATCTATATCCCCAGCACCTCACATAGTGCTTAACAGGTGTCTAATAAATGCTTGTTAGCTGATTAATTGCCTTGGCAGAATGAGTAAACAAATTGTGACATAAATGTAATGAAATATAGAACCAATGAATATGAAATATTCACAGAAGCATGAAAAGATTTACGGGAACTTATGCAGAATGAAGTCAACAGAACCAGAAAAACAATACATACAAGGGCTACGACAGCATAAATGGAGAGACCAAAAATTTTTAAATAAAACTAAATATTATGCAGTTATAATGACCAAACTTGTCCTTAGAGAAGTACATGTAGAGAATACATGTCTTCTCTTTGTGAGGGAGTAAATGTATGGAGTATTGGCTAAATTGTCAGATATGGGTGAAATACATGTCACCAAGTATTTTTACCTCTGAGCTGTGCCACCCTCCCCAAGTCACACTTGCAGATTAAGTCTCCATATTTAAGGTATTCCGTGGGTCTGAACTGCTAGACTATAGCTCACGAGACCCTATCAGTGTAACAGTCAATCAGCAGATAAAATGAACTCAAAGCAAAGGCATTTATGAAGATGGCACCATGAGAACAATAACAAAACATTTCCACTGTTGGCCTAGGGAATACTCTCTCACCGCTCCACAAAGTGCCAATAAGAAGAGCAAACATGTAAACAAAAGATACCATTGGAAAGGCATACACTTAGGGAACACAAGTGCTTAAGACAACTGAAACCTCCAGCTGGCATCTTAGGGACCCCATATCCTTTCCCTTCTCATGGTATTCTTATGCTGTTTTCCTTGGGTGAGGCATCTCTGCTGGGCAGGTCACTGAGTTGGGCTCCCTGGGCCTATTCCTCTCTGAACACAACTCCCAAGAGATAGGGCAGATTGTCCTCAATTCCCAGAGCTCACACGCTCCTAAGAGCTGTCTCTTGCACCAACTGCCCACTAGAGAGTATGTCTGGTTTTTTGCTTTTTAAAAGGCCACGAGGGGCATGGCTCATTCTTCAGCCAATCAATAGCTAGCCACTCTTTAATCCCATCAAACTTGAGTGGAGAGCTTCACACCTCATAAAGGGGAAACAAGACATAGATGTTTTCTTAAATATCTCATTGTATCTGTTACCTGTCCCTTACCCCTTCTGTAATTCCATCAACTGGAGGGGGTGGGGCAGTGAAATCAATTAATCAAGGACTCACTGATACACTATCTACTATCTGCTACATATCAGTTGTTTTTGCTTAACCACTTTTAAAAATTTCTTTTTAAATCTCTTCTACCAGAGACGGCTCTATGAGTAGCAGAAAGGCTACATTCAGAAATAAAGGGATATAGAGACAAAATATGTCAATAAAAATAAGAAAAAAAATAGTCTACACTTACAGCACACTAAGGTTTTCTAAACACCTAACGTTCATTATCTCATTCGATATTCAAAACTACCCTGTGAGGTAAAAAGGGATTATTATCCCCATTTTCCAAAAGAGGAAATAGAAGCCCAGCGATGTTAAACAACTTGTCCATGAAACACAGTAAGTTCCAGAAGAGGGACTCAAAACTATATCCCCCCTTTCTCCATGTTTAACTTTCTTTCCTTCATACAATGCTGACTTGCTGTATAGAGTACAGAATGAGAAAGGTGACTGGTCCTATGGCACTCCACCCCTCTCAAGCCACATCTGGAGTACTGTGTCCAATTCTGTATCCATGGCTCCATCAACATGCTTAAAATGGAGAGTATCCAGAGGAGGGCAGCCAGGATGGGGAGGGGACTGAAGTAATTCAGGATGCTTGATCTGGAGAAGACTTCGTGAGGACAAGATATCTGTCAACAAGTATTTTGAAGATTGTTGTATAGAAGAGAGATTAGATCTGTCCTGCTTATCCTCAGGGAAGAACTTGGAGTAGTGAACAAAAGCTTCAGAATAACTGATTTCAGCTCCATGAAAAGATAAAGTTCCTAACAACTAGAGATATCCAAAAGTGGGATGGACAGCCTTGGGAAGTGATGAATACCATATCCATGGAGGTCTTCCATGTATAGTTGAAGTCGGAGTGGTTGCAGAAGGGATTCCTATTAAAGTTGGCATTGGGCTAGATGAGGTCCAAAGTTCTGAGGAACTTTTCAGCTCTGAGATTCTCTGAACTATAGATGAGGGACCCAAGCTTACCCAAGGGTTAGAACCAACCTTAGCAATTGAATTGATAAATATGCTTAGGGCAAACTGATTAGGATGGACCAAAGGGGAATGGTAGAGGAGCTGGGGCCATAGATAATAGCTGAAAGGTGAAGGTGAAAACTGTGAAGTTAGGGCAGGATGACCCAATGCCCAAGGGAAGGAACTTTGGAACCATTCTTCCTAGGGACCAGGGACCAGAGCAGACCAAGTGAGGCTGGCCAACTACAGCACAGAAGTCCAGCCTAACTCAAGGAGTGGCTTATACACCAAGACCACCTGACTCAGCAACATCAAGACAGAAATGGGAGGTCAATGTTTTTTCAAGTGAGCAGCAATTTCCCAGTTATGCTCATACATATAAGATGTCAAAATTAAAAGGCCCTTACATATCATCTAGTCTTATCCTATCATTTTACAGAGAAGAAGATTGAATTCCAAAGAGCAAAAGGTACTTCTCCAAGATCACACAGGGAGTCAGTGGCATTAGAACTAAGACTCAGGTGTCCTGACTCCCAGTTCTGGGCTCTTCTGGAATTTACTTAGATCTCATGTAATGTTATGCTCACGCCTCTCTAATATGATCATCATGTATTATTGTGTACTCTAGTTATCTGTCTCCATGAGAGCAGGGACTGTATCATATTTAAACTTTATATCTCCCCTTGTCACATAGCCCAGCACTCTACACACAGTAGGTGCTTAACAGATATTTGGTGAATTGGATTGCTACCGTGCTACCTTGCTACTTTCTTGCTCAATAATCTGGGCTAAGCAGCTGGCCTTGGACAAGAAATGCCAACAAGTTGCTAGAGCTTCCATGTGGAAGAGAGATGTTGAAGTGTTGTTTGGAAAGGTTAAAAAGAAATAGAAAATCGGAGGAAGGAGAGGTATTGGACATATATGTTGTTTCTGATTCCTTGACTGTTTCCATTGATTTATACATAAACACACACATGCATGCACATACAGACCTCCTTTCCTTCTCTCATTGGTCATTCCCATGTTGACTGTCATTTTATCAAAGATTCCGCTTCATGGTTGGCAAGGGTCACCACAGGGCACAATGCCAACTCACACTACAGAAATGGCCAAGTAAGATAACCTACATATATCTCTGCACCTCTTTGAGGTAAAAGGCCTCATTGGGAACCAATGTAGACATGGTCTTGGTTTTTCTAATCCTACTGGAAGATGAAAGGCTTTATTCCAAGGCTCTTACCACACAGGTTGACTTGGGCTAAAAGCACAAGTCTGGGAATAGGCAAAGCTGTTGGGTCCCCACCAATTCCTTTAAAAATTACTTTTTCATTCCAAACTTAATAAACATTAAATAAAATTAGTCTGTTAATATACAAAAGAGAACAGAAAAAGAGGATTGTACATGACATCATGAATCTCTATTAAGTAAAGTTTGTTTTTCTTTTTAAAAACATAATGAATTGATCTTTCAAAGCTATCCTGCTTCTCTGTGGTTCCTTTTGGCATTCTTTCTATTCTATTCTATGTATTCTTTTAATGTTTCTATCATTCTCTTTTCTTTTTTTTTTTTGCAACCCTATCTCTTCTCTTCTCTCTCTCTCTCTCTCTCTCTCTCTCTCTCTCTCTCTCTCTCTCTCTCTCTTCCTCCCTCCCTCCCTCCCTCTCTCTCTCTCTCTTCCCTCTAAAAGAAAAAAAAAAACATTTTACAAGTTTCCTTAGTCAAGCAAAACAAATTTACACATCGACCAGGTCTTAAAATATATGTCTTATTCTGCACCTCAAGTCCCTCACTTACCTATGGGTGGGGGGGTAAACATGTTTCATAATTGGTCCTTTGGAATCATGATTGATAACTGCATTGATCAGAGTTCTTAAGTATTTCAAAGTTGTCTTTAGAATGTTGTTGTTGCCATGTAAATTGTTCTCCTGGTTCTGCTCGCTTTCCTCTGCATCATTTCATACAAGACTTTCCTTCCCAGGTTTCTCTGAAACTATCCCTTTCATCATTTCTTATAGCACAATAATATTCCATTACATTCATATGCCATAATTTTTTCAGACAATCCCCACATGATGGATACCCCTAAAGTTTCTAGTTCTTTGATATAACAAAAAGAGTGTTACTATTTTTGTACTTATGGGTCATTTTCCCCTTTCTTTGATCTCTTCAACATGCACTCCAAATACTTTCTCTGGATATCAGAGCCCCCCTCCTCTATGCCCTCCTCCCAAAGGGGATGAGGAAAGAGCTGTACAATAACGAGGTTCTGAGCCTCAGGGCTAGGGGAGGCTCTGCTTGGGTAATTTGCCTACAATATTATAATTGAGAGGCATCATGGTCTAGGGAAAGGGCCTTGGTCTTTCAAATTTTTATTTTTACAAGCATTTATCTTCCCTACTGACACCCTCCACAATTAAACAATAAGAAAAAACTTTTTCATAACAAATGTGTGTAATCCAGTGAAACATTTACCATATCCAAATCTGCATGTCTTCTTCTGTATTTTAAGTCTATTATTTCTCTGGCAGGAGGTGGGTTTTGGATTTCATCTTCACTCCAGGTTCTTAGTCTTGCGATCAGACCTGAGTTCAAACCTTGCTCCTTACACTTGCTAACTGTTTCAATCCTAGACAAATCACTTCACCTCTCAAGGTCTGAGTTTCATTATCTTTGAAATGACATTAATTCTGTTTTATTGCCTACTACATAGGGTTGTTGGGAAGATGGCATTTTGAAAACTGTAAAAACAGGAGTTATAATGGCTATCATAAGCCCAGGAGGCTCTATTGCCTGATTTAGGTACAAGCCCATGTCATGCCACTCCCCAAAGTCATTGAAGGAGACTCACCAACCTCTTTCTACCAGAAGATTCAGGTCTTAAAGGGAAATCAGTTAGCAAATTGACAAAGATAACAAAAAACTAAAGCAGTTTTAGGAAGGTAGGAGAAGACAGGCACGCTAATACATTGTTGGTGGAGCTGTGAGTTGGTCCAAGCATTTGGGGGTGGTGTGGGGAGGGGGAGTTTAGTATTATGTGAGAAATGTACTTGCATGTAACTATTCAGACCCTTTGACTCAGAGATCTAACTATTGGGTACATACCCTATGGAGGTAAAAGACACAAAGATCACTACATCACAGAATTTGAGTTGGAAGAGAACTTAGTATCTATATAATCCAACTCATACACCACAGTAATTTTAACACATCCAATAAATTGTCACCCAGCCTCTGCTTGAAGACATTCGAGGAGAGGGAACCCCCCACCTCCCAGAGAAGCCCATTCCATTTCTGAACAGATCTAATTGTTGGGAAGTTTTTCTGAAATCAGTGTTAAGTTGGTCTCTTTGCAACTTATGCCCGTTGCTCCTGGTTCTGTCCTCTGGGACCATACAGACCAAGTCTAATCTTTCTTCCACATGACTGCCATGTAAATACTTGGACAGTTATAACCTACCCCAGTTTTTTTTTTTCCCCAGGATAAACTTGCTCAATTCCTTCAACCAGTGCTTATATGACATGGACCTTTCATAATCCTGTTTGTCCCTCTCTGAACACTCTGCAATTTATCATTGTCCTTCTTAAGTGGTGACTCCTAGAACTCAGTACAATATTCCAGACAAAGTGTAGAGAGTACAGAGAGCAGTGGATCTATCACCATTCTATCCCATAGTCTAATTGCAGGCCAAGACAACATTTACTTGTTTTGGTTACCATATCACACTGCAGAATTCTGGGCTTGCAGTGCACTAAAACCTCCAAATTTTTTCAGAATAATTGTCATCTAACCATGCATCTAACCAATACTTGTGGTATTGATTTTTAATACCCCAATGGAAGACTTTACATTTATCCCTATTGTATTGCATCTTATTAGATACAGTACAGTACTCTAGCCTGTTAAGATCCATTTGGATCCTACCTCTGACATTCAGCTGTCCCTCCTAGCTTCATGTCATCTGCAAATGAGCATACCATCTACGCCTTTATCAAAGTCATTGATACAAAATGTTAAACAGCACAGAGTCAAGCACAGATCCCTGGAAGTCTCTACTACAGACCTCCTGCCATATTGATGCGGTACCATTAACAACTGCTCTTTCAGTCCCACAGGTTCTGAATACATCTGATTTGATTTCCACATATCTATACACCTTCTCCACAAGAATAATATGAGATACTTCATCAAAAGCTTTTCAAATTCTAGGAAAATTACATCCTCAGCCTTCCCCTTGTCTGTTAGTTTAGTAATCCTGTCAGCAAAGAAAATATGGTTAGTCTGGCATAACTTGCGCTTAATGCAATCATGATGACAAATACTGTTTCTTTTATGACATAAATATAGTGCTAATATCTAAACCAGGAAGAGTGAAAACAGAAAAAGAAAACTACAGACCAATTTCCCTAATAAATATTGATGCAAAAAAATTTAAATAAACTACAAGCAAGGAGATTACAGCAATATATCACAAAGATCATACACTATGACCAGGTGGTATTTATACCAGGAATGCAAGGTTGGTTCAATATTAGGAAAACTATCAACATAATTGACCATAACAATAACAAAACCAACAGAAATCATATAATTATCTCAATGGAAGCAGAAAAAAAAGCTTTTGACAAAATACAACACTCCTTCCTATTAAAAATACTAGAAAGTGGGGCAGCTAGGTGGCACAGTCAGTAGAGCACTGGCCCTGCAGTCAGGAGGACCTGAGTTCAAATCCAGCCTCAGACACTTGACGCATGTGCTAGCTGTGTGACCTTGGGCAAGTCCCAACTTAACTCCAATTGCCCTGCCAAAAAAAATACTAGAAAGTATAGGAATAAATGAAGCTTTTCTTAAAACAATAAGTGGTATCTATCTAAAATCATCAGCAAACATTATGTGTAATAGCATTTCAAAAAAGATCAGGGATGAAGCAAGGATGCCCATTATCACCACCATTATTCAATATTATACTAGAAATGTTAGCTATAGCAATAAGGGAAGAAAAAATTGAAGGAATTAGAATAAGCAATGAGGAAACAAAACTATCAGTCTTTGCAGATGATATGAGGATGTACTTAGAGAATCAACTAAAAATCTAGTTGCATAAATAATTAACAACTTTAGCAAAGTTGTAGAATATAAAATAAACCCACATAAATCATCAGCATTTCTATATATTACCATCAAAGTCAAACAGCAAGCGATAGAAGGAGAAATTCCATTTAAAATAACTACAGACAACATAAAATACTTGGCAACTATATGAACATAACACTTAGACTTACAAAACACTTTTTACACAAATAAAGTCAGATCTAAACAATTGGAAAAAAATTCAATTGCTCTTGAATAGACCAAGATAATATAATAAAAATGACAATTCTACCTAAATTAATTTACTTCTTTGGTGCCATACCACTGAAATGACCAAAAAGTTTTTTATAGAGCTAGAAAAAAATCATAACAAAATTCACCTGGAAAAACAAAAGGTCAAGAATATCAAGGGAATTAATGAAAAAAAAAGAAGTGAAAGCCTAGTTGTACCAGATCTCAAACCACATTACAAAAAGGTAATCATCAAAATAATCTGGTACTGGCTAAGAAATAGAGTGGTAGATCTGTGGAACAGATTAGACACATAATACACAGTAGTAAATGACCATGGTAATCTAGTATTTGATAACTCAAAGACCCAAGATTTTAGGACAAGAAATCACTATTTGACAAAAACCCATGGGAAAACTGGCAGAAACTAGGTATAGAGCATAGACTAACAATTCACACCATATACTAAGATAAGGTCAAAATGGGTTCATGATTTAGACATAAAGGGTGATACCATAAGCAAATTAGGGGAGCATGGAATAGTTTACCTATTGGATCTATGGACAAGGGACAAATTTATGACCAAACAAAAGATAGAGAACATTAAAGGATGTGAAATGGATAATTTTGATTACATTTAATTAAAAAGGTTTTACACAGACAAAACCAATGCAGCCAAGATTATAAGGAAAGCAGAAAACTGGAGGAGAGGATTTTACAGCAAATTTTTTTCTGATAACAGCCTCATTTTATCAAAGATATAGAGAACTGAGTCAAATTTGTAAGAATATGAGTCATTCTCCAATTGATAAATGGTTAAAGGATATAGACAGGCAGTTTTCAGATGAAGAAATCAATGCTATTTATAGTCAAATGAAAAAAAATCCCTAAGTCACTATTGATTAGGTTGCTCTTGAGATAGATGTGTCCAAGATGGAAGGGAACCTTGGGAGTTTGAGAAGTCTGGAGATCTTGAATCCATTGGTTGGAGATGACTGGTGGCAGAGAAGTCTCTGCATTGGAATGGGTTCCACAAATAAGTAGAAGAGCTCGCCCTTGCCAGAAGACAAGGACTCAGTGGAAACTGTTTGGAGAGTGCTGACCTGAGGTGAATTGTAAAAATACCTCCCTGCAAACTGCACTTGATGGTACATAATAAGTGCTTAATAAATGCTTATTCATTCATTCATGTTTTAAGGACAACCAGTCTCTTGGGTGAATGTAATGGTAGTTTTGTTATTAAATTATGCTTGTTAAGTTTCCTGTCAATATATTCTTGTGGGTCATGTGGGTATTATATATTTCTTTTATGTAGAGGAAATAAATAGCTGCCTCTTCAAAATTATGCTTTACTGCTGTCTCATCCCGAAATTTCCCTCAGTACCTGAGACTTTCATTCTCCATAACAACCTACTACTACTCCTGATCATGGAATATTCCTCTGAAAGGCACCTCTCCCTCCTCCTTCACCTATTGGGAGAATAGGCTCCTCCTGGACCATATCCTGAAGGGACCTAGGTCAGCCTGCTTCAGAACCTTTCAGCCCTGCTTTTGACTTCCTGGACTTCAAAACCTGCCTCTCTCCTCCACCCAGCCTCTCCTGTCAGCTCCTTTTTACTACTGTCTCCACTCATATTTCTTAAGGATAAGGACTGTCTTCTTCCTTCCTCCCTCCCTTCCTTCCCTCCTTCCTTCTCTCCTTTCCTTTCTTCCTTACCATCCTCCCCTCCCTCCTTCCCTCATTCCCTCCTACCCTCCTTCCTCTCCTCCTTCCACCCTTCCTCTTCCTCTCTCCCTCCTTCCCTCCTTCCCTCCTTCCTTCCTTCTTCCCCTCCTCTCTCCCTTCCTTCTTCCCTCCCTTCTTTTCCTCCTTCCTTCCTTCCTTCTTTCTTTCCTTCAGCCCCATCCTATCTTTTCTTTCCTCCTTCCCTTTTTTCTTCCCTCTTCCTTCTCCTCCTTCCATACTTCACCTTTCTCCTTCCCTCCCTCTTTCCTTCTTTCCTTCCTCCCTCCCTCCCTCCCTCTCCCCTTCCTTCTTCCTTCACTATAAAATGTATACCTTTCTGCTCCTTACTTTGGGAAGATCCTAGATAGGAGCCAAGACTAAACTACAGATTGTTTCCCCGCAGGACTCTAGGTTAGAAGCCTTTGTTTGGTATGAGAAAAGAAGCTTCCTCTCTCTCAGTAGAGCTCAGCTCCCCCAAGACTGAAACCTGTCACTGAATCTGGGGGTCCAGAGCAGAGGGGCTCCTGACTGGAGGAGGAGGAATGCCCCCAGACCTTGGGCCTAGCAGCTATTCGTAACTATTCGACAAGGAGAAGTAAGGGTTGAGAGAACACTGCAATTGACCCCTCCTATCTGTGCTGTCCCCCACACAGAGTGTGAGCACCTTGACCTCAGAGACCCTCTCACACTCTATCTGTATGCCCAGCTTGTGGCCCAGGAGTCCAGGTGGGAGGCGATGAGGGGCTGAACCAGGGCAGTGGCCAGGTGAGTGGAG
>CM053622.1:754314902-754331208 GCA_028646595.1 Phalanger gymnotis
GGCTTGGGAGCTTGAGGAAAGGACTTTAATGATCTTGTGAATAATTATAATGAGGCCAAGCATCTGGAAATACACTGACCCTGTGGAACCTTCTAGAATCGACTCTAACCCCAGAAATCAGCATTTATGTACTCTGAAATGAGGGAGAATCACCCTTCAGGAATCACCACGCATCTTGTTTTTGCTAACATGGGCATACCCTAAGCATTTTCCATTCCAACTATCTGTGTAGTAGGTGATGAACCTCTCCATGGGAAAAAGTCATTGAGACAGATGTTTGAGACTGATAATGAAGGGAATGTCTGTCCTACAATGACACTTTGAAAAGTAGGTTTTTGGGGGCAGCTAGGTGGCGCTGTGGATAGATCACATAGTGCTGGAGTCAGGAAGACTTGAGTTCAAGTATTTGGATTTGATTACTCTGGTGGAAAGACCCTTTTGTCCTACCCTTGTTATTGACTTTTTGCCTTCTGTCCAAGTATAGCTTGGGAGGTAGGAAGTAGGGTTAGAAAATGCTTTCCAAATAGTCCGATGATGTAAGTAGTTCAAGTATCAACAATGTTATTTTCTATATGAGGGAGAAGCATTAACTCTTATATAACCCTTATAGCATTAACTCTTATAGCTTAACTCCTGTGATGTAAGTAGTTGAAGTACCAACAGTGCTATTTTCTATATGGGGGAGAAACATTAACTCTTATATAACTCTTATAGCATTAACTCTTATAGCTTATAGAATGCTGCTTAAAGTCAGGAGACCTAGCTTCAAACCCCTTCTCTAATACTTAACCTTCATTTACAATCTCAGTGCAGTTGGGCAACCCCTTAGGACTTATTGACTAAGTCACAGAAAGAGGAAATGACTTGACTGCAGTCACCCACAGCTACTAAGAGTCAGAGCCAGCTGGGATGGGAACCCAGGTGCCTGACTCCAAGAACAGTGTTTTTTTCTTGTACCTAGAATTTCTGACCTCTACTCTCCTTATGATGACATGGTCATTCCTCAATTGATGAATGTTCGAAAGATATGAACAGGCAGCTTCCAGATGAGAAAATCAAAGCTATCTATAGTCATGTTTTAAAAATGCTCTAAATCACTATTTTTTAGAGGAATTTAAACTAAAACAACTCTAAGCTATCATCTCACACCTATCAGATTGGCTAAGATGACAGAAAAGGAAAATTAATAAATATTAAGAAGGGATGTGGGAAAAATTGGGACACAAATGCCCTGTCAGTAGAATTGTGAACTGATCCAAGCAATTTGGAACTATGCCCAAAGGGCCATAAAACTGTGCATATGCTTTGACCCAGCAATACCACTACTATGTGTCTATCCTGAAGAGATTTAAAAAAGAAAAATGACACAAATGTACAAAATATTTTTAGCAGCTCTTTTTGTGGTGGCAATGAATTAGAAATTTGGAGGATACCCATCAACTGGGGAAAGACCGAACAAGTAGTGGCATATGAATGCAATGGAATATTATTGTGCTACAAGAAAGGACGAGCAGGATGATTTCAGAAAAACCTAAAAAGACTTACATGAACTGATACAAAGTGAAATGAACAGAACCAGGAAAATAATGTACACAATAATAGCAATATTGCACAATTATCAACCATGAATGACAGCTTTGCTGTTCTCAGTAATGCAAAGATCCAAGACAGTTCCAAAGAACCTATGATGAAAAATGCTATTCACCTCCAGAGAAAATAACTGATAGAATCTAAATGCAAATCAAAGCATACTATTTTTTACTGTATTTTTTCATGGGGTTTTTTTGGTCCATGTTTTCTTTCACAACATGACTAATATAGAAATATGTTTTGCATCAAATTGCTAGCCTTCTCAATGAGGAGGAAAGGAAGGGAGGGAAAGAATTTGGAACTCAAAAAGTTTTTTAAAAGAACTAACGTTAAAAATTGTTTTAACATGTCTTTGGAAAAAAATATAATATTTGAAATTTTACTATCTTTTTTGTTTTGAATAAGAGATGATCATCCAGAACCATGGTCCTACTACGTTCTTCCCACCAAGACTCATTGATTCATATGAAGTGATTCATATGCCTCCTCATGTTGGGACATCTAGTTCTTTTAAATTGCCTTTAATAATTTGTATATAGGCATTTGAGGTCAAGATTTTACCACTGATCCCACTCTTGGATTTTTGTCTTCTGTGAATTTCTGGGAGACAGGCCCCCTTTCTTGCTTGGACCTTCTCACTCATATGAAGGACCAAGCTGCTTTGCGGAGTGTTGAGGTACGATGACCACAGCTGCTCCCCGAGCCCCAGGGTTAAACTATCAATGGTCCCTGGAACACAAGGCCTGAGCTTGCTTCCACTACTGCCAGAACCTCCCAAATTAATCCAGTCTTGCTCTGAGGATAGACCAAATCTGCTACCTCTGATTCAGAAAGAAATAGGGAATAAGTGGCCCCTGACCATGAGCCAGCCCTGGTATCATGGACCCACCTCCTTGCTCTGAATCCTAAGAAATCCTAGTACAGAGTTCCTCACAGAGCCTCATGCCCCCATCCCATGATTTACCCCATGCCTCTGCCTCCCAACCTAGCTTGGACTTCAGAATGCTGACCCCTGACCTGTGCCCCTTGGCCATACCTCTTCCAATGCCCCAACAGCACCAACCTCCCAAGCTTTATACATCAAAGACAGATGCTTCTCCCCCTGCCCCCACCCTGCACCTCCCGCCCAGAAAGAGAGTGGGTTTCTGCATGGAATGCAGATAGGAGCCACTGGGCCTGAGTTAGAAGCTGAACTTTATCAGCCGGAGGACAAATTAATGACCAGGATAAAATTGATCATTCCATATGCTCGGTCATCTCTCCCTGCTGCAGCCTCTACTGGGTTCCCCTCATGGAAACAGGAGCCATGAACTTGGGGGAAGCTCATGGAGGGGTTTGGGGGTTGTGTTCCCCCTCGATGTGATAGAAATCATTGTTTTTGTCAGAAAAGGGGAATGTTTAAAATACCTTAGAGGTATCTCTGAACAAAGACCAAGGAATTCCTACTTAGAATCATAGTGTATGAGAGCTGGAAGGGACCTTAGAGTACCAAAATGTCTGGAAACCCTCAGATCTACAGAACAACGGCAATTTCCCCAGAAAGAAGGAATGACTTGTCCAAGGTCACAAAAGGGCAAAGCTGGGGCTTAGAACAGATTTCCTTACTCCCAACCCAGGGATTTTTCTGCTATACTTCTTTGTACCCCCAGTTCTGAACTTAACCATTTCATAAGATCATAGGTCTAGAGCTAGAAAGGACCTTAGAGGACATTCAACAAGATCCTTGACTAAGAAAGGTTAGGTGACTTATCCAGGGTTACAAGGCTCACAAATATCCAAGCAAGATTTGAACTCAGGTCCTCCTGACTCTAAGCCCTGTGTTCTGTCCACTTCACCCCCCTAGCATTTTGGTCTATAACTCTGGACTCTGGCCTCAATTTTACCATTGGACCCACAATAACTGTTCACCCTCAACCTTTAGACCAAAGGTTCTTGACCTTTGTTTGTGTCATGGACCCCTTTGGCAGTCTGATGAAGCCTAGGGACTATCCTTTCTCAGAATAATGCTTTTAAACAGATAAGGGACATGTTAAGTTTTAGTTAGAGGTTAGTAAAAAAAAGTGTTATTTTTTCCCCTTTCAAGTTCATGGACCCTCTAAAACCTTTGCATGCATTCCTGGGGTCCATGGGCCCCGGATTAAGAGACCCTGTTCAAGACTGCCACATATGCCAAGCTAACATTGAGCTTGGGACCCCCCCATCTGGCCCTGAATCTGTGGCTAGAGCAGGGCAATAGCCCAATCTCTACCTTCTCCGTGGCTCCAGTTTTCCTGAGGCTCTATTTACCAGGCATAGCAGGGGTTAACACTCTCCTACCTGTGACTGGGGTGATTTCAAGATTCAATCCCTTCCAATCAGACAGAAGTTATTGTCTGAGTTCCATCCCTATGGAATACCCTTCTCTCCCTCCCCCAGTCCCTCTCCCACAAAAACAAACCCTGGCTGAGCCCCCTCCACCAATCCAGGGCTCTTGTCTCCCCCAAGGGAGTCCAGGAATGCTGTGGCCATAGGAGCTTATCCCCAGCCTGGAACGGGTGGTTTTATCCTAGCTATCAATCTGTCCTCCAGCTGATAAAGTCCACTCAGGCCCAGAGGCTCCCATCTGTATTCTGCGCACAGACCCACCTGGAATAGAATCTCTTTCTGGGGTGGGGGAAGCCAGGGCTTTAAAAAGCTCTGTGTAAATGCAGTGCTTTTCAAATATGTAAATAGCTTAGATGAAGGAGCCAGTGAGCTCTCTGCTGCTTCTCTCCACCAGTCCATCCAACCTGGCTGTGACCTTCAGCAGCCCAATTCCCCTCCCTGCCCCCTGGACCCTCATCTTGCCCACTCGGGTTCAGGCCTCCTCCTCTACAGGGATCAGCAGCTGTAACCACATAGCAAATCCAGAATCTCTGAGTGAGGCTTAAGCAATCCCTGGTAGAAGCCTTCCTGAAGGAACACGAACACTGCCTGGCTCTGAGGTCTATGGTTGTCTGTTGTATTAATGAATGGATGGATGACGGGATGAAGGAATGAATGAATCAGTGAGTGAGTGAGTAAGTAAATGAATAAAAAAAAGTATTTACTAAACACCTGCTATGGGTTAGGCACAAAGGAAGGCACTAGGCAAAAACAAAAGTGAAAGCAGTCCCTCCATAAGAGGGCTCTGTTTGGTTAGTCATTTTCAGTCACGTCCCATGCTAGGTGACCTTATTTAGGGTATTCTTGGCAAAAATACTGGAGTAGTTTGCCATTTGCCTCTCCAGCTTATTTAACATTTGAGGAAACTGGGGCAAACAGGGTTAAGTGACTTGCCCAGGGTCACACAGCTAGTAAGTGTCTGAGGCCAGATTTGAACTTAGGTCTTTCTAACCCCAGGCCCAGCTCTCTGTCCACTGTGTTCCCTAGGTGCCCAAAGACAACACATATGGGGAAATGATGGCTAGGGAAGGAAGCTTTGAAATGTTGAGTCAAGTCAACAAGCATTTATTAAGCACCAATTATATGTCAGACATTGAATAGTCCCTGCCCTCAAGGAGTTCACAATCTAATGGAGGAGGAGTTTGTAATTTAATGAAGAACGATTATGAGTTGTAATGTAATCAATTACCATTACTTTGCCTGCAGTCGTGGCAATATTGAGTTGATTACTATTCCCAGAGCAAGCTGTTAAAAGGGAAAAGAAAGACTGTGGGACTGGCATCTGGGCACTTGGCACGGTGCCCACATCAGCCTGGTCTCCTGATAGGTGAGGATATGGCACGGAAAGCAGCTAGAGTAGGTTAAGAGAGTTTTCACTCCCTCACTGTTGGAAGGGGATGGATACCCTCTGGACCAGAGCATCGACTACACAATCTGTCTGTGAGCTGTTGTTTCTGAAATGCTAACTCTAGAGATGTACTCAGTGTTGCCTTCTCCCAATTCATTCCCACCTCAGTTTGGATTGGTTTACCAGATAGATAAGAGGAGAGAATAAACCCCAGAGCTCCAAGAATTTACAGAATGTCTGGAAGAGGTAGCACATTGGACAGAGTCCTGGACTTGTAGTCTGAAACACCTGCGTTCAAATCCTGCCTGAGACACTTCCTAGCTTTGTGACCCTGGATAAGTCACTTAACCTCTGTCTGCCTTGGTTTCTCCATCTGTAAAATGGGGATAATAATAGCTCCTACTTCCCAAAGTTGTGAGGATCAAATGAGATCTTCATAAGAGCATTTTGTAAACCTTAAAGTTCTGTATAAATATCAGCTAATATCATTATGCCGGAGGAAAAGGGGGTGGGGGATGATTCATTGAGGATACCCTTGACCAGCTTTGAAATACTGCTGAGGACCTGCCCTATCCCTGACTTGAAGGAGAGCTGTGCCTCCCTAAGGCCACATGATGGAAAGAACATCAGCAAGAGGTTTCTAGTCCCCTGAGAAATCTGCTTTAGAGGCCCACAGACCAGCCCCAGGCCATGGCCCACGTCAGCCACAGGGAAGCAGTGGGGTAAGACACTCCTAAGTGCCTTTAAGAGGCTAGAAACATCCCAGGCACACAAAGAATCATTATTCTATGTAATTATTATTTGTATATTTTGCATAATTGTCATAATTATTATCATCAGCTCATCAAGCTTCCCAATCTTGGCTCTTAGCTCTCGGGCCATAGTCCCTGAAACCTTGTCACATGACCCATTCATTCCTTTTTCTCCTCAGAATCAGCTCTCTGAGCGCCAATAGGAGAGAAACCATGCAACCAGATCATCAAATTAGAGTTGAAAGAGTCATTAAAGGCTGTCAGGTCCAGCCCCTTCATTTTGCAGATTGGGTAACTGAGGCACAGAGAGGCTAAGTGATTTTCTCAGGCTCGCACTGTAGATCCAAGGCAGCCTGCACTGCCTGATAGAGCCACAGTCCAGCAGCTAGCATCAAGAGCAGGAGGGGAAAGGGAGAGTGAAAGACTGGGTCTTCTCTCTATGTGTGCTTCCAGGTCTCAAAGAGAATTTAGGGGTCAAAACCAATGGTGCATCAGAAAGAGCCCTGGTTTTGGTGTCAGCCAACCTGGGCTCAAATCTCAGCTCTGTTTCATAGGATGTAGAGCTGGAAAGGACCTCATTTCAAAGATGAAGGAGCTAAAGAGCGAGGACATTAACAAATTTGACTCTGGTTTGTTTTTATTGCTGCTGATAATTTCAGTCTGTCTGACTCTCCATGACTCCATTATGGTTTTCTTGGCAAAGATACCAGAGTGGTTTTCCATTTCTTTCTCCAGCTCATTTTACAGATGAGGAAACTGAGGCATACAGAGATGATAAGTGTCATAGAAGGGATCCAAACCTGGGTCTTCCTAATTTCAAGACCAGTACTCTACCCACTGTGCCATGCTGTCTCTCTCTTTAAATACCAGTAAGGTCTTGGTAAAATTTACCTAACCTCTCTGACCTTCAATTTCCTCATCTGAAAAATAAGGGAGTTGTGCTAGATGACATCTAAAGACGCTTCGAGTTCTAAATCTACGATCCTATGTACATATCAATGAGTCTGATACTCTCTCTCATGCGCTCTTCTCTGCTCTTTTAGTCTGGAGAAGAGAAGATGTGACATATCTAAGAGTTATCATAGGAAGACTCCTTCTTCTTGGCCCCAAAAGGTAAAACAAGACACAATGGTGGAAGTAACAGTAAGGCAAAGTCCATTTTTATTTAAGGAAGAGTTTCCCCACCACAGACAATCAGTAATGGACTGGGCTGATTCTCCTGTACCCCAGCAGAACCCGATGCTCAGGCCTTAAGGAATGTTGTCAGTGGATGGAGTGCCAGAGTCAGGAAGACCTAAGTGCAAATCTGGTCTGAGATACTTTTTAGCTGTGAGACCCGGGGCAAGCGGGGCAAGTTGCTTAATCTCTGTTTGCCTCAGTTCTCTCTTTTGTAAAACAGAGATAATAATAGCATTTACTTCTCAGGGCTGTTGTGATAATCAAATAAGACAATATTTGGAAAGGGCTTAACACAGTGACTGGCACATAGTAGGCACTATATAAACGCTAGCTAACTGTTTTCAGCACTATTGTTAACGTAGTATTATTATTAATTTTGTTGTTATACAGGGAATTCCCACAATGGGGAGGGAGGTGGATTATATCAATTCTAAGGTCCCTTCCAACTCCTGAGATTC
This sequence comes from Phalanger gymnotis, assembly GCA_028646595.1. Lineage (NCBI taxonomy): Eukaryota > Metazoa > Chordata > Mammalia > Diprotodontia > Phalangeridae > Phalanger > Phalanger gymnotis. The sequence continues at coordinate 754,322,633 of CM053622.1, forward strand.
TATGAATATTGACTCAGCCAGACTTTATTTCAGGTTTTATAGGATTCTACACTGTCCAAGGTGTGTTTGCAAGTCTGCTGACATCAATGTGAATTCACTAGGCACAACAGATACAAACACAAAAGAAAAAATAGTTCCTGACCTTAAGGAGCTTACACTCTTCTGGGAAGGTACAACATGTAAATAAATAAGTACATGCATGATATTGCATGATTAAGTGGGAATGAAGAATTATAAACGATAAAGAGGATCACACACACACACACGCACACACGCACACACACACACACACACACACTCCTTGGATAATCTCAAGTTCATTGCTCCTATTCAAACCATAAACCAAGCTCCCATTCTGTTGCTAGACATACCAGAGTCAAGCAAAAGTATTTAATTAAGACATTAAATAATATAAATAACAAAGAAATGAATAAAGTCGTAAAACATTCTCTGCACCCATATACAAAGAGCAAGGCACCTCCTATATCTCCAAGGAAATAAAGTTTTCCTTTTTTCATTTCTCTAACTCTCCAGGATAATGGGAAGGTGTGATCATTTTGCACCCATAGTTCAGTGTGTGGTACAGTCTTCTGTTCTTCAAGATACCATGAACACAACCTCATGTGATCATCTCTCTCTCTCTCCCCAACCATAGTTCTGTCTACTCCCATGCACACTCACTCACTTCTGGGCTCTTGGTTGTCTTTTTTAACCTCCTGCCCTCTTGAGCCTCCCCACCAATCATAGTCTTCCCTGTGGACATCAGGGATTGCCAAGGAAGATGGGAAATGATGTTCCACAGAGATGTCCAATACATAAGCTAATGTTCACAAAAACTCTTTGTGAACCATAAAGAGTCGTACAAATAGGAGGTATGATAATCTTCCTAAAATGGACCTCGCTCACCTCTGACTTCTTATACAAAAGGTACAAGGACATCTAGAGCCTTTTCATGATAGCTTAAGTTTGTGGACGTTGATTATTTTCCTGAGCTGGGATAGCGATGTCTACAGGGAATAGAGAGACACCAGGGCTGTTTGTCCCTTCTCTGAAGAGTCTCAGGTTACTGAGCTTTGGAAGCTAGTCTGAACTCAGCAGGCCATAGTGATCAAAGTAAAGGAGGCACAGTCATCCGATCCTCTGCTCTGGTCAGATAATATCTGGAGCTTTAACTTTAGCTCTGGCCGAAACATTTTAAGAAGGACATTGGTAAACTGACGCATGTCTGGAGCAGGGCACTGAGGATGATGAAAGGACTAGAGACCATGCCATGTAAGAGTCTGGAGTATGGGAGATCTTTAGTACTGAGAAGAGAAGACTTTGAGGAAATAAGATAGCTGTCATGTGGGAGAGGGCAGCTAGGTGGTGCAGTGGGTAGAACACTAGGCCTGGAGTCAGGAAGACTCAACTTTGTAAGTTCAAATCCACCCTCAGACAATTACTAGCTGTGTGACCCTGAGCAAGTCACTTCATCCATTTGCCTCAGTTTCCTCATCTGTAAAATGAGGTAGAGAAGGAAATGGCAAACCATTCCGGTATCTTTGCCAAGAAAACCTCAAAGACTGTCGCAAAGAATCAGACATGACTGAAACAACAACAGGTGGGAGAAGTATTAGAGTCGTTCTTCCTGGCCCAGGAGGCTGGGATAAGGTTCAATGGAAGAAAAGTTACTGAGACACAGGTTACAGGTCAACATAAGGAAAAACTTCCTAACAATTAGATTGATCTCTGAAGGGCCTTAAGAAGTAGCTGAATGACCACTTGTCAAGTACAGGGAATTCCCATTCGCACAGATGTGGAACCAGTTGCCCTCTGAGGTCGGTCCTGTCCGGATCTGTGACTCTGACAGGATCTTGTGCCTGTTTCTTAGAGTCTTTCAGTTTCTTCCCTTACTGTCAGCCTATCATCTACAACTTCTCAATGTTGTCAGTGTGCCTGCTTCTATCATTTGCTTGTAATCTTCTAGACAAGTGAGCTTGTTAGGAACGTGTGTAAAATATGAGTTAAAAGGTAAGGCTCTGGAAGGCTCTCCTAAGAGAAAATGAGATTTAGCACAAGGAGCTTAGGATATCTATCCTGACTGCTCAAAATCTGTGTGTATGTGAGTGTTTTCCCTCTTCTGTCCCTGTTTGATGTTCTCTCTTCTTTGTGTACCATTCGGGTAAAGTTGTCAGGGAGAGCTAACTTCCAGATGCGTGAGAGATGTTGTTGTCCTGAAGAAATAAGAAGGCTTAGGAGCCTCGTCTCTAATGAAGGTGGGAGGAAGGACCCAGGATGAGAAGTTGGAAAGCTAAATGATGTGGATTAAGGGATTAAGGAAAAGCAATTGTGCTCCTAGAGAAAGAGAGAAAACAGCCCAGAAGTGAAGAGCCAAGAGGAAGCTGTTTAACAGAAACAGGGAATTCTGGGAACAGGAGGAAGCCAGAAAGGAGGCAGAATGAGGCATGCAGGTCACAGAGCTACCTGGAGCAAACTGAGATGGCCTTAACTAACCTAAGGCGAATCAGATAGGGAAGGAGTTGAGAAATAGGAAGCTGCCAGGATGGGGGGGGGGAGGGGTTGGCCAGGAGGAGAACACAGAGACCTGACAGATCTATGCTGGGAGAGATCCAGAGAAACCTCTGTGATAGAGATCTAAGAGCTGTGAAAGTAGTTTTGTCACGGAATTGAGAGGGAATCTAGGCCCAGGTACTCTCTTCTCCATGAATCCTGATTCCTTGGGGATCAAGTAAACATTAAAAAAAAAAAAAAACCTCCAGTTTCAACTAGAAAAACAGAACTAGTGCAGCACAAAAGGACAAAAATGGCCCTGAAAATGAGAGTTACAGGTAGCAGCCAGCCTGGGAATATAACTGAAAGGAACAGACTTCCAAAACTGACAGCCATAATAAGTGGCTCCCAGCTAGCTGGAATCACAAAGATTATACCTGGAATTTGCCCCATCTGGTCACTGGGTATTCCCAGGGATTGTCATAGCCTGCAGCAGAGCAGCTTCTGCACTTCAAATAGCTGTCTGTGCATGCTGCCTCGGTTTCCTCACCTGTAAAGGAAAACAATTGGACTGGATAAGCTCTAAGGGCTCTTCTATATCACCTTGACCCTACTGAAGAGGACACTGTGGGGAAAATGACAACATAAAGGGTTTGAAAAGTGTTTGGGGAACATCTTCTCATACCATATTGATAGAATCACAAATTCAGTGCTTGGAAGGAACATCAGGGTTTTCTAGCCAAAATTCCTTCAGAGTGCATAAATTCACTCTATTATATTCCCAACCAATGGGCACCTAGCATTTTTTAACACCTCCAGGGACAGGGAGCTCACTACCTCAGGAGAAAGCCCATTCCATTTTTGGCAGTTCTAATGGTTAGGAAGGTCTTCCTTACACTGAGCTGAAATTTGTGCCCTGGTAACTATTCCCCACCTCTACCACACTCTTCTCTTTCTGCCCTCTGAGACCAAACAGAAAAAGTCTGATGCCCCTTGCTGGTGAAAATCTTTTAGATACTTGAAGACATGTATGTAAATTGGAGCGTTTCTAGACTTGTTGGCATTTCTTTTCATTTCTAAGTAAAATTTCATTTTGAAAACTTTTGACCTTATCACAGGAATCATGTCCAAACCAGAGAGGATCTCCTCCATAAACTGAGGGAGTTAGTCTAGATAGCCTATCGCAGCTAGGAGACATACCAAATAGAATTTTGGACTTAAGAAGCCTGGAGTTCAAATCTAGTTGTGTGACCTTGGATAAGTCACTTAACCTATGTTCATAATTTCACCTTCCTCCCAAGATTGTTATGGGGATCAAATGAGATAATATCTGTAAAGCACTTAGTTCAGTGCCTGCCACATAGTAGGTGCTTAATAAATGCTTGTTTCCTTCCCTTCCCATTCTCTGCCTTGGTTTCCTCATTTGTACAGCCTCCAAGGTCTTTTTCGTGGACAGCTAGGTGGCATAGTGAGTGGATACAGCGCCACACTTGGAATCAGACTCATCTTCCTTAGCTCAAAACTGGCCTCAGACATTTACTAGCTGTTTGACCCTGGGCAAGTCACATAACCCTGTTTGCCTCATTTCTTCATCAGTAAAACGAGCTGGAGAAGGACATGGCAAACCACACCAATATCTTTGCCAAGAAAACCCCAAATGGGGTCGTCGAGAGTCGGGCACAGCTGAAATGACCCAACAACAAAAACAAAAGGTCTTTTCCAGATCCAAATATAAGATTCTTTAAACTCTATATTTCCTCCCATGAGGAATGGTTATGCTATGATTCTTACAACACTGAACGTTAGAACATAGGATATACCATGTTAGCATAGAGGCTACAGATTATCAGAACAGGAAGGGACCTGGCATAAAGGGAGTGTCTCTACCCTGACACAATGATTCATCCTCAGGAAAGACTGCTTCCTGGCACAGAGATTCTGGAAACCTCCAGGCCTCTAGTGCTTTCTACACTAGCAAAGCGGATTATTGCACATAGCAAACAAACCCTCACAATATGTCAGAAGTGCTAGATTCGGTTATTCTGCAGAAGGAAGGTTTTTCATATTGTAGGCTTTTTTAAACCTACACTTGACTCTGTCCATATAGAAATAGCGTGTGGTCTTTGGGGAGGCTGTACAGACACAGCATATTGATCAGGTTGGAAAGAAGGAAAAGAAGAAAATATCCTCAAATAACGGAGCTTCAATCCAGTTCTCTGGCTCCATAGAGACACAAGATCCACTCAACACGGGCAGAATTAGAGCATGTGCCCATGTGTGAGTGCGTGCATGATCACACATAAGCGCGCATGCATAAATATGAGTGGCATGTAAATAAAAACGCTGAGTGAAAGCATGCCTATGCGCAAACATATATATGCCTGTTTATGTGCACATCTGGGTGTTTCCACCACAGACATGTGCATGGGCACGTGACACAGACTTGCACGTGTGCACACATGCCCCTTATGAAACAGATCAAGCTTTGTACAGTGAAACCCTGGGCTTTTACTCGCCAAAATTCCTGTAGACTCTGACCCCACCGACCCCCCAATAAATCAGCTTCCGTCTCCTCTATGGCTTTGTTGACCTCCCCTGTCCTAACAGGAGATGCAGATCCTACCTCTTCGTTTCCCATCCCCACTCCAGACCCTACCAGCAATGCCCCTGCTGCCTACCCCTTTCTCCTAAAATTCAGGTTATCTCTGGATGTTGTTTACAGACACGTCTAGTACATCAACCAGGAGCTATGAGACCCAATACCGCAAGAGGCCAATGGTGTGCCTCTGCTGCCCTCTGCTGTCCAAAAGAGGCACGGCCTCTGTTGTCCTAGAATCCCAGAATCTGAGCTGGTGGTGGAATCCACTCCAAACCTCACCAAGGATACCCTCTTCAATATCCCTGATTAGTAGTCACCCGTGTTTTTCTCAAAGACCTCTAATGAGAAGGAAAAAAATTATTAGCTGCTCTTAATGTATACATTATAGATTAAGGAGACAAACACACTAGGAAATTCTATAATCAGAAAGAAGCAAGGTAATATTTATGTTTGTGTGTCTGTGTATTTGTCCATTTGTCTGCCATGTGCATGTCTGCGTATGTAGCTTTGCATCTCTGTCTCTGTGTAAGTGCGTCCTATCTCTGTTAAGGGTACTATCCGTAACATATGTCTTTGGCTCAATGACCAGAGTACAGCCCCATTTTCCTCCTCCTCAGTGAGCATCGGTGTGCATAGGAAGTCTACTTCTCAGCCTGACCCAAAATCCTGCGTCTTTAGGGTCCAAATCAGGTCTTACCTGCTTCAGGCAGCCCTCCCAGACTGCCACAGCCCTGAGATCCTCCTTTTCTCTGAGATATTACAATGATGAGCACACAGGTAGGGACTGAGAATTTTCCTTTCATGCAACACGTCTCGCCTACACAGTTAGGCTCCCCTACGCAATCATCATGAGCCATACACATTAATTGTGCCTCCAAGGTAGGGGATGGCGACTAGGCTCTGTGCTGAGCCTAAGGATGCAGAGAGAGCTGCCTTACCTGGTCCTCCAGAGGTTCACTTAGTTAAAATGTGTTAAGTCCTTGTTCCTAAAACCCAGACCTGGGGATGATCCACTGATAAAATAAATAGCACGGTCTCCTGACCTCAGGAAGACCACTCTCTAGTGGTGAAATGGAAAGACCCATGAATACAAAAACTGTAGTGCAAGTTACAATGTGGCAGGTGCTAAGAGACTGTTTTCAAGGCCTGATATACTCTACCTGTGTGACCTTGGGTAAGTCACTTAATCTTTTAGGTCAATCACTCAACATTTATCAAGCCCTTACGGTATACCAGGCACTGTGCTAAGTGATAAGGATACAAACAGAGGCAAAAGGCACTCTCTGCCTTCAAGGAGCTTACAATCTAATGGGGAAGACAGCATGCAACAAATATAAACCAAGCAAGGTATATACAGGATAAATAGGAAATAATTGGGGGCAGCTAGGTGGCACAGGGAGTAGAGTAAGAAGGACCGAATTCAAATCCAGCCTCAGACACTTGACACACTTACTAGCTGTGTGACCTTGGGCAAGTCACTTATCTCCAATTGCCCTGCCTTCCCCTCCAAAAAGAAATAGGAAATAATGGAGGGAAGGCACTGGAACTAAAAGGGGTAAGAGAAGGCTTTCTGTAGAAGATGGTTCTGTTTCCATATCTGTAAAATGAGGGGGTTGGATTAGCTCAATTCTGAGGTTCTAGCTCTAATGGTCTGTGATTTTGCAATTCAGTGAGGTGAAAGATCTGAGCAGGGAGAGAACCCCTTTTGGCTGGGTTACATCGTCAAGGAAGGCTTCATGAAGAAGAGTGCACCTTGAAGGGAGGAAAGGAATTCAAAAGGTCTTGATGTCAAAGCAAGGGGGCGGGGGGGACCATTCCAGCGTCAGGAGACCCAGTGAACAAAGATGAGGGGGAGACATTAAGGAATTTGGCTGGAACTCAGAGTAAGGGAAAGAGAAGTGGAAAGACCAGTAAAAACAATAGAGGGAAGGAAAGGGGAGAGCCGAGGATGTCTGGGCGGTTGCATCGTTCTTTACAATTGGCTAAATCTGCAGCCCTGGGCACCCGCCAAAGTCTCAGGAGACGCTGGCTGTTTGCCAGTTGATTGATTGGTGACTAGAGTTGAACTGTGGATCCAAACCCTAGGAGGTCTCAGTCTCTGGCTGCCCTTGCTGCCTTCTACCCCCATGTAGTTGTCTTAACAGGTCAGTTCATGCCTCTGATCTAAAGCTGGCTGTTGGGTGCCAAAGCAGACACTTTATCTCTATCTCCGTCTCTGTCTCTATCTCTGTCTCTCTGGCTCCCTGTCTCTGTGACTGTGTCTCTGTGGTACTGTCTCACCATGCGTGTCTATCTCTATGTTTCTACCTCCTCCTCCTCCCTGTGTCTCTTTATCTGACTCTGTGTCAAACTGTCTCCTTACCTGTCTCTCTTGTTTCTGCTTCTTTATCTCTATCTGTATGTCTCTGTATCTACGTCTCTACTTCCTTATCTTTATTACTATCTTTTTCTCTGTGTCTCTGCCTCCGAGAACATGTAGTTCTCTGTGTGGCTGTCTCCCCAGTGTGTCTCTGTCTCTATCTCTGACTCCTTGTGTGTGTGTCTCTGTGTATTTCTCTAGTCTCTTCTCTTTGTCTCTAGGTGGTGCAGTGGTTAGAGCACTTGGCCTAAAGCCAAGAAAACTTCAGTTGGACTCTGGCTTTGGATACTTACTAGCTGTGTGACCCTGGGCAAGTCACTTAACCTCTGTCTGCCTCGGTCTCCCCAAACACAAAATGAGGATCATAATAGTACCTACCTCTCAAGACTGTTGTGAGAACCAAATAAGATCTGTACAAATGCTCAGCACAGTGCCTGGTGTGTAGTAGGCACTTAATAAACGCTTGCTCTGCTCCATCTCTGTCTCTGTCTCTCTGTATGTTTCTGCCTCCTTCTGTATTTCTGTGTCTCTGTTTCCATGACTCCACATCTCTTCTTCTGTCCTTCCAGCCCAAGACAGGGCCGTGCCAGGGGTCAAACAGATCCAAGCTGGGACAGAAGAAAGGCCTTGTGCAATCTAAGAGTTCAGTGCCACGATTCTGTGTTGTTGTTTGTTTGTGGGTTGTTTTGGCCCAGTCTGTGGTCCCTCTTTCGCCTCTGAGAGGCTGGAGGTTCTGGCTCTCCTTGAGAATGCCCCCAAGGGGCAGCTGTGTCTCATTCTCTGTTTCCCCTCTTTGATTTTCCTGACACTATTGAACCTGGAACAGATGCTGCTTAATTTGACAACTGTCCTGTCCGTCTGAACACACAGATGGAACAGACACCTCACATGTCTCCTCTCCAAAGTGCTCCAGACTCTGAGATAAGATGACTCTGAGAGGAGAGGGGAACTGGAACAATTATGAGAAGGCCGTTGCAGGGAGGGGGATGCCAGGATAGTAAGGCTGATGGAGGGAGGGGGGAGATGCCAGGATAGTAAAGCACTGATGGAGTGGGAGGGGGGATGCCAGGATAGTAAGGCACTGATGGGGGGGGGGATGCCAGGATAGTAAGGTGCCAATGGGGGGGG
>CM053622.1:754331708-754421884 GCA_028646595.1 Phalanger gymnotis
CTCCACTCACCTGGCCACTGCCCTGGTTCAGCCCCTCATCGCCTCCCACCTGGACTCCTGGGCCACAAGCTGGGCATACAGATAGAGTGTGAGAGGGTCTCTGAGGTCAAGGTGCTCACACTCTGTGTGGGGGACAGCACAGATAGGAGGGGTCAATTGCAGTGTTCTCTCAACCCTTGCTTCTCCTTGTCGAATAGTTACGAATAGCTGCTAGGCCCAAGGTCTGGGGGCATTCCTCCTCCTCCAGTGAGGAGCCCCTCTGCTCTGGGCCCCCAGATTCAGTGACAGGTTTCAGTCTTGGGGGAGCTGAGCTCTACTGAGAGAAAGGAAGCTTCTTTTCTCACACCAAACAAAGGCTTCTAAACTAAAGTCCTGGGGGGAAACAATCTGCAGTTTAGTCTTGGCTCCTATCTAGGATCTTCCCAAAGTAAGGAGCAGAAAGGTATACATTTTATAGTGAAGGAAAGAAGGAAGGAAGCAAGGAAGGAAGAAAAGAATGAGGGAAGGAAGGGAGTGAGGAAAGAGGGAGGGAGGGGAAAAGGGAAGGAGGGAGGAAGGGAGGAAGGGAGGAAGGAAGGAAGGAAGGAAGGAAGGAAGGAAGGAAGGAAGGAAGGAAGGAAGGAAGGAAGGAAGGAAGGGAGGGAGGGAGAAGATAGTCCTTATCCTCAAGGAGTATGTATGGAGACAGTAGTAAAATGGAGCTGACAGGAGAGGCTGGGTGGAGGAGAGAGGCAGGTTTTGAAGTCCAGGAACTCAAAAGCAGGGCTGAAAGGTTCTGAAGCAGGCTGGCCTAGGTCCCTTCAGGACATGGTCCAGGAGGAGCCTATTCTCCCAATAGGAGAAGGGGGAGGGAGAGGTGCCTTTCAGAGGAATATTCCATGAACAGGAGTAGTAGTAGGTTGTTATGCAGAGTGGAAGTCCCAGGTACTGAGGGAAATTTCAGGATGAGACAGCAGTGAGGCATAATTTTGAAGAGGCAGCTATTTATTTCCTCTACACAAAAGAAATATGTAATATCCATAAGACCCACGGGAATACATTGACAGGAAACTTAACAAGCATAATTTAATAACAAAACTACCATTACATTCACCCAAGAGATTGGTTGTCCTTAAAACATGAATGAATGAGCATTTATTAAGCACTTATTATGTACCATCAAGTGCAGTTTGCAGGGAGGTGTTTTTCTCAGGTCAGCACTCTCCAAACAATTTCCACCGGGTCTTTGTCTTCTAGCAAGCCAGCCAAAGACTAAGCTCTCCTACCTATTTGTGGAACCCATTCCAATGCAGAAACTCCCCTTCCACCAGTCAACTCCAACTAACAGACCAAGATCTCCAGACCTCTCAAGCTCCCAAGGTTCCCTCCCAACCTGGACGCATCTATTTCAAGAATGATGTTTAGTCCCCTACGCTCAGGAAAAGAACACCAAGTAGATGCAGCCAGAGGCTGAGGCTCAAGTTGGCTCAGTTGAGATCCCTGCTCTAGGTGCCATGTTGGAGTAGGCACCATGCTTCCAAGGCAGGAGAAAGTGTGGCCCCTACTCCTACCCTGCAGGGAAGACTTCCTTGCCACATCATCGTAAAGAGTTGAACAAAGAGAATGAACCAGAAGCTGGCGATACTCCAAGGAACCACCCAGGGTTTACTGTGTCTATCCAAAGTTTCATGTACTTTGCTAAGATACAAGTCATCAGACAGAAGTAGGCAAAGCAGCTCTGTACATGCTTTATCCCCATTACTCTTTTCCCCTGATTTAAATATTTAATGCCCTCAGCAAATAGACCAGGTTGCAGTGGGCGCATTTGTCCACATCCCCAGTTCTGGAAAGTTACCCGGTATCATGGAAAGGTTCAAACGTTCTCCTTTCCCAGGCCTCTTCCAATGTCTTGTACTAAAGTCAAAAAGTTCACATGGCACTATTTTTAATGGTCTCCTAAATGCCATGGGAAGAGACCCCACATTCTGTAGAGCTCAGTACTCATATAGTCCCAGGATTAACAGCCTTTAGGGAGGGCCTATTGCTATCACAGCTGGTAGGCCTAGATGTTACAATTACCCCAAAATTTAAGGGTGTGAAAATTCAGCCAAGGACATTTTTACAAAGTCTTTACAGATTATCACCTACAAGTGATTGTAATAGTTTGTCACAACATAAGCAAATAAAGAAAAAGGGAAAAAAATATTAGAACAAAACAACCAACAAAAATGAAAACTAGAGATGAAAAGGGGGAGAAGGGCAGCTAAGCTTCCCTTCTCAGAGGGAAACTCTGGTCTCAAATGAGCTCACAGAACATGTGAGGCTCCCCATAACAATTAAGGACCTGGGTTCAATGGGCAGTCACTGCCTGACCTGTCAGTGAAAAGCTAAACTTTCCTGGGTACTGATCCATCCATGGTTTCCTACAGCACATAGGGCAACCCCTATGTTTCCCCAAAGGTTCCCTTGCCAATGCAAATGCAAAACTCAGAGTAAAGGTAAATAGTAGTTGTTTCAGTTTTGGCCAGGAACCCTAAGGGTCTTCCCCTCCCAGATTGATTTTTTTTTTAATTAAGTAAAAGGGACCATTCCTTGGCTCATTTCTTATCTAGCCTTAATCACTGAATGGGCATTATTACCTCAAAGTGAGAACTCAGAAAGACCTTAGCTTAAAAAGGCCAGTCTCTCACTGCATCTGGGATCATCTCCAGTCATCCTGATCTATATATTTCCCCTGGACCCAGATGGCTCTGGAGGAGAAAGTGAAGCTGGTGACTTGGCACAGCCCTGCCTCACTTAAATCCAATTCATTTGCATGTCATGGCATCAACTTCCTGATGTCATGGTCCTCTTCAAGAACAAAGGTCAAACAACGACAAGGAACTTGACCCCACTGCTCTGGTCTGACCACCTCAGATCAGAGCAGCTAGGTAGCACAGTGGATAGAGCACCTACCCTAGAGAAAGGAAGATTAATCTCCATGAGTTCAAATCCAGCTTCAGACGCTAGCCATGTGCCTGGGTTTCACCCTGCTTGCCTCAGTTTCCTCATATGCAAAATGAGCTAGAGAAGGAAATGGCAAACCACTCTAGCATCTTTGCCAAGAAAACCTCAGAAGGGGACACAAAGAGTCAAACACTACCGAGAAAGAACTGAACAACAAATACCACTGCTCTGGAAAGCCTCACTATTTATAAGAGTAGGGGAGTTGTGAGTTTGGGGAACATTCCATCTCCATCAAGGAGACTGGACTTTGAGCCACCCATTACATAAAGAATCCTTTTCCCAACTGGATTCTTGCCTGTGATGTTCTCTATGACAGTGACAAATAATTTTGACAAGCAGAGACACCTCCCTGATTTATGCTTCACTTGAGATTGCTAATCAGAGGATCATTGAACAAAATTATCTCAATGGTTGCATCTATCAAGAAATTTTGTATAATCTTAACATTTGCATGAGAGATACCTTGTTTGGGGAGAGGCTATGGGGTAGAGTTTTGTTCTACTGTGGTCAAATGCTTTTCATAATCAACATCTTTGTATTTGTCACACTTCTGAGTCAGTCGTGAGGGAGTATGTGCTACACCAAAGACAATTGTCTGAAAAAGGCTGATTGTTCCCAGTTCACATTCTCATCAAGGATACCCTCTGGATATGGTACAGATTATTCTCATAAAGATTTTCATGGAGAGTGGTGTTGATGTCTTCACAATCATCTTTGTTTGGTTAAAAAAAAAATGACTTGTCTGTGGTTTTTCTTTCTCCTTTCTTTGATTATATTCCTTTCTTTGTAATATCTTGAAATTCCATCCCTTAATATTTTCTGAACTGTCACCTGAAGCTCAGACATCTTCTGAGCGTGTTAACCAGGCCCTGATATCCTTCCTGATTCCCAGCTCTTGAGAACCACCTCCACTTCCTCATTCAGGGACCTGAGTATGGAAGTGGTGGTTTCACTGTTACTGATTATAAAGAAAGGTCACTTCCAGAAAGTGGCAAATCTGTTCCCCCTTATATCTTCTTGTTCAAGTTTCATTTGCTTCATGAAAGGCAATACAGCAGAGATCAGCAAACCATGGCCTCTGGGCCAAATCCAGGCCACTGCCTGTTTTCACATGGCTTTCAAAGTAACCAGGGTTTTTGTTTGGTTGAGTTTTTTTTTTATTTATTTTTTATTTTTAGTTTACAACACTCAGTTCCACAAGTTTTTGAGTTCCAAATTTTCTCCCCCTCCCTCTCCTCCCCACTCCACCCCCTCAAGATGGCATGTGATAATCTGATATATTCTACATATACCTTCACATTAAACTTATTTACACAACAGTCAAGTTGTAAAGAAGAATTATAACCAATGGCATGAATCATGAGAAAGAAGAAACAAAACCAAAAAAGAAGGGGAAAAAAAGAGAGCACAGTTTGCCTCAATCTGCATTCAGACTGCGTAATTCTTTCTCTGTATGTGGATAGCTTTTTTCCATTATGAGTCTTTTGGAGCTGTCTTTGAACCTTGTGTTGTTGAGAAGAGCCAAGTATATCAAAGTTAGTCATCACAGATACTATGTGTCTATAATTGCGTATAATGTTCTCCTGGTTCTGCTCTCCTCACTCAGCATCAGATCACACAAGTCTTTCCGGGTTCTATTGAAGTCCATCTGCTCCTCATTACATTCATGTACCACAATTTGTTTAGCCATTCCCCAATTGATGGGCATCCCCTTGATTTCCAATTCTTTGCCACCACAAAAAAAGCTGCTATAAATATTTTTGTACATACAGGTGCCTTCCCCACTTGTGTGATTTCTTTGGGATACAGCCCTAGAAGTGGTATTGCTGTCAAAGGGTATGCACTTTTTTGTAGCCCTTTGGGCATAGTTCCACGGTTAAAGTTTGTTTTGTTTTGTTTACAAAACCCCTGGTTAGCTCACAAGCCATACATTTAAATGTAAAAACCATTCTTAGCTCACAGGCTGTACAAAAATAGGCGACAGGCTAGATTTGTCCCATGGGCCATACTTTGCCAATGTTATCATGGTGCATAGGGCATGAGACTCAGAGATGGGAAGACCTGAGTTCAGATTCTACCTTTAGACACATACTAGCTATGTAACTCTAACTCAGTTTCTTTATCTGTAAAATGGGGGAAGGGGAAGCCTTTAAGGTCCTTCCAGGTCTAAATCTATGATCCTATGATCTATAGCAATAAATCAATAAACATTGCTGAGTGCTTACAACATACACAAAGACAAAAATTGAAGCAATCCCCGGCCTCATTGAGCTTACATTCTAATGGTGGTGACAACATGTAGAAGGTAGCACTTGAGTTGAGTCTAGAAGGAAACCAGGGATTCTAGGAGACAGAAGTGGGGAAGGAGGGCATTCAAGGCATGAGGGACAACTAGTCCAAAGTCAGGGAGACAAGAAATGTAGCAGTCAGTCAACAAGCATTGATTTAGTGCCTGCTAAGTGTCAGGCACTGTGCTAAGCACTTGTGTTTGTCCTTTGTTTTTGAAGAGGACCATGGCATCAGGGAAATGATCACATGACTTACAGTTGACTGATTTGAGTGAGGGAGGGCTGGGCAAGGTCACCAGCCTCACTTTCTCCTCCAGAGCCATCTGGATCTAGTGGCTAGAAGATATTCATCAGGATGACTAGAGATGACCCAGGATGCAACGGGAGACTTTGGCTCTTTTAGGCTAAAGGGTAACACCCATTCAGTGAATAGGCCTCTTTAAGAAATGAGTCAAGGGATAGCCCCTTTAATTAGAAAAAAAGAAAAAAAACAAGCTGGGAGGAGAAGACCCTCAGGGTTGCTGTTCCAAAGAGAAACAGTTACTACTGACATTACTCTAAGCCAGGAGGGCCCAAAATACAGCCATTAAGTGGAGCTTTGGCGGGGACCTGTTGTGATCCAGTCTCTGAGCTTCAGAGTGAACTGTATTTAAGGTTTTGTGAAGAAGGAAGGAGAGGAAGTGAGGGAGGGAGAGGGGAAGTGAGGGAGGGAGAGGGGAAGAGAGGGAGGGAGAGGGGAAGAGAGGGAGGGAGAGGGGAAGAGAGAGAGAGACAGAGAGAGAGAGAGAGAGACAGAGACAGAGACAGAGACAGAGAGACAGAGAGAAATCTAGCCAGTAAACCCCAAGTTAAGTGGGCAGCTTCTGGCCATCAAAATTTACCTTCCTTTGGAGAGGAGAAGGAAAAGGAGAGGGAGAGGGAAAGGATGTGCTGAGTTACCCAACTAGCTGGGTCCCCTTTCAGGCAGCTTGGTCTACTCACAGGTTGTGTTTGTCCTTTGTTTTCAAAAAGGGAATGATGGCATGACTTGCAGTTGACTTTGGGGATACAAAGAAAGGCAGAAGACAGTCCCTGCCCTCAAGAAGCTCACAATCTAATGATGGAGACAACAGTGCAAACACTATATATGGAAAAACTACAGAGAGGTCCATTTGGGCTAATCTCAGAAGGAAGGCAGATCAGCAAAGCCTTCTTGTAGAAGATGGGATGTTAGCTGGGAATTGAAGGAGAAAAGGAAGCAGAGATGAGGAAGGAGAGAATTCAAGGAATGACAAACAGCCAGTGAAAATGCTGAGTTAGGAGATGGAGTGGTTTTTTTTGGGAGATAGAGTATTTTGTTCCAGGAATAGCAAGGCAAAGTATAGAAGGGTTAGAATCTGAATTGAGAGGATGAGGTGTTTAAAAAATATATTAGAAAGGTAGGAGAGGGACAGGTTATGAAGGGCTTTGAATTCCAAATGAAGGACTTTTAAAATATTTTATTCTGAAGGTGATAGAGAGCCACTGAAGTTTATTGAATAAACTATTTTAATGGATCTTGGAAGATCACTTAGCTGAGAGGAGGACAGACTGAAGAGAGGGAAGACTTGAAGACCAAGCATCAGGCTATTGCAATAATCCAGGTGTAAGATGATGGGGACCTGCCGCAGGGTAGCAGCAGGATCAGAAGAGAGAAGGGGTTGTATGTGACATATGTTATTAAGGTAGAATTGACAGGACTTGGCAACAGATTGGACATAGGTGGTAAGAGAGTTGAGGATGACACCTAAGTTGCAAGCCTGGATGACTGGGAAGGACAGTGCAGTCCTCTACATTAACAGGGAAGTTCAGAAAATGGAAAGTATAGGGAGAAAGATAATGAGTTTCATTTGGGATGTTGAGTTTAAAACATCCCTGGGACATCCAATAAGCAGCTGAAAATGCAAGTCTGGGGGTTAGGAGAAAGGTTAGAGCTAGATAAATAGATCTGAGAATCATCAGCATAGAGATTATAAATAACTGAATCTAAGGGATATATTGAGATCACCAAGCAAAATAGTATAAAGGGAGAAGAGGACCCAGGACAGAGCCTGGTGGGACAGCCACAGTTACTGGTCATGACCAGGGTGAAAATCCAGCACAGGAAAATGAAAAAGAACAGTCAGATAGGTAGGAGGAGAACCAGGAGAAAGCAGTGTCACAAAAACCTAGAATTCTAGAAAAGAGCATCAAGAAAAGGGTAATTGGCAGTGCCAAAGGCTGCAGAGAAGACTGGAAGGATAGGGACTGGGAAAGAGCCATTAGATTGGGCAATTAAAGATCCCAGGTAACTGTGGAGAGAGTAGTTTCAGCTAAATGATGAGGTCAGAGTCCCGTCAATAGAGAGTTGAAAAGGGAATGAGAGAAAGCAAGTGGAGGCATAAATTGTTTGCATTTTTTTTCTAAGAATTTAGAGACAAAAAGGAGAGATATGATGTAGCTAGTGGGGATGAATGGATCAAGCGAAGGGTTTTTTTATAGGATGGGAGAGACACAGTTGAGTCTACATGCAGCAGAAAAGCAGCCACAAGACTGAGGATGACATGAGCATGGCAGCTAGGTGGCGCCATAGTGCAATGGAGCTCTGGGCCTGGAGTCAGGAAAACTCATCTTTCTGAGTTCAAATCTGGCCTCAGACACTTACTAGCTATATGACCCTGGGCAAGTCACTTAACCCTGTTTGCTTCAGTTTCTTCACCTGTAAAATGAGTTGGAGAAGGAAATGGCAAACCACTCCATTATCTCTGCCAAGAAAATCCCAAATGGGGTCATGAAGAGTAAGCCACAATTGAAAACAACTGAACAGGTTGCATGAGTAGAGAGAATAGGATGCTTTGACTTAATTAGGATTCATGCCAAGCTCTCTGTGCTCACTTTACCTTCCACTGCTTTGTACTAATCAATGATGCTATGGTCGGTACAGTTCTGTTGTCCTCCTTCAAAGTATTTTGCAGAAGAGCTTGGAGTCTAAACTGGTATTTCCCTTAGCTGCCATCTCTCTCCATTCAGCAAAGGAGAGTTTTTGCTGACTCAAGTGGTTTATGGACTCTTTGGGCCTCCTCATTGTAGTGACTGTTTTACAGCTGTTCTCGAAGAAATGGTGGCAATTGAAGCCAATGTCTTTTATTACCCGGCTTGTTTAAACAAGTCAAGCTGGAGCTGCTGTAGAGGAAATGCTGTCTGTTCATCTTCATCCTTCCTTCTAATCTGGTGTTGATCTTGATTTCTGATTATCTGACCTGGTTCAGAAATGAGTCCCCCACTTCCTGTCTATTAAGATATGGTCAATGTTATTTTCTGTGATGTTATTCAGTGATCATAACATCCAGAACCTTCCACCTTTCTTCTGGCAGAAAATGTTATATATACAGAGTTGTGAGATTCAGGAAGGGTTAGTCTCTTGGTCTCTTTTTTCTTGTTTTATCCCAAACCATTTTTCCAATCTATTTTCTCACTGCCCTCTCCATTGTCCAGATTTACACTGAAGTCATCAATTGTCAAGACTGATTTGGCTTAAATTGATGGATGCTGCCAACCTGATCTTTCCTACCTTTATGGTCTTCTCACTCCCAACATCCTACTTGATGGTCCAGCCATACCAGTTTTCTTGATGCTCCTCGCACAGTGGATAGAGCACTAGACTTGGAATCAGGAAGATTTCAGTTCAAATCTAGCCTCAGATACTTACTAGGTTGTGTGACCCTGAGAAAGTCACTTCACTACTCTGCCTCGGTTTTCTTATCTATTAGATATGAATAATAATAGCACCTGCTTCCCAGGATTATTGTGAGGATCAAGGGAGATGGCATTTGTAAAATCCTTTCCAAACCTCAAAGAGTTCTGTAAATGTTGGCTAGCATCATCTGCCATGTCCCTCCCCTCTGTACTGGGTGTCCCTGAATGCCTACGATCACTCCTCACCAATGCCTCTTGAGAGAAGGGGCCATATATGACGTATGTTGTTACAGTAAAATTGACAGGGCTTGGGAACAGTGATGAGAGAGTAAGGAGCTGAGGATGCCACCTAAGTTGCAAGCCTGGATGACTGAGAGAATTCTCTCTCTCCTTCAAGATTCAGCTCAAATTCACCCCCTTGGCAGGAGGCTTTCCCGGTCCTCCTAGCTACTAGTGCCTTGCCCTCCTGTATGTGCCATTAGGTGGAACTATTTTTTACATGGTACCTCCCCCAATAAAATGCAAACTCCCCGCAGGCAGGGACTTTCACTTTTGCCTTTACAGCCAGTGTTTGCAACACTGGGCCTAGATTTTAAGAATTGATTCAATGATTAATCATCAACACCTTCCAAATTCTTAGCTTCTTCACCCTCAGCAAAAATGCCCGGGGCACCCAGTGCAGCTTTTTGTTAACTCTCATCACAAGCATTGCAAGGAGGGAAGACCAAGCATCCTATGTTACCTGTGGCCATATGTTGAAGCCTCTTATTCTCTCCATAAGAGAATGCATAGAAATCCTCCCACCTAGACACTATCCCCTGCACCTGCCCTCTTCTCAACTGTCTCCCCCTAGGTAGGTCCCTTCAGCTGTCTCCCTGCCTACCTTACCATTTGGCATTAGACTGGCCAAGATAAATAGCCAACTGGGGCTGAGGATGTGTCATTATCCTTTGAATGTTTCTCTTTGGGTGGGAAACAACAAAGGATCTTCAGCTGTCTTTGCAAAAGAAGTTAAGGTTAGACAGTAGGAAGAACTTCCAAAGAGCAAGGCATCTTGTCTGGATCCAACCACCAGAAGAGGGCACCACAACCTCGACCACAGGAATCCATTGTACGCTTCCCATTTAGTCTGTGGATGAGATCCCCTGTGGCTGGTCAAAATGTCTGGATAACAGCTCACACAAGTGGGATTCCTTTCATGCAAGACAGAATCATGGAATCCTAAAATATCAGGGTGGAAAAAACAAGAAGATGGACCCCAGAAGCCATCCTCTTCCTTTTGCAGATGTTTAAACTGAAACCGAGAGAAACTAAGTGACTTCTTGTCTCAGGCTACAAAAGTAGGAAGTGAGAGAAACAGGATTTTAACCCAGATCCAGTGACTCCAGAATCATGGGGGTTTTTTTTTTCCCCACTACACCATACTGCCTCTCAGTTGGACTCTCCTTTTCCTCAGAACCAGTTCTTCAAGGCTAAATCCCTTAGAACTTAGAATATCAGAAGCAGAGGGAAGAATGTCAGAGCTGGAAGAGAACTTAGAAAGCAGAATATTAAGACATAGAATGTTAAGAACTAGAAAGGACCTTATTAAGCCTATTAGAACACAGAATGGTAGGAAATAAATGAGACCCTAGAACATGGAATTTAGAGCTCCAGGAAGCCTTAGAACACATTGGAGGTTGGAACAGAGAATGTGATAGACAGGAGGAATAACATGTCCTGAGAGGAACCATTGCTGAGAGGATATAAAGAATTCCTCTGATTGGTCCTGTATGACTGGGGTTCCTTTTTGATGAATGGTTGACTGAAGCCCAGTATGGCTCACGGCTCACCCTTTGGAATCTATAATTAGAGTGAGTTGTGTACCAGCTATCTACATAGCATCGGGATCCTTTTCTTGGGTTCTCTCTCTAGATAAATCTAAGGTGCATATCTAACTCCACAGTAGGTACCTCCATCTGACAAAGATTCATACCCAAAAGTATGACCAAATTAACTGGGGAGACTGTTCTAACAGATCAGGGCATTTCCTAATCAACCCCTATTACAGCTAAAACATACATAGTTAGAGATGGAAGTCAGCATAGAACATAGATTGTCACTGGAAGATAGCAGTTAAATCCAACAGGATCTACTTTTCCCATATCCAAAACCAGAACTCAGGGCTGGGCAGGGGGTGGGGGGGCGGGGAAGGAAGCTGGGCACAGCAATCAGACTTTGCCCTGGATTAGAACCTTTTTGGAGCACTGAAAGCTTGCAGGTATGTACCTGCAATGCACCTGGGATGTACCTGAGATCTGTAATAATACAAATTTAATACCCCCAAGAAAGCAGCAACAGGCCCAGTCCAGAACTTTCCTCTAGAAGTGTGAAGAGCCTGTTCTCAATATGAAGTTCAAAGTCCAAAAGTGGCTGAAAGAATGAGCAATAAAAAAAAAAAAAGCATCCCACCTTTAAAAAGCTATTAGTGCAATGGGGACACTCAAGATACAAACCTAGAAGAGAATGACTCCAAAACATCTGCAAGCAAACCCTCAAAAAAAAAACCACAGTTTAGGCACAAATTTAACTAGAATTCCTAGAAGAGATAAAGCAAGAGTTTTGTATTTTTTAAAGGAGTTTGAAATTTTTTTAAATAAATGAAATGAAAGCATTAGAGGAAAACATTGGGGAAAAAAATGAAAGCTAAGGAAAAAATATTTGAAAGGGAATTAATGGCTTAGCACAAGAGGTACAAAACTTTGTCCAAGCAACAAACTCCTTGAAAATTAGAACAGATCAATTAGAAGGCAAAGGCTCCATGAGACAATAAGAAACACCGAATCAAAGCCAACAGATTTGAGAAACAGGAGAAAACATAAGGTATCTCATAGCAAAAATAACTGACCTATAAAACAGATTAAGAAATTTAAGAATCATTGGACTATCTGAATGCCATGACCAAAAAAAAAAGAGCCTAGATATCATATTTCAAGAAATCTTATGTTCTCTTCGAACTAGAGGGTAAAGTGATTGAACAAATCCACCTGTCACCTCCTGAAAGAAACCCCAAAATGAAAACTCCCAGCAAAATTATAGTCAAAATCCAGAGCCTAAAGGTCAAGCAGTCAGAAAGAAAGAATCCAAGTACCGAGGAACCACAGTCAAGATCGCACACAATTTAGCCGCCACCACGATAAAGTAATAGAAGGCTTGGGATATGTTATTACAGAAGGCAAAGGATATATACAGACTTAGAGCTTGAGAATAACTTACCCAGCTCAACTGAGTATACAATATTGCTACAGGGGAAATGATGAATCTTTAATGAAATAAAAGACTTCCAAGCATTCCTGATGAAAAGATCAGAACTATGTAGAAACTCTGAAGTACAAACATAGGAATTAAGAGAAATACAAAAGGATAAATATGAACAATGATAAAGGACTAAATAAAAAATGAACTTCTTGCATTCTATTATAGAGAGATGGTATATGTGTCCCCTCTGAACTCTATCATCATCAGGGACCATAGAGCGAGTCTCATTAGAAAAGGCTTGGGAGTGGTTCTGTTATGTCTCAAAGATCTTAAGAGAAGAATACAAGGAGAGAGGAAAAGGAATACATGGTGGGAAAGGGGTTGGGGTGGGGGGTGAAGGTAGATGAGGAAAAATTATCTCACGTCATCAGGGTACACAAGTAGATATCTATACGAGCAAGAAGTGGAGGGAGCGGTTGACTTGTGAATCTCATTCTCATCTGAACTAGTCATAGTAGGGAAGAACAGACACACACCAACAGACACACATGTATTTTTGGGTACAGAAATACAATTCACTTGATAGAGAAAATAGGACATAAAGGGATGACAGGAGAAGGAATTGGGGGGGACAGATTAAGGAATTCATCCTGAGCAAAACAAACTCTAACTAAGGAGATATTAAAACATTTATAGTTTTTTGGGGAGTGGCAAAGAATGGAACTCTGAGGTGATGCCCATAAATTGAGGAATGGATGAATGATTTATGGTATATGAATGTAGTAGAATTCTATTGTGCTGTAAGAAATGAAGGGGATAATTTCAGAGAAATCTGTGAAGATTGTATGAAAATTGATGCAGAATGAAGTGAACAGAACCAGAACAATGTATACCCCCCCAAAAAAAACAATACCAATGTGTTAAAGACAAGCAACTTCAAAAAAATTAGGAACTCTGATCAGCATCTTGACCCACCATGATTCCTGAGGACTAATGATGAAACATGTTACCCACCTCCTGAGAGAGGGGTAAAAGACTCAGAGTGCAGGATGAGACATATTTTTTTAGATGTGGCTAATACAGGAAATTTGTTTTTCTTGACTATACAGGTTTGTAACAGGTTGTTTTTATTATTATTCTTTCATTCTCACTTAATGGGGAGAGATGAGAGAGGATGATTTTTACTAAAAAAAAATTTTTTTAAAGAACATAGGCTGTTACAGATGACAGGGACCTTAGAAACTATGTAATCCAACCCTCCTACTGTATAAATAGGGAAACCGAGGCCCAAAAAGGGAAGGTTGTAAGATAATAGATTTAGAAGTACAAGGAACCTTAGAAGCTATTTCATCCAACCATCAATTTATAGATGAAAAAATTGAGGCCCAGAAAAAGGTCATACGATTATAGATTTAAAACTAGAAAGGATTTTAGAGGCCATCAAATCTAACCCTTTCGTTTTAGACATGAGGAAACCGGGGTTTCAACAGAATGAGCGAGTTGCCTGGGGTCCCATAGCTAGAAAGCATCCGATAAGAATTTGAGCTCAGGTCTTCCTAACTCCAAGTTGAGACAGAGATCCTAGACACCAACCAAGGTGACAGTCTAGATACTGGCTCACAGTTCTCCTGATACCCAGCCTGGTCTCCTTCTACCCCACAGCCACCTCTGTAAACTTCAAGGGTGTCCCTCTCTTCCCTACTCCATAAACTAATTTACAATATTTTTTAACAAATCTCCCCCCATTCCCTTCACAAACATCAGCTTTCATTTCTCTTCTTCCTTAGTCCTCATCTTTTCAAACTGAAAAGGCCTCAGACTTGGGGGGTTTTCTTCCTACCTCTACCACTCTGGTTCTAGGCCCTTCACCCCATATCTCATGCACTGACCACTCTCAGGACCTTCACCAGGAGCAATGGATAGAAGTTACAAGGAGGCTGGATGATTTCCTAATGATGATAGTTGTCCAAAAGAGAAATGGCCTGAAGTGAGAGGCTGCACTCACATGGCCAGGAACTGTCTTTTGCCTTTTTTTTTTGTACCTCTAGTGCTTAACATAGTTGCTGGCACATAGTAGGCATTTCATAAATGCTTACTGACTGGTGTATTCCTTTGAGATCTTCAAAGAAAGACTGGAGGATCACTTGTCAGATACATTATAGTGAGGATTCCTTCCCTGTATGGGCTGGGCTAGATGGGCGCTGAGATCCCTTCAACTCTCAAATTCTGTGATTCTGTGACAGGCTTCCTAAGCCACTGTAGCCCAAAAAATTCCTCCCTTCATGGCCCTACCTCAGTTCCTCCTAACTTAAGATGAGTTAGTCCATTGTCAAAACACTTCCCTTGACTGGAAGGGCTGATCAACAGGAAGGAAGACACTGAACAGAGCTAAAGGGGATGGGATAGGATGGGGAGATCATCTTGACCTTCTTCCCAGGCAAAGGCTCTGCCCCACAGAATCACATGATTGAAGAGTTGGAAGACATATCAGAGGCCATCTAGACTAACCTCCACACAAAAAGGAATCCCCAGTACAGTACACAGGATGGTCATTCAGCCACTGCTTGAAGATATCCAATGAAAGGACACCAACTACCTCTCCAGGGCAGCCCAGTTCACTTAAGGATAGTGCTTCTTGTGGGGAAAGGTTTCCTGGAAGTAAATTTGTTTATTTGTAACATTTACCCATTGGTCTTAGTTATGCCTTCTGGGGCCAAGCAGAGCAAGACTCATCCCTCTTTTTCTAAGGTCCTTTCCAAATCTAAATCTATGACCATAGATCTAGAGATGAAGAGGATGTCAGTCTTTTCAATCTAATAGACCCCTACATTTTACAGATAAGTAAACTGAGGCCCCAAAAAAATGAAGTGATTTGCCAAAGGTCAGAGTATCAGAGTTGGGATGTGAACCCAAGTCTCCTGTATTATACTACCCCTTAAAGTATTTGAAGACAGAGACAGAAAGAGGGGGGGGGGAGGAAGGAAAGAAGGAAGAAAAAAGGAAGGGAGAGAAGAAGGAAGAAGGAAAGAAGAGGAGCAGGGAGGGAGGAAGAGAAGAAGGAAGGAAGGAAGGAAGGAAGGAAGGAAGGAAGGAAGGAAGGAAGGAAGGAAGGAAGGAAGGAAGGAAGGCAAGCAGAAAAGGAGGGAGGGAGGAAGGGAGAGAAAAGGAGGAAGGAGAAAAAGAATGTTTTATTAAGTTCTTACTATGTGCCAAGCACTGTGCTAAGCTCTAGGGATACAAATACAAAAACAAATACCATTCCTACCTTCAATAAGCTAACATTTTAATAGAAGGAGATTGCAAACATAGGGGATAGTAGAGAAGGAAAAGCATTTTGGTCAGAAAAGCTACAGAAAAGCCCTGGTAAGCAAGGCCATAAGGGAGCAGGCTGAGACACTTGGAAAGGAAAATGGCAGAACTTACTGGTTCATGGCTCCACAATTAGAGGGTTTGGGAATCTGCACAGGTTCAAGGCCCTTCACCGTCCTGTATGCCATCCTCTGGACACTCTACAGCTTATCAATGGCCTCCTATAACATGGTGTTAGAACAGAATGAATGCAATACCAGTCCTGAAATGCAATGTCCAACATCCAGTAGGAAGACTCCAAACCTGGGAAGCAGGAGCCCTAGGCTTTGGTCCTGGTCCTACCACTAGCTTGTTATATGAGAGAAAGCCACTTTCCTTGTCTGAGCTTAGTTTCTCCATCTATAAAATGAAAAGATGACATCAGATGGTCTCTAGTTTGGAAAATTCCTTCCAGTGCTGACATCTACTGTTCTATGAGGTGAATGCTGATAACAGAGATAAGGTTAGGTGGCTTAATGGTCAGGGAAGGCCTCCTGGGACAGCTGGGACTAGAACTGGGCATTGGTTCACATCTCAAGTCTGATATTAATTCTTTGGCCTTGAACAGATCACTTAATCTTCCCGGGTCTAAGTTTCTTCATATGTAAAATGAGGGGGTTGACCAAATGGAAAAGAGAGGAGAGAGAAGGTAGTACAGACCTCAGAACTGGGGATGGGGGAGAAAGCTCAAGGGGCCAGAAAGGCTGGGTTCTAAGGACTCCTCCTTCATATCAGCTACGCTTCAAATCCCAAAGCTACCAGCCAGAGGCAAAAGGGCTTTCTGGGGCCTCTCCCTCAGCCGATCACCCAGGTGTTTTCCCGCTCTTGAAGCTCTGGAGACTCCACCCAACACCTGGAAAAGGATATCCAACAGTTAGCGAGAAGCAGCAGAAGGAGGGGGTGGCCACCTGGAGGGCATCATTTGACTACGGGAGATACTTGGAACTGGGCCCCAGCCTTCCTGGTTGCAAAATACATTTGCATTGTGAACCAGGGGTTCCCCAGAGCAAAGTTGGGTTCTCCAGAAGGGAATTTGATTTTCCCTACCCTTAGCAGAGAGACAGCCAGAGTCAGACTCCCACCTAGACCAGAACTGGTAAATTCCAAGTATCACTTAATATGTCACTGTCCCTCAGGAGTTCATAATGGAAGGGTCAGGATACTAGGATCTTCGGGGACCCTCATTAGATAGAGTTCCTCCAAGGCAGGGACTGTCTTTTTTTTCCTTACTTTTTATCCCTAGTGCTTAGCAGAATTCCTAGAACACAGCAAATACTTAATAAATGCTTATTGGCTAATTTACCTTAGTGAGTGAGTCAGTTGCTTCTCACAGAAGTTTGATGGACCTCGCAGGTCCAGCCCATACCTGAAAAGGAATTCCCCTCGGTAGCATCTCCAACAAGTCAACATTCAGCTTTCATGTGCAGACCCCTAAGGATGAGGGATTTACTACCACTGCAAGCAGAATTTGGGAGGAAGGAACCCATAGGGCCTGCTACATTTCCAAAAGCATTCCACTCTTGAGTTCCTCTGGATTTCCCCTTTCCCTGATTCCTCTCCACTCTTCCAAATCCTCCCCATCTCTAATCTTACCTCTTCTGAGAAGCCTTTCATATAACCTCTTCAACACAAAGTCAGCTCTCCCTCCAGCAACCTTCCATGATATTTATATAGTGTGTCTTTCTGTGGCCACTTAGCATATCGTGGTATTGTTCATTTCCTCCCCACCTCAATCCTGTGTGTTTACATTGTAAATACCTAATATGTATTTATTTGTGAACTCCTTGAAGGCAGGGAATTTTGCCCTTTTGCATTTTGTATCCCCAGTGCCTAGCATACAGTAAGTGCTAAAAATGTCTTGTTGATTGGTTAACTGTGTCTTTATCTGTCTTTCTCCACCCCAAATAAGGCTTTGAACTCTCTAGGGAGGTAAGGACCAGATCTCCCCAGCAGGTGGAAAACAGGGCCCTCACACACAGTAGATACTAATGACACAGGTGCTTAGAGGTGGGTCCACCCCCATTGTCCCTGAGAAGACCTGTACCTAAAACCCAGTCAATAGAGAGGGAAGGATGGATGGTCTCTCCTGCCTCATAGATTGTAGGCATCTTGAAACCAGGAATTGATGCTTCTGTCTGTTACACAATGCTTTGCATATAGTAGATGCTTGTGGGAATAGACTGAATTTAACTGAGTATGGTTTGGGCAGGCAATAGTTGTGAGAGTGAATAATAAAGGTCACTTGTAATGTGGATGGCCAGTGTGTGTGTGTGTATACATAAATACACCAACATATATACATACATATATACATATGTGTGCATATAATAATAGATGTTGCTGTGGAACTTATAGACTTAGAAAATATAGCCCAGATATTATGTGGCTTATCTCATTTGACTAATCTTCATAACGATCCTGTGAGGTAGGTGCTACAATTATTACCGTCCTTTTGACAGAGGAGAAAACTGAGACTCCAGGAAGTGAGGTGTCTTGCCACATATTCCTAGGAAGTGTCAAAAGTAAGTAGAGCCAGCTTTTCCCACTAACCTCGGCTGCCTGACGTGGACCGCACTGGGAGTGTGTGGATTAAGTGTCTCTCTGTACCTGCGTGTACGTGGTGCGGCTCCTTAGGACCAACTGAGACAAGAATGAATTTAGAGGTTATCTAATCCAATCTCTTGGCTTTACAAATCAGGAACTGAGGCCCAGAAAGATGAAGCGGCTCGCCCTCGGTTTTGCACCCAGGTCCTCTGAACCCTGGATCCTGCACTCTTTTACCATTATATGACCCCGTCTCCTCACCCCGACCCCTAAAGGCCTCAAAAATGAAAGGACGTTGAAGGGAGGCCAGGTGTAGACAGAGGCAGCTGGCCCGTGGGCCCGCCCTCCCCTTGCCACACTTCCTCTTCCTTGGCCCCAACCCCACGTGGAAGCCGTGCTCCACCAGGGATGGAAGCGCTAGTCCGGGGCGAGAGCCGGGTGCCTTCGGCCAGTAGAGAGAGTCCAGGCGTGGCCCTCAGACCAACGCCAATCCAGACGCTGGGACTGGCCCAGCGGAGAGAAGGCCGGCTTGGGGAGCCGGGTGGGTGAAGGCGTGTCCGAGAAGACCGGCCTGGCTGGAGAAGGGGGAGGAGCAGGAAGGGGCGGTCCCGCCTCCCCACCTCTGCCCGGCCCGGCCCCGCCACTGCCTCCTCCCTCTCCTCCTCCTCCTAAAGGGCCGCCGCCGCCGCCGCCGCTCCGGCTCTCCGCGTCTTCGAAACCGCCGCCACCTGTTGGGACCTGCCCGCCCCCCGGTATAAAGCCCCGGGGACAAGCCCTGCCCCCCGGAGTCGGACCCCCATGGAGACACTGCTGGGGACGGCGCACGGCCGGGTAGGAAGATCCCGGCGCGGGCGGGGCGGGTGAAGAGGGGCGGCCGGACGGGGGGGGGGAGGGGATCTGGTCCCCAGCGCCAGCCCGGGGCGCTCGTTCCCCAACTTAGCTGAAGTTGTGGCCAAAGTAGGGACCGAGTCTTGGAGGGGCAAAAAGGGAGCCGGGGCGGGGGGGACCGGGCAGCTGTCGTCCATCTCCGGACTGGGCCTGAAGAGGAAGCCCGAGACGGAGTCCGGCCCCAGGGTCAGGCCGGAGCCTCCAGGGCCCGGGGCGGAGCGGGGGGGTGGGGACCGGCCCCAACCCCCTGGGCCGGGATTAGCCAGGACCAGACCCGACATTTGTCTTCTTCGCCGCTCCCCCGCCCTCACTTCCCTCGAAAGTTTCCTACGTACTTTTCTGCTCCTTCAGCAGTTTTGGAAACTTCTCTCTCCCGGGTGCCCAAGCTCCGTGACCTTGGCAATGCCTCGGGACCGTTGTCTCGTGCCTGGACCTAAGAAACAGGCTCTGTAGCAACCCCCTCCCCACCATCACTCACACGGTGAGATTGGGACCTTGGCCAGGACTTCACTGAGCTGGACTGGTGGGGAGTGAATTCGCCACCTAGTGTAGTCTGGTTTCTTGACCTCCTCCCACCCCATTTCCCAATCTGTCAAGGTTATCTGGTCTCTCCCTCATGCTTCTCCAAGTTAGAGGGGCGGGGAGGGAGAGAGACAACTGGAAGCAGCTGCCCAGGACCAGTGGGAGGGATGGTCTGTGCGCACTCCCTTCCCCCAATCAGAAGAGGTTTATGGAGGGGGGAGGCACCTCGGAGAGGTCTTAGCCCCCGAGGCTTATTGGTGAGGTGAAACTGTTAGGGAGGCGGGGTTTTGTGAGCCTTATCTGGGCCCTGCATTTCTGGCCTCAATTTCCCTAGCAAGATGGTGACCAAGAGTACAGGAGGTTTTGGTTTCACAGAATAACTAAGCCTTAAAACTCGAAAGAAAAAAAAAATCATCTAATTCCTTCCTAGATAAGGACACTGAGGCTCAGAGCTAGGAAGTTTTGGGCCCAAGTTGCACCAAAAGTCAGTGGCAGAACTGAGATTTGAACCCAGGTCCACATAAGAAGCCTAAATGAATGTCACCCACCTCTTCTCTCCTAACCCCCCTGCTTAAGTGAGCATCTGCTTGATTGGTTCACAGAAGCTGGAAGGAACTGGCAGCTTGAGCCTTCAGGAAGAGAAGGATGAGTGTGGACCAGAGGTCCCCCGAGGTCCTTACTCCTCGAAGTGAGGGCCATTTCCATCAAGCCAGTCCTGCCATGAGTCTTTCAACTGTCCAGGAGAATGCCTCTCTGGGACCCAACAGCCTGGGACCCCTTCCCAGACAGCGGGGAAGCCCCCAACCCAGCCGACCTGGCTCCCCACATAACAGAACTGTGATGGTGGCCCCAGAACCAGGCCAACCAGAAGGGGTGGATGATACAGAGCTACAGATGAAAGTGGATTTTTTCCGGAAACTAGGCTACTCATCTGGGGAGATCCATGGGGTCCTACACAAGCTGGGACTTCAGGCTGACACCAACACTGTCCTGGGTGAGCTGGTGAAACACGGACCAGCCACAGAGCGGGAAGCCCCACTGGATGGGCCCACTGAGCCCCCGCTGGTGCCCCGAGGTGGAGGGACCCCAAAGGCACCCATCCCTTGCTCTCTACCCACTGAGGACAAGGAAGCCAGCAACCTGAGGCCAGTGGTCATCGATGGGAGCAATGTAGCCATGAGGTCTGTTCACAAATTCTAGGTATCATTTTGTCTGTTCCTCTGCTTTCATGTTGGTTTATTAGGAGCTTGGAATGTCATGAGCATATTTGTCCCGGACCTCACTTGCAGTCCTGTTTTGTGGTAATCTTGGTTACACATGCAGGGGTAACATGGCAGGGCTTTTGCTTGTGATCTGTTAAACAAACATTCATTAACTGCTTTGTGCAGCTCACCTTTTTGGTAGTGATGGGTATACAATTCTGCCATCACCAGAGCACAAGTCTGTCACCTAGAATGTTACATTTCCTATAGGAGGACAAGGCACCAGCATTTCAGTGGGGCTCCTCCCTGGGTGGAAGTCATTAGGGAGGAATGGGTTTGCATCTCTGCTGGCTTCAGTTTCCTCATCTCTAAAATGGTATTAGGTCCAGAAAAATGTGGAGCCCAAAGGAGCTCTCGGGTTCCAAGTAAAGAAATGCCAACTCCATCATCTCTCTGAGGAAATATGTACAAGGGACTGAGTGCCAGGCTTGGAGTTGGGAAGACTTGGGTTGAAATTGCAACTCTTTACATCTACTAGTCAATGAGGCCACAGGAAAGTCATTTAATCTCTGCGAGACTGAATTTTCTTGCCTTGAAGGGTTGTTAGGCTGTGTATGTAAGGACTTTGAAAACATTAAAACTCTTGATGCCAAGATATCCCCTCCTCATCAACTACAGGAATAGTTGCCCCCAACTCTTTTTGCCTGCAAGGACCTGGACTAAATCCTTGTCAATTTCTGGTCTTTGGAGTGAGTGGGTGGACCCAGGGGTGAGTGAGCTTAGACCTCAGGTGAACCAGTGACTCACCTGCCCCTCTGACTCAGGGTACTGTCCCTGCCAGAGCCCTGAGCCATAGGGAAGGTGCTTCCTGGAGCTGGCTGGGGACAGCACCTCCTGACATGAGAGCTTTGGACTTAGGCAGGAACTCCCCTGGATGAGGGAGAAGGCAGTGGGGTGGCTTGCTGGGGAGAGGGGTGGGGTGGGGGGTGGTCCTCCTTTAAGCAAGGACTTGGAGAAATAGCAAGGTCTAATGAGTTCCCAGCCTTTCTGCTCTGGCCCAGCTAGAGGGCTGGGAGTAAAGTGGTCCTGGAGGTGTTACTGGGAGGTCCAGGAAAACAGGTCAGACTAGAGGCTAAGCCTTTCCTCTTAGCTAGCCGGTACAAAGGGCCCTGGTGTCTAGAGAGGGAAAAGGTCAGGGGTCAGCTTTAGGGGAAAGGAAATGGGTGGTTTGGAAATAGCTTATGCTAGGCAAAGAGAGCCTGAGACTGGGAACCAGGAGACCTAAGTTCTTATACTGCTTCTGCCACTGACTCCCTATGACCTTGGCCAATTTCCTTCCTGTGCCAGGGGCTCCATTTTCTCCTCAGTAAAATGAAGGCTGATCACCTAGAACTTTACAGCTGACTAATTGGAAATCTGAGTGGGTTGTTATGTAGTTTTAAAAAATGATTTTTTAACTGAAGACTGGAGGAAGTTTCTTCAGGGTTCTTCAAATGGGAGACTCCCGATTTAGGGAATTAGATAGTGGCATGCTTTCCTTGCTTTACATATGAGAAAATGAGGGAAGGATCTTAGACTCATAGATTCAGGATTCTGAACTTGGACGAAGTCATACAGCAGGTATCTCAGATTCCGGGGCTTCTGACTAATGAGTTCCATTCTTTCTGCTCTTACCCCGTGAGATCTGTGTTGGCCTGGACTAAAAGAGGAGGGGAATAGCTAGGGTGGCCTTGGATTCTGGGGACTTCTGATCTCTTGCAGCTTCCCCCACTCTCAACAATCCCTGGCACAGCCAAGGTCAAGTCCAGTTCTATACTTGGACCTAAGACAAGCTGGGTCTGGGGCTACCTAGAGGTTGAGGGAACAGTTTCTGAGAGAAAGCCTGGCAAGTCACAGTTTAGTGACTAGTGGGGCTCTTGACCCTCACTGCCGGTGGCACAGCCCTGTTCAGCAGTAGCTTGACAGGGCTTACCTGTTACCTCCAGCCCCCTCATGCTCCTTATAGTTGGTGTCCAAGGGAATGGAGATAGGGGGTGTGGAGTCTTTGCTTAGATGACTGGGCTATCTGAAGTGGGAAGAATGGTCCAGAGTCTTTCTGATATAGTACGAGTTTGGGATCAGTCTGGGTCTCTGTGGTATGCAGTTGTGTTGTGTAGCTTCTGAATATTGGTTTGTATGATATTTAGGTGTGTAGAGAATGTAAGTGTCTCCAGGTTAAGGATTATTTTTTTTGATTTTGCATCCTAACATAGTACCTAGTTCAAAGTAGGTATGTAGTATATGGGCATGTTGGGTTGGATTAAGAGTTCAAATCCTAGATTTGGAGTGGAGTGGGAGGGCCTGGGCTCAGATCCCCACTCCCCTGTGTGGTGATGGGCAATTTTTGGCCCTCTCTGAACCTGCATTTCCCTATCATGTTAAATGAGGGGTTTCAACTCCTTTATCAGGTCCTGGAGAGCAGGAGTTGTTACCCAGCACAGCGCCTGGCACTGAGGAGGAGCTTAATAAGTGATTAGTTGGCACCTGAAGGCCCTTCCAGCTCCAAATCCATGATCTTTCTATTTGAAAAGAGCCTGCAGTGAGATTGGTTTTGGGATGTGATATTTCAGGATAGTGTGAAGGGGACTGGGTATCAGTGTCCTAGAATGTGTATTGTTTATTGGTGTGTATTGAGGTGCCTCAAGGTCCTGTAAGTGTATGGGGGCGGAAGAGCACAGGTATATATTTGTATACGATCAGTTTTGGGGTGGGGAGGAGAAGCTCTTTCTGCTTCTTGGCATGTGTATAGTAGATTGAACTGGGAAAACAGTGTGTGGGGGAGGGAGAATGTGGGGGAGGTAATCCAGCCCGGCCAGGCCTGGAGCAGGCAAGAAAGGCCCAGCCCAGTCCCGGGAGCCATGTGGAGTAGGAGAGCAGAGAGGTCAGGCTGAGCTGGGACCACAGTGCCCTGCTGGCTGGGGTTTTCATTGCTCCCCAGGAGGGGAATTCCAGCCCTGACTTCCTGTATTGGCTGTGTTGCAAACTGTGTCCCTGCCCTGCCTGACTACAACCCCCCTCCACCCCCCACCCCTCTAGCGCCCCCACCATATGCAAATCAGGTGGAAATTAACCTCTCATTTCCTTCTAAGGGAATTTTCTTAGCCTGTTGCCAAATCAGATTACCTGGGGAGGGCTTCTTCTTTCCCTTCCCAGGGGACTCTGGGAAAGCCTATCTGGCCATAACCCTCCTCTCTCCCTCCACCCCTCATTCCTTCTCAAGCTTAGGGGCAAGCTACTTTAATTAGAAAGCTTTTATTAAACATTAAAAGTTTAGAATTAGGCCACCCTTTCCAAGAAGAAAGGCACATGTTCTCTAGAACACAGATTGTCAGAGCTAGAAGGGGCATGTTTTGATTCAGCTGGCATTTTTCAACCACCTACTATGTGCCAGGTCCTGAGCTAGACCTTAGAGATTGAGCTAGAGATCTCACCAGTGACTTCTTGCCCAGGGAACAAATAGGTGAGGTTAACTCCCTCCCTAGTGCCAGTCAGCAGTTCCCTGCAACTCACAGCCTGATGAGAGTCACCCAGGGCATGAAGAAGTTAGCACCTTCATCGTCCTGGTCAGAGCTAGCATGTGTCATGATGGCCTTGAATGCAGTGAGGTGTCTCTTGGCTTCCAGGCCAGCTCTAACCGTTGTGCCATACTAGGCCCTGAGGACACAAGGACAAAAAGAAGTAGCTTCCATTATGGGGTAGTGGGAAGTTGAGCCTTTAGGTTAGGGACCTTCAAAGGTGATGTTGAGGCTGGCCTTTCCTTCTCACTGAATTGCCCCCCCCACAAAAGCTGTGTTGGATGTTTTTGTCTTACTTCTCAGGATTTTGCACTAAGACTGACTCTTTAGAAAGGAGACTGAGCGGAGGATTCTTTTGGGTTCTGACTGTCTGAGGGGGAACAAAGGAACAAGTAGGCAGGGGCCCTAGGAAGAATATGGCCTTGAGAAATAAAATAGAAGGGAGTTTTTGAGACCCTGAGAGAAGAGGGAGTCTCAGGTTCATTCAGAGTCTCCATTGGGAACCTTCCTAATGAGCCTTGGCAGGGGAGGATGGAGGGAATTGGGGGATGCCCTAGTCTTTACTGTCTCCCTCCCTTCTCCTTCCTCCTGAGGTCTCCCAAGGCTAGACTGACCCTTGTGGGGAGAGTGAGCTGGGCTCAGGAATCTTCCTAGAACAAGCAGGCCCTGGTTTTGTAGCTAGAGCCATAGGCCTTATCTGTGAGGGAGGCACAAGCTAAGACCTAGTGCTCACCATCTGAGCAGGAAGGCTGTGTGTGTGTGTGTGTGTGTGTGTGTGTGTGTGTGTGTGTGTGTGTGTCTGTTGGCACGTGTCTGTCCCCACACCCAAATAGGGCCTTTCTGACGTGTTTATACATGTGGGTAAAGAGCCCGGAGTAAGCTGGGTGTTATGCCTCTGAGCTGAGGAGGCCAGCAGCTGTTTGAGATTCCCCAGGGACAAGTGAATGGGATTGCTACCATAATGTGTCTCATCCCACCCCTAACCCCAAACACACATGGCATCAGGAAGTAGAGAGATGAAGGGTATGTTACACCTAGGCCAACCAGCCAGCTTCTTCCAGGAAACTTCCTGTGACTAATCTCACTAAACCGAGGGGTGGGTGAGTGTGTGTTTGTGTGCACACGTGCTGGCCCACGTTTGTGTTCATTCTCTCAACCAAATGAATGCCAACCTTACTGTCAGAAATTCCTGAGTTCAAGGTCTTAATCTTTTTTTAATTTATTTTTTGTTATTTAATATTTTTAGTTTTCAACATTGATTTCCACAAGATTTTGAGTTACACATATTCTCCTCATTTCTACCCCCCACACACAAGATGGCATATATTCTGATTGCCCCTTGCCCCAGTCTGCCCTCCCTTCTGTCACCCCACTCCCCTCCCAATCCCATTTCCCCTTATTTTCTTGTAGGGCAAGATAGTTTTCTATACCCCATGGCCTGTACATCTTATTTTCCAGTTGCAAGTAAAAACAACTTTTTTTGAACACTTGTTTTTAGATCTTTGAGTTCTAAATTCTCTCCCTTCTTCC
This sequence comes from Phalanger gymnotis, assembly GCA_028646595.1. Lineage (NCBI taxonomy): Eukaryota > Metazoa > Chordata > Mammalia > Diprotodontia > Phalangeridae > Phalanger > Phalanger gymnotis. The sequence goes on from CM053622.1 coordinate 754,357,500, forward strand.
CTTTCCACCCACCCTCCTTGAGAAGGCAAGCAATTCAACATAGGCCATACACATAGCATTATGCAAAACACTTCCATAATAGTCATGTTGTGAAAGATTAACTATATTTCCCTCCATCCTGTCCTGTCTGCCTTTATTCAGTTTTCTCCCTTGACCCCATCACTTTTCAAAAGTGTTTGCTTTTGACTACCTCCTCCCCCAGTCTGCCCTCCCTTCTGTTATTTCCCCCCCCCCATTCCCTTCTGCCCTACTTTCCTGTAGGATAAGATGCACAATTGAGTGTGTATGTTATTCCCTCCTAAATCAAATTGGATGAGAGCAAGATTCACTCATTCCCCCTCACTTGCCCCCTCTTCCCTTCCATTATAACTGCTTTTTCTTGCAAGGCCTTACTCTTAACACATTATAGCAATGGGTGATTATGGGCAAATCATATAACCTCTCTGCCTGCAGGCAACTCTCTAAAAATCTAATCAAGTCAATAAGCATTTATATGGGCCTACTATGTGCCAGCCACTCTGTTCAGCCATGGAGATAGAAACAAAGGCAAGCCATCCCTACCCTCCAAGAGAGCAGTCTAATAGAAGAGATAATATGCAAACATCTATGTGTAGACCAGATATAGACAAGATAAATCCGAGCTAGTCAGCAAAGGGAAGGTACTAGAATTAAGGAGGATCTTGCAGAAGGTGGGATTTTAGCTGAGGCGTAAATGAAACCAGGATTCAGACATGAGGACGGAGAAATTAAGACCAAGGAGCATCAATCCTGAATCAGTAGAGGGAGTTTTGAAATCACTGGGGGAAAAAAAAAAGTCCAGGATGGGACGGGGAGGTGGGGACTGCCTTCTGTTTCCTCTACATCCGTTGCCCACAATCCCAGTTCTAGACCTGGCTAGAGGCTCAGTGAACATCGCCCACCATGGTACTTCCATTCTGACTTCTCCAGGGTTCAGTGCTCTTCCTCTCCAGCTTCCTAGAAATGAGGCTAAGGAAGGCAATACTATATGAAGGCAGGAGTCCTGGGCTAAAAGTTAGATCTCTGAACCAGTCCCAGCCCTGCGGGCGACCTTGAACAAATCACAGGGCTCGACTTCCTCCTTTACTAAAAGAGGGGGATTTGACTAACTAGCTGGCTGATCTCTTGGTAGCTGGTCCCTTGCCGGCTGGCTGGGATTACAACGCCCAAGAGGAGGTGTTCTAATAATAATATAAGAATAAGCCGAGAACACAGAGCCGAGAAGAGGAAACCTATTCTCGCCCAGGGAGGAGGGTTTCCAGTGGAGAGGAGATGGAGCTGGCCCGGTGCTCTGCTGGCCCCACAATTCACCTGGAGCTCAAAGAAGAGTCTGATGGGGTCAGAGTTCTTGGAAGGGACCTTGGAGGTCCAGGGCTTCATTTTCAAGGAGGAAATTCAAGTATAAGGGAGACCCAGGCTCTCCCAGCTAGCAATGAATGAGTCGCTCTCCTGGCCTTCTTCCTGGTATCTTTTGGTATCTTTTCTGGACACCTTCCCTAGAAGCTTCCTTGTGCCCTAACTGGGGGCTCTCTACCCCTCCCCCCAGCTGCTTTCTGGGTTCATTTTGGCTTGGTTGGGAGGAAAGTGGGCAGGCGGACAGAGGCCCTAGAAATGGGAACATCCCCGACAGGATGTGGTTTTCAGCGGCACTGCCTTCTTTACGTAAGATTAGTCTGTCTGATTTTGCCAGATGTATGAGTTTTCAATTCTCATTTAGGGTGGAGGGGGAGTGTTAGGGAGGGAGGAGTAGGCAGTAGGAGAGAGGCCAGTGGGGCTAGGGAGTTGGCAGCCTGGACCTCCCACCTCGAGTCATCAGGGCCCTTGATTGCTTGGAAACCCTCTGCCACCTTGAGTTAATGTGCAGCCAGACCTGGTTACATGGCAACCATAGGGTACTGAATTGAAAGGGAGAACAGAAGGTGGTTTACCAGCCCCTTGTCTCTCCCGATTGCCCTCCTCGTCATACTTGGACTAAGGGGAAAAGGCTCTATTTAGCCACAGTGGCACTGTTTTTCCACTGAGAGTGGGGGAAATGATCATTACCTGCCTCCCCCCTCCCCCCCCCCCGCCCCACCAAGTTATAGACTAGGAGACTGAGGCTCAGACAGTACTGAGGAGAAGCCAGATGTCTGGTTATCTCATTCCAGACCTACATTAGGTACTGCCTTCTTCCCTAAACCTCCAGTCTAGGGGAGTTTATTTAGAGCAGGGGTTCTTAAGCCTGTGTCCTGGACCCACTGGCTCCAGCCTACAGACCCTTGTTCAGAATATTGTATTTAAATACATAAAATAAAATGCATAGGGTTATAAAGGAAACTGATTATAATGAATATATATTTTTTAAATCCATGGCCCCAGGTGAAGAACACCTGATTTAGAGAGTGACAGCTACGCTAGTCAATTAGCAAGCATTTCTTAAACTCCTTCCATGTTCCAGGTACTACGCCAGATGCTGGGGGTATAGATCCAAAGAATGAAAAAATTCCGTCTCACAGGGAGCTGAGAATCTAACAAGGAAACGAGTACATACACTGTACAAGTATGTGCAGACACACAAATATAAAGAGCATACAAGGAAAATAGATACAAGTGACTAGGAAGAACAGGAAGGAGATTTCACTCTTCTGGCGTGGTCACTGGGGTCAGTTGACTGGGTGGAAAAAGGATTCCAAAGGTAGATTTCTTCAATGCCCAAATCCCTTTCTACTACTTCCTACCTGTGTGACCTTATGACACACGTCACTTAGTCTGTCTCTGGTCCTCAGTTTCTTCATTTCTAAAATGAAGGAGTTAAATTAATTTGTCATGGATAGAGTGCTGGACTTTGAATCCAGAAGAACTTGGATTCAGATCCTGCCTTAAATACTTATTACTTGTATGGCCTTGAGCAGGTTACTTCCGTGGGCTTCAGTTTCCTCATCTATAACCTGGGAGGGGGACTAGGTGATTTCTGAGGTCTTTTTCATCCCTGGAGCTATGATCCTATAATTCTAAGACCTCCTCCAATTCTTCATCCTGTCTTCTCTGGCCAGAGATCATGCTGGGGAGTCTTCTCATTTTGTCAAGCTGGTTCTCAGACAGCCCATGCACTCAAATCCTTTTCAGCCTAGCTATGGTAGGTTCTCTGGAGATTGCCTTTGGCCAGCAGAGTCTTCCTAGAGCCCAGGTTCTGTTGGGGCAGTGGAAGAAGATTTTCATTGGAGAGTTGAAGGAAATGACAAAAGTATTATTCCCCACCCCTTCTTGATCCCAGGGCCTTCCCTCTGTTACTTATTTCCTGTTTATCCTGTACATATTTGTTGGCATGCTGTCTCTATTAGATTACAAACTCCTTGAGGGCAGGGACTGTCTTTTGCCTCTTTTCATATCCCTGTCCCTTAGCACTGCACCTGGCATGGAGCAGGCACTTAATGAATGTTTATTGAATTGAATTTTCATACTGAAAGGCCAAATGATCTCTGCCCTCAGCAGGGATATTTGAGTAGCTGCTGGTTTCCTACTAGCCATCCCCAGACCCACCTAGGTCTAGCTCCTCTTAGTCTTATTGTAATAGCTGGGGGTTAAGGGTTTGAGTGTGGAGTTTATTTAAATTTGAAATGATCTTGATCCTTTTTGAGGCCTTCCAGGAGTGGCTTACTCATTCCCAGAGCTTTGACCTTCATTTCCATCTTGAGATGGGAATTGGGAAAGGAGGATTTAAATCATAGACCTTTGAATTAATAGCTTCAGAGTTGTAAAGGACTTTAAAGACACACAAAAATATACATACTTTGCTTTACAGATGGGGAAACTGAAACCCTAGAGAGGAAAAAAAAAATCCTTGCCTATGTTCACACCAGTCACAAAACCCAGATCTCTTGACTCCCAGTTGTAGAATTCTAGAATTTCATTGAATGACTGCATCGTTTTTATAGTAGGAAAGGATCTGAGGAACCCTTTAGTCCAGTCCCTTCTTTTTATAGATGAGGAAATTGAGGCCCAGAGAGGAGGGAAAGAACTTGCCTCATCTCACATATGGCAGATTCACATAGGAATCAGGGCAAGAGATCCTGCCTCCTTGGCTAGTGCACCTCCTTGGAAATACATTGTTTGGAGATAGGTAAGGTCCTAGAATGATAATAGTAACAACTGTATTTGTGTAGGGCTTTAAGGTTTACAAAGTGCTTTACAAATCTTATCTCGTTTGATCTTCGCAACACCCCTAGGGAGTAGGTGCTATTATTATCCCTATTTTGTGTATCAGAAAATTGTGGCTGACAGAGGTTAAGTGACTTGGACGAGGTCATGCAGCTAGTAAACGTCTGAGACCAAACTTGAACTGAAGTCTTTCTGACTCCAAGTCTCATCTGCTTATCTCATGTAGATGATGTAGCTACAGTTATAGGTATAGAGTCATAACATTGTTGATTTTCAGAGCTGAAATGTGGTACCTTCAAGATTATGCATTTCATACAAAAGGAAAATGAGGCCCAAAGGGAAGTGATTTGCCCCTAAGTCAATAGGATATTAGGTAGCAAAGCTGGGTTTAAAACTCCCAAGTCTCTGACTCTTTCCTCTACTCTGCCACACCACCCCAGGTAGGCACAGAAACCAAAAATCTCCACATTCCTTCCCCCAGCCTCAGCTGATGTTGCGAAGTGTGTCTGACCCCACGGGGAGTAGGAGCTGCCAGATTCCTGGGTGTTTCCTCACTTTGGAGGGGGGAAGAGGGCAAAAGGGGAATTCCCTGCTGGTAGCGCTATAGGAAACTGGGCTGGAACGTGAGAGCCAGAAGCCTAAGGGAGTTACCTGTTAGTATCCGATTCTTCTCATTCCTTGGATAAAGAAATTCAGGTCTCAGGAGGCCATGCAGCAACTGTGCCAAGCCAAGCCTCTCTCCCTTCCTCTCTGGCCTGATAAAAACTGAACTCTCTGTGCCACGTGTCTCTTGTTTTCTTCTCCCTCTTCTCTATGGATTTACCCTGTGATTTCCACCCACCTTCTAGCCATGGAAATAAGGAGGTTTTCTCATGTCGGGGCATCTTGCTAGCTGTGAACTGGTTCCTGGAGCGCGGCCACTCAGATATTACAGTTTTTGTACCACTGTGGAGGAAAGAGCAGCCACGTGCCGATGTGCCTATCACAGGTAAGGGGAGACATGAAGAGCCCAGGCCTCCAGGAGTGGGGAGGGAAGTGTGGGGCAAGCCAGAGTCTTGGAAGAGAATGTCCACTTCCCCACCTCTCCATCCCCTGCTCAAGCAGGGATTCAGAAAAATAGAGGTCAGACAGTAGTTTCACATTCCTCCCCTCTCCCTGCTGGATGGACATAGGTCTCTCTCTCTTGAGGGCTGATGAAAGTCATTGCATCTGCCTTTCTGTCTCTTGGCAAGAAACCCTGCCTTCCAGCCCATGTTTCTCTTGCAAGAGGTTGAAGACCCCACGTTTCTGTGGGAAAGGAGCCCCTTGGGAACTTTCAGAGTCTCAAGGTCCCTAAGGTGGAGTCGTGGGTTGCTACATGGGAGCAAGGGAAGTAAGGATGTGCTGCTGCTGCTGCTGCCAGTGGCCACCACCAGCACTGTCCAGTACTGACCAAGTCAAGGTCAAGGTTGAGGTTGTAGTTCTCAGTGGTGATTAAGTGGATCCCATTTCTAAGACTTCTGAAGGTTTACAAAATGTTTCCCTCGTGCCAGGCCCATGAGGTCAGCAATGAAGGCACCCCATTTTACAGATGAGAACCCAGCCCCCCCTAGAGTCACATGGCCCATATAAGAGGAGAAACCAGGACTCCCAACTCACACCAGTTGGCAGGTTGAGGACCTTAGCCACGGGAACTCTCTTGGCTGGGATAGACTCAGTGCCGCCATACAGAGCGCCACATTCAAAGACAAATGTGTTTTGCTGAGCCAAGAACCCCAAGAGGGTGCGTAATTCCTTTTTTTTCCCCTCAAAAATAAAAAGCGTCTTTGTAAATCCATTTGAATTACAACCTCATTGTTTTCTAAAGCCATCGGTTCAGAATGAAACTAGCAGGTCCTGATCCACTTTGCACTGGGCAGTGTCTGAGTCAGCTCAGGTCCCCAGCAGATAGAATCTCATAGATTTGAAGCTGGAAGGAATTCTGAGCTCACCTGGTCCACTCACTCCTGAATCCCTGAGGCGGAAGAGGTAGCCAGGGCCAGGCAGTCCCAGGTTGTCTACCATTGGCTTCCTGCATCCTCTCTGCAGATCAGCACATTCTTCGTGAGCTGGAGAAGAAGAAGATCTTGGTATTCACGCCATCCCGGCGTGTGGGGGGTAAGCGGGTCGTGTGCTATGACGACCGCTTCATAGTGAAGCTTGCGTTCGATTCTGATGGCATCATAGTCTCCAATGATACCTACAGGGACTTGCAGTGTGAGCGGTTGGAATGGAAGAGGTTCATTGAGGAGAGGCTGCTTATGTACTCTTTCGTCAATGATAAGTACGTCCCTGTCCTCTTCCCGGCCCGCATGTGGGGCAGTGAGGGAGGGTCTCTGGGGGTTCAATGTAATTAAAACATTGATTAAACCCATACCCTGTGCTAGCCTCTGTACTAGGAATTGGGGACGTGAAGACGAAAATGAAGGAGGTTGGCCTAAAAGAACTTGCCTGCTACTTGCAGGAATGTAACATAGACACACAAAAATAACAAAGTATACAAATGGCTACAAAGTAATCTCAGAAACAAGAGAAAGGATCACAGAAAGACATCCTGTAGGAGATGGGCCTTGAGATCTGCTTTGGTGAAAGCCAGGGGTTATCCTGATTAGCCGGGGGCATTCCGCTTGAACAAAGGCAGGCTCCCCCTTGCTCCTCACTGGGTGCCTGTACTGAGTGGACACCAAGGCAGGGCAGGCTTGTAGGTCTGTGCAGGAGTGCCTATCAGTTTATCAGACCAGCTGGGGTTATTGAGCGAAGACCAGGCAGGATGAGGCAAAAAGGTTCAGAGAGCCCTGGTCTGCTAGGTCCCAATGTACACCTCCACATCCCCACACACAGGGGTCTCCTAACATTCCACCTTGGTCGTCTTTGACACACTCGGGGATGAGGATGAGCAGGCTATGAATCTGCAGGCTCAGTGTCTGCAGTTCAAGCCATATCTTCTTGCCTAAATTGGGGATGTCACCGGAGGATCTGAATTTCCAGAGCACTGGCCCCTGGGCTTGGATCTTTTCAGGGCTCTTCTCCTTGGGGAACTTCTAGACCTGAAGCAGAAGCCAGGGGCCTGACTTCCAACCCCAGGAAACCAGGAACTGAGGGGAACCTTCATGTCTGACCAGTGCCTGAGGTTTTCTCTTGCTTTTGACAGGTTCATGCCACCTGATGACCCCCTTGGCCGACATGGGCCCAGCCTGGATAACTTCCTCCGGAAGAAACCTCTCATGCTTGAGCACAAGAAACAACCTTGCCCCTATGGTAAGACTGGCCCTGAACACCTCATTCCCTCACCCCTGCCTCTCCCGTAACCCCATCTCCCAGGAACCTCTATGGACACAACTGACTCCCAAGTGTCCATTACTGGAAAAGCCCCAGATAGGCGGTCAGGGGGCCTTAGGCCTTAGCTCTGGGAGTTTGGGTGAGTCCAGGCCACATTCTGGCCTTTAGCTTCCACCCCTCTAAAATGCTGGACTACATGGCCTTACTTATGCTCTGTTCCTAGGGAAGTCAGTGTAAACACCCTCTGCTCTATTTTCTCCTCTTTAAATGGGGATGTGGTATTTGTATGATTGGGATGAAAGTGTTGGAGCAGTGAAAGCTATTATTATTTTCTTCCCTCTTCCCCTGAGCCTCCCTTCTCCCTTGCCTGGCTCACTCCCACAAGTCTCTCCACAGGGAAGAAGTGTACATATGGGATCAAATGTCGGTTCTACCACCCAGAGAGGCCAAGCCAGCCCCAGCGCTCAGTGGCAGATGAACTTCGAGCCAATGCCCGACTCTCCCCACCCCGGGCACCTGCGAAAGACAAGAAATGTCGCCAGCCCTCACCCACATCCACTCCAGCCCCTGGGTCCCTGCCTGTCAAGGATGATCGGGACTACTGGTTGCCAGAGAAGAAGTTCCCAGGGCCCCAGCAGGCTTCTGGAGGCAGTGGGGATGGGCAGACTAAGGCCTACACCCAAGGCAGGAGCCTGCCAAGCATGAGTAGTGGCTTTGGCCCAGCAGACTGGCCTCCCCCTCCCCTAGACTCCCTCTCTTGCCTCTCCCAAGATTGCCTAGACTCAGGCATTGGCTCCTTGGAAAGTCAAATGTCAGACCTCTGGGGCAGTCGAGGGAATGGCAGCAGCCACGGGGAGTCTGGGGAGCCTCCCAGGACTGGGAGCAGTGGTGGCAACCAACAGAGGTGCACCTTCCTAGGCCAAGGTCACCTCCTGACCTATGGCCCTGAGCACCCCCCTGGCCCTTCATCCCTCTCCTTCTCGGGCTATGGGCGCCCTGTGGGCACCGGGCAGTTCAGCATCCCAGCAGAGTATCCTCCGCCTCTGGGGTATGCACCACGAGAGTACTGGTCAGAGCCATACCAAATGCCCCCACCCACTGCAGCTAGGGTTGCCCCGGCCCTTCGGGATCCCCATCTTCTTAGTGCTCCAGCAGCCTATGGCGCTGAAGCTGCGACATGGGGAGCTGGGACAGATAGCTTCACCAAGGAGCGGGCCAGCTTACGTGTGAAGCTCTGTGGCATCTTTCCCCCACATCTGGTAGAGGCTGTGATGAGACGCTTCCCGCAGCTCCTGGACCCCCAGCAGCTGGCAGCTGAAATCCTCAGCTACAAATCTCAGAATCCAAGTGGGTGAGCCACAGAGAGTTCCCACTGCTATTCACAGCCCCTCAGGGTGTGGACGTGGGTATGGGCATGGGCTGGGGGCTGCCTCGGTCTCCCATGGAACCTAGCCTAACTATGACAATGCCCGCGGCGTGTCCCTGGAGTTACTGGGGCACTACATGGACCAAGCTAGTTTTTAACAACTCTCCTTATCTTGGCACAGGAACCCTGTGGGTTCCTGAGCATCTGCCTGAGGAAGAATCTTACAAGAAAGGGATCCCAGAAACCAAAGAAATACTGTAACGATTGATTCTGGTCATGGACTAACGAAGACACTCTTTATCTGACTCAAGCCTCTGTCTTCCTCACGTCTCTGCTCTGTATGTCTTTTTGTCCCCTCCTTCTGTTCTCTTGGTCTTTCCTCTGACTTTGTGCTTTGTCTCATTGTCTTAACTCTCTTCCATTTCTCTGTTTCTGTCTCTCTTCTACCTGCTCTGGGTCTCTCATCTCTCTCGTCTGACTCTCTGCTCTTGATCTCAGTCTCCGTTCAAGACCAGAAGCGATTGCCCTGTTGGTACACATTGTATCAGAGTTTAATGATGAGACAATAATGTCTGTCCTGTGGCTGATGCCCCAAGCCCTCTTTCTTCTCGAGGACAGGAAGGAGGGGAGGAGAAGCCAGGAAGGGGAGGAGTCTGTTCCCCTCTTCAGCATCTCCAGCTCCCTCCCTCCAGGCTCTGTCCTTAGGATAACAGCCTCTCACTGGCTGGTTCGGCACCGTGTGCCCTCCGAGGCCCTGGCCAGGGCCCCCCAACCATGTACGCCAATGATGCCCCAGGGCCGGCGAGGTTTCACGTTAGTAGTTAAGAAGATGGTTTTTAAGAATCTCTCTCTCCTTGTACCCGCTGTGGCTACCGTGTCTGCTTTATAGTTTCCCTCTCTTGGGTGTATTTTTTCTTCTCCCAGACCCCTGAGAACCTGAGGCAGGGACAGCAGAGACTTGTACCCCCAGTAGGACTATGCCCAGAGGATATCAGTGCTAGGCTCAGATATCTTTAATCTTTGTTGAGGGGCAGCCCTGCCTGTCCAGGGGATATGGGGGAGATGTGGGTTTATGGAAAGGTATGTTTAGATAGGAAGTGGTTGCTTCTTGCTGTATTACTAATAAAATTTTGGTTTTAGATTAGTTTTGTGTGTGTGTGTGTGGTATTTCTCTTTGGATTTTATTTCATGGTTTTGGTTGGAGTGCAATTAGTAAATTAGGTATGTCTCCAGAAGATAGAGCTAACAGCAAATATGGGAACTTACAGGAAGGTTACTTTGGGCTTGGTTCCCAGAGCTTTCCAGACTTCGGACCTGCTCCTCAATAGAATGGGCTGCCTTGGGAGTTAATGAGCTCTCCAGAAGTTAGATCGAAAGATGCCATCCCCTGGGAAAAAAAGCTGGTCTAGGTACCCTCCAAGGGTCCTTCCAACTTGGATCCTGCTACCAGGCCTGGGGTGTATTCTAACCTCTGGAATGAAACCCGACACCCTTTCTGCTCCAGATTTCCAGCATTTGGAGCTACCTGGAAGCCCAGGCCTGGGTTCCACTTCTTCACACACACACACAGAGCCCTTGTTGGGGTTTCCCCCATACACACATGCTGACGGCAATGGTCCCCTTCAGAGGAAGGAGTGGGGGGAGGGGAAAGGCCTGCCTGTTCCTCTTTCCAGTCTTGCTGGTTGGTTTGCTGGTAGGGCCTGACTGCACTAATGACCTCTGTGAGAAAACACCAAAGCTTCTTTGGAAAGAGCTAAGAGGAGCCCCAAAGTCCAGAAGACTGGTTTCTTTGGTACTCAGAATTCTTTCTTTTCCCCTTTTGGAGGGGAGAAGGCAGGGCAATTGGGGTTAAGTGACTTGCCCAAGGCCACACAGCTAGTAAATGTGTCAAGTGTCTGAGGCTGCATTTGAACTGAGGTCCTCCTAACTTGGAGGCCAGTCCTCTATTCGTTGCGCCACCTAGCTGCCCCAGTCCTCAAGGTTCTTAAAGATCATTTAGACCAAGCCTCTAATTTGACGGCGACATGCCGTCAGGGATCCCTGCTATTGACACCACAGTCCTAGGTCATGCAGCTGCCAGAATGATGCACCCGTGCCTGACCATATTTCTCTTTCCTACTCGAAAAATCATTAATGGCAACAGGATGAAATGTCGCTTATTATGTAACCTGGCATTGCCTTCTGGGATTTGGTTCTAACCTTGTTTCGCTCTTCGTCTCTTTCGTGAACTCTTCTTTTCATCCATACTGGTCCACAAACTGATCCCCAATCTCCAAGCTCTTTCAACTCCATCCATTCATGCAGGACTTTTCTCATGCCAACAACACACTCTGCTCTGGAATAATGACAAGGACATACGACTTAGAGTCAGAGGTCCTGTGTTGGAATTCTACGCTAGTGACCTGGCTGGCTTTGGGCAAATCCCATCCCTCCTTGGCCCCAGTTTTCTTATCTGGAAAAAGAAGGAGGCTAGTTAGAAGATCTAGTAACATGCTTTTCTTTCCATTCATTTATCTCGAAGGTTTAAATCTGCGAAGCTTGGCCACTGGGTTTCTCTGCCTTTGAGACTGCTCAGGTACAGCCTTCCCTAGTTCCCCCACCCCCAGCACAGTGCCTGGCACATAGGAGGTATTTAATAAATGCTGTCGATTGATTGTTGACAGGAAAGAACAGTAGGAGATAGTACTTGAGCTGGAGGGATTTTTTAAAAATTCCTTTATTAAGAATTTAACAAACACCCAAAAAATGAGCACTTCTAGATGAAAGTAGAACAGAAAATTAGAATTCTACCTAAAATTATGGGTCTCCACTGAAGTTCACCTTGCTTTTCTTTTTAAAATATATAACATAAATAACATAAATTCAACTCTTCTTTCTTTGCTTTCTTGTCATCCTACTCCTAGCACATCACCCTTGACCCAGTCACCAAAGTTCAGGAAAGAGAGGAAAAGAATAACAAAGCCCTTGTAACATATAGACATCAAGCAAATAAATTCCCACCCTGACCTGCTCCAAAAATGTGTGTCTTTATCATACAGCTTGAATCCCTCATCTCTGTCAGGAGGTATCCCCTGAAATCCTCCTTGGTCATTATCTTGATTGGATTTTTAAAGTCTTTCTATGTTGTTTTTCTTTATAATTCATTATAGTATCAGTTCTGGTTCTATTCACTTTGTATCAGTTCATACAAGTCTTTGTGGCTTTATCTGAAATAATCTCTTTTATAATTTCTCACAGCACAATAGTATTCCATTAGTACATATATGTTAATTCAGCCATTCCCCAATTGAAGGGCACCCCTTACATTTTCAGTTCTTTCCTATAACAAAAAGAGTTCCTATAAGTATTTTTGTACAGAGAGGTCATTTCCCCGTTGCTTGGATGTCTTGGGGAAGCATAAGATGCAGGAGAGGTATAGCTTGGTCAAAGGTGATGCATGATGTTTAAATAGAGTCAGTAGGGGAGCCAGGACTTCCAGTTCCAGGTTATTTCGTCTACTTCATCCTTACTATAGTTTGGGTCCCATGGTGTTCTGACTTTCCCTCTTTTGATCTGAGCTGGACTGGAGACTCTGAGTTGGTGGTTTGAAGGGTAGGGAGAGTAGCTGAGTCAATGTGGGCTGTCCTGCCACCACCCCCAGAAGATGCTGAGTTTGGGAAGTCTTGGGAGAGGCTCCCATCTGGGAAAATCAGGGCCTCCACCCCCACTAGGTGCCACCTCTTGGGGGGAAAGGTTAGTGAGCAATTGTCCACCCAGGTATCTTGGAACAGAGTAATGGCTACTGGCACCTTTGGCTCGGCTCAGCCCGTAGGACTAAGACTCTCTTCCTCCTGGGAAACAAAAAAGGGGGAAATTCCCTCCTGGGGCTGCCTTTCAAGCCTGCGCCGGGGGTCTCTTAACTCCTCAACGGAGGTAAGACCTCCAGTCCTAGTGCAGGCTAGGCAGGGCGGAGCCGCACCCACTTCCAGGAAAAGCGGTGACTCAGTCCCAGGCCTGGCCCAAGCCTCTAATAGTAGCCAGGTGCTCTCTGACAAAGCGCACGTTTGGTCTCAGAGCTCAGAACCCCGCCCTAGGCTCCATGGCCCCACCCCCAGGCTATCTGGACACGCCCCCAGTCCATCCCCTGGAACTGCGCCGGGTGAGGAGGTGGGGGAGAACCCTAATATGGTGTCCCCTCCCCGCCCCCACAGGACTTGAATGGTATGGTGAGACTGCCCCGCTCTGCTTCCCGAGCCTGGGAGGAGGGCGACAAGGCGCCTTCAGGCTCCTTTCGTCATCATAGGTCAGGGGGTGTCCGGTTTAAACCTGGTACCTCCCACCTCATTTGCGTCTTTTTTGCATGTGTATTTCATTACATGTAAATTGCTCTCCTGAACTTGCTGGTTCCTCAGACACAGCCTTTGCTCTGTACCCCTGGCCCCAGCAGGACTCATATGCACCAGCTTGGACTGTCTATCTGTAGCTGTTTCTTGACTTAAGTTACAGGGTTTTAGGATTTAGAGTTGGAAAGGACTTGGCATCTCTTCTACTCCAAACCCTTCGATTTACAGAAGGGGAACTCAATCTCTCCCTCTTTCTCTCAGTCTCTCTTACTGTAACCCCTTGTGTCCCTGTCTCCTTCAGTTTCTTTCTCTCGGTTTATATCATTGTTTCTTATCTTCTTTCAGATTCTAGTCAAATCAGAGTAGAACCTGGGGGCCCAGAGGAATCGAAGTCCAGGTCCTTCCCTCCAGGCTCTGGGGCCTGCTGTGGGGCACACTGTTCTCTCAGACCACCCTTGTTAAGAGTTTGTGATCATCTCTTGCCTGGGCTGCTATGGGATATGTCTTGCCATTTGGACTCAAAATTGAGCTTTGCAATGTCCTGGGCCACAGCCAAGGAGACGATTGCTGGGTTTGAGAACGGACAAGGGAATCAGGACTTGCCAGGCAGGCTGAGTCAGCATGACATTTGCAGCCACTACTTTTTCCCAGTTTAGGATTCCTGGGTTCAGGGAAGCCTTTTTCCCTCCTCTCTCCCTTCACCCTGCCCATTTCCCAATCTGACTTCCAGGCAGGGCCCTTCAGAGGCAGTGACTTAGGGCTGAGAGTCAGACCATTTCATTTTGAGGAGCTAGTGTGGTACAAGAGAAAGAGATCTGGCACTAACGTCAGAAAAGACTTGGATACAAATCTTGGGTCTCTGATTTACAACATGTGGGACTTTGGGCTTGTCTAGTCATCTAACTTACCTTGAATTCTGGTTTCCTTAGCCTATAAAATGAAGTTGGACTAGACCACCCTCTTTCCTTTTCCAGCTCTAAATTTATGATCTGATGACATAGTGGGTGCTTAAGAAATGCTTTCAGTCATGACATGGCCTGTTTGGGTCAGGGTTTTTTGGTTGTTTTTTTTTTTTTTTAAGTTCATGGGGAGAAAGGCTCAGGAAAACAGTTAATTGGGCAGTGTCTGAACTGGGAATCATGACACTAGTTTTTTTCTGCCTCTGCTGGTAGGGGCTTCAGTTTCCACATCAGCAAAATAGAGACTGGTCTCTGAAAGGGTAAGTTAGTTCATGGGTAAGAAGTCAGTTCTTGGAAAAGAAGGCTCAGTGAGAGCATTCTGCTGGCTTCCAAGGACTTCTCTGTTCACTATGTCAATTCCTCATACTCTTGATAGTATTTTAGAATATAAAGAGTTGAGAGGGACTTTAAAGTCCCAGTCCCTCTTCGAATTTACAGATTAGGAAATAGGGCCAAAGTGGAGACAAGACTTTTCTCAAGGAAATGGGCAGTCTGGATTCAAAACCTGGTCTCTGGATTCCTAGGTCAGGAAAATTTCCCATTTGCAAAGGGGCCTTTCCAAAGCCTTCCTGGTTCCTGAAGATGAGAATCAACCAATAGGAAACAAGCAAGTATGCAAATCTTGAAGGAAAGGAAGGGGTGGGGAGTGGGAAGGGAGGGAAGAGGACCACAGCTGCTCGATTCCCTCCTGTTTGGAAATTATCCCAGGAGGCCTCAGTGGACGCCTTAGCCTGGGGCCTCCTCAGGGCCCTGCTTCCCAGAGTCTTCAGTTGTGGCTGCAGGCCTAGGCTAACCCTCTCACTAATCTTCCCTCATTGGGCAGCTGGTCCTTAGGAAATCTATGGCTTGCAGCATAAGGAGGCCACTCTAAGGCAAGTGGGCAATTTATCTCCCACTACCACCACTAAGGCAGGTAAATGGAGCAGTGGATAGAGTGCTGGGCCTGGAGTCACAAAGACTCATCTCTTCTGAGTTCAAATCTGGCCTCAGACGCTTACTATGAGACCCTGGGCTCTATTTGCTTCAGTTTCCTCATCTGTAAAATGAGCTGGAGAAGGAAATGGCAAACAACTCCAGCATCCCAGTATCTTTGCCAAGAAAATCCCAAAGATTAGATACCCCTGAACAACCAAATAGGACCACCAGCCTCCCCCCCACCCCACCCCCTGCCACCCTTCCTGCTTCCTTTAGGCCCTGCCCACCCATTGGTATTCTCTCTTCCACTTTTTCTCAAACTGGAGGGGGATTTGGGGGGAAGGATGGGCAGAGGCCACTCTTGCAGCTCTTCTAGGCTTAAACCAAGCACCCTGGAGCATGGCCAGTTTGGAGACCTTGAAACTATCATATGAAGTTGGGCCAAAAGAACTGGGCATGTGAAGTAAAAGTTTAGGGTGGGGGTGGAACAGGACCACAGTCTTAAATATTTGGAGTACTGTTATAGGGAAGTGGGATTTGATTTGTCCGCTTTCAACTCTATATGCAGAAAAACTTAAATGAGTTTTGGCCAACAATATAATGTGCTTCCTTGATAGGTGGTGAGCTCCTCATCACTGGTCTAAGTGATGGTAGTGGCTGGATGACTAGATGTCATAATATCAGTGAGCTGGGTCCAATGCTCATTCCATGTGATGCCCTGGAAAGAGATCTGGACTCCTGGGAGGACTTGTATGATCTGATGCAGAGCTAAGTGAGCAGAACAAGGAGAATTTATGCAATAAAAACTACATTGTAAAAGCAAGCAACTTTGAAAGTCTTAAGAACTCCATAATCAATGTAATCACCAACCAGGAATTTCAGATGACCAATGATGAAGCATGCTATCCACCTCCTAACAAAGAAGGGATGGACTCAGGGCGCAGGTGACCAATATAGTACATATTTTAAAATAATTTTATCTTTTTTTTTGTCAGCATGGAAGTGGTAGATAAAATAGATTTTGTTAAGTTCTTTAAAAATTAAACTTACAAAAAATTAAAGAGGGAAAGCTCTGGACTTAAGATCATAGACCTGGAAGTACCCTCAGAGGCCATCTACTCTATCCTACTCCTTTGAAAGATGAAGAAGCCCAGGGGGAGTTAAACAATCTACTCAGAGTCACCCAAATAGCAGCAGATTTGGGATTTAAATGCAGACTTTCTGACTCTTTCCATGGAGTCATGAGATCTGAGTTCAATCCCAGCCTCAGCCCTAGTTGTTCAAGCATGGGCAAATCCCTTTTTCCACTCTGAATGTTTCCCCAATTCTGAAATGAGCCTAAGATTTACATGCCCTATTGCACAGGTCTGTTATGAAGAAAGCACTTTGTAAACCCTAATAAAGCATTCTAGGCATATGAATTATTGTGTTTATGATCCCTAGCCTGGAAAAGGGCCGATCGATTCAAAGCTTTGGTCCTCTGGAGGCCTACGATGTTGCTGTTCCTTTTTCCAGGTGCCCCCATGAAGAATGGGGGCAGGACCATTCACTTATGGGAGCACTGCCTGCCCTCTACTGGTACCTACAGGTAACAGTTAACAACTCCAAACACCTCATCTTAAGCTGCTTTCCTGTACCACATAAAACCCAGTGGACAGGTAAATCTTGGCAGGGAGGAGGGCAGGATGATGGATTGTTCTTGTTGCACAGGGGCCATCTGTGTCCTTCAAGAAGAGATGGTCTCATATGACTACTGATAATGTAGCAATGTAATTCTTGTTTATATTTTCTTATGATAACCAGTACTATTCTCGTTTGTTTTTCCTGCAGTAGCACTCGGAAGCTGGCAGTCTTTGCTCTATAGTGTAACAGAAAAGAACATTAAAATCAAGAAATATGGATTCGAGTTCCATCTCTGCCTCTGATCTTGCTTAAATGTCTTATCCTCTTTGACACTCAGGATGGGGTGGGCTTTTGAGAACTCTAAGGTGTCCTCCAGCTCCCAGCTTCTAGGAGCCTGATCTTAGTTACACCCTCCATGCTTCAGACTCCTCCGACTATAAGACAGGATAACTGGTTCTTCCTATCACAAAGAGGTTCAAGAGAAAATCTGCGAGATCTCCTCATGCTATGGAGAGACCCTGAGCTCTGTGATAGCCAAACACAAACTCCAGCATGACCTGGTGAAAGACCGTTGACCCAAACCAGGCAAGCTACATTCTAAGAGGACCATCATGGGGCATGGATTTTCCAGTCTACTCAGGAAGATCTACTAAGGCAAGGAAGAGTTTAGGATCTGAGATGGAAGGAGCATCTGTACCTGCGATGATTTTTAAAATAGTAATCTTTGTCAAATAGTTTTGGAAAGTCCTATACAAATTCAAATTCAAGGATTATCTGTCAGTAGCCACCAGTGATTTGTGAAACTCAAGTAGTAACTTCTGCAAAGCAACTGGAAAAAAAAAAAAGAGCTCTGGCTAATGAAGTTCTAACTTCACAAGCAGCACCTGAAAAGCAGTAATAGTAAGGACATGGGACAACTGAGGCAAAAAGAAGGTCCACCCTTATTTGACATCCTGTCTGGAAGGTGATGAAACTGGCATGGAGTGACACCTCGGTGGCCTGAGCAGTCCAAAGCTATGGAACTGAGCAATGGGAGCGTGTGACATGTGGGGAACAGAGGGAACGAGACGGAGAATGGGTTTAGCTTTGGATAAGTGAAAACCATCATCGATTTCACCAAAACAAACTGTAGAGAGTGAAAGAGAACCTTTATTCTACAGGAGCAGGATTATCAAAGTTAAAACACACACTACTTTGTTCCAAATGATGAAGAACATCACCTATAAAATCAAGACATCAATACGACTTACTCTGATAGCAAATGGAAGGAATGGCTGCTCCAATCCTTTCCTCTTATTTCCAGGGGTGTCTGCCACATACACACACACACACACCACTCACACACTCACACACCATTTCTAGGCACTGCAAATGGGATGACACCTCTTAGGGAGAAATAAGTGTTTACAAAAAAGACCAACCCTCCTCCCCTTCCCACCCAATGCAGGAAACCCCCTAAACTAAGGCATCACCAGAACAAAAGCCACACATAAGCAAGCTTCCTAAATGAGAATGGAATAAAGTGGTGATGGGGAGAAATCTGTAAATTAATGCAAATCCAATTACAGAACCTTTTAAAAGAGTTGGTATTACTTCTGAACCTAGTATCAAACTATTAACTACTTTCTTTACTGAGCTTAAGATATACCTGATTATTTGCATTAATCCACAAACTAAACATTCTTCCTGCCTTCTCATTGGCTTCATTTGCTTAGCAAACCCTTTCTTTTCAAAGACGTGACAAAAGCAAGCTTCAGTCAAGCCTCCAATACAATAAAAGTTCCTAAGAAGAGCACCGGACAGGGAACCAAGAGACCTGGGTTCTACCTCGGGATCTGCCACTCATTCTCTTTCTTCATGTGGTCAAAGAGGCAGCTGGCCCACTTGATTGCTAAAGGTCCTTTCCAGCTCTCACCTCTTGGATTCTGGGCTTGAAATAGGAATTGGAAATTTAGCTCTGTACAATATTGAAGAAAAAGCTTGCTAAGAAAATGGTGCAAAGACAATAAGAAGGTTGTTCATTATCGTAAGAGAAACGTTTCAAACACTCACACAGATAAAACTATACATCATTCTTTTTTGCTCATTAAAGTGGGTCCCAGAGGATCTCTACTTTAACACTTTAGTCTTGTGCCAGTGAAATACTTCAAAGTAATGAATTTGCCCTTCCAGATTGCCTAGTTCAGGTTAGCTACATGGCACCCCAACCCCCTTAGTACTAATGAGGTTTCACTATACAAATGATTTTCACCTACTCTTTAAAGCATTTATAAGATTCTCCAAGACCCATAGACCAGCTACCAGTCTGAATATCCTTGCCTAGCTCAGCTCCTTGAGAAAAGCCCCTTTGCTCGCCTGAGTTTACACATTGTGTCTAGACTAACACTTTTGCTGTAGGCTTAACTGCTTTCTTTTCCTGGTCACTGCTTGGAATCTTCAGTTTATAAGGGTGAAATTAATGCCATTCAGAAAAATGCACTGTTCTAACTTCCTATGACATATATATCTGAATTCTCTTCATGTTGAATCTCCCAAAACCCAAGGACCAAAGGCAAGTCCTGTATTACACAAGAATACACCATAAGGCATTAATGGGTAAAGATATTTTAATGACTGCCAAATGTCACCTCCCCCTATAAATAATGAAACAAAAAGTATACCAACAAAGTCCTTGGAAATGTTTTGCTTTGATGTCTCAAAATTACTACCATAGCCAGCTTACAGGGTGGGAAATGAGGTAAGAAGGAACAAATGTATTTTCCCAAGGCAAAGCTTGACATGAAGAAGAAAAGAAAGAATGGGGAGAGTTCCCCATCTCTATTTGGCATTTGAGAAATGGGGAGAAGGGAGCAAAATGGAAGGGGAGTTAGCAGCTGACTTCTACATAACACCCTACAGATTTCTAAGCACTTCTTATAAAGCAACTCACTGCTATCCATTTAGGACAATTGTCTCAACAAATCCACCAGAGTCCTTAAGTGAAACTCAAATTCCTCCAAGGAATCAGTACTACTAAAAAGAGATTTTCCATAGTTTGTGGTAGTACTTCTGAGTATGTTAACTTTTGGCCTTAACAACTACTGCCAAGAACAGAGGGAACCCCAGAGCATCCAGAAAACCAGGACAAAATTTGAATAGGTTTTGGGTAACCAATCTCCCAAATCACATCACACTAACAAATATTTATATGCAAGGCCCTGCTTGCTACGAGTTCCAGTTGCTCTCTCCAGGTTCTAGTGCATTCCCCAAGTTTTCCTTTGGGTCGATAATGACACTGGATAGGATTCCTTATTAAGGTTGGGCAATGGTCCTGTACTTCCTAGTTTAAACCAAAAATGACAAGTACTCCAAATGCAGTTCTTCCAAGTGTCTCAGGAGAAATCCTGTAATTCGAAAAACCTCTTTTATACTGCTGCAAACAACTCCAAGTCAGATCTAAGCAGCTGGCTTTATAATAATGCAGCAGTTCATATAGTAGGGGGTGGGTGGGGAGAGTGAATACTAAATATAAATATATATATGTATATTTTACATACACTGCCACTAAATCACTAACAAAGTCCAAATCATGAGCTAGGGATACAACCGGTTTGCTGTGTGCTAGGTTAAACATCACAGAAGCCAATGACTAATACATGAGAAGTAGTGCTGGCCTCTCCCCTGGACAAAGGGGCCAGTATGATAGAGGAGGAGACAGCTGCTGGGCTTTCCTTCAGGATACCTCTTCTTCCCAGCATCCTTCCTGGCACAAACATCTAACTGTTCCACTGGCAGCTCAGAGGCAGCCACTCTTGCTAACCAAACCAAAGCCTACCTAAGGAGGCAAAAGTCTGAGAGCACAGATGTAGTGCTGTTTGGGGAGGGGGTGTGGTTTGTTGATTTGATAAGATGCTGCATCCTCTCTTCAGGAACCTCATCCCATTAACAAAAAAAACTTCTGGATTTGTAGATTTATCAAGAATTTAGCAAATAAAACATTTTTTCCCAATGAAGACATGGACACAAGTAAGAGCTATCAATAAATGAATGAAACAAAATACCAACCCCAAAGTCTTATTCCTTTGAATAAACCCTAACATTTGCTTTAAGTCAAATCATCAAACTGCCAAGTTCCTTTAAACAGTTTTCAGTAGGTTATTCAGGCTCAGCAACCTGTTAGTCCTCCCCTCCTCCCAACTTAAAATGGAAGATAAGTCAGTTAATTAGTCTATAATAGCTTTCCCACTTTGTAAGTCATTTTTCTATGGAATTCCTGAATTCTTCCTTATGTCTTATGAAGGTACAGAGAGAAGCTTAGTAATGGATCTTTCTAGAATCGAGTAAACGCCAGTTGGAGGATTACAGACAAGATGAAAAGAGAGATGAGTGTCAAACACCTGATATTTTCTGTATGGTATGAAATGAGGAAAATAAAAATCAATGGGGAAAAAAATCTCAAATGCAAAAGTAAAGCATGAGAAGAGAGACTGAAGCCTGTGAAATTTTATTTTTTATACAAAATAATAAAAACTTATGCTTTAAAAGGATTTGAACTTATGTTTTTTAGCTATTACCATTTGCCTGTACATGAAAATTGCTTCCAATTCAGAAGATGAGAAAAAAATTAAATAACCCTCTACCTTCCCCCTGCAAAAAGACAAATAGGACAAGTCATCCATTTTATTTATGCTACTAGATTATTTGTGTTAGGATTATCAGCCTCTAAGCCAAGTAAAGATAATCAGATTCCAAAGAAAACAGCAGGAAGCCATAAGCTGTACAACTGTATCACAACAAACCCCTCAAAGAAAACAAGACAGTAACAACAAACGACACGTAAGGCAGAATAAGGAAATGCCTGATATTTACAGCCTCCATACAACAAAATACAACTGGGCGCTGGTTTCGGCATCAAAAAAACCCAAGACATCTCTCGATGGGTAGGTATCACAGAAGAATCTGATGCAGCCAGTCCTGGGAAGTACTCAATCCCAAGAATGGAGAACTGCAGAAAGTAGGCAACCTAGGACTGCACCGTGCCTTGGTCTTCCTGCAGTTCAGTTACTAAAAATGACACGAGGTAAATGGTCTGATGTGGTTTTACAGAAAGGCTTTTCTTTCACCCCTCTTTAGAACAAACTACTCCTCAATGCAGGCACTAGGTCTGGGAGTGCAGACATTAATGGCCACTCAGTGAAGGGGTGTTTCTCTTGGTGAAGTTGTATGAGGGCAGGGCTCTACAGCCTGTAAGCTTCTGTACTAATGGGTCTTCTAATAATCCTGTGGGGGAGAAAAGCAAAATTTCAAATTACTACCCTAAATGGAACTCAGAAGAACACAAGGATTTACTATTTTAGGTTTATAAAACAATTCTTTGTTATAGTACTCAAGTATAGAAAACTACACAGCTTAAGAGCCTATTTCCAAGCAATGTGCTGTCCTTGGCAACTTTTTGAGTCTATTTTTTCCCTCAGCAAAGGGGAGAGAAATCTACTAATCTATCCATCCTCACTCTCACAGCATCTACCCTAAGACCAACCATACCCAGGTACTGGGAAGCAACACCTAGTCAGGGGTAAGGGTGTCTCTAGAATGGACCAAAGCAAAGAGAAGAAGCCCCACATACACAGAAAGGACAAGCTTGTCCTTGGTAGCACCATGCACTCTAGTTGAGCTCCCCTGCCTTGGAAAGCCCAAGTACTGACTATTTATCACTGAATCAAAAGGGAATGATTTCAAGTAAAACTGTTTGAGAACTTATTTCTTCTTTTAAGATATAAAGCAAGAATACAATACTCTTAACAGCTAAAGGTGTGTCTGAGAAAACTGTTCTAGGCTCCAAAAGAAAACACAGACCAAGCAATAAGAATTTTGTTGCTTTGTCGTTTTTTTGCTCTAGGACATAGCTTTGAGTCAGCCAGCAAAGCTTGGCCAGTTCTCTCCAGTGACTTCAGAACACTGATACTTACGGCTCTTGGCTTTTTGTTTAGCTTCAGATCAATCCTGTGGTGAAAAAGACAAAAGATATTTGTATTTTAACTAACGGCAAAAAGAAGCTCCAAGAATCAGATACTGCATATGGTACAAGCTACAACAAAGACTATTTGGTTAAGAAAAATCCACGTTTTTTGACTATGTGTCAAATTTAGTTGTTTACCCACTTATTATTGAGCAAGGATCAGTTAAAAATTGCAAGAGCAGATTCTCTAGACCTTGCCAAAATGCAAACTTGGATAACAACCCAGTAAGAAATATGGTAGTTGTAAAAGCCATTATCATTTTAAAAAATTACTATGAAATTATGTGTTAGAGAGATTGGATTAAAAGGGCATGCTCTACATTAATGTGTTAGCTGTGTAACTATATCACTGATAATTATTCAGACACATTGCAAGTAAGTTCAGGAAAAAAGACTAGAAGTTTATATTTCAGGATGTGAGATATAACAGGAATTAAGTGAATTTCATTTATTAAACTTCTCCAGAGTAAAATATCCAAATCTGATACTATTAATCTCTTTATGAAGAAAAGCCAGGAAATCAGTTTAAATATGAAATAAGGTAAAGTTGGTCTATTTAAAATAAAATAAAAATGAATAGAAGTGAAGATTACTTAATTTTGCTTAAGTTATTAAATGAAATGTTACCTCCATCACGTTTTTCTGTTTTTTAAAAAAACTTCCCAGCCTAACCTAATATACATACCTACAATTAAACAGATAAACTATGAGTTAGAAAGGTCTCAAAAAGGCATACTGGTGTCTACACACTAAACAACACAGCACAAGTACTAATTCAAATCAAACTTACTCAAAGTCATAATCAAACATGCCAGACGGGCTGAGGGGCAGCATTTGAAAGGAAGAAAGCAATAGAAATTAATATACTAATTAAATAAATTAGTTGATTAGCCACCCTAGCAAGATTACTAAAAACAAAATCAGCTTTAAGAATCTTATGCCATAAAACCTCAAACATCAAAGCACCCAGGTTTCTATAGTCCAAAGTTTCCCTCCATGGATTTTTACATCAGAAGTATAGTAGTGTTATAAAAGTGATGGTTATTTCATTAGAACTCTACCAGATATGTGGACCAATTCATTAGCTGGCAGATGCAGAGTTAGATTTTTTTAAACATACATGAACAGACTAAAAATGTAGAAGTAGGGCATTAGACAAAATGGGGAGAAAAGAATTTAGGCATATAATAAAAAATGCTTTAAAAACAGTTAACTCACAACCCAGTAATAACAGCATGAACGGTTTTTTTTTTAAAAGGAAAAAAAGAGAAAATGTTCTGCAACACTATACTCAAGTAATATGTTCTCAACCAGGTGTCTAGGCCGGGGACCTGATGCTCTCATTCTTCCTGGAAGTCAAGGGCTGAATGAATACCCTTCAATGGCAAGGTGTTCACTCAGGAGATGGGCTGGTCAAACTGCTCAATCACTGAATGCAATACAGCTGACGGGAGTTACCTATTAAACATCAGGGCTTTAATTTAGGCATTCCAAAGTTTTCCAAGCATTCGGAAGAAACTTTGAGCATCCACAAGTATCCCAAACTTTCATCTACGCTCTTAGAAATTGGGGTAGAAGTAGTACCAAGTCCCAGGCTCATTGGTTTAGAGCTGCAAGGAACCTTGGAGGGCATCCCCTGAAACCACCCCACCCCCACCCCCATTTTACAGCCAAGGAAACTGAAGCCCAGAGCTACCACAATTTGTCCCTAGTTAATAAGTCAAGGCAATAGGTTTCGAACCCAGGTCCTCTTACTTGAAATCCAACAAGTTTTGCACTATAAACCAGCAGTGTGTTACAATTTCTGGTAGCACAAATGACAAATATAAGAGCAGTTATAAAATATCTTTTTGCTGCTAGCCACACAAACAGCAGACATATGGAGTGATTTCCTTGCTGGCTCCCATGCCTTCCAGGGAATATTGATGAGTCCCAGCCACAGCTGCAGGATACCCCTCTAATTAATTATGTAAATTGTTCTTTATTTCTTTTATTTTTTAAGACACTATTTGATTTATTTACATTGTTCTGCCAAAATATAAAACTAGAAAAAGGAAACAGTCCCAGTCTAGATTACACCAAATAAAACCAGTTAAACCCCCTGAATAGATTTCTAGTTCTTGGTAGTCATTCCTATTCTCTCTTCTCACCACTGTTCTTTATTTCTCACATGAATGTTCTGTGATTCTATTTATACAAGTCTTAAGTGTGCTTTGGTAGAATGACTCCCAGATAGTTTGTGAATTTTGTAACATTTGTGAATGAGACTTCCCTTTCTATTATTTTCTCCTGCATTTTGTTACTGCTAGTTAGAAATGCCATTAATTTTCTGGGTATGTTCTTGTATCTGCTACTTTACTGAAGTTATAATTCTCAGTTTCTCTGCTGATTCTCTGGGGTTTTCTAAATAAGTTGTCCTATTCTGGCAAATAGGAATAGGTTTGTCTCTTCTTTATATCTGCTCTCTTTGGATGTCAGAAATATTAAAATCATGTTTTGTCCCAATTTTAATTTCTCTTGTCATTGATACTGCTAGCAATTTTAAACTATGTCAAATAACAAGCCATCCTTGTTCTATTTTTATATTTACTGAAAAACCTAGTGTTTCTCCAGTGCAAATAATGCTACCTTTTTTAAGATTTATACTCTCTATCATATTAAAAAAATCGCTCTTCTATGCCTAGGCTTTTTAGGGTTTTTACCATAAATCAGTGTGGTACTTGGTCAAACACTTTTGCTATCAGCATTTAGTTTTGGGTTACCATGCTTTTCAAATTCAAACAATGCATTTTCCTATCTGAGGTGGGAGAACTTTAGTCAGACTATACCTGAGTAAATCTGGGATGAAGTATGATTTCTATATTTCTGAACATAAGGAGACAACAATCCATCCTCCATATGGCTACAAAATTAGCATTCCTATAACACAGACCATGCCCCTCCCTCTATTCAAAGATCCGGAAAGGCTCCCTCTAGTCTCCAGGGAAAAAAAAAAGTCTTCAGCCTGGCATTTAAAGCCTATCACAACCCAGTTCCCAAATCCGTTTTTAGTCTTAGTTCCTTATGTTCATTCTTTCCTGCCCTCCCTGTTCCAGCTAAAGTGGCCTGCCAGCTGTTGTTTCTCATACATGCTATTCCATCAAATGCTCCCTTATGTGTGGAATGCTTTCTCCTCACCTCTACCTTGCAGAGTCCCTACCTTCCTTCAAAGCACAGCTGAGCTGCCACCTCCTCCAGAAGACCTATCCTGATGTTTCCAGTTAAGTTACCAACTCTCTCTCTCTCTATAAAACTTGCATTTACTTATGTATATGGGGTTTCCCTCGGTAGAATGTAGTTCCCTTGAAGACAAAAGCTACTTAATTTTCATCCTTGGTATCTAGCCCATTATCTTACACTTAATATGCACTCAACACTTAGTAAAATGAACTGAATAATATAATGTGCATAATATAAACATGCTGTTCAATTCCATTTTTTTCCTTCAATGAAAGTAACTTATACCTGTCTGCTAAAACAAAGTGCTTATACATGAAAGAAGCTGTAGCTATGGATTAATATCTCAAACACTTTTCTTTAAAGGCAGTTGGGATTTAATCATTCTTAACATAATAAAATACAAGATCAAAGAACAGTATTTTCACTATCAATGATCTACTCAAGACTGTAGACCTAAAGAGTATTCCTTTTTTGGAAGGAATACTGTATCACAAAGACCATGTCCTTAATGTAGATGGGGGCAGGAGGAGAGAGAGTGGAGGAGGAGTAGAGAAGGGGTCTGATCCTATGAATTAACTGGTATAGAGAACTCTCAGTATCGAAAAATCCCTCTGCTAATGCAAATCAGCAGCTCTTGTAAATCATACAGTCTTGAAAGTTGCCCGGGGGCACTGAATTGCCTAGGGTCACCCAGCTAGTCTGTGTCAAATCTAGGTCTTCCTGACTCTAAGCCTGTCCCTCTATTCTGTATACCAAACTGCTCCTCAATGACACCGGCTCTTGCCCCTAAAAGCACAGGTCCTCCACATTGGTCCTGCTGAGAATCTGGCAAAGGGAGACAGTCCCAGGTCAGAGAAGGCAAAGACCCAGCAATTTTAAGCTCTCTTTAGAGGTAGCTGCTCCTGAGAAGAGGACAGTTAGCTCACCTCCCTCAGCACAGAGGTCCGAAATGAAGGCGAAAAAAAGAGCTAGGGGATGTTCAGAAGAACAAAGAAAAGGATCACTTTGCTCTACTGACCAGTCACAGAAGACTAAACATTGAGATCTCACACCCTACAGTGCTAGTTAAGTCTCATTTTCATTTATAAAGTCAATAACTAGTGTCATGAGAGGCAGTGTGGTGTAATGGACAGAGAGCTGGCCTTGGAGTCACAAAGACCTGGATTCAAGTCCTGCCTCTTACACATCCTGACTAAGCAACCCTGGCAAATCACGTAAGCTCTCAGGGCCCTGCCAAAAGTCTGTTCCCACTCCAGTCCATCCTCAACTCAGCTGCCAAAGGCCATTTATCCAAAAGAGGAGCTGCTCAGCAAGTGCCCAGCTGGCATCTGAAGCTCTTCCTACCTGGCCCTTCCAGACTTCTCATACTTGACTCCCCTCCACCCTCTGCAACCCACCCCACTGGCCTGCCTGCACTGCTCTGAACCCGGTACTCCCATCTCCCACCTCCAGGCCTTTGCTGGCTTATCTGGCTTTCTTCGTGTCAGCTAAAATCCCACCTTCAATGTGAAGCTTTTCCCAATCCTCATTAATGCTAGTGCTTTCCTCAAGATCATATCCAATTTATCCTGCATGCAGATCCTTCTTTATACATAGTTGGGTTTCCCATTAGAATGTGCGCTCCTTGCAAGTAGGGACTTTTTTTTTGCCTTTCTTTGGAATGAAACAGAATCAGTATTTATTGAGTGCCTATGATGTGCCATGCACTGTGCAAAGCACTCAACAAATGCTACCTCATCTTTCTACACTTAGCTCGTTACCTGGCACACAGTGGGTGCACAATAAACACTTGCTGTTTGACTTGATCTGCTTCTTCCCATCCTAGAAGGCTCTGCCCCTCACCTCCACCTCTCAGTGCTCCTGACTTTGCTCACCCACTGCAGGAAGCCCCTCCTGCAAATGCTCTCCCTTTCAGATGACACTCCATTTACTTGGTCCCAATCTTTCACATAACTACTCACTGGCAT
Source organism: Phalanger gymnotis (assembly GCA_028646595.1). NCBI lineage: Eukaryota > Metazoa > Chordata > Mammalia > Diprotodontia > Phalangeridae > Phalanger > Phalanger gymnotis. The sequence goes on from CM053622.1 coordinate 754,385,321, forward strand.
ATTCTGTCTCCCATTTAAAGCATGCTTCCAGGGGCAGAGCCTTTTGGTCTTTTTTTTGTCCCCAGAGCTAAACAGAGTGCTTCGTGCACAGTGATTAACAACTGCTTGTTGAGAAGTTTTTAAAAGGGTAAAATTTAGCTAGTTCTTCACATCTTGAATATTTAAAACTATGGGCAAACTCATATTGCTCCAACACTCAGCTGCAAGTCAGGGGAGAGAGGCACAGAGGGCAGGAATGCAGATGCTAGGAGAAGACAATATGTGCCTGTTTACTATAACATGGCAAGAAAGGCCTCTTCACATGCCCAGGCATCTGGGTGCATGGAGGGTAAAACGGTCAACAAAAAAATGCAATTTGCATCAACTTTCCCCTTATCTATCTCAAATTCCTATCTTCCTTCTTTTATTATTTTCCCCTCAACTTTACACCCCCTTATGAGTTCAGTGACTACTGATACTATTCAATTAAAATAAGGTGGTCACCTGAAACAAAAACCAGCTATTTACAAAATCTACACCACCACAAACCAAACAAAGCCCTTTAGAAATGATTAAGCTTTTCTCTCGCTTAATATAAAGACAGAACCATTATTTGAGGATTCACATAATACTTGTTAGCTATCTAAAAAGTCTCAAAGCGAGACTCGCCATGACAATTGCATCCGACTCCCTGGACAAGAGAAAGAATTCGAGAATGGTAAGCTCCTGGCAGAAGTTAAATCCAAGAGAGATGCAAAACTTATCTGTTGGTACTGTTGGTGATAAGCCAGGACAGTGATGACATAACTGGTGGCCCCAGAAAGCAGAAGTGATTTTTGTTACTTCCTACCAGTGTTAAGAGGCTAATAATGTGTTGACTTGTTATTAGGGTTACATGGAGGGTTTTTTTTTTTACCCCTTTTGCAATCTTCAAATTAAAAGAATTATGAAAACATTTGCTGCTTTCCAAGGTTTCCAAAACACCTTTCAGTTATAGAATGTCAATCTCTAAAGACAACAATCGGAAGTATGAGATAGTAGAAGGAGGGCTAGACTACAAATCAGGTGGGGCTTCCAGTCTTGACTCTGCCATTCCCCCAGTCACTTGAATTCGGGTGAACTCAGCTATAAAAGCAAGAGGATGGATTCAATGATCTCAAAGGCTCTCTCTTCACTCAAACCTTCTAAATTCTAGAACCTATCAAGCCATCAAGGGTGAGAGATATTCCTGCTCTCACTGACTGGGTACCACTACCCATGGGCTGCCTGTTCTCTTCAGAGCAAAGAGGCTGCAAGGAATTTCACTGGAATGATGCTTGAAGAGCCCTAAGATAATGCTATTGACATTATGCTTCAACAAAGGTTTGGAACTAGACCTTCACTTCTCTCTCCCATGGCAATTTTCTCTTCTACAAGAAGGCAACACCTTTAAATGGACTGTCCATTATTTTCACTTATGAGTTATAATGGTTTGCAACATTATCATTTATAATCAAGAGCTGACAGCAATCTTAAATCCTCCTTTCTTAATGACATCTGCCTTCTACAGACTGTTGATGTTATCTTTCATTTCACACCTCAGAAAGTAATGAGGACAAATGTTATCTGGGAAGGCACACTCTTTATTTAAAAGGGCTTTGGACTCCAATACTTCAATATATGTGTCAGCATATTGCAGAGAAATGATTGGGGGCGGGACAGGGAAGGAGGGAGCACAACAATCACTCAAATGCCATTTTTTAAAAATGTGTTTGGCTAGCTCTCAGAGTTCATAAGGAATCAGAGAAAGTACTAAGAGAAACAAAAAAGATTTTGTCTATCCTACTCCCCTTTCTCTCAATTAAAAACTAAGCCCAATCCACCATTTTACATAGGATTTTCATTCAATATGGTTTTGCTACTCAAACTGCACCTACTATTCTCTACCCAAAATCCAAAAACACTGGGTTCCTTCTGCATTGTTGGCCTCATTATCCATCAATTTAGAAAAAAAAAAAAAGAGACCATATTACTTACAGCAGAAGCCTTTCCTTCTGGTTCCAAAAATGCAAATCCCCAACAGCAGCACCCAAGAATTTGTATTCCTGAAATATCCCTTTGAAATAATCATCACCTCAGCCCTAGAGAATGGCACCAGTGCCACTAACCTGTGTCGGTTTTTATTCTTCCTCTTTTTATGGCTGCTGTGATGACTCCCTGAAGAGGTGGAAGAAGCAGCTTTCTGGGGTTTCACCCCTTGCACAGATCCATCCAAATCCTCTGTGTCCTCTTGGCTGGGTTCATTCTCCTGATTGTGAAAGTCTGGAGATGTGTCACTCTCTGTACCACTGCCTGGTTCCCCTGCAGGAATTACAAATTCAGAAGAACCTCTTCAGGATCCCTTGGCCAAAGTGTTTATCAGCCAAAAAAAAGAGTTCACAATGGCTTGTTACCAGCCAGGCACTATTCTCACCCCAAAGAACTTCTACTCTGCCTGAGGATCAAGCATGAGCTCCCTGGAAGTATGGATTGGTTCATTCGCTGTATCAATATTCCCAACACCCACTGCACAGTGCTTAATGGAAGCTTGCTGACTGGCTGACTGGACAAAGAAGCCTTTCAGTTGAAGCTCAAGTTACTTAGGTTCCTAAGTAATACCAAGTAATTACAAACAGTAAAGCTGAAGACACTGGAGGACAGAGACCTGCAACCAAGATACAACCACCTTGTTCTATTGACTAGACCTTATATTGATATCTTGTTTTTACATCACCTACATTTTTCCCAGCATCCTTCCTCCTCCCTGAGACATACTTTATAACAAATAATTTTCTTAAAAGAAGAAAAAAATCAGCAAAATCAACACATGAAGAAACAGGATGCTTCGTGCAATGCTCCACAATAGTAGACCCCTCCAAGGAGTGGAAGAAGGTGTCTTCTCATCCCTCTTCTTTGGAGCCAACCTTGGCCTTTAATATTTCGCAACATTTCATTCCAATTGCTTTGCAACGGTTGTTCTTTCCACTGATTTATATTGTTTTAGTGATGTGATATATTATTTCACTTTGCACCAGCTCACTGTTTTCCCACACCTTTCTGTTTTCACCATGTTTGTCTTCTTACGGCATGGTAATAATTCTACTATATTCGTCCACAAGACTTCATTTAGCCCTCTCCAGTGGACTGGACATCTACTTTATTTCTAGTTCTCGGTATCACAAGAAGCGCTGCTATCAATATTTTGATGCGTATAGAGCATTTCTGTCTTTTGATCTTCTTGCAGTTTATGCCTGTAAGTGAAATCTTTGCATCAAAGAATATGGACGTACCAGTCAATATTCAGCCTAATTCCAAACTGCCGTCCAGAATGGTTAACTAATTCCCAATTCCACCAACAATGTATTGATTATCTTTCTGCAGCCCCTCCAAAGCTTTTTCACACCTTTTGTCATTTTTACCAATTTCCTGGGTGTGAGGTGAAATCTCAGAGTTGTTTCATCTACGTTTCTGGTAATTTAGAACCATCTTTCATATAGATGTTAAAGCTTGCAATACTTCTTTTGAAAACTGTTTATCTCTTTTGATCATTTTCTATTGGGGAACAGCTTTTAGTCTTTTATATTTCTATATATTATATATGTCTATATATTATCTCAGATATTTACTACAAAGATTTTTCCCTCTTCAACTAGATACATTAACTTTGTGTAAAACCTTTTCAATTTCCTGTGGTCGAAATTATCTATTTTATCTTTTCTTTTAAAGGGCAGACATAAAATATTTTAATGAAATAGCCTTACAAAAGAATTTACTCATAATTAAGAGGAGATCCAGGGAGGAAGAGATGTATCTATCTTGTATCTCTGCCCCCTTTCCAGAGACCCTGCAGATCCAGCAAGGAAAAGAGATCTATATTATCCTCTTTAGCTCTTAGGCAGGGGTGGGAAACCTTCAGCCTCAAGGCCGCATGTGGCCCTCTAGCTCCTCAATCCAAACTTCACAGAACAAATCCTTTTATTAAGGGGATTTGGAAGTTTGGATTCGGGCAAAGGACCACATGTGGCCTTGAGGCCAAAAGTTCCCCACCCCTGCCCTAAAGAGTGTGTAGTGGGGGTTGGGGGGCAGGGAGAAGGAGGCATTTAATTAGATCGATAGGATAATCGCCTAACTCACATTTCCAGGAAAAGGAATTTTAATTGGCAGAGGGAGTAATCAAGCAGTAAATAAGTTCCAAATTAATAAATCACATGGACAACAAATACTACAGGAGTTTTGAGAAGAAATAGATTACTTCAAAATAAGTCCAGGGAAAACTTAATGGAAGAGGTAAGATTTGACCTGGATCATGAAATATGAGCAAGACTGAAATAAGAGGAAATATGAGTAAGACAGGTATAGAGGAAGGGGTTAGGCATTCCAGGAAGGAGGAATAGAATAAACAAAGTCAATAAAGCAATAAAATGTAGTCTTCAGAACCACCTGAAAGAAGCAGATTTTTTTTAAGCTAAAAAGGGTAGTTCTAACAGTTGAAGATAATGTTAAAAAAGCAGGTTGGGGACCCTACAGTCTATACAAACTAGCTTCCCTCCTGTTCACACACGACACTACATCTTCCAGTTATAAATATTTATCTTGGGCTCACCATGTATGGAATGCACCCCCCAACTCACCCCTACCTCTTAGTATCATGGTTTTTCCCTAGGAAGACTTATGTAAACTGATGTAAAGTGAAGTCAGCAGAATCAAGAAAACACTGTATACAGTAACAGCATCATTTTAATGATGATCAACTGTGAATAACTTATCTACTTTGATCCAAGACAGTTCCAAAGGACTCATGATGAAAAATGCTATCCAGAGAGAGAATTGATGAGTACAGAGTACAGAGAGAGAATTGATGAGAAAAATGCTATCCAGAGAGTACAGAGCGAAGCATATTTACTTTTTGCTTTCATTACTTTTCTTGCCTTTTTTTGAACACAGCTAATGAATATATTTTGCATAACTTCATATGTATAACTAGTATTGTATTTCTTTCCTTCTCAGTGGGTGGGAAAGAATTATGGATCTGAAAATAAAAAATAATTTTTTTTCATAAAACAAAAAAAAAAACATGGTTTTCTTCAAGACTCAAGTGACACTATTGACATTAACCTCTCCTGCTCTCCTAGGCTCTAGTACCTGTCATCTCCCTTGTATTTAATTTGCATTTGCCTATTAATGCTGTGTCTCTCAATAGAATGTAAGCTCCTTGAGGACAGGGATGGTTCACTTTTGTCTGTGTACCTTCAGCATCTAGCCTAGCAGCTAGTATAGAGAAGGTGCTAGGTGGCACAGCGGAGAGAGTGACTGACATGCATTCAGGAAGACTGAAGTTCAAATTCTGCCTCAAACGCTGGGTAATTCTGGGCAAGCCACTTAACTGTTTCATCCTCGTTTTCTCATCTATAAAATGGGGATAATGACAGCACCTACCACCTTCCAGGCTTAAGAGGACCCAATGAGATAAAGTATGTAAAGTGCTTTGCAAACGTTAAAGTTCTATATAAGAGCAGCACTTTTTTTGATTGCTAAGAATTGGAAACAAAGTAAAGGTCCATCAATTGAAGAATGGCTAAACAAAGTGTGGTACATGAATATAATGGAATATTACTGCATTGTAGGAGATGACATATATGATCAAGACAAAAGTTTGGAAAGATCTATGTCAACTGAGGCAGAATAGAGTAAAGCAGAGCCATGAAAATATTATACACAATAACATAACATTGTAAATGGAAGGAACGACACACCAAAAAAATAACAAAAGTAAATCTAACAAAATCATTATCAAGCAGGATTCAAATGAAGAAATATGAAAAGACACCCCCAAAATATCCCTTGGTGGGGGTAGGAGATCCACAGCTGTTACACATTGCACATGTTTTCAGACTTCCTCAATGTACTGATTAGTTATACTGATTTCTTTTTTTTAATCTTAACTCTCACCCCACCTATCTGTCATATGGGGTGGCTCTTGAAAACGGGAAGGGGAAAAGATACATGTGATATAATGGTGATATAAGAAATAGAAAACAACACTAAAATTATTTTTTAAAAAAGACTCTAATAAGTGCTAGTTATAATAAGTGAAGAAGGCATAATAATACTTCATGTATACATAAAAATAAGGAACTTGTTTAGTGCAAAAAATATCAAAGCTTCTATGAAGTTAAATCTGCAAGGAAATCATCTGACATGGTAAAGAAGTGTATAGGAACAAAAGAACTTCAAAAAGTAGCCATGCCAGAGAATGCTGGGTGGCGAGAGGGAGGTCCCAAGTCTGAATGCCATCACTGCCCCTCACTAGTATGGCTGACTGGGAGAACCTGAGTTTTCTCATCTGTAAAATAAAGCAGCTGAATTGGTTCTCTCAAAGGTTCCTTGCCAGCCCTAACCAGGGATTCTAATCTATTAAATACACCCATAATAATGTGCAAAATGGCTGTCTAGCTGTCCAGAGAGCTAATGAAAAATTAGAAACTGGGTTCACTCAAATAGATAGTAAATTATAAAAAAGAAAGCTAAATAGAGAGAAAAGCACAGGTTCGTTCTGAAAGAAAATCAACATTGAGTTTCAATGAAGATTATGTCACACAGAATGGTTGATATGTGTATATACGTTTAAGATTGAAATAAGCAACAATGAAAACTAGATGTACACTTTATTTGCTCCAGAGATGTTAAACAAAATACTGCATTTTTGGGAGAAACAATAGCCAGAGGTGAAACATGATGCTTCCAATTTAGCCTATGGTGAAAAAAGACTCAAATCTCTAGGTAGAAACTTGATTGTCCTACATATGTGAGAGGACCAGACCAATGGAAATCTTCATTGCAGTTTTGGACATTCACCCAAAATTCACTCCAAAGGATTAGTTGCATCAGACTTACGTAGAAACTGAGACGTTAGAGAGATTCTGTACAATGTAAAAAGGAGTAAACTGTAGCCTGACATATGTTTCATAACAATGCTTCTGCTCATGGCATGTTTGCTATCAAATGTTTGAATGACAAAAAAAAATTGGTATTATTCAGCTTGATTCTTTATTTACCAGACTTCACTTCAAATTATTTCTGGCAACTTTCCAAAATTATATCCATCAAATTTGCCACATCTGAAGATGACCAAAAGAACATGCTAAAAAATCTCTGATTATAGTCCAAAAAGAACTCTTAAAGTGTTCAGAGCAGTAACAGCATTACTGGAATAAGTGTTCAGCTTCCTACTACGCTACTTCAAAAGGGATACTCATCTGGATCCATAAACACAGTCTACGTATTAGATAAGAGCCAAAACTACAGTGGCGGTTAATGGGAATGGAAAAGAAATGAAAGTCTGATTTGAGAGTGGGAAAGAAGAAAATGGGAGTTGTGGATACAATGGAATAGTGGAATTTAGGAAGACAGAGCAGTAAAGCATGACCTAAAGTTACCCAATTTATGTGTCCAGAAGGCAGCAGGTACAACTATTAAGAAAAACTATTAAGATGGAAAGCTGACTCTGAAGAAAAAACTGGCACTTCTGTTACAGGCAAGTTAAACCTGTAGAAGCAAAAACATCCAAATAAGAAGCTAGAAATGCAAAACTGGTCCCTGAGAAAGAGTTCCACATATCATGGCTATGGATACAGCTTTGAGTTACGCACAGGAGTCTGAAGCCAACAGACAATTCTTCATAAATTACAAACTTTCAAAATTTTTTTGTTAAACCAGGGCTTTAATGTAGTGATTTAATTGCCCTCCATAAGCATCAAGATAATGCCCCAAATGAAATAAGTATAATGAATAACCAAGGATAGAGCTGAAAGGGACCCTAAGATCCCTTCAGACCAACCAGTTCAATCCTCTCATTTTAAAAAAAAAGAAAAAAATGGGGACCTAGAGACATCGTCATGGCCAAGATCTTTCTCTGTCCCATAACTAAACCACTGTTAATACTTAGATGCATGGACTTAAGTTCCAAGGTGATACACACACACACACACACGTATATATATACACATATGTTTTCACTAAGAGATCTTCACATATATTGCATGCTATGGCAAAGTACACATGCATGGCATTTATAAATTATCTTACAATGAAGCCAGTAAAAAAGGAAATATGGTCAATTCTTTAGAAATAAATATCTCGTTCAATGGAGTTATGCATAGAAATCTATCTTTGATTCCCAAGCACCTAGTACATAGTAGGTGCTTAATAAATCCATCTTGATTATCTGATCTTATAATACAGGTCACCTAAATATCACTCCTCAAAAAAGGCTCTCAATTTATAGTTGTCTCTTTTAACATACCAATTTTTGATGTAATGAACAGAAACCTGTTTTATACCAACTCCTCTGAATAAGTAACAAAAAGCCTTGAAAATGAAAAGACATGGAAAATAAAACATAGCAAATGAGAAAATTATCACAACTCAAGCTCAAATATGCATAAATATATCTTTTCAACTTTATAATTTCCTCCAATCTTTCCAACACACACTTTTGCTATAAACAATTTTATTTTCCATTTTTCCCTCTGAAATAGCTTTGGATTCCTTATTTATGAATTCCACTTGGTGAGTATACCTCAAACTTTTTATCATCACTAAAAAGTATCAAAATATTAAGTTATAAGTCTTGAAACATATAATCAGAATTTAGCAGAGAGGAAGAAAAGGGGGCTTACAGTCAAAGATTAAAGTAAATACAAATTTAAACCAGACCCTTTTTATTCATGTATATATGAAACAAAGGTCAGGAAGGAACAGATGTATGTCATCTTAAGAAAGCCAATTCAGAAAAATCCCAAAGTACAAAACTAAATATATTACAAAATAACTTTTCTCTACAAAAATATTCATATATCTTTCCTAATGCATTTAAAATTATTCAATTTATATATATCTTTTCAAGAACATGTCTACTGCATAAAGTGAGGTATATATTTATCTTCAATGGTTGCTAGGAAGCCCTTCTTAGGACAATTTACTCCAGATGTTATTCTGAAGTACTGTTAATCAGTTAATCTTTCTTAGAGCAAGTTTACATGAGATGTTGAAAATGGTCTAATAGGAAGAACCAAGTTTCTGAATGGTTCTTAAATTCTAGTCATTTACAGAAGAATCAAATTATACTAATTTACAATGCTTTGACATGTACCCTTTTATAAAGTGGTTTGAGAGCTTGGTTTAATAAGCACTCCTTTGCCCTGAGTTAATTCATTACCTTGTATATTACTGTTAATGTAGTTATTTAGTTCTAGTGAAAAATATTCACATGACCTAATTCTGCTATACTCTCCCTTTGAAATAAAAAAGCATCCATAACTTAATATTTCTATTGCCCTATGAGACAGAACTTCTCATCCCAAATGTATCAGTGGGATATGATGCCAACCACAGCAACAGGGAGGAAGTGCATGACCTACAGGAAATGATCATTTCCCAAATCAATATCCCTCTCTTTGCTCTCCTGATTTCCCTTCATCCTTGAATTTGTATGAATAGTTGATCCTCTAAAGATATGTTGATTTTTAAAGAAGCTCCAATATGGAGGATTCCAAAAACTGAAGTACAAAGATAGATCTCTCACCACTGTTTCAGAAGTCAAAATAGAAACAAAGTATTGTTTCCATACATTAAATGGTAGTGTTGTTTTCCAAAGCACCCACTTTATCTAATAAGGGGGAAGATAAGTGTGTTTCCCATTTTATAGACAAGAATTTATAGGTATCATGGATTAATAATATGGGAGAGTTAAAATGAACATTGGAAGTCACCTAACCCAAACTTTTCATTTTGAAGTGGGAGCAAGTAAGCTCAGAGATGCTACTGGAACTGGCCAGTCATGTACAACTATGCCCACAATCCAGCGCTGCTGATTTCAAGTCCAAGGCTCTTTCCATCTCACCAGATTACCTCTCTCTGTAATAAAAGTTCTTCAATAACTTTAATTCAGTAGGCTTAAAGAGGGTCACTTACTTGTGTTTTTTCAGAGAATTGTGGAAAGTTTTTGAGCCCACCTCCCTAGTAACAACCAAAGGAGGTAAGGAAGCATGTTGCAATCTCTCTCTCATAGCGCCTGTAAGGCTTTGTACTTGTATATAAATAAAAGTGCAAGAGAGCCTCCTCTAGGTTTCTCAAAGAAACTACAAGGATTTAACATTCATATGCAAGAATGATCAGATCCTAAGAACAAAAAAACTTACTTTTTTCAATGAGTGGGTCCTGAACTCCAGCCAATGCACTGACTGCCTAAAAGAAAAAGACACCAAGAAACTCACTGGTAAAAGAGTCAGAAGAAAAAAGAAATTAAGATTCTAATCTGGGTACTGCAAAATAGGAACCTGGGAAACCACTCATTTCAGAAAAGCAGCATTTGGCTAAACAGATTTATTTGAGAAAAAAATATGAATTTTCTAACAAAGTATGAAAATTTTACATCAAATGCAAAAAAAGTACTTTTTTCTTTTTTAAGAGAATTGACACAAAAACTGACCTAAGTTTCAACTAGGTTGATGGTTAGTGAACCATCAGAAATGTATCACTAGTCTTACCCCACTTACCGCTGCTGAAGTAACTGAAGATTTACTGAAGAGTCGTTCAGCTTCCTTAAATTTTCGGTTCCTACGATCATTTTTGCTATTGGAGTTTCTAAAATGGAGAAAAAAAACCCTACTAAACACCTGCTGAGTGTATAGTTAAACTTTATTCCATACTTTGATTTGATAAGGAAAAAAATTATTTTCAGAAATGAGAAATCCTTTTTCCACTGAAGGCACTGACCCACAAAGAAAAAAATTTCAGCTAAAAGCTGCACTTGAAAAAACTTATTTTAGTTCTTTTTTGCTTTAACGTAATAGAATATTTAATTCACAAGTTTCTGAAATTAAGAATGGGAAAATATTAATAACAAAAATGAAGGATACTTCAGTTCTATACACTGGCCCAGAAAGACCAGAAAAGAGATGGGAAAGGGAAAAGAGAGAAGGTAAGAAAAACAGAGAGAAGAGAAAAAAAGTCACAAAGGAACAAAGATACTCATACATTGGGAGAGGATAAAACCGAAGAGGAGGTACCCAAAAAAAAGAGGGAGAGAGAGAGATGGTCAGAAACATACATGTACCCCAAAGGGAAAGGGAAAAGGAGGGAGGGTGGGGCAGACAGTCAGACACACTACACTCACCAGAAAGGAATAGAAAGACAGTCACGTGAACCAAAAGGAAGAGGGTCAGAAACACACACACACACACACACACAGACACCCCAGGAGTAATTCAGGAAGACATCAACCAAGAAAAAAAGATGATTTTCTTTTACTCCAACTCTTCAAAATTCATCATATTTTCCAATTATTTGTAGACTATATTCCACATCTTGTATTAAAATCATGAGACTCTGGGAGAAGGGGATGTGGCATTAAAGAAGCTTTATACTGTTCTGAATAAAATCCAGCCTGTTCTCCTTCTCCTCTCTTCCTATTTAATTGTGAGCCAGAGTATTGTCCATTTGTATTGTTTGTCCCAGAGACACAGACTAATGGAAAAGCTCAAAAAATTGTCTGTCCAAACTCATGATATAATCTGAGTAATGGTTATTCTTCAATCACTTGTTCTTTCCCATGAGGATGGTAAGTCAATTCTTTAGAATGGCTACAGATCTTTTCCAGGAAACTATGTTCCAGGGATGGGTGAAAGCAACATTAACTTCAACTACAAACAGAAACATCAGTAAGATCTCAATATCCACATGAATCCCTCTTCAACATAGACCATGTGCTGAATCAATTTCATGCCTCAGCTGATGATTAATATTTAGCAAATACTTATTATGAGCTAGGAACTGTGCTGTTAGGCATACAAATATAAAGAGAAAGTTGGCCCCTGCCCTCAATGAGCTTACATTCTAACAGAGAAAAAGATAACAGCAGAAGAGCTGAAATGGGAGGTAGAGGGAGAGTAGATACCCACATGGTCCCAAGATGGCAAAGTCTGGTGGGAAATGAAGGGAGGTTGGCCTGGGCCCTTCTCCAAGATAAAGGCCCCAGGAGGAACTCACCAATGAGAGAAAGGGATGACAAGGCTGGAGAGCTGCAGGGTGAGGGCAGCCCAAGTGCTAAGGGTAGTTCCAGAGTGAGAAGGTAATTATAGGTGAACAAGGTTATTATTTCTGCTGTATCTTTCAAAGAATCTTGAATGATTCTGATGTATGAATGGGAGACACCTTGCTGAAGGAGAGCATTTAAGGTGGCTCAAACCAAATGCTCTTTCGTAATCAACAATAAGTTCAGTATAAACTTGTATTCTTTGCATCTTTACATCTTGAGTTTCATGATGGTAAAGATGCAGTCCATTGTACAATATTGCTTGTGAAAACCTGCTCCCTCCTACCAGTAAGAATGTTTTTTTTTTTGGTTGCATAGATAAATCTTTGAGATTTTGTATAAATGGAAAGTTAGTATGTGAGTTAGTAGTTGAAGTTCTCTCGGTTGTGAGGCCGGGCGGGGGGGGGGGGGGGGGGGGGGGGGGGGGGGGGGGGGGGGGGGGGGGGGGGGGGGGGGGGGGGGGGGGGGGGGGGGGGGGGGAGGATGGGAATTAATATGGGTTTTTTCCCTTACGTCTTTGGCATCTTCTCCTTCAGATACAAAGTAAATTAATTCCCCAAAGTCTTCACAATTAATCGCCTCCTCTATGTATGCTTATTTCAATCAGTTGGCTTTTCTACTCTTTGTTCTTTTTTAGTGACACTGCTATCCCTCTATAAGCACAACTAGGGCTATGATGTTAAAGTCTAAGCATGGTGCTGTTTCCCAAACTTTTCTACTTCCTCTTTCTGTGCAGATAGTTTGCAGAATAACCTAGTAATAAAATCACTTCTATTCTTTCAGACCTTCATCCCAATATTCACCTTACTTTTCTCCTCTCTGGTTCCTGGATTTCTGAATTAGAAGCTATTTGGGCATTTGTGAATATATAGTTGAGGTCATAGATTTTATTACTAGCTCTTTTCTTGGATTTCAACTACTATGAACTTTTGGGTGGCTCAACTGCTACTCTTCTTTCTTCACTGTAGAAAATCTCTTTCTTTTTTGTTCCTAATTGCAGTAGCATATAATTACATAAAAGGCCCTAATAATTATTTTTATGTGTCTCCTGGTTTTGTTGTGATTTTGCCTTTTTTATTTACTATTTTATTTTCTGCCCTCTTTAATCCAACTGGCTAAAATTTATCAATTTTATCAGTTTTTTTTTAAAGAACAAGCTTTTAGTCTTGTCATTTCTATAGCTTTTTTTGGTTTTCAGTTTATCTATTTCTCCTCTAATTTTTAATATCTTCTTTGTATTTATTTTAGGTTTGTTTGCTTTCAATTTTTATTTTTTTGTTAATGTATGTTTGTTGGAATATGATTTTTACTCACAAGAACTCTTAGAAATTTTTATTGTTTCATCATTATTTTCTTTCATTTTGTTTCTATGATTTGTTCATGGACCCACCCAATATTAAGAATTTCATTGTTAAGTCTCCTGTATCTTTGTGCTCTCTTTGTGTTATTGTGTTAATAGTCTGTAAAGGATGTGTTTACTCTTTCTGCCTTTTTACAAATATATCTGTGCCCCAAAACATGCTCAATTTTTGTAAAAGTTCCACGCAGCGCTGGGAATACACACACACACACACACACACACACAGTCCTACTTAAAAGAAAACTGAGAAGAACACTGTAATCTCCTGCTATATTTATATTACGGTCTGTCTTCTTGTGGTTAATTTTTTTCTTTATGAAATCAGATACAAGTTTAATATTGACATTTGTTTGTCTATGATTCCTTTTTGGCATTGTTTCTTTGTTTATCTCTTTATGTTTTGAATGTTTTTGCTTTGTCTAATAGCATGATTACTTAATCTAATACCATCTTTATCTAACAGCAAGAGTGCTGCTTTTTTGGATTGACCTGATGCATATGTAATTTTTTTTTTCCCAGCCCCTCTTTTTCATTCTGTGTTTTTTAAATGTGTTCTTGTAAGCAATGAATTGTGGAGTTGGGCTTTGTTATCCAACCTGTCACTCTTTTTTTGTTTATTTGTTTAATCCATTCACATTTAAAGTTTTGAGAGTTAGGCTTATATTGCCCTCCATTGGTCTTCTCCAAATTAGGATTTCCCCCCATTCCTCTGTAAACATAGTATTTTGTCCCTTCAATTATATTAGTCTATGTTAAAGCAGCCCTATTCTCATTGCTTCTCTTTTCTCCTTCCTCAAGCACTTTCCCTCCCATCACATTTGTTTCCCTTTTCTCTAGTTGGAGTTTTACTTATTAGTCCTTTTTTTTAATGTAGTTAATTCTCCCACTCTTTTCTCCTCTCATTTAAACAGTCAAGTAAAATCACACTTCCTCTCCTCCCCTTCAATTTGTTTTGTTCGATATTTTAAATTTTATTTTCTATACCTTAAGAAAAAAGGATTCTTCCCTCCTCTTCATTATATATCTTTCCTTTTTATTCTAGACTTTTATTCTTTGATTCATGGCCCTTACACTACGTCTTTCTTTAGTCTCAACTGCACATGAAACAACAGCTTCTAAGGTAACTATGCTGGATTCCCTTCTTCTAAACAGTTTCTATTTTAATGCTTTGGAGATCTCGTCCCCTGGCCCCCTTTCTCCCACTGTCCCTCACTCTTAGAAAGCAGAAGATAGAAAGGATATTGGTCCATGGTAAGAATTTTCCTATGTCCCTAGTTGTATGTTCATGATTAACCTTTACCCACCTGTGGTTGTGTTCCCCCCACCCTGCCAATTACCATGGAATCCCTTCCCTTGGTTCATGTCCTTGCACTCTTCTGAATGAGTGTTGTCCCCAGCTCTGATTTCCTTTCTCCAAAAGAAGGATGAGTGGTTTTTCTAAGCACCAAATCTCTGCAGATAATACCCATCGTAAGGTCCCTAACTCCCTTTATAGAATCTCTCTTCTTCAATGATAGCCTAGTACAGGTCTGTCCAAAATATGATTTATGTGGCCTGCCTACAAGCATACAAATTTACATAAATGCTTTAGTAAAGAAAGCTGAGCTACCACAGAGCTCTCACTAAAATGGCAAATCAAAATACATTGCCTATTGCTTCAATAAAAACCTAAGGTTGGACAGCTCTGGCCTAGTACACCCTCCCACCAAGATTTCTCCCCTTCTTTCCCTGTCTTGATGTTCTTCCCCTCTGCTTCCTTGCCCATTCTCCTGTAGGCTCTCTTATTCTTAAGAGACTAGATGACTTATTTTCCCTTCATTGCTAACTCTGACTTGATTAAGGTACATTCCCTCTATCATATTCCTCCCCTTCTCCTTTTTATGTATCTTTTTCAATCTGTAATTTAGTTTGACCAGAAAAAGAACAAAAAACATTGATTCGACATTGATTCCCCTATAAGTGGGGTACTGCGAGATGTAGCCTATGATATTTCAGGCCTATTTCTTCCCTATCACCCCTATTTGATGTCTACTTCAAATATTTCAAACCCCTCTTTTCTTAACTGCACATCCCATCCTTTCTTCATTAGTACTTAGGATCAGGTTTGCAGGCTATATCATGTTGGGCTGCATCTTGAACTCCTTTGCTCTTTGGAGCAAATTATTCCACTTCCTGCTACAGTTTCTGGTGAGTGCAGAATAATCTTGTGTTATTTTAATTTCTTTTCCTCTATATTTGAAGGTATTTCTACTCATTACTTGCAGAATTTGTTGTTTCTTAAAAAATTGTTAAATTTAACCACTTTATGTCTTGGAGTTTTCAGCATAGAGTTTTTTGGTGGAAGAGATATATGAATTCTTTCAATTGCTGTTTTCTCTATTCAGAAGTTCTGGGCAGTTTTCTTACATTATTTCTAACGTTACGGTGTTGAGGTATTTTGGTTAGTCATGTTCTTCTGAGAGATCTATCATCCTTAAGTAATCTCCATGCATCCTGTCTGCTTTTACAAATCTTCTTTCTCTTTTACACCTTTTCAAGAACACCCTGCTGTGGTTCTATGCTCTCTTAGCAATCCACAGGGTCTTCTGCCTCACCGGTGTTGATTCATCTTCCTGTCTTGAAATACTTAATTCACAGATGCCTGAACGCTGCTTCCTCATCTGAAGGCCATTTCCCCTTCTGTTATTAATCTTTCCTGTCGGTTTTTTCTGCTTATGTTCAAGGTCTTATTGAATTTTGCTCCTCCTGAGATCTTTGATGGATCTTTTTTTCTATATTTTTCCTATGGCTCAATCTGGATCCCACTCCTTTGATAGCAGTGTCCCTGAGAGCTGGATCTCATAATTATGTTAGCCTCCTCCCACAATGGACAATTCATGGTTCACCACCTTGGTCTCTGCTCCAAGTGACTTCTAGTGGTACAGAAATGGCCCCAGCTGCATGCTGGACTCTCTCTCAGGTTTAGTGAAGTGCCACACAGCTGCCCACACATGCTCTGGCCCAGCTCCCTCTGTCCCCAGGTTTAGCTCAAATTCTGTTGCAGCCCAGAATACTGGTACTCTTTGCTGCTGTTGCATTCTGAGCAAATGTTTACCATTTGGATGTGAGGCACTGGGAGGAGGGGCTGAGAGTGTTGTGTTGAAGGAGAGGTGAGTTTTATTCCAAGTACGTAGACTGACTTGCACAGACCTGCTTCTAGGAACACTGTGGGCGGTAGGGAAAAGGGTGCTGAGTGGGCAAGTTAGGGGCTAGGGATGAGCCTTCTCTGCTGTTAGGTCATCAAGTATTTACTTTGTTTGGGTTCTTGAGAGCCTAGATCATGAAGACTCCTAAAACTGATTTATGTCTGATGTCTAATACCTTTTTTGGAGAGATTTGAGAGGTCATTAAGATTGAAGAAAATATCTAGCCCTCTATTTTGTTGGCCATATGACCTAGAAGTCTGATATGTTTCTTATTAAATTCATATAACCACTTTCTAGTCACCGTCTGACTCTTCCCTTTTGATGGAAGCTTCCCTGAGGGGTGGCTCTCAAAGCTATGTCAGCTTCCTCTCGCCTTGGGCAAATACATTTCATTGTCCTCTGTGTCTGCTTCAAGTGACTTCTGGGGGACAGAACTGGCCCCAGCTGGGTGCTTTCCCTCAGGTTTAACGGAGTGCCTCACAGCCCATACATGGGCGCTACTCCAATTCCCTCGGTGCCTCAGTTCTCTGGATGAGTTCTGCTGTAGCACGGAGCACTGCCACTGCTATGCTAGCCGAGCAAGCTTCTGCGCTTTAATTTTTCTTTGTACTAGGATAGCAATGGGAAGGGAGTAGAACTGAGTTCTGTGGCAAGCTTGGTAGGTCAGCTTGTGCAACTCTGCTGCTAGAGCATGATGGGAGTGCTGAGAGATGGAAGTGGGGAAAGGAGTGCTGAGTGATGATATCAGGGACCAGAAATTAGCCTTCTTTGCAGTTAGATCACTGAATTGCTACCTGGTCGAAGTTCTTGGTATCCTAGACCATGCAGACATGTGAAATTGCTTTATCTCTTATGCAAGATTCCTGTTTTGGAAAGGTCTGAGAAGTCATGAGGACTGAAGAAAGTATCTATCTGGTTGGTCATGTGACCCAGAAGTCCTGTAGGAACTCTCTATGGTAACCTACTTGTAAGGCAGTTTTCTTCCTAGTGGAGAGAGAGCTGGGCCTGGAGTTCAGAAGACTCCTTCTGAGTTCAAATCCAGCCTCAGTAGCTGTATGATCCTTGGCAAGTCACTCAACCCTGTTTGCCTCAGCTTCCTCATCTGTAAAATGAGCTGGAAAAGGAAATGGCAGACCACTCCAGTATCTCTGCCAAGAAAACCCCAAATGGGGTCACAAAGAGTTGGACAGGCCTGAAGACTGAAAAGACTCAACAACAAAACCCTTTTTAGCTTACAGCCATTTTGATCACATTTGCAAAACACCTGGCAAATACATTCTCACCAGCCTTTGTTAGCTGTACTCAATCCCTGGCCAGAAATCTGTTATCGTTATATTTTAAGCCAAGTCAACAAGGGATCTCACTACGTGCCAGGCACTGTGCTAGGCACCAAAGACATAAATACAAGCAAAAAAAAACTCAGACCAGTCCCTGACAGGCAAGAAACTTACATTCTAATGGGGGAAGAAAACATATAAAAGGGACAAGGGGAAGGGAAGTCAGGAGCAGATCTGAGAAAGGAGTGAATGAGTATGACTGGCTTGGGCACTTCCTCGAAATGAAAATTCTGGAAAGAACTCATCGATTAGAGAAGGGAGGGGCAGGGATCTTCTAGGGTGATTAGTTCCAGGATGCTGAGACACAGAAAAGTCTGGCAAGTCAGGAACAAGGAGAGACAGGAGAGGACATTGAAAGGTGTCCATGGTCCAGCAGTCCAAATCCCTTTCTCAGACACTATCTTCTTAGCCCATTTCCAAAATCAACTTCCCTCTTCTCTTTCCCTTGCCTTCAATGGACAACAGTGAGGAAACTACAACTTGTGCCTCTGTGGTCTTTAGTTTCTTGCCCAAGACTTGCTTTCTTCAGAAATACTGTCTATGTTACTTCCAGCAGTATCTTTAGTGCTCAAGTGAATCGCCATAAGCAAGTAGTCACCATCTGTTTTGATACATCTTGGGACATTTTCTGCTTTGTCTTGGGCACCTTCATTGGAAAGCCAACAAACCTCTTTGCTCCTGTAAGCCAGGTATGAATTAGTGGCCTCAGTACCCATGGGCAGGAATCACCAACAACTGAAGCTCCTCGTTTCTTTCTCTAATCCTCACTGGGATGATCTCTCCCCAATAGCTTCTGTGGCACCACCACAGCAAACTCAAGAAGACAGGCTGCACTTCTCCCTCAGAGGAAACAAATCCCTCCTCTGCAGGAAAAGCTTCAAGCTTTAAGTATATGGCTGTCCCTTTCCTTCCTTTCATCCTCGTGTAACACTCTTCCGCTCTCTCACCCACTAGGTGAGGGCCAAGACTCCTCTCCTCCACTGAACCCTTACCTTCTTTTCCCTTAGGAATGCTTCAGTGTTTCTCACAACCTGGGAAGAGGACAGACAGTCATACCTACCAAGAGAGAGAAAGAGACACACCCCCCGAGAAAAAAAGGAGAGACATACTCCTCAAGAGGAAAGTACATGTGTTTTTGTGTGTGTATACTTGTATATACACACACTCCAAGGCAAAGGTAGACAGAGATAGACACACACGTACACCCTAAGAAAGGAGAGACAGAAACATAAACCAAGAGGAAAGGAGACACAAACAAACCAAGAAGGGACAGATTTACATCCAAACCAAGAGGAAGAGGGAGATGCACACACCAAGAAAAAGGGAGAAAGACAGAAAGAGACACCCACAAGCCAAAAGGAAGGAAGGCAGGGACAAATACATATATAAACCAATCAAGAAGAAGAGAGCAAAAAAAAAAAAGACACCAAAAGGAAAGAAAAGGAGACAGACAAAACAAAAATAGGAAAAGACTGACACATGCATGCATGAAAACACACACACACTAAGAGTAAAGAAAAAGACACACTCATCAAGGAGACAACCAGAGAGAGAATCTCTCTCTCTCATACCAAGGGGTGGCCTACATCAAAGTAAAGGAGGAGAGATAAACCACAATAAAGGAGATATCCACAAAAGAAAGCAAGAGACAATTAAAAAGACAAGACCCAACAGTCAGAGGAAAAGGGGAAAGGAGAGACATAAAGAACAAGGAAGAAAACAAAATATACACAAAGGTCAAGAACTAAAGACACAAAATTCAAGGAAAAAATTTAAAGAAGTAGAGAAGGACTGAAGGAAGACATGAGCAAAGGAAAGGGGCAAACACTATGTATAAATGGATGGGAGAAAGACAAATAGAAGGATAGCGTATAGAAGATGGGATGGAAAAAGTAAAATAGGAACAGAAAGATGAGTACTGAGGGAGTTAATGTTCATAGGTGAGCATATATAAAGCTTTTAAAATTTTTTATGAAGTTCTTTTAAGTCCACTGTATCATTTGATCCAATAGTTAGTGGTAAATTAACTCTTTTCACACCCTGCTGTTTACTTGACCTCTGGACTGAGCTGTTATTATACTTTGAAAAGCTGATTTAAGCACTGTTCACAACTCTTCCACAGCTCTCATCCTCAATTCACCACTCAGAGACACCAAAAGAAATTATCCAAATCACCGTGGATGATCTCCAGGGACCTAATGACCAGGGTGGGATGAGGGGGTGGGAGGTTAACATTACCACAGAGCTAAAGCTCTCATATAGGTATCCATTTCACGATGTATTTCTATTGCATTGTCTATCCTCAGGGCTTCCAAAATGTAACATCAAAATTACCTTCAACTCTGGTCCCCAAGGGTGATAGACACTACTGAAAAGGAATGAAAAATGAACTGAGGTAGTCTGTTTTGTGGGTTAGAATACTAGTTTGGAAGTTCACAAGGAATCTTCACCACCATCACTCTGTGAGGAAGGTAGTACAAGGACTTCAATCCCTATCATAAAATACACAAAACTGAGGCTCAAGTAAGTGACCAGCCCAAGGACAGACAAGTGAGAGAGGACTCTTGGCCCTCTCATTCCAACTCCAGGGCTCCATCCACTCCAAAGGCCTATCATTCCACTAACTAAGACTACGTCCTGGGCTCCAGGCTGGACTTCATGGCTACCTTTCTGACTCAGATTCTGTGACAGCATTCCAACTGTTTGGGCCTCAGTTTCCTAACATTCAAAATGTACAGATCAGTCTACTTATTCTGAAAAGTCTCTTTCTGCTGGGAAATGCTATGACTTCTAAATGAGCACCATTACTTTAAGAGCAGAAAACATGAAGAGTTAACACTCAGAAGCAACAAGATACTACACAGGACAGTACAAAAGACAGGTTTGATGAGTTTCTATTTCTATCCACTAAATTTCAAGATTCTTTTCCTAACAGTTTTCAGAAGAGTTTTGGGAATGGAAAATGGAGAAGTCATTCCCTCCAGTGATTGGATATGAACTACAAATGTGGATCATAGGGTTTAAAGCCAGAAGGGACCTCACAATTCATCCATTATCAACCTCCTCATTTTACAGACAGGGACATGGAGGTCCAGAGAAGTGACTTTGGGCAATCACTTTAAAAAAGAAGTAACAAAGCAAGAATCCAAACAGAAACTCTCTGACTATAAACAGGATTCTGGCCATCACTTGACTGCATAAAGCACACTAATAGGTTTAGGAGAGCAACTGGACTGACCCCTAGGGACTGATCATTTCAGTAAAACAAAAAAAGGCCAGATGCCAAACTCACATAGAATTGTTGAGCAAAGTCACTTATGGGAATTTGCTACCTGGAATAGGCAAAGCTCTATGGCTCCACATATGATGACAAATGGTGCTAGACATTAAAACGAACTCGGAACTGCTACTGGAGACACACTCTTAAAAACAGAAATTGGTAATGTTCTACCCAAAATACCAGCTATAAAACAGAAGCCTTTCTGACACTCACTTTTGATTTGTCAGATAGCGGTCCCAGCCCCGAATAATATTGCCATACATCTGGGTGTCTTCCAGGTAGCTCCCTTCAAAAGCATAGATCTGTCTCTCCAAGTTTGCCAGCGTCTCCTGGTGGACACACACAAAAAAAGCAGAGGGATGCTACTACCTTTCAAGTTGGAATATTCAGTCTGACCCAACAGAGATTTAGTCAATACATTTAAAACTAAGACTCTTGCCTCAATAATTCACAGCTGATACCGCCTCTTCAATACATTTCCACATAGTTCTCACCCTCCGTAGAGTAGTACGTGATCTATGATTATACCCAAACTATTACAGAATCTTCGCTTTGGCTTTGGGAGGCAAAGTTAGGATTCAGGGTAAAATGAATCCTTCACTGTTTCTAAGTATAATAATAATGCTTTTATCACCTAGAGAAGCAGACTGGCTGATAGCACAAGGAAATTTCACTCACATCAGTAAAAGGTATAAGAGCAGCTTGAGTTCTGGAAGGGCCTTCCATCCATTAGGCTTAGAAAGCCTTTAAGGGTCAGGGTCCCTTCTCTATTAGCAACAGCTAGAAAACGTCACCCGGCTGCGCACATATTCCTTGTTGCTATGATAACCAACATCTGCTGCTCCAGGTGCCCCACGACCAACCCCACGCAAGATCCTCTTCAAGAGTCACTTTTCTTTGCCTCTATTCTCCCCTTACCAAACAATCACAAATTCCCCCAACCCTAATATCCCACCCACACAATCCTGTCCTTTCACCCAAATACCTCCCAATTCCAAATCTGTCTCATACCTACCTCCTCCCCACCCCCCACCAGGGGCACGATTTGGAGGGCACAAAGTCGATGTTCCCCACCCCCAAATCCCACCTCCCTCCCCCTCCAACTTGCCACCTAAACTCCCAATCCCCCAACTGTCCCATCCCAGGCACACCCCTTCGCCATCCACCTCCTCGGAGGGCCCCCTCTCTTTCCTCATGGCTTCCTCACAGAACCTCTCCAGCCCTCAGTTTCCCCAACTGTTAAATGAAGAGGTGGACTAGAAGGCCTTCGGAGATGCCTTCCAGCTCTAAATCTATGATCTTATGAACCCATCCTGCTTCCTCTTCCCCCCTCCCCATCCTCCCACCATCCTGCAGGTACCAGCGGCCTCCCCCATTCCTCTTGGTCTCCCGCCCCTCCCATTCCGCTCCTCAGCCCCGCCCCGCCCCCGCTCCCGCGGCTCGTGCCCGTCAGTCACCGGGGGCGCGTGGGGGCGCGGGCCCGCGGAGGCGGGCGCGAGCGCGGCTGGGCCCCAGGGCACGAGGCTGGGGCCCCTGGCCGCGGGGAGCACGAAGCGGAAGCGGTGAAAGGGGCACTGCGCGCCGGCTGCGCAAAGGGCCCAGGGCCCGCGCCGCTGCCGCCAGCATAACGGCCGCCAGGAAGCCGGGCCGGGCCGGGCCAGACCCCCGCCCCAAGGTGCACCCGGTCTGGGCGGGGAGGACCCGGGTTCCTTCCCTCCCCCTCCCTCCAGCACCCTCACCGCCAGCTCTTGCTTGCGCTTCACCAGCTCCGCCAGTTCCCGCCGGGTGTCCGGGATCTGCGGCGGCGCCGCCTTGTTGTGCATCGCCATGTTGGGCCGAGGCGCGAGGAAGGAGGCAGAGAGCGAGCGAGCGAGCGAGCGAGGGAGACGGCCTCGCCGCGCCCCCGCCCCTCAGCCGCCAGGGGGCGCCGCAGCCTCCGCCACTGCGCCTGCGCGCGGGCGTCCCGGGTGGGTGAGGGAGGAGGCAGCGCGGAGTGGGAGGCAAAGGAGAGTAGAGAGGAAATCGAGGGAGTGAAAGGGTGAATGGAGAGGAAGTGGAAGGAGAGAGAGGAAATAGAGGAAGGGAGAGGGAGAATAGAGAGGAAATAAAGGGAGCGAGAAGAGGAAGTGGAAAGAGGAGGGAATTGGGAGGAAGAAAGTGGAAGAAGAGATAGAAAGGAGAGGACAAAGAATAGGAGGAAATAAAGAGGAAATGGGTGGAAGAAGGGACATCAGAGAATAAATAGGGAGAAAACAGGAGAGGAGGGAGAGTAGAGAGGAAATGAAGGGAGGGAGAGAGAATAGAGAGGAAATAGAAGGAAGAGAGAAGAGGAGGAAATGGAGAGAGGAAAAGAGAACAAGAGAGAAAATAGAGGAAACCAAAGGAGGGCAAGAGAGAAGGGAATAGAGAGAGGAAGAGGAGTGAAGATAGAAGGGGAGACTAGAGAAGTGATAATGGGGGGGAGAAGGGAATATAGGGAGAGAGAAGAGAGATTAGAGAATAAATAGGGAGAAAACAGGAGAGAAAGGGAAGGAGAGAAAATAGAGGAAATAGAAGTAGGAAGGAAGAGAGGAGGAAAAAGAATATGAGAGATTTTGAAAGCTTTACTGTCTGGTCCCAGCTGAAATTATTGGGGCAGGATGGCTGGAAAGGAGCCTAAAGACCAGCTACCTCATTCGACCAGGAAGGAAACAGACAGGAAGAGAAGGGATGGGATGTCAATACAAGCTGATTAGGCAGCTACAAAGTACAGGAATGCAAGTTCCACACGGGACTGATTCGCTTTGTCTTTATTAACAGTCTCAAATGAATCTCTAATATCATCTTTTAGGAGTTCCCTCCAACAGTGTATATATCCCAGCCCATCCTATGTCAGCCTGTCACGTGCCATTCTCATCTTAGTCCTCCCAAAGGTACGTCACAAGGAGCCTACCCAATGAGTTGAAGGTCTTCCTTGCTTTCTCCCAACTTGGAGAAGCTCCCAGTGAATAGTCCATCTTCTCTTTCTGTCATACATTTCTCTGATGATAGCCTTTACCCCTGTTTTTCAGAACTGGCTCTTTGTTGCAACCTGCTCACCCCAGCCACAAGCCTTTCCATTGTCCTCTATGTGATGCTCATCTTGAGTTCTTCAGAAGCAATGAGGGAAGGGGGACACTGACCAGTGGGAGCTCTGGCCTCAAATCACAGCAGTGCCCTCTGCCTGCTGCCACACCTGCCTTGGGATGAGTAATGGAGGGCCCGGCTTTCCACATCAGAGTATGCACGGCACAGTTATTCTAATTATTTCCACTTCACTAAATAACATGGTAAAGACATGGACTTTTGACTGGCTACTGAACCAGAACTGGGACTGTAAATAAAAGACTATTGAGAGGGCAGTTCTACCCTTTCTCCTTTCCTGGTGTCCAGAGAAGGTGTTATGGACCTCTAGGGCCACAGGCCCCCTCTCCCTTGAAGCCAGTCTGAAGCACATGGCCCCGCTGTTTCAGAAAGAGGAAGTATCAGCAGCCTACTTTCCCTACTGGGTCCACATGAAGCCATATTGCTTCCATTGTGTCTTTACTTTCATGCTGTATGGTGGAGGAATACTGGAGGTAGAACAACCTGGTAAGATTATAAAAGCTTCAGGAACAGAGGCCTAGTGGCAGGAGTCCACGGTTGGGGCTGATGAAACTCCTAACACAGCCCTAGAGAATCTTGAGGACCTAGAGGGCCACATGTGGCCTTGAGGCTGCAGGTTCCCCACCCCTGATCTAAGACAATTCCAAAAGACTCACGATAGAAAATGCTATCCACATCCAGAGAAAGAACTATGGGGTCTGAATGCAGATTGAAGCAGACTGTTGTCTCTCTTTTTTCTTTCTCTTGGTTTTTCTGATTCTTCTTTCACAACATGACTAATGTGGAAATGTTTAATATAATTATGCATATATAGCCTATATCAAATTGCTTGCCATCTTGGGGAGGGGGAAAAATAGAGAACTCAAAATTTTATGAATGTTGAAAACTAAAAATAAATTTTAAAAAGAACTTTAGCAGATGTTATCTCCAAAGCAGGGATTAACCTGGAGTCTATGAACTTTCAAATAAGTATTTTTGATAACTCTTAAAAAAAAATGACCTACAGAGTCCAGACCAGCAGTGGGGATCTGGTAACAAAAGCAACGAATGGGGTCCTATAAGCAAGGCATTGACTCTGGCCATTTGCTGTACCTCATTCAGAAGGGCACTTGGCAGGGTAAATGCTATGTAGCAATTGCTTTAAGCTGGTGCCCCCTAAACCCCAGGGACTGAGGTGGTATAGAGCACAGGATGCCCTGAAGTGTTCAGGGGGAATGGTTTGTGCTTCTATTCTTGCTATATCTTCTCAGTAAGTATCTCTTTTTAAAAACGAATTTGATATTAATTGTTTAAATGATCCTAGAGTACTAATATCTAAGGGAAATTTCTAGGGGAAAGACCAACTGATAGCTATTGCCATTGGGGGCATACCAGCTTGGGGATTCAAGCTGATAGAATTAGAGGAAACCTCCCTGCCCTTGAGAATCCAACTCATCAGTGCCAGTGGGACCTGGTCTAAGGACCCCAATTTTTACAGACTATACTTGCAAGGAAAAGATGGACCTTTGTTGTTGTCATGGGGAGTTTGGGTGGAGGAGGGGGGTCAGTAAAAGTGCTTTACTTTTTCCTGAAAGTAATCCAACCCAACCTCCTTTTCAACCCTGGGTCCAGCTCATTGTCCCTCAGTATTGTCTGCTGTTGGACAAGTTTGTTGATGTATTCTCTTCACTTTTGGAGGAATCAATTAGGTGTGAGTTTTTTGTTGTTGCCCCCCCCCCCAAAGCCCTTTGGTATCCTCCTTTAGGTAACCTCATGAATCAGTCCCTTATTACCTCACCATTGTACCACCTCCAGCATGGATCTTGTTTACATATACTTGATCCAATCCAGCTGCTTTTCCTCATCTTTGTTCTTTAGTACCAATTTGACTTCTACAGACCCCTTAGAGACTGATATTAGGGCCTAAGTGCCCTAAATTCTACTATCCTTGATGGAGAAAACAGTTGATTGTGATAATTTTGGAAAATCTTTTCAAATGTTCTCTTTGTAGTTCATTTCTGTTTTCATCCTTTAGTTCTCTTAGGATGGTGGCACAGTTGGATATTCTGCCAGGCTTTCTTTAAACTGATTTTGTCTCAGCTTTATGAGATCATAATGCTCATAACTATCCAGCATCCTTCTTTGTAAGATTTTCCAGATGATTTTGTATCTTAACCTTACATTTCACTGAAAAAATCGGGGCCATTTGCCAAAAATTCCTTCTCCTTTCCTCATCATCACAAATCATTGAGGTACCTTGCACTACTATCTCCTCTATCACTGTCTCACACAAAGAAGTAGCTCTATGTCTCTTCTTTGTTTCATTGCCAAACTCCTTGAAAAGGCCATCTACAACCTGAAGCCCCACTTCTTTTCCTCTTGCTCTCTTCTTAACTCTCTGTAGTATGGCTTCTGATCTCATCATTCAACTGTAACTGCTCCCCAAAGTTACCAATGATTGCCAGATCTAATAACTTTCCCTCCAGTCCTCATCATTTTTGACCTCTCATGACACTGCTCTCTCCTATTTCTCCTTCTACCTGCCTGACCCCTTCTTGGTTTCCTTTGCTGAATCTTCCATCTTGGTTGATCCTACTAACCATAAATTTCACCAAAGTTTCCATCCTGAACACTCTTCTCTTCTCCCTCTGTACTTTTTCACTTGTCGATCTTATCAGCTCCCATATTCTTAATCATCATCTCTGTAGAAATGATTCTCAGATATATTTGTTCAGCTGTAACCTCTGCTGACTTCCAGTTTTGCATCTCCAGCTGCCTATTGGACATCTTGAACTAGATGTCCTGTAGACATCTGAAATTCAGCATGTTCAAAACAACTCATTTTCCCCTCAAATCTTCCTTTCCTTAGTTCTCAATTTATAGTCAAGGGTAGCACCATTCTCCCCACCCAGGCTCAAAACCTAGGTATCATCCTCAACATCTTGTTCTCTCTCACTTCCCATATCCCATCAGTTGCCAAGTCCTATCATTACTACCTTGGTAATATTTTTGTACATGTCCCCTCTCTTCTCTGACATTGCCACCATCCTGGTACAGGCCCTCATCACCTTTTGCAAGGATTAGAGCAATTGCTTGATGGTTGCTGTCCTTGCCCCAAGTCTCTCTCCAGTCTATTCCATCCTCCACTCAGCTATCAAGACCACTTTCCTAAAGTATAGGTCTGACCTTGTCACACTCCTATAAACTCCAGGGGCTCCCTTTTAACCCCAAGATTAAATATAAAATTCTCTGGCTTACAAAGCCTTTCAAAACCTGGCCCCTTTCTCTCTTTCCAGTCTCCTTATACCTTACTCTCCTCCACATATGCTGATCCTGCAACACTAGCCTCCCTCCAGTTCTTCATTTACTCCACTCCATCTCCCAGCTCCTGGCATTTTTACTGATTGTCCTCCAGGCCTGGAATTCTCTTGCTCCTCCTCCTTACCTCCTGACTTTCTTTAAATCTCAGTTCGAATCCCACCTTTTGCAGTAATCCTTAATTTTAGTGCCTTCACTCTGAGATTATCTCCAGTTTATCCTGTATATATCTTATTTATACATAGTTGTTTGCAAGTTGCCCCCCTATTAGACAGTGAGCTTCCTGATAGCTGAGACTAATTTTTTTTTCCCTTTCTTTGTATTCTCAGCACTTAGCACAATGCCTGGTATGTATTATGTGCTTAATAGATGTTTGTCAACTTGACTTTATTAGCCTGGTGTTGCTGTCATCTCTCTCTGGCAAGCAAGTCAAAGAGTTACTGACTAATGTGCTCTCTGTACTGTTTTGTTCTTGTGGTAATAGTTAATTTTCATTGATTGAGCCTCTGGATGAAATAATTGTAGTCTGTGTCTGTGTAGTTTCTGTTGTCCATTTCCCATTTTTTATCTTCAATAGCTTGTTTAATTCAAGGTTAAATCTTAATTATATACCATATGTTTTTCTCAATAATATTTTTCTCCTTATTAATTATAAAGTCTGATCTTAGTCCTGACAAAACAAGGAATTGTTTGACTTGCGGACAGATGACTCAGAGAGAACTCTCACACACAAAATAAGTCTTTGCTTTTCTATTAACATGTAGTCACTTTCATTCTTTGTGATGTTTGGTGCTCACCACGTTTAGTACCTACTTTTTTTTTGACAAATGTATTCATGATATAGAGGTGTGAGACTTCTGTACAATGCACTTCCTAATTTCTTTTGCCCTCAAGGAAATTAAATGTCCAATATCACAAAGGGACAGTGCCAAAAATCTGCTGCATTGACTCTGAATCCAGTGTTTTTTTCCTCAATAGCTATCAATCACTCAACAAGAATTTATTATTAAATGCCTTCTCTGTGCCTGGTACTCTGCTGCTGTGTGTTTAGGGGATTCAGAGACAAAAATGATTACAGCTATTGTGGTAGCCCCCACCCCCAAGGAGCTTACATTCTATTAGAGGAAACAAATGTATATTCAACTTACACTATGCTATATTAATTAGATTATATAATGCAAACAATATGTATATAGCATATACACATATAAATATACACACCTGTGATTTCACTGTTACAGAGAATTCCCAGACAAGGAAGCTCCCTATACCAATGTAGGTAGGCATCTTCTCTGCAGCTTAAAGTTTGAGAAAGTTGCTTAGAACACTGCAAGGTTAAGCCACTTGCCTAGGATCACTTTAGAGTACATGTCTGAGGCAAGTAGTGAGCTTCATGGCTCCAAGGCTAGTGCTCTAACTACCGT
This sequence comes from Phalanger gymnotis, assembly GCA_028646595.1. Taxonomy (NCBI): domain Eukaryota; kingdom Metazoa; phylum Chordata; class Mammalia; order Diprotodontia; family Phalangeridae; genus Phalanger; species Phalanger gymnotis. Next base: position 754,414,418 of record CM053622.1, read on the forward strand.
GCCACATTGCCTTTCTTATACATGAGTATGTTGTTTGTAAGAGGGATTTGAAAACTGATGGGGGAAGACTAGAGTGAATGAATAAGGCCTTTATTAACTGTTTACTACGTAGGATGCACTGCACTAAGCCCTAGAGATACAAGTAGAAAAGTAAGACAGTCCCTGCTCTCGAGGAGCTCACATTATAATGGAGGTGACAACATATATGGCAAGTTTCAACTCTTACATTAGATGAAAAGGTCCCATGGCCCTTAGATGCAGCAGCAAAACAGATGGTAATGCTTCCTGAATGTCATTTCCACTGATAAAATCATACCTGTTTCTGACGTGAGCCATTTGACAGCACCAAGGGCTTCGGCAGCAACTTTCTTTTTCAGGTCGCTTCATTAGATGATAGCTGCAGACACTGGACTTAAAGCACTGCTATTACAGAGGCTCTTGGGTTCAGGGTCCTGAGCTGTCTCCATCAGGGTCTTGGTGGTGGCCTGATCTGCAGGGCACATACTGCCTCCTGTGTCTCCCTCAGGATTCCTTGCTGCTTCAGCTAGGGTGACTTGCTTGCCCTGTGGTTAACGCTTAGTTGGCAGTTGATGGAGATTTCTCCCTTCTCCATAGAAGCTGCCTCCCCAGATGATGGCTGATGGCTGATGGCTGATGAAGGGGCTGCCACTCCTAGGGTTCTTGGGCCTATTTGCCCATTCCTGGTGAGTAACTGGTGACAAGGAAGGTGGGCCCATTCTCCACAATGATTTCTCTCCTCAATGGTGGCTGCTCAGAGGCTGGACTGGAAACAGGGCTGGTGGTTTGGGAAATGCTTTTATTCTGAAGGCTCAAGGTCCAGGGTCCAAGTGGAAATGGTGGTCAAGATGCATTTGGATTGGGTGTATTTGTAAGCAATGGGAAGGAAACAAATAAATAGGGAGAGATTAAAGTGGAGGGAGGTGGGGAAGTGATAATTGTAGGGGCAATCAGTTGAAGAATAATGGTAGAGATCAAGGATGCATGGAGTGGGGTTGGCCTTAATGAGAAGGGTCACTTAATAATGACTAATACCCAGTAGAATATAAACTCCTTGAGGGCAGGTAACCTTTGTTAACATTTGTCATTTTTAGTGGACAATTAAACACTTCAATGAGATGCAAGTACCTCAGTGTGACTACTCTACCCATCATCACAGATTACAACTCTATGACTTAACAGGTTTTTCAGCGGCAGAAGTTCATTATCCCCCAAGCTAATCTGGCGATATGCCTCTCCAAACTTAGCTGATTCTTAGTAGAAAGACATGTTACTGGGTCTGTACTGAAAGGTTTCCCAGCTTTGTAGCTACTGTCAGTACTTGCACTTTGTATTTTACATTAGTGTTAAGAAAACTTCAAAAATACCTTTCCAGTCTTCATACACATTATTCCCCTTCACAGACACCACGATCCAGTGACGATGGCCTTCTCGGTGCTCCTCATACGTGATACTCCATTTCCCAACTTGATGCATTTTCACTGGCTGTCTCCGGTGCCTGGAATGCTCTCCCTCTTCTGCTCTGACTACTGACCTCCTTGGCTTCCTTCAAGTCTCTGCTAACATCCCACCATTTAGAAGCCTTTCCCAGTCCCTTTTAATGCTAATGCCTTCCTTCTGTTTTTTCTCGTTTATCTTGTATATAGCTCATCTGTACATAGCTGTCTGCATGTTGTGTTCCTCATTAGACTGTGAACTCCCTGACAGCAGGAACTGTTTTTGCCTCTCTATCTTCAAGACTTAACACAGTGCTTGGTAGAGAGTAGGCACTTAATAAATACTTGTTGAATAGTTCCTGCCCATGACAAAAGTTTCATGCAATCATACAAAAAGCAATATGGTCATGGATAAAAAGCCTGGAGTTAGAAGATCATGGTTTCAGTTCTGGTTCTGACACTCTGGGCAAGCAACTTCCTGCCTCCAAACCTACTTCTTCATTTGTAAAATGATGATGATGATGATGACTACTTATTTCGCAAGTTTTGTGAGTTAATCTTAAGGAACTGGAGAAAGGTAAGCTACTCACACTCTGCCAAGGATAATAGGTAATAGATCCTCTATTCATTCTTACTAGGAAAAATACTCCTATTTACCCAGACATTTATTAGTCATAGGCGAGGCACATTTATGCTTGGGGCTGGGGAAGAGGCAGATTATATAGCCTTGGCCCTCACAAATTAGAATATATGTATATAAAATAAGAATCCTGGGTTTATGGCCAGAGAGCAAGCTCCAGGTTCAAGCTCCACCTTTGAGATACACTAGCTGTATCATCCTGGGTAAATTGCTTAAGCTTTCCTTGCCTGTGACAACTCACTTGGAGTGGAAGCTGCATTGTAAATTGAATTGGTAGAGGAAGTTACCATGTCAGGAGTTCCCAAAATCAACAAAATCAGGTTTGGACCAAATAAAAAAAATAGATTTTTTTATATGTGTGTGTGTATGTATATATGTGTGCGCATGTATGTATACATAGACACACACATGAAAAAAGAAAATTTCATATGAGATAGACCTCTTCGGGCTACGATTATCAGAAAAGGCTTCCCAGTAGAGATGCATCTGAACTGAGCCTTGAAGGATGGCCACAGACTGAGAGACTAGGGAAGACGACATCCTAGGCGCAGGGGTAGTTTAATTAAAAATACAGAGGTGGGGAAAGATATAATGTGCTTGGAGGAAACAGTCCAATTTGACTGGAGCTTGCAGTGTACAAGGAGGAACAGTACAAGATGAGCTTACATCTAAGATTGTGGATCTAGATTAGTTGGGATTAGGTTATAAAGAGTTTTGAATACAAAGTAGTCTGGATTTTAGTCAATAGGTAATGAGAAGCTTTAACTAAAGGAGAGCTTCTTAACCTGGGGTCTGTGAAATTTTAAAATATTTTTGTTTGTCACCTATCTCAGTAATTCGGTTTCTTTGTAGTCCCTTTATATAAAAACATTCTAAGGGGTCCACAGACTTTATCAAATTGATGAAGAGATCCATAATACCAAAAAAATTAAGAAACTTTGCTCAACTTTTTTTTAACAGAGGGATGTGGTTAAACATATGTACATTAGAAATATAAGTCTGACAAAAATGAGAAAAATAAATTGGAAAGGGGAGACAGGAAGAACCAGGAGACTTTTTAAAAGGCTAGGAGAGTCGGGGGCAGCTAGGTGGCACAGTGAGTAGAGCACTGGCCCTGGAGTCAGGAAGACTTGAGTTCAAATTCAGCCTTGACACACTTGCTAGCTGTGTGACCTTGGGCAAGTCACTTAACCCCAAATGCCCTGCCTTCCCCACTGCAAAAAAAAAAGGCTAGGGGAGTTAAGGATTGTATACACAAACAACCCTCCACAACCTCTTTACCATCACATTACCACATCTCAAAGAAATCAGATGAGGGAAACACATACTAGGGTTACCCATTTAGAGTTGGAGGGGACTTTATAAGCCACCTGATCCAATACTCTCATTTTAGATATGAGACAAACCGGGCCCAAAGTCACCTTTCCCCAAATCACGCACTCCAGGGTTACATGATGTCCCAGTACCAGCCAAACAGCATCAAGATACTTTGTGTTATTCAGAGTTAAACCTTACTGTGAGTTACTGAATGGAGCATCTCCATGATATCCTAGATGCCGGAATAATTCTGGAAGGCCCAAAGACAAGCAAATCACCACCGCACAGTTCTCTTCAGCACCTCTCTAAAAAGGGTTTTCATATCGTCATTCCATGCTGGGGAGGCAGAGAAGTACTGCTTTCAGGGCCAAGTAAGAAGGCAGTCATTTGGGAAAACTATCACAAATATCCAGAGTAACAAGATCGTTATCAGAGCCTGAAAAGATCTTAGAAGCTGAAGGCTGGCTTTATTTTATAGATGAGGAAACTGAGTCCTCCTACCAGGTCTTCTGAGTCCACAGTCTTTCTACCATAGCACACTGCCCACACTTTCAAAGAAGACATCTGAGCTGCCTGGCATCCTTGGTTAACTTCCAACTGGATAATCAAAACTCAAATGGAAAACCTTTCACTTCTTCCTATACTAAATTCTGGGGAAGCATTATTATCTAGCAAATTAATGATGCTGCATCCAAGGCTATGAATCAGGACCCTGTCTTCCCAAATTTATACCTTTCCCCAGCACCCAAGACGATGTGTGATTAATTCATTTCTTGTATTATAATGTATGGTGTGACTGAGCCAATTGCATTTCCATTCAGGATTGATTCCCAATGCAATACCAATCACATAGTGGGGTATTTTTGAAGTGGTAATGTGGATCCTCTAGTAACTATTACTCGGAATTTAAATCTAAATATTGTAGACTACCAGCAAGAAGGTTTGTCAAGGGATTGACTTTTGAAGATTTATTGAATTACTGAGATCTTAAAGTGCAGTAATAGACAGAACCAGTTAACTTAAGGCTCTTTAATTTTAGTTCCTATGTTAAAGTATACCCCCCCAAGTTACCAAGAGATCAAAGCCAAAAAAGTTTTTAATTCCAAAACTTTAATTTAAAAGTGAGTAGCTATTTCACTTGATACAAACTTATATACATTTGTGAACACAGTATATTCTGAATACTTTATCTTGCTCTTCAGAGACTGCTGGCATATACCTGAATATACCACACGAAAACTCTACTTCAACTTAACATTGTTTCATTTCTTGGCCAAATAAGTGATTTTTTTAAAAAGAGGGAGTTAAGGACTTATAAAATGTAAACATTTGTACTATTTATCAAATAATAATCATCCTGAAAGTCTATTTTTAAAAAAGTGATGAGATTTCTAAAACCTTGCTGCATTGCATACTAGCATACTGATGTAAATACAATAATAAAAATTCCATTTAAAAAATCCAACCCAAATCAAACCATTCTTTACAGACACAAGCTATTAATTCTGTTTTTATTCATTACCATGTCAGGATAAAGGTTGCTTCACAAATTGCAATTACTAAGATGCTGCTTGTCTATAAGAGGATGAGGGGGTAGGTATGGTATGACTGGAGAAAACACTTAATGGGAAGTTCTGAGGAAATGGGATTCATACAAAATCCAGGGGAACTTCAGAATGACTGCAGGATTCAATAAGGAGATGCAAGTGACCAGAGTTCAACAGCATTTTGATTTTCACTTTGCTTTGGTTTAGACAGTCATTCTTCCTTGGAGTAGAAAAGGTACTGCAAACAAACTAAGTTTGACAAGAGATGGCAGAAGAGGAAACCATATGGTCCAACGAAACATGTTTCTCAGATAGAATGTGTAAGAACTATTGCACAACATTTGTCACTACTCCAGTTTAGAAATTTGCTGGTGATACCTGGCTTTGGAGCTAAAGGAGAATGGCATCTCAGCCGGCCTGCTCCCAGGCCCACTGCTTCCATCCTTTTTAAAGAAATCTTCCATCAGAATCACTGAATCCAGGAACCATTACTTGTTTGTCAAGAAGAAAACCTAGTACAAAAACATCTGTCCGTGCTGCCGGCATGTAGGAAAGTTGGTATTTTCTCCATGCTGTATTGATACGTCCACCAGGGTGCAGGCTAAAAGTAAAACTTAGAGCTGCTCTGCAGCATCAAGTGACCTTAAAACCCACTGGCAATCAGTGTAGCAACACAACTGATCAGAGAGGCACCGGAGTGAGAGAGACAAAGAGCAAGAGCAGGCCAAAGGAAAACTCAGTCTGTTTCAAAGAAAATTTAAAAATACAAAATTGGATTCCATACATGCATACATTGGATACTGGACGTTAAGCATGTAGAAGCTGGCAAAGTCACTGGAGACAAAGACCTAGGGGAACAAACTGGTAAGTTTTTGCCCCTTTTAATTTTAAGCTTATTAAATGTTCACAAAATATCATGTTTTCCATGGCTTTTTGTCCCCCAATCTAAACAACGAACACTAAACCCACTCCATGTCACCACATACCCAGTGGTAAACATTGGTCGGCTGTCTGAACATCGTCCGTGACAAGATACATTAGGAGAAATGCAGGGATAAATAACCAACATGCAGAGATAATCTCGAAATCTCATACATCTCAACCTAAGAACTAATTAATAGCAAAGCTAATTGACTATTTTTCTTTTTCTTTCCCTAACCAGAACTCTGGGAGTGGTGTTTGTGTAGACTGAAATAGCAAGGCCCTATGGGAGGGGAAGAGAGGAAGGGCACAAATAATCCATCGACTGAATAATCAGGCTTTGGTTTATACAGGGCCAACTATACATAGCATACACAAAAGCTTCTTTACACTCCCTGGTGAGGATAAACATTTCTCTCCCAATTTAGAAAGCACTGATGCTCAACACTCATTTATATGGGTTAGTGATCTGGAATTTAGTTTAGGTTGTCAGTGGTGTTCCCACCTGTTTCCCCTCTCAATCACCATTTATTTCCACTTCAACAAAAATTTAAAATTTGAACCTTTTTAAAAACAGAAAGTATCAAAAGGCTTTATACTAGAAAATATTACACTTTGGGGCTGAGTAGGGCTACATTTACAGATTCTTTTATTGTGTGATCCCAAACTATATATAAATGAGATCCTGCTATTCAAATAACAGGGTGATCTATGCCTTTACTCATAATGTAGTATTCCATTTACATTACAAAAAAAAGACCACTCAGATGCATGTAGTACACACCTCCAGCCACCACCCACACGCTCTCTCATCCAATTTATATATACAACATATGTACACAGACAAAATTCGATGCACACATATTTGACTTGGGGAAGATTAGTAAATAGGTATTTCCCTTACCTCAGCTCCTCCCTGCTTATGAGGGGGGGAAAAAGATGATAGACATGGCCTTCCAGCATATTAAAAAAGAATACAATAAGTAGAACAAAAATTTCTTTCTAGCACACACAAATCTAGTTAAAATGAACAGACTGCTCCAACATCTGAGGTAATCCTCCCACACAAGTGATGCTATGAGTTAGGAGAAAAAAATGATGTTATAATAAATGCAAAGAAGTTAAACAGACAAGAAAACCCAAGGTAATGACAGACCCAGGCTACTTTAGGAAATACAGAATCCTCTTATGTAAGAAACAGATCCAGGATGCGTTTTAATCTCTTCCCCGCAATGGCCATGGTTTTACTGTCCTGTCACGTAGTTCATCAGGACCCAATATTTGTCTGCATATAAGCAGTCTATAAGGTCATATGTGTGGTGAAATTCTCATTCTCAGAGACTTAAATAATGAGATAGATTTCTATGATTCAAGGTTAACTGGACTGAAGCTTCAGTATATATAATGGGGGTCTGTTTTGCTGATAACCAAAACTTGGGCCAAATTCTCTGTCTAGGTATTTACAAAAAATAAAATGTGAAAAACTGCTGGTCCATATTTCTTAGTCACTGTACAAAGCAAATAGCTGCACAAAGAGAACATGCCATGTTTCTCTTTTTAACCAAGGGTCTACAGTTACCAGGCAATA